>JAFFJZ010000011.1:0-1200000 GCA_018340375.1 Gonatopus flavifemur
GTGAGGACATCTCCGTCCGCCGCTCCACGCCTCAGCACGAAGCGGTAGACGAAGGTGTCCCCACCGTTGGTTCCCCTCCTCGTGGAGTTGATCGGGTGAGGACATCCCCGTCCGCCGCTCCACGCCTTAGCACGAAGCAGTAGACGGGATTATATTACCGCGGTGCCCTACCTGCGGAGGCAAATCCGGGCGTTGGATACGCTCTTAGTGGCCCGCTACAATCGGGATTAGAAAAACTCCCGATTTTATATATATATATTTTTTTTTTTTTTCATCCCAAACATTGAATATCAGTAATTAAAAAAAAAAACAAAAAAAAATCCATGAAAGCAAAAAAAATTCAAAAAAAAATTCCAAAAAACATTTAAAAACAAAAAAATACAAAAAAAAGGGACCATGGGGAGCACCTCCACGCGGTGGTCCTGGAAACATCGGGGTCTAGTTGAACCTGATGGCCAAGCTTCCCGAATGTTGAGTAATCGACTTACTTTCCTGAAACTAGTTACTCTCTTCAAATCTAGTTACTGCTTGGAATGGAGTTAATTTTCGAGATGTACCAACTTTCCAAAATCCAGTCACTTCAACGAATCTGGTGAGTTTTCGAAATCTGGTCACTTTCGAATCTGCTTGCTGTAGAGTCGTTGTGGTTACAATGATGGCAAAATTCGTTGGGAAACACGGTGATATAATCTAGGAACTACAGAAAGGAATTACAGGGGTCGGCACCTGGTGGAACGTGTTCGGCGTGCGATTTCCTACAAGATCCACATAGTCATGACACGTGCACTAGTGTCGCCCGGAACACTCTTAGCGACCGCATTGGTAGCGCGACATTACACTCCGAAAAAAACTAAACCTCAATCGTAATGTATAAAGAATGAACGTATATAATTTGATTAAGGATGTTTCTACGAGGGTTTTTCGAAAGGAAACTCGTAATGTACAAAGATTGAACATATACAATTTGATGACGGATGTTTCTACGAGAGTTTTTCGAAAGGAAACTCGCAATGTACAAAGACTGAACATATATAATTTAATTACGAATGTTTCCACGAGAGTTTTTCGAAAAGAAACTCGTAATGTACAATGAATGAAAAAGAAAGAAAATTCCCTTTGAGTCGTGTATACCGTGTGTATAGAGGAGGAGGAAGAAATAACTAATATGTTAATTCAATTTGTACTTTTCAGGGTTATGCTCTAAAGCAGGTTCTGGCGGCCCAGAAGGTCAAACAGCCCGTGCGTATAAAAATCAGGGTAAGAATTCAACTTTTTTATTCATTATTTTCAGTTTCAGTGCGCCTGTCTTGGGATTCTGTTGACCCTCAAGACCAGAAAAAACTGCTTTTGGTTCCCATAACCCACTCTGGCCTTTGAGGGTCAATAGAATTCCAAGATAGGCGTCCTAAAGTTTGAGCCGGTCCCCATCATTGAAATCAATTCTTTTTTTCAGAGGCCAATATATGACGAGGCAACTGACCTAGCAACAGAAGCGGTTGGACAGATCCATCACGTCACAAGAGAGCCAAGTGATCAGTAAAGATAAAAAAAACACCCGTGTAGATTTTACAATCTTATTGTACATGGTTTTTTTAAATTTTATTTCATTCAATATGATGAAATAATAAATTTTCTTACAATATTCTTACAATACGTCATTTTTATTTCATATAAAAAAATACAAGGTTTCTAACTTTTCTCCTTTTGATGGTTCAATTGATGGCTATAATTCTTCTTCTATAAGATGCAAGTATTGATTGTTATGTTATTCACTCCTACCTGAAGAAGATAGACACAGAAATTTAGGATCTGTTAATTTCTGTATAGAGAGAAATGAATGCCGTTGAGCTGGACTCTGAAAAAAACACTACTTCAGATAAAGAAACCGTTTCTTCCAATGGAGACAAAGGAATATCCTCCCAATTTCATGTATATTTTATTGTATCGGCGACCATTTAATCGAATCGGTAAAGCGTATTTTGGAACAAAGAAATATACATTTGAGTGAGAAAAATATTTCCTTTCCACTATCGGAAAGAATGATTCTCTTGTCTAAAGTGATTTTCTCTCACAAGTCTAGAATGAGATATTGGAAGCGAAAAACCTGCCAGACAGCGCAAGAATACTTGAAGAATTCAAAAGGATTCATTTGGTGTTTTTGAATGGTCCCCGTTATGTCTGCACCCAATGAACGCTTTGAGAATCGATTATATTATATCTGGTCACTCTTTGTACATTACGAGTTCTTTTTCGAGAACTCTCGTAGAAATATCTGTAATAAACATATAACTGGTTTTCCACTCTTTGTACATTATGAGTTTTTTTCGAGAACTCTCGTAGAAATATCTGTGATAAACCTATATCTGGTCTACTCTTTGTACATTACGGATTCTTTTTCGAGAACTGTCGTAGAAATATCTGTAATAAACCTATATCTGGTTTTTCACTCTCTGTACATTACGAATCCTGTTCGAGAACGTTCGTAGAAATATCAGTAATCAAATTATATCTGGTCTACTCTTTGTACATCACGAGTTCTTTTTCGAGAACTCTCGTAGAAATATCTGTGATCAACCTATATCTGGTTTTTCACTCTTCGTACATTACGAATTCTGTTCGAGAACTCTCGTAGAAATATCCGTAATGAACCTATATCTGGTTTTTCACTCTTTGTACTTTACGAATTCTGTTCGAGAACTTTCGTAGAAATATCAGTAATCGAATCATCTCTGGTCTACTCTTCGTACATTACGAGTTCTTTTTCGAGAACTCTCGTAGAAATATCTATAATAAACCTATATCTGGCTTTTCACTCTTTGTACTTTACGAATTCTGTTCGAGGACTTTCGTAGGAATATCAGTAATCGAATCATCTCTGGTCTACTCTTTGTACATTACGAGTTCTTTTTCGAGAACTCTCGTAGAAATATCTATAATAAACCTATATCTGGCTTTTCACTCTTTGTACTTTACGAATTCTGTTCGAGGACTTTCGTAGGAATATCAGTAATCGAATCATCTCTGGTCTACTCTTTGTACATTACGAGTTCTTTTTCGAGAACTCTCGTAGAAATATCTATAATAAACCTATATCTGGCTTTTCACTCTTTGTACATTACGAATTCTGTTCGAGAACTTCCGTAGAAATATCAGTAATCAAATTATATCTGGTCTACTCTTTGTACATTACGGATTCTTTTTCGAGAACTGTCGTAGAAATTTCCTTTATTACCCTATATCTGGTTTTTCACTCTCTGTACATTACGAATCCTGTTCGAGAACGTTCGTAGAAATATCAGTAATCAAATTATATCTTGTCTACTCTTTGTACATTACGAGTTCTTTTTCGAGAACTCTCGTAGAAATATCTGTAATAAACATATATCTGGTTTTCCACTCTTTGTGCATTACGAATTCTGTTCGAGAACTTTTGTAGAAATATCAGTAATCGAATTATCTCTGGTTGACCCTTTGTACATTACGAATTCTGTTCGAGAACTCTCGTAGAAATATCTGTGATCAACCTATATCTGGTTTTTCACTCTTCGTACATTACGAATTCTGTTCGAGAACTCTCGTAGAAATATCCGTAATGAACCTATATCTGGTTTTTCACTCTTTGTACTTTACGAATTCTGTTCGAGAACTTTCGTAGAAATATCAGTAATCGAATCATCTCTGGTCTACTCTTTGTACATTACGAGTTCTTTTTCGAGAACTCTCGTAGAAATATCTATAATAAACCTATATCTGGCTTTTCACTCTTTGTACTTTACGAATTCTGTTCGAGAACTTTCGTAGGAATATCAGTAATCGAATCATCTCTGGTCTACTCTTTGTACATTACGAGTTCTTTTTCGAGAACTCTCGTAGAAATATCTGTAATAAACCTATATCTGGCTTTTCACTCTTTGTACATTACGAATTCTGTTCGAGAACTTCCGTAGAAATATCAGTAATCAAATTATATCTGGTCTACTCTTTGTACATTACGAGTTCTTTTTCGAGAACTCCCGTAGAAATATCTGTAATAAAATTATATCTGGTCTACTCTTTGTACATTACGAGTTCTTTTTCGAGAACGTTCGTAGAAGTATCTGTAATAAACCTATATCTGGTTTTACACTCTCTGTACATTACGAGTTCTTTTCGAAAACTCTCGTAGAAATATCAGTAACCAAATTATCTCTGGTTTACTCTTTGTACACTATGAGTTTTTTTCGAGAAACTCTCGTAGAAATATCTGTAATAAACATTATCTGGTTTTTCACTCTTTGTACATTACGAATTTCTCTTCGAAAACTCCCGTAGAAACATCCGTAATCAAATTCCATCTGGTCACTCTTTGTACATCACGAGTTTCTTTTCGGAAACTCTCGTAGAAATATCTGTAATGAACATATATCTGGTTTTCCACTCTCTGTACATTACGAGTTTCTTTACTCTGGTAGAAACATCCGTAATCAAATTATATCTGGTCTACTCTTTTGTACATTACGAGTCCTTTTCGAGAACTCTTGTAGAAATATCAGTAAATCCAATTGATATCTGATTACTCATTGTACATTCAGATCCTTTCCGAAAATTCTCATAGAAAGGTTTATAAACAAAATCATAGCTGTTTCCATGTTTTCCATAGTTTCTTTGAACGGAATAATGTGTTCGTTAAACGCATTCCTCTACATCTAAATTTCTTTCACGTTAACCTTAGCCACTACACTGGGGATGCAAGATAAGAGAATCTATATCTTATCGAAAGCTTGAAACCAGGAGCGGGTACCCACTCGCTTTTCCAACCGAGCCACTCTGTTTGGGAAAGTGCGTTATTTCTTTTACGTATTCAACGAGATTTTTCGTCTTCCACCTACGGAAAACCTCGTTATATAACAACTGCTTAAAATTTCATCCATATTCCAACCGTGTTCAATTTCTCTTATGTTGTTTATATTTCTTCTGCTTTTTTTTTCCATCATTCTATATTTTCTGATATTTCTTATACTTCTTATATTTTTTGGCTCAGAGCGTGGAGTTTGTACTGCGTACTAATCTAATGTATTCATCCGTCAATAAGCTTCCTAGCTTGACGGATCCAATTAAGGTACTTCACTTTGTATTATGATTTTGATGTATATTTTTGAATACATTTTTTCAACCACAACAACAACAAAAATTATTTGATACAATTGATACTATTCACACTCAACACTATCCTACTCACTACTACGAAAAAGTGAGATGCAACGCTTCCGTGTTGCTCATATTCTTTTTTTTCCACCCCTCGGTATCATATGATCTTAGAAAGTTGTATTTTACCCTCTTTGATTGGAGATTGGCAATCAGTGTTAGTTTTTATGAAATTTTTCAGTATCGTAATATATCCACGCGTGAATACAGGCCGGAAGAGGATAAGGTTCTGTTACCCGAAGTTACTTCGCGGAGCGCAGCTCTGGAAATCTCATTGTTCCACGAAACGTGATACAGGAGCGTGAGGGAACAAAAAATTTGAAAACTTCGAACCTGTCGATTATTCGATGGTTCGGTTCAGTTCGGTTCGATTAGGTTCGGTCAGGTTGGTGGCGGTGATCTCGACCTAAGAAATCGTGGGATTGACGGCACAGGAGGTACTTCTGCTGGTAACGAACTGAGCATTGGGATGTCGAGACCTGGGCGCACGGGCGATATCGATCTTTGAACCGACAATAAAGGCGACGGTGACATGTTGGGCAGCACAACACTTTCATGGGACGCCGATCGTTCCGTTAACGACGCCGAGGTGAAGGTACCGAGCGACGGCATGTCTGGTAGTTGACATGCAGGTGTTTCCGAAATGATAGGCGAGGATGACAAAGAGGACGAGTCGGAATGATGGTCTTCCAGTTTTCCGAGCAATCGACCTCTTTGTAAAATCCCTCCTATCTCGGCTTATCCCAAGTCAACTTCCAAACCACCCCTGTGAAATCGTCCCGGAACTGCGCATGCCAATGTTTGTGCCTGGAAATCGA
The DNA here is from genome assembly GCA_018340375.1 of Gonatopus flavifemur. NCBI lineage: Eukaryota > Metazoa > Arthropoda > Insecta > Hymenoptera > Dryinidae > Gonatopus > Gonatopus flavifemur. The sequence goes on from JAFFJZ010000011.1 coordinate 6,003, forward strand.
ATGCACACTCGGCTAATGTTTTCCTTACTGTGTGCTGCCTTTGGTCTTCTCGTTGGTAATCACCGAATCGTCTTTGACGAATTTCCGCCTCGCCCTGTGCCGTGGTCAGTTTCATCCCTCGCTCAACCCGGTCACCCCCAGAAGCCTCTTGTCCGACATCCGGTGCTTCTTTGGTCACCTTAGATTTCGCGCGTTCTTGTCGTCGTTGCTCCAACTGCCACGTCAAATCGGATTATTGTTTCTTCTCTTTCAGTAACATCACCTCCACTTCCCCGCCAGGTCGTAATTGCAGATCTGACATTTTTTTTAAACGCATCATCTCCTCGTGATCTGCCCATCGCTCCTTCTGAGCTTGTCTGATCGACGGGTCCCTCGCTTCAACGTGAGGAAAGAAGACTTCTTTGTTGGACACCACCAACGGTTTTTCTGGCAGACTGGATTTTTCTACACTTCCGGTTGGCACTGTCGGGGAACCCTGCTTCCCGTAAAACGTCACTGCATACGATCCTGTCGTCAGACGTTTGTTTCTGGTGTTCTTGACGGCTGAGGAACTTGGCTTGGCCGAAATCGACGGTGAAGACCGCGGAGATTGAAGCTCATCCGTTCGAAAAACTTGTGAAAAAATGGATTCGGCAGTTTCTGCGTCCAAATCGCTCGAACCGGGAACAGTCGACGGAATGTCGTGGTTTTCGGGCTCGACATCCTAAATGTTAGAAGAAACAAGTTATATGATAATTGACGTTACCATGCCGAGCGCGTGTAATTGAAAACAAAACAAATTAACCCTCTAACCGACACGACTAAGACTGTAACCCGTAAGACTGTGGAATATAGGAACAAACGTCAAATGAACATCGAATTTCTTTTTCCAATACTCAAATTGTCGATTTGGATAAATGTTTTTAAAGAACAAGGGAAATTGGCCGGCTAGAAGGTTAATAGAATACAAACGAACAGTTGAGGAGTTTAGAATAGAAATAATCAATCGTACTCGTAAATGAAGATGAAAGAAAACATACCCGTCGCTTTCTCATGATCTCCATAGGCAGACCATACAGGTTACAGAATTCCGCCAATTTCCCCGCCTCTGACATTTCGCGATTTTCCTCCTTCTGGTTCTCGGCCAATCTCTGGTCGGATTCTTGGATCATCTGGAGTGAGGAACAAATGTAAGAGATTGAGAAGCTTGGAAATACAGTGACGATGAGCGCAATGGTCTATCAGTTATCGAACGTACCTTGGCTGAGATCACATGAGCGAGATGGTCGATCTGTTCGGCCAGTATGCCTCCCCACGGCTGTACCCTCGCATCTGTATATTGTTTCAAACTGGTTTCTTCGGGTGCGCTGACGATAGGAGGAGGAACCTTGTTAACGTATACCCAATAATCGAAACGACCGTGCATATCTTTGCACTCGTTTACCAAACCAGCAGGGAACGCTTCGATGAATTTGTTGACAAATCTTTCGATTGAGACATGAGGTCCAAACGTAAATCCGACTGAACTGTAAGGCAAATAAGAGATTATGAAAATGGAATTGTTTATTGACTTTGTCAATCGATTGGTTGCGTAATAATAACACCAAGTTGTCTGACTCACCGCTCCCATGTGCAACCGCACGCAAGCAATAAATACTTAATAATCAGCGCATCGGGTTTACTGATTGAAACGGCTATGGAAGAACCTTTGGTAAATCTGCGGTACTCCAAATATTTCATCGGCCCTACACAGCATGCCTCGAGTTGTGATATTCTAAATACGTTTACAGCGTCGACACCTTTTTTCCCATCCACAAGAAGCCCAGAACGTTCGTACGCGAAAGTACCGATGACTGACAAGCAATGGCCGATGGAGCACTTCTGGCTATTGATCATATTTATATGTTCAGCGATCCACTCCAAATGGGTTCTCGTGTACGGTGGATTGACTGGGAAAGTATCACCAGGGAAAATTTCTAATTTCCTGGGGCTACTTCTCAAGGAAATGTAACCGTTTCGTATTGAATTGGCTGCTATTTGATCTTCAAAAATGAATTCTGACCTCTTGGAGTCTTTAAGAGTTCCCGGATCAAAGGGATAACGCAACTGCATTTCCAAGTAATACAGTTCGGACAAGGTTTGTTCATTTAATAAACGCGGATATAAATTTCCAATTTTTTCAATCAACTTCCCAACAGTAGGATCGACGTATTCCTTCCACCCTTCCGTAACGTATAAATATTTGTTTTTCATCATGTATCGAACTATTTTCATGTTAGTATGCTTCACTCGAGCCTCATCGGAAACCAAATTGTTCACAGCATCGTCCAAATTTTTGAAACTACTCACGTATTCCAGTCTGGGAATTGCTCCCTGCGAAATGTCCGCATAAGCTTTTTTGAAGCCCTTCAGCTGGTTACGCGCCTCTTGTCGGTCATTTTTGAAATGCCAGGATGGCATGCCTCACAGCATTGTTGCGAGGGTCATGGAGAAGGCATTCCAAGGCATCAGCTTATGAATAACCGGATTGTAAGACACGATGTTCGTAATGTCTTTTCTGTAAGCAGATTTTCTCATGCCAGAAACATGACAATAATCGTTGAGGAAGTATGTACAATACTTGGACGTTCTGTGGCTGCCTCCCTTTTTGAAAGCGCTATCGACACAATCTTTACGCATAAGAACGGCCTCCCCAGCGTAGAACAATTCAATACCAACGTGCACTTGCACCAAAACGATGTGAGGAGAATTTCTATCGTACAATTTGTCAAGCTCGGCAACGGTAACGCTTTGCGTCGTACGCGTGCCGTGAGTGGCGCGGTTGAAGAGTATTTGCTGTTGGTTGTGTTGAAAAAAGCGGGGCGTTTCGCGGAGCAACACATCTACCGCTTTGGCGAATTTCAACCAATCTTCCTCTGTGATTACGCTTGCACCAGCCGACCCCTCAGCAGCGCCTCGCAAAAACCCAGATCTTCTTGTGGTGCTGCGAGGGCCGGGGGATTCGGCTGCCTCCTCCAAAAGCTCTAGCATACTTGAACTACGGAAGAACAAACGGAAACGAATGTAACGATAAAGGGAAGAATACGAGGGAAATATTAATAATAATGATGAAAATTACAGGGTGATACCCTGGTCCAAGCGTCACAACGAATCATAAAAGTTACCATTGAACATTAAAGCTTCTGCAACAGGATATCTGTAAGAGATTGATGGATATTCATAAACGGATATTCACGATTGCTAATGAATTTCTATGAAATATTCGGCAGAACAAGTACTCCAATTCTCATTTCTTCATTGTCAAATATCTTTATCGCCACATGATTTTATTTCAAAATAGGTCTGTTGCGGTTCATCTCTATTTGAATATTCGCAAGTGACAATCGCGATTAGGAGCAATTGGTAATTTGATTGATGCTAGTGCGCCAAGTATGAAATTCTATTTGAGGAAGGTGTTGGAAAAAATAAAAATCGCGGATTAAACAATGTGAGTGTTATCCAACTAAGTCACAAAAACTGGATACCTATGCGAAGATTTTCTTCTTGTGTAATTGTCATCATCTTCGTGTGGATGCCATACACTATCAATTTCTCATTCTATTTCTATTCAACTCGTGGCTAACGGACGTGTTCGTGATAGGTGGCGATCAAGACTGTTTTGTGCGTGATTTGTCACGTCACACTATATCGGTTTCACTCCCGTGGGTACCCTTCTCCTCAAAGACGGGGTCAATCTGGTAGCTCTAATGTGGACGCATCCTTGTTTATTTTGACAAAATGACGAGAGGAAATTAATCAAATGAGTGTTCAATGAATTGACTGAATTTCAAAATCATTTTCCAAATTTGAGATAGGTCTCGTGCACAGAGAGAAAAAAACAGTGAAATTGCCTATCACGCGCACCATGAACGTGACAAAGTTTCAACGCTTTAATAGTGGATTCAAATGTGTCAAAATTCATGTGTGTGGGTTATGTGTTAGTGTGAAAACATTGACGGTCAATGTAGAAACATTCATAGCAACTTCGAAAGCGTTTGAAATTCTGTCTCATCCATGGTGCACGTGATAACAGTTATCGTAACTGTTTCTTTCTCTCCGTTTCCGAAGTCCTAATGGTAAACGGTTTCCAACCCTGTTACAAATATCCTATGAAATCTTATTGACGAATGGGGAAATGAATGGGTTTCAATGAAACTCAATCGTATTCAATCAGGAATTACACCATTCGCAATGGGATTTTATGGAATATTTCTACCTGGGAATAAACACATGCTAAGAGATTCACCAATTGTTGACGTATCCCTTCGTCTTCGGGTATTTTTTCGTTCAACTGTAGTAGTTCTTCAGGATCTTCTAATGGTAATCTCGGCAATGCAGACATTTCATTCTGGTCCAAATCTGCATCTGGAGTCATCTTGTTGGTGATGTCCACGAGTTTGGACAAGATTGGTTTGGTAATTTTTTCAAATTCCTTCATAAGGAACGGAATATCATCTAAAAAAAACAAAAAATGGTGGGAATGCATTAAAATATATATATACAGGGTGCGGTGCCAAAATCCGGACATAATTCAGTTGGAGTTGCTCGCTATTCCATACCATTTCAGAAAGTGGCGATTGGTGTACCAATAGTTTGAGGCATGTGATAAAGATTCATAACTTCGAAACAGTTGCAATATTGTAACCAAGTGCGAAGTATAATCGAAGAGGCACGATAATTGAAAGTGTTCGCGCTGGTCGCTCAGTGACAAAAATCATTCAATTTTTTGGGTACCCAAGATTGACTGTATGTGATGCTGTCACAAAGTATAACGCGTCAGGGAAGTCATACGGAGGTTTAGCAACATTAGGAAAGGAAGCTCACTCGAAGGAACGCATTGTCAGGACGCCTGAAATCATTCAACATGCTCAAGAGCTGATTCTTAAGGATCCAGGGCAGTCCGTCCGCAAATAGTCGTTGACTATTCACAAAAGGAGTTCATTTGCATGCTCTGATAAATGTAATGAAGCCGTGAATGGAAACTGTATCATTTGGAGAGGCTTCAGCAGGACAGTGCGCCCACAAACACGTCATTTGGTGCAAAATTGGTCGTTGGACAACGTCAATATGTTTTTTTCTCCAAAGAATGGGGCGATGTGATACCGTGCTCCAAGCGTGACGTCACGTCGCGCAGTATGTTCCAGAAGAGAAATACTTTGCAACGGCCCACTTGGAGCCTTGTATAGCGCCGCGCGCGTAACGTACAGCTCGGAATTGGCCAGAAAAAAATGCATATCTCGAAAACTATGATATTTACCACTAAAGAGAAAATTACTTGATTTTTCTTATCGTTTACGGTTGTAGAGAACCCCTGTGTCTCTCTCCACCATAACTTCGGATGAGGCATTAAATATCTCCGAAAGTTCTCTGAAACGCCCTTTGCTCGCACACATACGGACCCTTTCGGACGATTTGGTGGCAAGAGTGAGTAGTAGATGGTGCTCGAAAGGAGTGAACGATGTGTGAGAACGAGTTTTCGGACCGGACTTCTGAAATTCAGATGAAATATTATTAAAATGTTGCCAAAGTTCGAATCGTTTATTGAAAGGAATCCATAAACGAATAACACGACGTTAAGACCAAATTTCACGATACAGTTATTCCAAAACGGGAAATGATGTTTAAAGGAAATATTTGTGCACAGGAATATCCACGATATCGATACACATACAGTGAAGTGAGGATTGATACTCTTGCAACATATTTACTAGATACTGTAATGGAACAAGAAAAAACTTGGGTGAATAATAACCTTTTTCGCAGGTGGTAAATTGTCGTCGCTATCCAACGTGATTACTTCGACCCTGCGACGTGTCTCGCTCAGAGACGAAAGTGTTCTTCTCGACCCCTGCAAACAAAAAAAAAGAATTACGTTACAGAGCGTTAGAATTTGTTTTCAGTATTACAATATTAAGTTTGGACGTTACTATTGGATCCGTGGCAGCTCCCATCCCAAGCCAATACAGGACTTTGCTGGAAGGGGAACCAGGTGCAGCGGATCCCCCTTCCGGGAGATGCAATTCGGTCGGGTTGCTTCAGAGAGGCCAGGTAAGAAAGGTGGAAGTGAAGACGTCGAAAAACACATCGAAAGGGATGATCCCGAGACACCTTCACCTCGCACCGCCGACGACGGTACGAACGAAGGTGGAGGTGGCAACGGTAGATCCTGTGGCAGAAACGACGACGGTCGTGGTGGTGGTGGTGGTGGAACGGACGGGATTGCCGGAACAGGAGGTACTTCTACTATCTGTGACGAGACGAGCGTTGGAGACGCAAGCCCAGGACGCTCGGGCGGTATCGATCCTTGGACCGACGGTAATGCTGACGAGGAAGCTGCATTCTGAGATGATAGTACGGATAAGGTGGCTGAAGAAAAAGTGCCGAGCGACGGCATGTCTGGAAGTTGACATGAACGGGGTGATTCCGGTTCGATAGGCAGACTAAGGCGTCCTGGAACTGCGGATGTTGATGCATCCGTAGGAAATTCCGAGTCGTGCGATGGACCACTGAATCTGCGCTGCCGTTTGTCGTCCAGCCAAATGTTCGCATCGCCCTGTGTCTTGGACAGCTTCTTCCCTCGCTCGTGCCGGGCACTGGTAGAAGGCCCCTGTCCGGCATCGATCGGTTCGCCGGTCTTCGTTTCGCCACGCTGTTGTCGTCGTTGCTCCAATTGCCACAGTAGATTCGACGATGTTTTCTTCTCCTTCCTCAGCATCACATCCACTTTGCCACCAGCTCTCAATTCCGGGTCGGACAAACGCTTCAAATTTGAAAGCATCCCGTGTTCCGCAATGCGTTTCCCATGGGCATCTCTGATTGCCGGATCCTTGGGTTCAATGTGGGGGAGAAAAACCTCCTTGTTAGACACCACCATTGGTCATTGAGGGAGTGTCGTTTTTTGGAAGCTTTTCCTGGTAGACGGTGTCGAGGACGCCTGGTGCGGATAAAACGTTTTGACCGGTAATCCACTGCTCAAGTACGTCGTGTCGGTGGTTTTTCTGAGTGACGAACTTCCAGCCTCAGCCAGAATGGAGGATGGAGGCTGCGAACTCTCATCGTCTTCCTGAAAGAGTTGTGATGCGATTTTTCCTGCGGTTCACGAGTCCAGGAGGTCGGGCTGTTGTTAAGGCTCGGCTGCGTCCTGAATGTTGGAAAAAACAAATGTGAAATGTGTTGAATAGAATTTCAACGGAAATTAGAGTGAATGGCAAATGGAATTCTTTCGCAACTCTTTGGGAACAATTTGTATCCTAAAAGAGTTGTTTGAGAGGTTTTTTCTTATGGTCAAACGAATTTTGTAATCTGGTATCGGATGTATAAAGGTACTTACTCATGAATCATACTCGTACAAGAAAATTAGAAAAAAAACGTACCCTTTGGTGGGTCCTCATGTCCGCAGGGAGGTTATACCATTTGCAGAAATCCACCCATCTCTCCCGTTCGGAAAGTTGTGACTGTCTTCGTTGCTCTACCTCAACCGATCTTTTCTCGAACGCTTGAAGCATCTGAAACAAAGGAAAAATGTAAAAGATCGAAAGGCTTGGAAATACAATAACGATGAACACGTTGATGGATTAATTGTCTAACGTACCTTGGCCGAAATCGCATTAGCGAGATGGTTGATGTGCTCCCCCAATATCCCGCCCAATGGCTGTTCCATCGCAGTTTGGTATTGCTTCAAATTGACCGACTTCGGTACACTGACTATAGGAGGAGGTATTTTGTTAACGTAACACCAATATTCGTATCGGCCATGCATAGGCTTGCAATCGTTAATTAAGGGAACAGGAAAGGCTTGTATAAATTTGGTGACGAACCTCTCGCAGCTTACGTGAAGGCCAAACGAAAATCCAACTGAACTGTAAAGGAAATGAAACGTTCTGGAAAACGATTTTTTATAAACTTTATCAATCGACCAGTCACATAATAATCACAACAATGAAATGTGTTACTCACGCACTCCATGTCAAACCGCACGCAAGCGGTAAGTACTGCAGAACGGGCTGGTTTGGTTTAGCGATCGAGGTAGGGGTAGCCGAGCTCTTAACAAAAGCCTGATGGTCCGAGTACTTCATTGGCCCTGTGCAACACGCCTCAAGTTCCGTAATCCGATAAGCTGTTTTGGCGTCTACACCTGTTTTCTCATCAAAACGCAGGCCAAAATGGTCGTAGGCGAAGGTGCCGATAATTGAGAATACATGACCGATGGAGGGCTCTGGGCTGTTGTGGATGATGTTGATATTCTTGGCAATCCATTCGAAATGGATCCTCGAATGCGGTGGGTTGACCGGAAACATGTTGTCCGGAAAGATGTCCGATTCGGTCGAGCTCTTTTGCAATGAGATGTAGACATTTCGTATCGACGCGTTGGCTGATCGGCGTTCAAAAATAAATTGCAGGTTCTTTACATATATCAACTGGCCGGGGTCAAAGAAATATCTCAATTGCGTTTCTGGATAATGAATTTCAGCCAAAGTTCGTTCGTGCATCAGTGTCAGATATAATTTTTCAATTCTTGTAATTATTAAAGAGCCGACCGTGACATGGACGTAATTGGGCCATCCTTTGGACACACACAAATGGTGATTTCTGACCATGTATCTCAACATCTGCACATTACTCTCCTTCACGGCAGCCTCATCGCTCAGCAAGTCATCGGATTGTCGATCCTCTTCCTCTTGTGAAGTTGCCTACCGCGGCTACCCTGATGTTGTCTTTGGGGCAATCTGCCACGAACTTGGCTCCGAAGTTGGTTAACCATTTGGGCACTAGTGCCCTCATAGTTAGCAACGGGTTTAATGATTTGGGAAGAATTATATGGCTGGTGGTGGAATATATATGGTGGCTCATATTGGAATTGTATTTTAGTGGTCTGCTATCAGGAACCACCTTCTGTGTCTGTTTCGTAACTATTTATCTCGTCTAGTGTGTGATTTCTATTTTCCACTGTTGGGTTTCTCACTCTGATTTCCGGTTCTATGTGTTCCTGTCTATGTGTTCTCTGTATGTTGTTCGATTCTGCTGTATCGAGTTCATTATTATAGTCGGAGTCTCTGTGTAAAAAGTTCCTCAGCATTGTGCTGTTTCTGTCTCTGTTTTGTTGTCTTTGTCTTCTTCTTTGTCCTACGTTTGGGTGATTGAAATGTTCTAATAAATGGTTCGTCTCATCGATGAATTCTTGGTTATTTCTTAGAAAACTGTCTTGTGTAAAAGTTTGATTATATTCTGTCTGTGTGGTATGTCTTCGTCTGTGCTGTGTTTCGTTATTCAAGCTTCTTCTTGTTCTTTGTTCGTGTTGGGTTCCCTCGCGTGTGTGTCTGTAATCTGTGGGTATGTATGTTTCGTTGTGTCTGCTTTGTCTATTCATTTTGTGTTTAATTTTGATTCAATTCAGCCTTAATTTTTCGTTGTGTAATTTTTCTCGTCTGAACTTTCTTGGTGTTTGTGTGTCCAGTAATGTGTGTAGTTATATTTATGATTCTGCCGATTATTCTGTTCAATTTAATTTCTATTTGATATTTCGTGCTATTACTTTTGAATAATCCGTCTTCAATTTGGATTCATCAAGGGATTTTAGACTTCGATTTATTCAATCGATTTGTTTATATGTGCTTACTTGTCCTTTGTAGCGTCTCAGGAATGTTGTTAATGTCTTATGTCTTTGTATCGCGTCTCATCGCGTCAACGATACTCTACTCCGTGCCCAAGGTCGTTCTTCTTCTTGCGCGTAGAGTATCGTTCTGTGCGATGTTATATACCTTTCTTTATGTTCTAGCCTATTCGTGTGTGTGTGTACGCGTGTTCTCATGGTTTCTTACATGTATGCATGCACGCACACACACGCCCCGATACCTTTGTACGATATTCGTACGAATGGAATTTTCTTTTACATATGCTGGGTTTTATATCGTCGTTCTATGGAATTTATATACACGGTGTTTGATCCATTTCTGATCAATTTTCTTGCTATTGTGACGTTTTTCTGTACGACTTCGTGTATATAAATTCGATTTTTCTTCTACTACATATATATATCGATATTTTATTTAAGTATTCCGTGAGACATAGATGGGTATAGGCGTGTAAAATATCAAGGGGGAAAAAAATTCGTTGTGTTCTTATGTATTTTAGTGTGTATATATGTGTATTTATGTGTGTTTACGTGTTATATCCATAAGTATGTTCGCTGTATATGTATGTTTGATAATGTGTGTTTGTTTGAGTGTGTATGTGTGCTTGTGTGTGATGTATGTGGGTTTTTTGCGTTGGGCGCCACTATGATGAATGGGTTTGGAAAAATTGAGCATGAGGCCAGTGTATGTAGAACAATGCTATCGATATATATACTTCCGATCTTTGATCAAAAACAAAATGATACAATCTAATATAAGAATGGTTTCTTACCGCTAGTAGTGTATGTGTATATGGTGTATGGGTGTCGTGAGTGTCTGTGAGTCGTGGCGTAAAATCCGCGTGCCGGCGAGTGGCTGTTCACCGTGGAGGTGAGGGCGGCTGCGAGGAGGTTCGAGTTTCCAGGGCTCGTCGAGTGTATCTTGGGTATCGCGGCGTATGAGGTCCGAGAGTCACTCAAAAGTTACTTGGCTGTGTGCACAATGGGTTCGCCTCGTGGGGCGTGTGAGTGTTGATGCTATCAGGTAGCTGATCTGTCGGTTACCGGTAATGGTCTGATCTCCCGTCTTCACTCATCACGACTCTCGCCGCTGTTGCCCCTCTACCTCCTTGTAGGTGCCCCCCTCCACTCTCTTCTAGTAACACTTATGTTACAAACTCCCGACACGTATGCATGTGATGGAGAGTTTGAGGTCGCAAACATAATTGTTTGAGAATTGCATATATGATACATACTTGAAGGTCGTACATGAACCGGTTCCAGCATTGTACATCAAGAGCATACTTCGAGGTGAGAGATCCAAATGTCCGGGATCACGTACCTGACGGACAGTTTGAAGTCACAAACATGGAGATTGTAAAATTGCACGCATGATGCATACTTCAGGGTCGCACATAGCACGATCCCAGTATTGTACACGGAAGAGACATTTTGGGGTCGCAAATACAACTTCTGAACATTCCGCATTTGATGGATAGTGTGAGGTCGCAAAGTCCCACGTGGAGGTTAGTTCAGGGCCCAGTGGATACTTTGTGGTCTAACCTCAGGGTTTTATACATCATTCGATCAGTTTGAGGTCTTAGCACCTGATGTATACTTTGGGGTCGCGTATTAAACGATTTTTGCACTGGACACACCAGGTATACTCTTGAGGTCGCAAATCAAATTCTTCACAAATATCCACGTGATGATCAGTTCAAGGTTGCGGACATAATTATTGGAGAATTGCACATATAATACATACTTTGAGGTCGTACATGAAACGGTTCCAGCATTGTACATCAGGGAATTACTTTGAGGTGCGGGACCCAAATGTCCGGGATTATGTACCTGACGGACAGTTTGAAGTCACAAACATGGAGATTGTAAAATTGCACGCATGATGCATACTTCAGGGTCGCACATAGCACGATCCCAGTATTGTACACGAAAGAAATATTTCGAGGTCGCAAATACAACTTCCGAACATTCCGTATTTGATGGATAGTGTGAGGTCGCAAAGTGTCACGTGGAGGTTAGTTCAGGGCCCAGTGGATACTTTGTGGTCTAACCTCAGAGTTTTATACATCATTCGATCAGTTTGAGGTCTTAGCACCTCATGTATACTTTGGGGTCGCGTATTAAACGATTTTTGCACTGGACACACCAGGTATACTCTTGAGGTCGCAAATCAAATTCTTCACAAATATCCACGTGATGATCAGTTCAAGGTTGCGGACATAATTATTGGAGAATTGCACATATAATACATACTTTGAGGTCGTACATGAAACGGTTCCAGCATTGTACATCAGGGAATTACTTTGAGGTGCGGGACCCAAATGTCCGGGATTATGTACCTGACGGACAGTTTGAAGTCACAAACATGGAGATTGTAAAATTGCACGCATGATGCATACTTCAGGGTCGCACATAGCACGATCCCAGTATTGTACACGAAAGAAATATTTCGAGGTCGCAAATACAACTTCCGAACATTCCGTATTTGATGGATAGTGTGAGGTCGCAAAGTGTCACGTGGAGGTTAGTTCAGGGCCCATTCGATACTTTGTGGTCTGACCTCGAAGTTTTATACATTCTTCGATCAGTTTGAGGTCTTAGCACCTAATGTATACTTCGGGGTCACATATTAACCGAGTCCAGCACTGTATACAAGGTATCCTTTGAGGTCGAGAATCCAACTCTTCACAAATATGCACGTGATGATGAGTTTGAGGTCGCGAACATAATTTTTGGAGAATTGCATATATAATGCATACTTTGAGGTCGTACATAGAACGATTCCAGTATTGTACACGGAAGGGATATTTTGAGGTCGCAAATACAACTTCCAAAAACTCCGCATCTGATGGATAGTTTAAGGTCGCGAAGTGTCACGTAATGGATATTTCTGGGACATTTTAATACTCTGAAGTCCGACGTCAAACCACATAGAACGATTCCAGTATTGCACACGGAAGGGATATTTCGAGGTCGCGAATGAAAGTTCTGAAAATTCCGCATCTGATGTATAGTTTGAGGTCGCAATGTGTCACGTAAAGGTTAGTTCAGGGACATTTCGATACTTTGAGGTCTGACCTCAAACTCTCACAAATTATTCGCTCAGTTTGAAATCTTAGCGTCTATTGTATACTTTGGGATCGCATGTGAAACGATTTCGGCACTGTACACACAAAGTATACTTCGAGGTCGCGAACATAATTGATGAAGAATTGCACATACAATGCATACTTCGAGGTCGTACATGAAACGGTTCGAGCCTTGTACACTAGAAGAATAATTTGAGGTGAGGAATCTAGATGTTCGGAATTATATACCTGACAAATAGTTTGGGGTGAAAAACATGATTAATGAAAAATCACATCCACGATGCATACTCCGGGCTTGCACGTAGAACGATCCCAGTGTTGTACACAAAAGATTTATCTCGAGGTCGCAGATAAAACTCTGAGAATTCCGCACCTGATGGATAGTTTGAGGTCGTAATGTGTCACGTGATGGATAGCTCGGGGACATTTCGATAATTCGAGGTCCGGCCTCCAACTTTCTATACATGATTGGATCAGTTTGAGGTCTCAGCACCGAATGTGTACTTCCGTATCAATCAGGAATACTTGCATCTTGGACCTAGGAGTCACCACAAAATGAATCTGCATGATGGTATATGTGCAATATATACTTCGGGGTCGCATATGAAACGATTTCGGATTTTTTTTTCAGCGACCTAACTAGTGGAGGGAGGCAGATCAACAGGACACGAGTGGGTAAAAATTTTTATTTCATGAAATTCTTGTTTTCAATCAATGTAAAGTAATAAATTGAAGATTGGTACATGAGTGAAGAGATGAAAAATTATAAAATATTTAAAGATTTGAGATTGTTTTGAATTTGCTCTTCAAGTCTAGAAGTTTTTACTTCAATTATTGTTGGAGGAGTTTGGAGTAGAATCTCATTTTTTATGGCTTTTTTTTAGTTTTCGGCTGTTCCTGGACCGCATCATACGCACCGACACAAGGCGAAGTTCAGTGTTCTGAAACAGAAAAAAAACAAAGTACATGAAAAAAATTCGAATTTTATTCAAAAAATAGGTTATGTACGGAAATTTGAATGTTAATTCAATTATGGGGATATTCATTCCCTTTGAATGAATTATAAACGTGGGAAGGAATTAAGATAAATACAGAGTCCATCGTTTTTATCAGCGGGTTGAGGAAAGTCTCGTTTCGGAGGGTGATTGGAAGTTAGCGGTAGTCGCGAGCTGCTGCTGGTTTGCTGGTTCCTATGAAAGTGGTTGTCACCAGAGATGGGCGAATAATTCACTTCTTGTAATCACCATGGTATTTTACGAGTAAATTACAGGTAAAATGCAGGCGAAGTGCTGTAATTCACCTTGAAAATCATGTAATTTACTTTAATCTACGTATTGTAAAATGTATATTACGTTGTGAATTACTGTCTAGAACCCTTAAATGACACGTGAATGTCTATCACTGGTTGTGACAGCTATAGGACATCCAGGGGAATTCGAAAAGAAGTTACGATCTCGTTAGGTGTACATCCATGGTGTAAATAATCCATAAAATCTCGTTGGTCAATCAGAAAATTGAACAGGATTCGATGGAATTCGAAGGGAAACCATTGAATCTGATTCAATGTTCTGATTTACCAACGTGATTCAATGGATTTTTTAGACCAAGGATGGCATTCCTGGTTAAAAAAAGTTCTTGTAACATTCTACGGACAACCGAGGTACTCAATCAGTGTAAAATTCCATATCATCTCATTTTTCAGACATCCACAGGGGGGATCACGAAAAAACTGATAATATCCCTCCCGCAAAACGTCCTCGGACAATCAGGATACTCAAACTTCTGATATTCTCCGCGGAAAGCCCTCTCATATATTTCTACGGACAGAGAAAGCACTCAATCGGTGTGAATCCCATTTCTTCTCATTCTCCAACTATTTTCAGGGGGGGAGACGAAGATACTGATGGTATTCGGTCCATGAACCGTCCCAGGAATTTGAGAATATTTAAACTTTCATTATTCTCCGCGAAAAGCCCTCTCATATGGTTCTACGGACAGAATAGGCACTCAGTCGGTTTGAATTTAATATTTTTACACTTTTCATCCATTTGCAGGAAGGATGACAAAGATACTGATGATTTTCCATCGGGAGAAGGTTTTTCGACAATCAGAATACATAGACTTATAACATCTCCCGCGGGGTAACCTCGTGGATATTCCTACGAACAAAATAGGTATTTGAGGCGATATTTGAGTCTAGAGATTTCAAAAAATCGAAAAATTTTCTTTCCATATTTTCGAAGTCTAGATATCCGAAAATATGCCCCTGAGAGGATTTCTTGAACCTCTCGTCATTTACAGAGTTATGGCCATTTTAGTGACGTGGCATCTAATCTGGTACGACTGGGAAAATATCTCTCGCGGAACCTCTTGGATCCTCCTACGCACAGAATTAGCACTCAATCAATGAAAGTCCTATTTTTCCTCATTCTTTACACATTTTCAAAGAGGATGACGGGAATACTGATGGTATTTGACCCGTGAACCGTCCCAGGATCTTGAGAATACTTCAACTTTCAATATTCTCCGTGAGAAGCCTTTTTATATATTTCTACGGACAGAATAAGCACTCAATCGGTGAGAATACAAATTTTTCTAATTCTTCACACATTCTCAGAGAGGATGACGGGAATACTGATGGTATTTGACACGTGAACCGTCCCAGGGCATCTTCAGTGATAAATTTTGGAATTTCATGACTAACATTGAATGTATGAACTATTATTTAATTTCATGTGGAAATGTGACATTTCATAAGGAATTACGTATCAAATTCAAGAATTTTTCTGATAGTGTAATCATTGTGACGCAATTAGTCTGAATAAATTCCATAAAACCCAAAAAAACCAGTACAACCGAATAAAACCCAGGTGGGTCGGGTTTTCTGCAACCCTGAAAATTGTAAACTTGGGAATGAATTTTCAAAAAATGTTTCCACTGAATATCGGGGATGAGTTCACTGGGTTTATAGAACCCTTTTTGGAACTCCAGGATTATGTTTGAAAGATTGAGTGAAAATTCTTTCTGTAAATTCAGAGGGGCGTTTCTGTAAAAAATCATAAAACTGTTTTCGGAATTTTAATGAACCTCTTCTCACAGTGAGACTATCCCAAGTAAAAATGCTGTAGTTATTGACGAGTTTTGTAACGCTCAACTAGCCAGATACTAGACACTTGCAAGTAACTCGCCAGAACCCTACGAGGCACTTGCGAGCATTTAGTTTTTGGCTAGTTAAGCGTCACAAAACTCGTCAATTACTAGAGCATTTCCACTAGGGATTATTCTTGAACTATCATGGAAAAATTCAAAGAAAAAGAGCATCAGTGAAGAACATTCGTAGTGAATTCACCAACAATCCCCAGCAAAAATACTAAAACTTAATAGTCTTATTGTTATTTCACACAGTGAATTTATTAAGTTACAGTTAATTGACTACGGTTTTTTGGTACACTCATTACGAATAATCTTTGGAGGAAGTGTTTTCCCGTGTATTAATCGTATATACTGGACTATCCTGTGAATGTGGAACATCTGAAATGAGGAACGTTTGAAGAAGAATGACTTCAATACTTGATGCTACATCCGATGGGATCACCAATAATTCAAGTACGTATTCTTTTTGGCTTGATGATTGGGGAGAGTAACCCATTAGGACCCATGGTTAGCACAACATTGATTGCGCCAAACGAATTATGCCATCGATTGCATCAGCGAAAATTGAGATATACGTGTTCTTTTGTTTAACGATTTGATTGTTTATCGCAAAAATTGTTTCAACAAATTAACTGGAACTAAAATAAATTTTATGTCAAATGAAGTACTCAGGTTTTCTTTCAGGATTCCTTTTGTAAAATTGATTGAGACTCTTAGTTTCTTCAAATTCTAAAGTTTTAGTTGATTTGTACAAACAATTTTTGCAATAAACAATCAAATCGTTAGACAAGAAAACACGTATATCTTATTTTTTGCTGATGCAATTGATGGGGTTGTTAGTTCGGACCTATTCGCAATAGCGTGTTCATGGAACTAAACCCTGTCCTTTCTATCGTTATTGTTTATAATTTATTGCAAAACAACATTTTTTTCAAATAAAGTAAATATATTTTCTTTCAGGATTCCTTTCGTAGAATCGATTAGCATCCTTAGTTTTTTGAAATTGTAAACTTTCAGTTGATTTCTTCGAACAATTTTCACAATCAACAATCAAACCGTTGAATAGAAAAACTAGTATATCTTATTTTTTGCTGATGCAATCGATGGCTTAATTCGATTGGCGCTATCAATGCTGTGCTAGCCATGGGTCTCAAGGGGTTACTGGCGCCGAGACTTCAGCCAAATCTTTCCTGTGAGATTTCTTCACAATACTTGAATATTTTCAAAAAATTGCTCAATACAGCATTTCTTGAATGTCTGTAGAAATGCTGTATAGAGCGATATTTCAAGAATATGAAAGTTTTTTGGAGAAGTCTCACACGAAAAATTGGGCTAATGTCCCGGCACTAGTATCTTCTTAAGAGGATACTAGGCGGCGTTGCAGCAGTCAAAATGTTTCTTCCAAATTATTTGAAAATGGTGCAATAAAACCAACCAATTTTCATTCACCTCCCTGCTATGTGTGTCAATATAGGCCCCAAATGAAAATTATTAAATTCTATTGTGAAACTTCCAAATAATTTGAAAGGAACATTTTGGCTGCTGCCACGTCACTAGTATCCTCTTAATGGGTTAAGGAGATACCAGCTGTAGGACATTAGCCAAATTTTTCGTGTAAGATTTCTCCAAAATACTTTCACATTTTCGTAATATTGCTCTATACAACATTTCTATAGACATTCAAGGAATGCTGTATAGAGCGATATTTTGAAAATATTCCAGTATTGTGGAGAAATTTTACACGAAATATTTGGCTGAAATGCCGGCGCTAATATCCCCTTAACAATATTCGTCGCATTCAGATGCATATTCAATTAAAAAAATAATTCATATCAAGTTATAGACTTTCAATGAAATTCAATAAATTTCAATTAGAACTGAATTGAGATTCACAAGAGAGGATATGTATTGTTTTGTATACAGTTTTAAAAATATACTTGATCATCAACGAATAATTTCAACCCTGCAGAAAATGCTACGCGGATCTGAGAAAACCTTTCACATTCTGCGAGGAGAAAATCCTACAATACTGTGTACTGAAGCGACAGTAAATGCGACAGCGACAGACATGGAGAAAAAATAATTTCAACACTGCTGTTTCGTGTTACTACAGTAATCAGCAGGGTTGGAATTATTGTTTTCCGTAACACGAGTCAGTCGTGTCTGCTACAATACTCAGTATTGTAGTATTTTCTCCGTGTGTGAAAGAAAGTAGATGAATCCCGACAGCCTGCTCGGTTTCCTTCCCAATGGGGTTTTTTTCTAGCGCAGTTCAACATTTTCCGCAGGAAAGACATTTGCAACTGAAAAATTGGACATTACAGAAACAATGATAAAATAATATGGATTTAAATATTACCTTTGATGTAATTTCTTGCCTCGTCGGAAGAAATACAATGATTGGAAAAGTTGAACCCACACTTCTAAAGCATTCTGGATTTTTTGCTAGTTCTCACCGGGTTCAAGGAGGTGTGCTTCATTCATCCAAATCCTTATATGAACCAAAAACGTAATCTGAGCTCCGAAAAACAAAGTTTGATGAAAAAATCGCGGATATTCGACATTTCCAGAGGCATTCGATTCTTTTGCTCTGCTCCAAACCTCCCTGGATTTTTTTGCTGTTTCTCACCGTGTCGGAGAAGGTGTGCTACATCCATTCAAATCCTTATATGAACCAAAAACGTAATCTGGGCTCCGAGAAAATAATTTTGAAGAAAAAATCGCGAATATTTGACATTTTTCGAGACATTCAAGTTTTTTCCTCTGCTCTAAAGCATTCTCGATTCTTTTGCTAGTTCTCACCGTGTTCAAGGAGGTGTGCTTAATTCATTCGAATCCTCATATGAACCAAAAACGTAATGTGGGCTTCGAAAAATAATGTTTCATGAAAAGATCGTGAATATTCGACATTTCCAGAGGCACTCGATTTTTTTGCTCTGCTCTAAACCATCCGGGATTCTCTCGCTCGTTCTCACCGCTTCGGAGAAGATGTGCTACATTCATTCGGATCCTCATATAAACCAAAAACGTAATCTGGGCTCCGAAAAACAAATTTTGAAGACAAAATCGCGAATATTTGAAATTTTTTGAGACTTTTGATTTTTTCGCTCTGCTGCAAACCATCCGGGATTTTTTTGCTTGTTCTCACCGCGTCGAAGAAGGTGTGCTACATTCATTCGAATCCTCATATAAACCAAAAACGTAATCTGGACTCCGAAGAACAAAGTTTCAACATAATAACCGCGAATATTCCACACTTTAAGAGACACTCGATTTTTCGTTCTGCTTCAAATCATCCTGGAATCCTTTGCTGGTTCTCAACTCATCGTTGGGGGTGTACCACAACTGTTCCGAATGAATTATGAGGCGAAAACGGCATCTGGACTCCGAAGAACAAAGTTTCAACATAATAACCCGAATATTCCACACTTTAAGAGACATTCGATTTTTTTTGCTCTGCTCTAATCTATCCTGAATTTTTGCGCTCATTATCACCCGGTCGTAGGGGTTTTGCAACTATTCTGAACCCTTTATATGGAAAAACACAACTTGGTTCCAGAAAACCAAAGTTTGACGAGAGAATAGCGAATATTTCACATTTTGTGAATAATCTACAAGTATGGATTTCCAGCATCATTCATACTTCCAAATTTCAATTCCTTTCTACACTGTATGCTTGTTCACCATGTGATTAGTGATGCCCAGATGTTTGCCTCACGTATGATCTACAATCCCAAAGTCCCCAAGAAATCCTCCTATGACGATTCCGTTCTGTCCGAATGTTCAAGTATTTTATTTTTCTCACGAATATTTGTTATTCCCCTATACTTGAGTCTAAATGAGATAATTCTAGCATATTCTTAGAGCAAATGAAAAGCGAATAATTCCTATGCATCCCTTTCACCATTTAATGCCCTTTATATCAATGGTTGTTCCAGCGGAACTTGCCGCTGACACAACCTTCATTTTCTCGAAAACTACCGGAGCGAAGAATTCGATATCATAGCAAAAAATTAGCAAAAAATTCCCATATAGTTCATATCTGATTGTGTTCATTTGGCTGTTCCAGCGGAATGGACGTTCAAATATCACTAGCTGTTTCAAGTATTGTTCTTTCTCCCATGTGTAATGGGCTGATTATAAAAATAATTACACTTTTTGCAAGAATAATTACACTTAATTCAAACATATAATATACTCGATTGAGGCATAATGACCCCACAACATGAACACAATGTACGCTCGAATCAAATATGCTTTCCGTTTAGTCTAGTACAATTCTTCTCGCAATAAGTGTGATTACCTTTATAATAGACGTATTGCACATGTACCAAACAGAATATTACTTGAAACAGCTGTGCTGAGATTTGGAACAATTCAAACAATCGCTCACTTTAGAGTGACATTAAAAAATCGCTGAACAGAGAATGGCAAATTTATGATAAAATTGTAAAATCACTTTACTCAGTACAGTAAAATAGCTCTGACAAATTTGATAACCACTGGCATATTTGTTTGAGGATTTTTCACATTGTACTATCAACCAAACAGTACACAAGAATCCCAAATGAATTATGAATGAAACTCTTCAAGACCTCTTTCGGAATACAAAATGCTATCAAAGGGTTTGAGGAAAATTCAAGTCGTCTTACATTTTTGAGTTCCATTAATATTCTCAAACGAGTGTCATGTAGTTTTGACAGGACTTACAAAGGTATGACGAATCAAATTCTTCTTGAACTACTTTGAAACACTTGGTATTCTAAAGGACTTCTTCAAGAGTTCTTTTTTCAGAATTCTTATGCGATTCTTGTGTAATGTCTGGGCAGCGTGATACATGACGCGTCATGCATTGAACGTGATATCGTGAGGTTCACAAACGAACAGAAATGGAAAATGTACATGCATTGGAACGAAGTGGGTAATATGCAAGGGACCTGGCTGTGAATATCAGACTCCACAATTACTGGTTCATCGCTGGGAATGATTGGTGATTTACCTAAGTCACCACTTTCCAGTCAATAATGACCAATCGAATTTATTTTCAGCCGTGTTTCTTGCATAATACAATTTTACATGGAATTTCTTGACACTGTACTAACCTATCCCTCGATCTTCACATACATAAATGTTGGGGCAACATTGGTTCAATGCAGGATACGTACATCACACGTTCTTTCCTTCGACACTTGCAACAATTGTCAGGGACAACGAACTCGGATGACGATGCAACACACCATGGATGAAGATGCAACACTCCATGGATGACGTACCTACACTGTGCTGGTTGTCGATGAGGACCCTTGGAAAGACGAAATGTTTTAAACTCAATTGGAACTGCGTGGTTTCATACACAAATATGTTTAAGAGCGTGAATTTAATTTGAAGAATACTAGTTCCATTCTGTATGAAAAACATGTATACTAATGATGAGAGTCACAAGTTATACTTTTTACGTATTTTGGACACGAAGGATGTATTTGGATGTACCAACACAAGTACACGATATTTCCAATCAGATCATCAAAATAAAATTAAATTGCGTTGTAAAATCTCACCACTTGCAAGTAATCACTTTGATGTTATTTTCCAACATCCTTCACGATGTAACCATAACGTACCATCTCCTCGCAAAATATCTACAAATGATATTAAGAGAAAGACTTTCCAAAAGGATCATGCTCTTAATTGCACAGAGTAAGAACAACACAGTAATACCCATCTGATGAATGCGTTCTTCTTGCCTTCAATCTGTTAACCCTTTGCGGCATACGTTTTTCAGATGAACGGTTTTTCATGAAACTTGGTGTATATGGGTTTTTGAGGTCGCTGATTACGAATCTGGACTCAGATTTGCAAAATTCAAGATGGCGGATTCAAGATGGCGGCAAAAAATTTCAAAATATGGGGGATTTCGCTGAAACTCACGTGTCGGGGATTTTTCGGGTCGCTGATTACGAATCTGGACTCAGATTCCCAAAATTCAAAATGGCGGATTCAATATGGCGGTGGAAAATTTGAAAAATTGCGGAATTTTGCTGAAACTCACGTGTCGGGGATTTTTCGGGTTGCTGATCACGAATCTGAACGCAGATTTGCAAAATTCAAGATGGCGACGAAAAATTTAAAAAATTGGGGGATTTTGCTGAAATTCACGTGTCGGGGATTTTTCGGGTCGCTGATTACGAATCTGAACTCAGATTTCCAAAATTCAAAATGGCGGATTCAATATGGCGGCGAAAAATTTGGAAAATTGCGGAATTCCGCTGAAAAATACGTGTCAGGGATTTTTCAGGTCGCCAATTGCGAATCTGAACCAGATTTTGAAAATTCTATCTAAGTCTATCATGCGTAGAGAATCAATTTTGAGTGGTAAAGCTTCAAATGAATATTATAATGGTATTTCGCACAAAAATAATAATATTTTGGAATATTTGTATGGATTATGAAATCTGTACATATTATTATTTTAGCGTGAGTAATTTACGTCCCAGATAGCACAAGAGTTCTAAAAGTTTCTTCAATCGCCCGTTTGCCCTCACCAACCCCTTGATGGGGGTTGAATTTGAAAAATTCGGAAAAATTCAAATGTACGTGTATTTCTATGTTTTTTGGGACGCTAAAACCAAAAATGATAGGGGAAAAGAATTCCAATCCCTCTCTCACCCGCTAGCACCCTCCCACCACCCCCTGATGGGGGTTGAATTTTGAATTTTCATAAAAAATTCAAATGTATGTGGATTTCTATTTTTTTTGGGATGCTGAACCCAAAAATGATGAGGAAAAAGGATTCCAACCCCTCTCTTACCCGCTAGCACCCTCCTACCACCTCCTGATCGGGGTTGAATTCTAAACTTTCGTAAAAAATTCCAATGTATGTGGATTTCTATGTTTTTTGGGATGCTTAAACCGAAAATGATAACAAAATAGAAATTCAACCCCTCTCTTGTCCGCTAGCTCCCTCCCACCACCCCCTGATGGGGGCTGAATTTGAAACTCACGTGAATAATATGGATGTATATGTATTTCCATGTTTTCTGGGACGTTTGAATAAGAAATGATAACAAATAACAAATTCCACCGCTTTGTTACCCGCTAAGAGTAGAACCAAATCATGAATGCATCTGATATTTCTATTTCATGAAGTATTGACGTTTACAATATAGGATACTGTTTAACCTGTTGAATCAACAAGTGATTGACTTTGGATCGCCGGAATTTTGAGTATTGAGCCCATGAAAGCTTTGGTTCTTCTGTTTTATCCTGAATCGATAGCGTAATTCGCTGAGAACTGACTTTCATGTGGATTCTACTAGGTTCTTTTGAATGATGGTACAGGAGTGTGAGGAGGTAATCGAGTCAGTGGATATTGTTGATTGCAGTCGTTTATGGTCTCAGCATCTCAAAGAACATAGAAATACACATACATCTTAATTTTGTGAGAAAATTTCAGATCCAACCCTCTTCAAGGGGGTAGTAAGGGGGTACTAGCGGGTAATAGAGGAGTTTAATTTGTTATTTGTTATCATTTTTGATTTAAGCGTCCCAAAAAACATGGAAATACACATAGATTTGAATTTTTTACGTGAGTTTCAAATTCAACTCTCGTCCGGGGGTGGTGAGAGGGTGCTAGCGGGTAAAAGAGGGGTTGAATTTGTTATTTGTTATCATTTCCCATTCAAACATCCTAGAAAACATGGAAATACATATGCATTCAAATTTTTTTACGTGAGTTTCAAACTCAGCCCTCATCAGGGGGTGGTAGGAGGGTGCTAGCGGGTGAGAGAGAGGTTGGAATTCTTTGTCCTCATCATTTTTGGTTTCAGCATCCCAAAAAACATAGAAATCCACATACATTCGCATTTTCTATGAAAATTTAAAATTCAACCCCCATCAGGAGGCGGTAGGAGGGTGCTAGCTGGTGAGAGAGGATGGAATTCATTTTTTCTTATCATTTTTGGTTTCAGCATCCCAAAAAACATAAAAATCTACATGGATTTGAATTTCTCACGAAAGTTTAAAATTCAACCCCCATCAGGGGGTGGTGGCAGGGTGCTAGCGGGCAAGAGAGGGGTGGAATTTCTTATTTGTTATCATTTTCGGTTTGAGCATCCCAAAAAACATAGAAATCAACATACATTTGAATTTTTTACGAAAGTTTACACTTCAACTCCCATCAGGGGGTGGTAGGAGGGTGCTAGCGGATAAGAGAGGGGTTGGAATTCTTTTTCCTCATCATTTTTGGGTTCAGCGTCCCAAAGAACATAGAAATACACGTACATTTGAATTTTTCCGAATTTTTCAAATTCAACCCCCATCAGGGGGTTGATGAGGACAAACGGGCGATTGAAAAAATTTTTCATGGTCATATTCGGTTTCAGCGACCCCAAAAACGTAGGGATAGTGGGGTCTACCCTCTGGTTCATGACAATTTTTTTTGTGTGCCTGTGTTATTCAATGAATACGGCTTTTTTTCATTGTTTATTCATTTAAATCACAATTTGTAAAACGATTGACAATGTATACGTGATGCCGAATACTTCCTAAGTCCTTATCTAAATCAAATTGAAAAAAAAAACTGGGGGAAAAAGCGTTATATTGTCTCTGGTTAACTGTAAACTTAAAACACATTGAGGTGGCTATTATAATAGCCACCATGCCGCAAAGGGTTAATACTATTGAAAACGACACATTTGAAACGAATATACGTTTCTGTTGATAAAAACGAGGCATCCATTTTCCCTAAACTGCTCCATTAAACCTCCATTCGATCCGCGCCAAATTATTATCAACGATGACAAAATTCAATCGAATTATGTTTCAATGAGTTCTCACCTAGTGGAACGTGGTTGGCGCGCGATTTCCTATAAGATCCACATAGTCACGATACCTCCGTAAATGCTTTGGGAGCTTGTAAGTTTTTTAAAAATTGGTTTTTCCGGAAATCAAATGGGATCGACTTCTCATATAGCTTGTTGGGAAGCATTCACCGCCCACAATGACATCCATTACACAGCGGTGACATATGGTGAATATTTGAATTTTGTTTTCCTCGTAACAAGCTCCCATGAAGTTTTTCACGGTTTTCACCTAATGGAACGTCTTCGGCGTGCGATTTCCTATAAGATCCACATAGTCCCGACACTTCCGCAAATGCTTTGGGAACTTATAAATGTTTTGGGAGCTCATAGATCTGTTCGAAGGACGTAGGGAATTGTTCGGAACCCTAGGTAATTTTTAGGAACTGTGGAGAGTTTTTCGGGAGCTTACAGATCTGTTTGAGAAAAAGAATTTTCTCCCATCCCCCGTGATTCGAGGACGTACCGTGAGAGCGTAAAGAAGCGAAACCCAGGCGAACCTACTATGGAAGCATTTAAAAGTGAAAAAAGTGCCATTTTCCCCTAGATTTGGTACCTCCAGAATTACGATAATTTCTGGCGTTGGAATTGGTATTTCAAATATCAGGACATTCCAAAGGTCACGGCAGGCCGAAGTTCCCAACCGGGTCACGATAGTCCACAGTTCCGCAAAAGTTTATGATAGACCTAGGGTTGCACACGATACGATACGATACGATATTTGGGCCAATATCGTATCGATATCGGGAAATATCGTGGGGCCCGAATATCGTATCGATATCGATTATCCCAATATCGATATCGTATCGTAAATATCGTAAATTGATTTCGAACTTTTCTAACCTGTAATTATAAGATTGCTTCTTTCTAAGAGAATTTAATTCCTATGATCTCGTTTTTCAAAATTAATTCATTCTGAATATATATAGTCACTGGAAATGAAAGGTGCTCATAACTTCGCGGGAAAGCTTCGAATCAAAAAATGCCGAAAGAGAAAACATCCTGTATTTCTATCAGGAGTTTGCCTTCTCGAAAAAGTTACGTTGTGTTTGATTACCGTGTATAACGCTGTTCCAACATCCCACATAGCACAAAGACTTCTAGAAGAGATCTTAATTGCAAATAGGCATTGTCAAAGATATCTTATAATATTCTAAAAAATGTCTTATGCAACACAATCAGAACAATTTAAGAACTCCGTTGTTTTTCAAGGATAACGGACTTCTCAAATTGTACTGATTGTTTTGCATAAGATATCTCTTAGAATGCTTCTTCTGCCAGAACATTGGTGCTACGTGGAATCTTAATATGGATTAAAACCCAATTGTATTTTATCAGTGATGTTATATAGTACTTTTTCAGTATGCGTATTAATTTTTTTTCCAATGCCTGCGCTTTGCACGAAGAAGAATACACAGAGAAAAGTGCCGCTCAATAATATAAGTCTTTTTCTTATTTTTCTTAGTAAACCAAAAACAGGACAGTTTGTGAAATGAATTTTTACATATGAAGAAAATACGAAAGATTACGAATACGGTAGAAGAAGTAATGGGTAGGATTCAAATTTTATAAAGCGTTTAAAAGCGTGTAAAATTTGGCTATTCAGTTTCAGTATTTTCGAGCGGCATTTTTCTCCGTGTGACCGTTACATCCTAGTAAGGTAGATGACCCCATTTATGAACGCGACCCCTTTAATGAACGTTTTGGTTTTTGATTCATAGTACTTTTCATTTAGTGCTTCAATTTCATGCAAGCATGACTGACTGGATACTAAATCAACCGCTGTTATGTAAATAAATTCAGAATAATACGCCATAGGAAAGATATAATAGATAAACGATTGTTCGCTAATGGGGGTTAAGGTGTTCATTAATGGGGCCTGTCACCTTACTTGAAAAGTAAAAACAGTGCCCACGGTTGTTTCAAATACAACATCCTACGATTATTGCAAGTCTAATATTATAAAAATCTTACTATTGCGTTGCATTGATATTAGATCCGCGGCATAAAATTGAAAGCTTTGAAGCAACAGATTGGGGTCGAAGTATGAAAGAGGCAAGTATCAGCAAATTCGAAGAATTATATAAACGTAATTACTACGTAGAAAATTTTCACGCTAATCGTGATCATTTATTTCATGGAGATGAAAATTCAAATGAAACGGATAGTGATTTCATAGACCTTAATGCCATTTACGTTAAAAATAATGATCACGAAATCGGATGGAGGAAAGAGATTGCGGATTACATCCGTACACCGAGAACGGTGGTGGACACCAACATGTTAGTTTGGTGGAAACAACATGCGGGGTTATTTCCCACATTGTCGCGAATGGCAAGGGATGTGCTGAGTATACTTTTTTTTTTTTTTTTTTTTTTTTTTTTTATTGCAATACACGGGTTAGCACCCTTTGATATAAAAAGTAAATACAGAGTCAATACAAGACAGCGTCCACAGACGCATAAAATAAAATACTTGCTTCTTCCGTACCAGTAGAACGGATGTTTTCAAGGGCAACATTGCTAGTTAGAAAAGACAGAAATAAATTAAAAAGTAACACGGTGAGAAATCTTTTATGTATAGATTGTTGGGCCAGATCCAGTCTTAAGTCAGAAATTTGTGAAGTAGATTTTTGAAACCTTTGTTCTCGATACTAAATATTCCATTAAATACAATTACAAACTGTGCATTTATAAATGTAATGTTCTTTTGATATCGATTTTTTTCTAGAATGTGTTACTGAACACAAAACCTAATTAATTTTTATCTTGCGCAAACAGCATTTGAATAGTAAAATATCGGCGATATTCTCGAATATCGAAACCTTGATCTCGAATATCGTATCGGTTTATTGCATGAAGGTATCGTATCGGTATCATATCGAAAAACCGATACGATATCGATACGATATCGATATTATATCGCAATATCGTACATCCCTAGATAGACCTGCTGCCGTCCCAGGCAAAAAAGTTGTTAACTCCAAATTCATTTGAATGGAGAAAATCGAGAAAAACTATTCCAAATCAAAATTGTATAATGTACCTAATACTTTGACAATATTAGAGCCTTTCTAGGGGAAATAAGGGGTGCTCTGTGTAATTATTTGAAAAAAAATCAATGTTTTTAATGACAACCAACGAAAAAATGAGTTAAGGTTTTTCGGTGAACGAAGATACTGATCAAAAGAACCGTAACTCAGGTTACGGTCTTTTCCCATGTAACAGTGCTCGAGCATTATACTATAATAGTTCGTTTTACAAGCAAAGAAACATGTTAAATCAGTATCCGTGCTGCGACGTTCATGAAAATCACTACATTGAGAAAAACATATCATTAAAAATTACTGCTTTTATCATCAATATATATTACCATATGGTGCTATACTTGAAGTTGTTATGATAATTGATGTGAAAAGCAGTAATTTTTCATAGTACAATGTCAAACTTCACAGCAGTTGTCTTGAAATATTACCATTTCATCAATTATAACATCAACTCCAAGTATAGCAACACATTGATGATAAAAACAGTGATTTTTGATGACAGGTTTTTTTTTACAGGTATGTAATTGTAGTTTCAATCCTCATTAATGATATCACGTTGGACTATAACTGAAATATTTTTCAAAAGCAATATATAATAGGAATAGACACTCAATTAATTTGAATCTTTCAATGTTACATGGAGAAAACATTCATGCATCTTGTGCATGAAACATACCATGCTTCTGAAGTTAGCTAACTATCGAGCATTAGATGTATGAATTCATACTTTTCGAGCTGACTATTATGCATGAAATGCATGGAGCAGGAGCGTTGATCGCATAGACTCTGTACAATGTGATGAGTATGCGTATATCTGAACTCGGAATGCAT
This sequence comes from Gonatopus flavifemur, assembly GCA_018340375.1. NCBI lineage: Eukaryota > Metazoa > Arthropoda > Insecta > Hymenoptera > Dryinidae > Gonatopus > Gonatopus flavifemur. The sequence goes on from JAFFJZ010000011.1 coordinate 34,629, forward strand.
GGATTTTCATATACATGACGTATGGATTTTCTTTCCATGTAGAACTCTGAACACTTTCTTCAATTTATGATGAAATGAGAGAAGTCATTCATTCTGAAATAGTCATTTTATATGAATATCTTTTATGATGAATCATTTCCACCATCCCCTCAAAGTATCCATTTTTTTATAAAAGCTTATATACTGAGAAAAGTATACGGTAACGGTTACTAGAAAGAAAAGGAAGTCGGTGGCATAGATTTCAAAATTGTAATAAGTACCATTGAAAATCAGATTGAACATGATAAACTGTTCACGTAACCATAGAAACGATAGGTTAACATGAGACTGATCACCAAACCGCGAGTCATCTTTCAACTCCTATTTTAAAGTCGCGATGAGAACTAGAGCGAATGGTAATCAATCCCATATACTTTTGTCCGTGTATTGGAATGAAATTTCAAAGATTCTATCGACCCTCGGAAATCATCGTACATTGAAAAACAGTGTAGTTGATGCAAACATTAAATTTGTTACATGTCATTCTACTGTATTATGTGTAAATATAGTAATTCTAGATTATGTCATAACCTAGAATTTCAATGAAATCATCAATGTAATAGTTATTATTGACTATGATCTGCGGGTAGAAACACATGGTTGTTTGGTTATAGTCTGCTCTCTGAAAAGTGCCGTGAACTTCTTTGCTTTACCAGGGAGAGACATTTGAGTGAGGAAGAGGTCCGCGACACTATTCAGAGAGCGAATTATTGTAATGATAATTTGTTGTACTTACTTCCGTCACATTCATGCTGCATATTTAGTGATTTGATTCCGCACCAACAAATCAATGTACGTGTTATACTATACTCGAACCACCAATGCCAATTTTCGATTCCTTCTGACTTATTTTATATTTACTTCAACAATTCACATCCATAAACAATGGCATCTAGGATCTTTATTACGAACATTTTCGAAGTATGCCGAAGATCTCTACGACCGGACTTACGGTTTTTTTCCCGGTAAACGAACTTGCGGCCCGAGCAGTTTACGAATCAAGAAAACCTTGACTGCGAAGAGATTCTTACAAATAGTACGAGGTATTTGCTTCTCACTGATTTTACCAAGTGAAAAGACCTTAATTCGAATTACGATCTTTTCGTTGGGCAAAATTGTGACGTATGCAATGGTTCTTCTCATTTTTATGTGAGTTACGGCTCTTTTCTGATAATTATCTAATTTTTAACTCGTTTTCAGTGGAGGAAAATTGTTTATTACGGGAAAATTAAGAGTGATAACAAATTTCTATCAACACAGTTAAACGCGCCTTGCTTCCCTGAATCGAACGACATAAAAAACTCATTTTCGACAAAAATTGAGTCAACAACTTTTTTGCCTGGCACCGCAGACCTAATCCTCAAAAAAAGGGTACGATGAGCGGAAATTTCGAACAAGGTCACGATGAACACGAATTCCGAGAAAGATCACGATAGGCTTGATCTTCAAAACGGGTCACGATACATCGAACTTCCGAAAGAAGTTCACGATAGGCCTGAGTCACGGAAAAGGTCACGATAGGCCCAATTTCAAAAAGAGGTCACGGTAGGCCTAATCTCCGAAAAAGTTCACGATCAGCCGAAGTTTTAAACAAGGTCACGATAACCCCAAGTTCCGGAAAAGGTCACGATAGGTCTAATTTTCGAAGAAGGCCACGAAGATTCGAAGTTTCCAAAGAGATCACGATAAATCCAAGTTTCGAAAGAGGTCACGATAGGCCTAATCTTCAAAAACGGTAAAAAAAGACCTAATCTTCGAAAACGGTCACAATAGGCCTAATCTTCATAAAAGGTCACAAGGTTTCAAAAGGTTGAAATTTCGAACAAGTTCATGATAAACCGCATTTTCAAAAACGATCCCGGTTTCGGAATTCGGGCCTATCGTGACCGTGTCTGAAACTTCGGCTCGTCGTGGCCTTTTTCGGAAACGAAGCTTATCGTAAACTTCTCAAATTCTCAATCAATGAGGTAAAATTGTCAAATCTCACGTACAAAAAAAGTTCATGTTCAAATTGCTTCCAAGTAATGCAAGGTGCATGTGGAATTTATGGTGTTGCGAAGAATCAGGAATAGAGAGTCACAACAACCGTGGCATTGTCAAATGCAATTGAATGAAATATAAAAGCTCGTCGTTGATAATCAAATATCATTAATGTTTCTCTTTCACATATATTTCTAATATATCTATCACCTTCTTCTATATTCGAGCTCATTCTAGTTCTCATCCTCTTCACCATTCCTCGTGAACCAATGTAGTTTTCATGGCTGGGATTGGAGACATGAAGGTAGATCTTAGGGAGTTACCATGGATACATCAACGATAACATTCAAAAGGCTGCAGCAGAAACGTGCCTCCTTAGGACGGCCTCTAGGAAGCCATCCGGTGGTTCAACCTTGAAACCTGTAGAAGGGAGTGCCGGCGAGCTCCCCATTGATCTCACCGTATGACAAGAAATAAAAAGTATGGAATCCATTTTTTCGTTCATTCGGATTTTTCATTGGTCTGTTGGAATAATCTACGACGTCAAGTAACACATGGTACATTCCATAAAACCATAGAAGATCGTGTAATAGGAAAATCGAGTTATTCACTTAGTTTCCCCTGTTGTACCGTGAAATGAAAGGAAATTCGCTGATGCTGCCTCCATATTTATGTAGCCTTAAGGTTCAACGTTACTCATTTCAAAATGGCTCTCTCTTATCTCGATTGAGAAAAAAACAATGGCAATTCAATAGATATTCGACACATGAAAGACGCTTCACCGAAATGTGTGATGAAAACACAGCTTCTGTGTTTGTTTCAAAATTCTTTATCGAAAGCAAATGTGACATATTGCGGGTAGAAATAATTCATGGTATTCTCAAAACTTTTTCAAGGCCTAACTAGGTCCCGGCAAGACCTTGAGAATATCACAAATCACTTCTACTTGGGATAATATCACGGAATTGTTCAATAAAATTTTCAAGAAAATTTTCGGCAACTGTAAAACTTTCCCAGAGAAACAAGATATTTTAAAGAATCCCATATTTTATCAATATTCAGCGTTGGTCTGATCCGAATACAAAAATTTACGTGAACAAATCTCTGGGAGTACCAAAATTTTTTGGATTTTTATGAAGCAGTATCGCATCTTCCTCATAAAAGTTCAAGTCATTATGATACATTATGATTATGACATTATGAGATTTGTTCACGTGAATATTTTGACTTGGATTAGGCCAACGCTGAATCTCTATAAAATATGGTATTCTCCAACATACCTCTCAAGTAACATAAGAGGTTGAAAATACTAAGAACATGTTTGGAAAATTCTGCAAACACGTTTAGAACCTCCGAATGAAACTGTTTCGAACAATGATGTGCTATATACGTGGGGAATGTTCTTGGCGCGGTCGATGGAGATTTTATTATCTCACTTTCTGTTCGCATACTCTCAACAGAATTGTTTGAATACAGTTACGACTTAAAATTCACATTATCGGCTGTGCCAAATGTTCCGTATCGACATGGTTTTCAAAACCTATCGAAAACGATCAACACTTTTGGTGTGGAATAACTCAATGCTGTTTCTAGTATATGGAATGGATGGATCTAAATGTTGTTCCATTCTACTTTATACTTTCGAGACGAAGATATTCTTGAAAAATAATGAACTACTTTGAATACAGTTTGGACATACTAGAGTCACAATATATCAAAAATCGTTCAAATACCATACGAATAAGCAAGTGTACTTGGTAACTGACATTGATTTCACATCTTTTTCCCAAATGGGATACATCCGATTGTTTTTCCCAATTTTTCTCGTGAGTTTTGGTTACATTTTCATGTATTTGGAGTTATTCTTTTAAATTTTTGGATTTTGTTTTAATTGGGGTTTCACTTGTTTTTCTGAGTGTTGTAGTAATTCACAATACCCATACTCTCCAATCACTCTATTCTTCACTGAATATCTGTATCCTTAATTCCCTTAATTTGAAGATGATTCTTCTCTTAAATAAAACCGATGGTGAATATCTATTGTCACATATTTCCACATTCACAGATCCTCATTTCCAAACATATGTTCGTGGGACAAAAAAAATATGCCGATGAACAAGATTTTTCCCCCTTTTCAATACATATTTACAAACAAAGATGTGGGGAAATGAAAATAAGTAGAAATGAAGATATCGAATATTGATGATATTCCAAATGGCACTGAGTTCATTCACGAATTTTCAAAGAATTTCTCGAGAAATCTAGAATTTCAAAGAAATATTTTAAGGGATTTTCAATGAAACAGAAAGACGTCGAAAATATGTATTTCCAAATGATCTGAAAGATTTTAAAAAGGTAGATATTCTTGAAAGACATCTGTCCGTATCGAAATGTTTATTGGGTTTCTCACGAAATCCCGTGTTATCTGGAATTCGCGAATAAAGTGATCTAGGAACAAAGATAATGATGAACAATAATAGAGTTTCGTAAGAATATAAACATAATTCAGCTCGAATAAAACAACAGGAGAGATGAAACTTTTGAAGTGATCGTTTTAGAATAAATTGTATTTCTAGGCCATTCAGTCAAACTAAATTGTACTGAGTCTATATATCATTATCTATAATGATAATCTTACTTATAAGATATAAAATATTCCGAAATATCACTGATGATTAATATCTATCCTCATGTATTTCGACTCGCATACCGCAAAGAATGTTTACTTGAAAAATGTTATGTTGAAAATTTCAGTATTTCACTAAAGGTTATTAACTAGTGCATTGAAATGAAAATTGCAGTATATCTGCAGAAATATTCGAGCACATTCATTTGAATTTTAGTGCAAAAATTGGAATTCCACAGTACAAAATTCGGAAAATTTCATTAAATTTACTGGAAAATGGAAGTATTGGAATTAAATGTTAAATAAGACTTTATATTCAAAAATGGCGAACTTAAATGAACTTACTCATATTCATATTTTCATATTCATTTATCATTATGATAATAATCGCAATGATTATCGCAATAATATAACAATGTCTATAAATGTATATAAGTTTATCAAGTGTCAAGATGTTTTTTATTGTGAAATGTAACATAGCACATTTCAAATTTTTGGACCCCAATAAAGATATTTCTCTTCAAAATTTTTCACAACTGTCAGATTGCGAACACTTTTAACCATTTGCAGAATTTTTGTCTACAAATATTACTCTACAAATTTTTATATTATTTTGCAAAATTCTACATAATTCTTGCAAAATTCGTGATATTTTATGGATATCTCCACAAATTCGTACAAAACTCTTTGAATCTCCATATTATATTATGGACTTCTCTACATATTCCTGCATAACTCAACAAATTTCTGTTTAACTCTGTTTAATTTTGCCTAAAAGAAATTTATTTGGGATTTATCTCATTAAAAGTTATCCGATTTGGATGGCATTCTGGGAGAGGAATCACAGTGAAAGTCAATTATTAGTAAGTCCTCCCAGTGAATCCGGAGCAGAATTGGATCCGAGACTGGATAGTTGAAGGACAAAGCCTCTATCACATCAGCGGATCTCCGATATGACAATGATCTTGAAGTACCATGTATGAGAATCATCGTGGAGAAAAATTTCAAAAAATTCGTTTCCGCGCAATATATACCAATCGATTCAGTATCTCTTGATATGAAAAATGAATAGCACTTGAGAGGGATATTGTTTCAAAAGTGGGCCTCGAAATTTCACCAATTGCTGTACGGAAAGACCGGGTCTATTAATATTTAGAAAAATGACTGTCAATGTAGGGAAAACGAGGATTGCTGAAAAATATCCGTAGTGAGTCTACTAAAAATTCATAGTCGATGTATTAATAATTGATAGTTTCGCTGTAAAAAATACCAATGAAACTAGCCACTGTTAATATTTTGACTACGAATTTTTGATAGACTCACTATGATTATTTTTCAACGATCCTCTTTTTCCCTAAATTGACAGTCATTTTTCTGAACGTTGATAAATTCTTTCTAAATATTAATAGACCCGGTCTTTCCGTGTGGAGCAAATTGATGGAAAAATTTCAGAAATTGTCTCCATGGGGTATAGACCAATAGATTCAGAATCTTTTGAAACGAAGAATGAATAGGTCGTGGCAAAGAGATTTTTTTCGATCTCAACTTGTAAAGTTTATTCAGTGCTGGTTCAAGTCAATAAAAAATTCGCTGTCGTGAGAAAATTCAATTTTCTCTGGAAATCTAATTTAAGAAATATGTGTGATTTGTACAGAAAACTCATCCGTCCGCCACAAGCTGTGATATTTTTCAGACAGACCGATAAAGAGAAAATCCAAATTTTTCTGCAAATGCGATTATTTGCAGAAAAATGTATGAGTTCGTGGAGGAAATTCTTTTCCTCATTGGGTGATTTCACTATTTGTCAAACAGAAAAATGTAGGAACAATTCAACATTGATCAACAAAAGAACTTCAATTAAAATGTTAGAAATGTACGCAAAAATCTTTACTGGTGATAGAAATTTTCAGAAACATGCAGAATTTCACAAAGTTTCATAATATGAATCTGTAGAGAAAATCCTTTCTTCCCCTGATAATAAACTTTCGTAGAGAAATATTTTAATTGAGGGATAATTAAGCAATAGAAGAATACCACGTAGCAATGTAGAGCTCCAACACAGAATTTTTTATAACTCATTATGTTCCATGTTATCTGTCATTAAAGACTTGGTCAAATTAGCGTTTTTAATTTTCTTTCGCGATCTTTAGGCCTCACCGCTGGCCCTCGCAACGACAAGGGCTTGGTAAACAAACGATTTCCTTTTATACTCGGTATGTTTTATTGGAAAGAGGCAGTTCCAACCTTGATCAAATTTGGCGAAAATTTCGGTTGCTAGCTCCTGGACTAATATGAGAGTAGAAATTAAAAAAATGTTGACTTCGAAACGCAAACTCCCGCTGCATCTTACGATATTTTCAAAGCTCACATGGTAACCGTGAAATGTGAAATCGTTTCACATGGTTGTGAATTTTTTACAGAAAGTGAAAAGTGATTTCACCTCTGATTCCATATTCATGGTGCAACCCCAAATGAGCAGGTAGCATGAGCACTGTAATATTTTTCAAATTTCAAAACAATTGATATTTAGCACAAAAGTTTGGCTCAAAGTTTTTCTCCCGTAGATTATACATGTATGATATATATGTCTATCTGCACATCTACAACTCTGGAGCGCTTGAGGCCCCCCAATTAATTCAAGCTTGAAGAACAGTAATCAATTTCCAAGCATGCTTTATTCATATTCTCGTGAATATCAATTGATATGAAATCAAACATGTGATGAAATTCATACAGCCTTAAAGCTGAACGGCTGTAGGGTTGATTAATGTGTTCATTCCGAGAAAAGTAACTTTTTTCTTTTATTTTGCAAGATCATAATGGAATCAATCACCGGCTTATAATGGATTGATTGGTGAAGGTTATATTTATATTTCAAACTGTAATCATAGAAAATCAACACATGCTCCCCAAAATTTTTGGAGTGAGATTTCACTTTTTAGCCAGCCAAAAGAGAACTCTTCGAAATTTCGAGTGAAATCTCCACTCTTTTAGAGTGATAGTGTAAGGTGGATGGAATGATGGAAACCAACAGTGAGGCAACGTTGGATCTATCTCCCTGTTGGTAAACTATTGGAATTTCTTACTGGAATGTCATGTGAGATTTGTTTAAAATGAGCGAAGCAAAGTAGCTAGGGGGTGGAGCCCCCTAGTTTTATTGTATTAACAATGCCATATTGTATTCATGTTTGAAATACCTCAAACTCAAATTCGGAATTCACAACTTGCACGCGAAAGTATGCGAAGAATAGATGATTTGACACAAATCTTCTCTGACTCGACCCACACACTACGGCATTCTTGTAGATACACTGAGAAAAAAGCAGCGTGGTTACAGGAACTATGTTCGCATGGTCAAAGATTCACGGTTGCAGTGACGTGAAATTTGGTCATGATGACGAGAAAAACAAGACAAAATCACATGAATGTAGTTGTAGCAACTACATAAGAAGGTCAACGCAAAAATCAACGACGTGCTGTAGTTGTGCCGACCAGATTTTTCTCTGAGTGTATCCAAAAGAATATACTCATTCAAGAGATCTTCAAGAACATTCTTGCAGATTCCTCGAATATATGTTTCTGAAGTGTTGAAAAAAATATCTTACGAAAGATGTCTGAAAGATATCTTGATTCAAGACATTTTCAAGAAAACCATGCAAGATACCTTAATGATATCTTTCAGAAGTGTTTGCAAGATATCTTATTGGAAGACTCCACCTAGATATGTTCAAGAAGATAGATTTTCAGCAGGTTCAGGTCATGAATATGTGATCAGATGAGATGACATGAATAACACTTGGAATATGTGTCTGTTATTATAATCGGATTACAGATATGGTGAATTCATTTAAAATTGGAAACTTGGATAATTTATAAGTATAAATGGCAAGAGACTTCACATTCTGCAAAAAGTACAGGTTTGTAACCTTTTGATATGGTGGAATTCACGAGTCTCCGAGTCACAGTATTTTGCGAATTATTGAATTTCATGTACAGCCTTCAAGTGAATTTTAGAAAAATTCTCATTTGTTTGTATTAATCAGTTGTTTTTCAATGAAGATGGGATGAAAATAATTCAAAAAGAATCTATGCTATCTACGAGATATCAACGGATAAGGAACATGAAATTCATTTGTAAATAAACTTCACCATATTTATTTAACTCTTCTATTTGTGTAAGTGCAGTCAACTGATTTGATATTTTTTTATATAATCAACATTCGCTTATGTTGGTCAAAAGATTACTTTCACTTTGAAAATGCATAACACTCACATTATATTTCACTATGTCATACTGATAATTATACGCATCGAAATCAAATCGTCCGTGTAGCTCTAGTCACTGAAGCGTAAGTACACCGTGAGATCATTGGGTTCGAATCCTTCAACCTCAAGGATCGAGATAAAATAAAATTGATAGGAGTGCGAGAGCGATAGAAAGAAAAGGAGGGAGAAGAAGGAAAATGGAGTGAGAATTTTTTTAATGAATAAAGTCAAGCTTCGTCCAAGACATTGTTATAAATTCTTCAAGACATCTTTGAGAAATCATATAGATCTTACGTCATTGGGATGTACAGTGGGTGGCCAAATTATTAGGCCACAATTGAGATTATTGAGATTACTCCAAAGTTGAATATCTCAGTGAAAAATTATCGTAAGGAAACAAATGAATACGCAATTTCAAGGGCAAAGTCTACTCTTTGAGCATCATTTGACCTCTTTGGTCTATCATGTTTGCCCGACAACCTACATCGCATTAAGTATGAGCATTTTCCTCGATATTTCCTCAGTTTTTCAAACAGAAGGAGCTCGCAGGAAGATTAAAACATGGAAACACGAAAATAAACATTTTGTAGAGAATTTCCTCAGCTCCAAAACGCTTTTTTTATTTTCCTGGTAGAGTCATTTTTAGCGGAGTTATGTCATGTTTTATGACTTGTAATTTGGAGACGGTAGAGGGGGGAAAAAATCTCCATGAAAGAAAAAGATTTGTTTTAAGATGTATTATACGCAGAAAATACTTTTGAAAGCAATCAAAAACCTCTCGAAGTATTTTTTTTTCGTATAATACATAGCAAAACTAAACTTTTTCCTCCAAGGAAATTTTTTGTTCCCTTAACCGTCTCAAAATTACAAGTCATAAAACATGACATAACTCCGCTGAAAATGACTCTACCAGGAAAATAAAAAAAGCGTTTTGGAGCTGAGGAAATTCTCTACAAAATGTTTATTTTCGTGTTTCCATGTTTTAATCTTCCTGCGAGCTCCTTCTGTTTGAAAAACTGAGGAAATATCGAGCAAAATGCTCATAGTTAATGCGATGTAGGTTGTCGGGCAAACATGATAGACCAAAGAGGTCAAATGATGCTCAAAGAGTAGACTTTGCCCTTGAAATTGCGTATTCATTTGTTTCCTTACGATAATTTTTCACTGAGATATTCAACTTTGGAGTAATCTCAATAATCTCAATTGTGGCCTAATAATTTGGCCATCCACTGTATTGAGAAGTGAGTGAGTAAAGAGGAATTATGTTATATGTTGCACTATTCAATGATAGGGCATAAGAACATTACACCATACTTGAATAAGTTTAGACGTCTTCATTCGACAAGAAAAATTCGACAAGAAAAAGTTGTCAAGAAATTATAAACTTCTTTGAACATGAGAATTTAGAATAAAAGAGGAGAATATGGAAACGTGTGGTTTGAAGTACCGTAAAACTGAAATCAGACATTCCCATGTGTGTATGGACCAATGGCCCAATGATGGACCAAGCCTGGCACAAGACCTGCCAAGACTCGTCTTGAACAATTTACTGAACTTGGCCCAGGCTTGGGAATGATAAGATCAGGACAAGCTTGGGCCAGTGGTTTTGCCAGGCCCGGTCCAATTCATTTACCAAGCATCAACCAATGCTTCTTTGATCGCAGATGTGGATGAAAAAAGTAATTGATTCATATTTCAGTCCATGACTTTCTCCCTCAGAATACCGTACATGAATTATCTCAAAACGATAGAACAAATGTGACAAGACTGGGACAAGCTTGTATGATCATTGGAAAATTTGCGTTCTTTGATATTTCAATCAGTTTTCATTCTATTGTTGAATTATAATTTTAATCAAAATTCAGTCAATATTTACAAACATTGTGCCGCTCATGTGGGCAATATTGGCACAATTGTTCTCAACGAATGCTCGAGTTTTACACTTGTGCCTAGCTTGTACCAAATGTAGTGACCATTTCAAAAATATGAACAAATGTACTATGACTGACTATCGATTGAGAACAACGGGACAATCATAGAACAATATTGGGCCAATTGTTCTTCACGGAGGTTTGTTTCTGACACATGTGCCAACCTTGGGACAAGCTTGGGTTTTTTTCAGTCTTGGCAATACCTGCATGGGTTCTTTCAACCCAGACAGCACAAAAGTTCCACAAGAATTCTCCACGAATACATTGTATTCATCATGAGCTCTTTCAGAACACTTGTGCTATCTGGGAATGATTTCATTCGCTATGATGCAAATCAATACATTATCGGAAACAAAAAACTGGCAACAGCGCGTGGACGAATTTGAAACTTGATTTTGCGAATGCAGCATTTTTAGATGCGGTCCGAGGTGGGATGGGTAATTATAAACACAAAGAATTTTCATCTGTAGTTTTCCAGGATTTCTTCACATTCAAGATCAGGATTACTACGTCGTGTTTGAAATATGAAATCACCGGGGAAAAGTTTTATTAATATAATAACGTTGATAATGATAAACAATTCTGAAAGGCTTTAACGACGCTTGTGGAAGCTATTATCTTCACATTGACGTCCCGGACAGCACAAAAGTTCAATAAATAATTTTATAAAAAATACCTTCGAGACCATGAGAATTCATATAAACTTCTTTATGAATACATCAAGGACTGTTGAGGTGTTTGGAGTGGAAATTCAAATCCCGAATTTTTCAACCAATGGCGTGAGTCGCAGTCGAGAACGTACTTCTGGAATGTTGACAAGAATTCCGAGTAAATTGGTCCATGCAAAAAAATCATTGCATTTTTCAAAATCGAACGCGGCGCGAATCAAGTTGTATATTTTATAATATTATAACATTACCAACGAATGTAAAACCAAACCGATCAATGTTGAATTGACACGGAAACAACAGTTTGGATAAAGAAGCCCTGACAAGCCGTTGCTGGAGAAGAAATTTCTAACAGTGTGTTACGAAAGCTTCAAATTATGAACATATTGACATGTCCCTTGCAAGGAAACAAACTATCTCAACTTCATACTCCATTGGTTCTAGAAGATTTTTATGAGAAAAAATTACGATCGTGCGGTAGCGAAGTATTCGATCGTTGGTAATAAACTTCTCCGGGAATGATGGTGTTACTCACGCAAACTTCTGATCCTTCCTGTTTCACCAATAAGATTCTTTTATGACACAGCCACCGCCATCAAAGGGGCCATGTTGAAGAACTCTTCTCTATGAGTCTAGCATTATGGAAGGGCTTTATAGAAGAATTTAAACCTCACATTGGTTTCTATAATAAGGTATGAGATATGAAGTAACTATTTTACTCGCATTTCTTCCAACGTTTTAATTCAAAACAATCTCCAAACAAATCTTTCTTAAGATTTTATGATCAGCTCATCATTAGTTGACAATTTGTAACTTATCAAAATGGTAGAAGAGACATTTATAATGGTATACAGTCGAAGAAAAATATTTTTAACTCGTCATTAACAATGTATTCAAAGATATTTCCGTTAAGACTGTTAACGGACTCTTCACATAGGTTATACACAGAATTCTATGAACGTTCACAATATATTTTTGGCATTTCATTCGTCCATTCTACGAACGTTTCTATTTCGATAATAAGTTTGCATATTCGTTGCTACCTGGATATTGGCGTTAAGACTGCGTAGCCCCATTGTTCCTTTCAAATCACCACTCAGAAAGTCACACGAAAAAAAAATGATTTTCCTTCACATACTGAGAAACAAAGGTAGTGGAGCTAACTACATATGCAGATGGATATGGTAGACAACGTTACGAAGTTGAATCAACGGAATATTCGGTAGACTCAATAAAATATATACATTACTATATTGACTCTAGTCAAGTATACCGAATATTCTGTCGATTCAACTACATACTGTCGTTCGCTATAACCAACTACACAAATTGTTAGCTTCACTATTTTTCTTCTCAGTGCACTTTAATTCTAGCACAAAGTAAAAACAATACTTTGATAATCAATATATGTCAGTTCTGAATCTGATCTAGTCCCAAGTAGCACCCCATATAACACAGAATATTCTGAGAATATTCACACAACATCAGAAAATGTACTTTATCGAATATTCTAAAAAAGAGCGTAGAAGGTTCGTCAAGATTCAAGGGATGGGCAGTCTCCATTACTTTTTTGTACTTGAAGTACTTTTTCTTGTCTAGTACTTTCTAATTTGATGTTCAGAATCTCTACTATGGAAATGGAAAAGTACTTCAGAGAGAAGAGTACTTCAAGTACAAAAGTAATTGAGACCACCCATCCCTGCGATATTCATAGAAGATTCCCAGAACATTTGAATGAGACTGTTTCCAATATTCTTCAAACGTTCGTACAATATTCTCACGAAATTTGTAGGGAGATTGATGAGCAGGGCATGCGCAAGTATCGTGGTGCAATGAACTCAGTGGTGGCGGATAACGTTGTTGACAAGCTACAGACCCATGGACAATATATTATTTTAATTCGTATTTGGGAAATGATTAATTTATAAATGTGCATTTTGACATCCTAAATGTTCTCTGAGAGTGCCATAGTTGACAAATAATCATCAAAAGTGTGATGAAATTTCCATAAATACCGTATATCTTATGATTGCTTGTTGCGATCATAAATATCTTATCCGTTCATGTGAATCTCCATGCAGGTATTGCCAAGACTGAAAAAAACCCAAGCTTATCCCAAGGTTGGCACATGTGTCAGAAACAAACCTCCGTGAAGAACAATTGGCGCAATATTATTCTATGATTGTCCCGTTGTTCCCAATCGATAGTCAGTCATAGTACATTTGTTCATATTTTTGAAATGGTCACTACATTTGGTACAAGCTGGGCACAAGTGTAAAACTCGAGCATTCGTTGAGCACAATTGTGCCAATATTGCCCACATGAGCGGCACAATGTTTGTAAATATTGACTGAATTTTGATCAAAATTATAATTCAACAATAGAATGAAAACTGATTGAAATATCAAAGAACGCAAATTTTCCAATGATCATACAAGCTTGTCCCAGTCTTGTCACATTTGTTCTATCGTTTTGAGATAATTCATGTACGGTATTCTGAGGGAGAAAGTCATGGACTGAAATATGAATCAATTACTTTTTTCATCCATATCTGCGATCAAAGAGACATTGGTTGATGCTTGGTAAATGAATTGGACCAGGCCTGGCAAAACCACTGGCCCAAGCTTGTCCTGATCTTAACATTCCCAAGCCTGGGCCAAGTTCAGTAAATTGTTCAAGACGAGTCTCGGCAGGTCTTGTGCCAGGCTTGGTCCATCATTGGGCCATTGGTCCATACTCACATGGGTAGTCATGTTAGACGGTTGTTCAGAGACAAATTTACTACCAAAGGTACTTAATTTATTGAAAGAGAGTCCAACAAAGCCGTTTTCATTGTTTCTACAAAACTGCTAGGCTTTAATTCGGGGAAAACTGCATTTTAATTTTTCTTCTATCATCATATGATATTCGGATATCATTTGATCACCATCTTTCAACAATAATTATACACATTTTTCAACATTTCCTGGAAATGTTTGATTTATCATAATTTTAAGGGGTTTTATTCGGGAAGATGTTGAAATTTCAAGAACTTTTCAAATAATATTTCTCATTCATTGCTTTCATAATATTTTTGGAATACTTTTTTCGACATTTTTTGGTTTTTGTTGTAATTTTTTTAGAAATAATTTTCTTTTAATGATTGGTTTTTGGGATTTTGGTTTAGATGGTTGTTTGAAGACAAATTTACTTCCAAAAGTACTCAATTTATTGGAACAGGGTTCAATGAAGAAGTTTTCGGTAGAAAAACCCCTAGGCGATAATTCTGGGAAAAATGCATCATTTCATTTTTCGATGTTTCGTGGATGAAATATTGTGTATTGTTTCTGGATGCTTCCGATTGCGAGAGCTCTTGGCCCCAGAGGCCATGATTCAGCCAATGGGAATCCAGTATTTTAGCCCTAGGGGCTAGCCCCTGTCTACAATCGGAAGCATCCTCTCTATCCATCGAGACACATAAGAAGGCAAAAATTTGAGTTTCAATGTATTTTTGTGATTCACAGTAACCATTGCTGTTTTTTTTCCGTGTAGAGATATTGTCCAAATAATCCCAACAAAAAAAACTCTAAAAAAAGTGAAAAAAACCGCCAAGTGCATGGAAATGTGGTTAAGACTCACGAAAAAAAATCTGAAAAACATACAACACGTGCTTCATTTGAAAAAAAAATATATGAAAACAATGTGACCCATCGAGTATATTCAGTTTCCACGGGATATATGTAACTATTTTTGGTGTAATGTAACTCCAGTGTGTCTAAACTGTATTAGAAGTGCTTTAACATTTTTAAAAAACGTTTTTCCTTCAAATTGTAAAGTGGAGTGGAACAAAAACCTGATTCACCCATTCTAAGCGATAGAAACAGTGCTGAGTTATTCTAAATCAAACATGCTGGTTGTGCTTGATAGGTCTGAAACCCACGTTTATGTGGAACACTTGGCACGGCTTCTGTTCACATAGTCTCAAGAGATTTGTTTGAATACAATGAAGGTTCAAAACTAACGACATCGGCTGTGCCAAGTGTTCCGCATCAACGTGGGTTTTAGACTTATCAAACACAACCAACAGGTTTGATTTAGAATAACTCAGCACTGTTTCCATCACCTGGAATGCATGAATCTAATTTTTGTTCTACTCCACTTTACAATTTCGAGGAAAAATTTTTTAAAAAAATTATAAAGCACTTTGAATACAGTTTAGACACACTGGAGTTACAATATACCAAAAATAGTTTCATATATCACGTGAAAACTGAATGTACTTGGTACCTTACATTGATTTCATATCTTTTTTATTCAAATGAAGCACATGTTGTATGTTTTCCAGATTTTTTTCTCGTGAGTCTCGACCACATTTTAATGTATTTGGCATTTTTTTCACTTCTTTGGAATTCTTTTTGTTGGGATTTCACTTGTTTTTCCGAATGTTATCATATTCCGCAATACTCATACTCCCCAATTACCGTATCCTCCAATGAATATCTGTATTTCTGTATATCTGCGTTCTTACATATCTTCAATCTTACATATCCTCATTCTCAAATATATATTGGAAGGATAAGAGAAAGATGTTTTTGAATTGAATTTTTCGTGTTCTCAATACACATTTGTGAACGAAGATGTGTGAAAGTGCAAATATGTGTTAACCGTCGAGAAGCCAACTGCAATGATGGTGAAACGTCGGCAACCAATCGACACAAAATTCGAAATTTCAAAAAGCTCAAAATTTATTCAATTTTGCAAGCCGCGAAAGACCACACAACGAATCTTTGCTGAAGCAACTAATAGTAATCTATGAGTTCTGAAATATATAAAAATAAAGATATTCAATATAATCCAGTCCAATGGAACAATTGGAAAAATAGAACTTTGGATGAAAATATTCAGAGTGAATTGCTTCTTCCGTGATACATCGGGTAGGTTGACCTGTAGTTATTCTAGGGTAAACTGCACTGTTAAAAATTTCTGGACAAAACTTCAAATACACGTAACGGAAGCAATTTCCAATCACGTAACTGAAAAATTGAGTTACATGTGTATCAAATTTCAGTTACGAAAATATACATAAATCCGTAATAAAATGTAGTAAAAATTCGAAAATTCAATCACGTGTAAATGAATTCTCAATTCAAATACCAAGAATTGGAAATTTCAGTTACGGATGTAATTGGAAAAGTTATGAAATTTCAAAACATTTTTAACAGTGTGGGTACGGTTGTAGCATTTTTACTTCAATTTCTTGTAAAAATTTTATTGCCACAGTCAGATGAAAGCTAGATAGTGTTCCAAGTAGCACATATACTTGGTTATCAAATGTAGATGCATTTGTTCCGCGTGAATGTAATTAGGGTTCAGAACCTCAGGGCGGTAGTAGTAACAGGGGGTGGGGTCGAATGTAACACTTATGAAGAAATATTGAAGAATCAATAGGAGAATGTGATTTATTGGCAATCAATCACAGTTGAGATTTATTTTCTCATATCATAAATTACAATGGAATGAGCATAAAGACCGTATTGATATCCCACTTTTCATACGCTCATACGCCTTCACGTAAGAGGTTATGTCATGTTTTCCTTTTGTCGGTACGCGTTTTCGTGAACGAGGAATTTACAAAATAAAATTGAATGAAGTAATCAATGTAATGTATGAGTAGAATGCGTGTAAGAGGTCAGTTACGACGTAACCCAAGTAGCACCAGAATATACTATGAACGTTCTTAGAAAATTCGAAATATGTTCTATGTACATTCCAGAAGACGTTTCATAGATGCTATGCATGTTCATCGAACGTATGTAATCGAATATACGACGGTACGTCAATCGAACGTCGATTTAATGATTATCGTACATTTCGAATGTACTATGTACGTTCTAAGTATATTTAACACAGTCTCATTCGAAAATTCCATGAACGTTCATTATATGTTCTTCGTATCTCATTCGTACATTCTACGAACGTTTCTATTTTGTATATACTTTGAACTTCCGTTGCTGCTTGGGCACAATTGACCACAGGAAACGTGTTACCATCGTCCCCAGTCAATGTTCCTCAAAGTTATTTCATTTTTCACCACAATGAACAAAATTTGTGAAACGAAACTATCATTTATTCATTCTCTAATATCCCGTTTTTGTTGAAAAGTAACATAAATATGCATAGCATGTACACTGATAGAAAGAAATAGAATTTAGTTCAGCATTGAATACTTAATTTCAGTCGCAAAATTTCCAAGGTTCTTCCTGACGTTCTGAGCATATGTTCTGGCATAAACAATAACCATACAAGTTTCTACATGCGAGAACGTCCCCTCTCCCGCCAGGTGTTCTGAGCTTTTGCAATACCATCATCAGTTATTCGTAATGTTACCATCAACCCTCCGTTACAACTGTACCCAGTCTACCCTACAACCATTTTTATAATCAGAATGTTGTTGTGTCTGTTCAATTTTCGTCGACTTGATCTTAAACAGTCTGCCTAATCATTCGGCAAGTGGTCAGTGAAGTGCACCTGATGCAAAGATTTGTGGTATACCCACTGCGCTCCTGCCTTTTCTTCATTTTCTTTTAACGCTACCTGATGATATTGATCATTGTGATATGTAACATACAGATGTATGGTACATCTGCATCTGTCTTGCTCTTTCTTCATCTACCTGTGATTCTATTGAAAGAATGTGATAGTATACACTGAGAGGAGTAATTACTAATACCAAGAAAATGTATTCTTGAATGTTTTCAAGAATACCCACGCTTGATAAATAGTTGACATGTTGTAGACCCAAGAATCAAGAAAATATTTTTACAATTGAAGAATTATATTCTTAAATTCAGAAAAATTGGTTGTATCAAGGATATACATTTCTTAAGCAGCGGATTTCTCCGAACATGAACGTATATGGTTGGTGATGGTAATTATTTCTCTCAGTGTACCTAACGCAAGGACCTGTGGTATATCCACTGTGCTCCTGCCTTTCTCCATTTCCTTTTGACATTACCTAATGATATTGATTGTGGTAATACATAGCATACAGAGATGCATAGGATGCCTGCATCCTTCCTGCTTTTTCTTCATTCATCTATAACTCTACTCGAAGAATTTAGGGAAACCATTTTGTATATAGTTTATAATTTTAATTCAGGATGTCTCATATGTTTCAGAATGACTAGAGTGCTCGGTGACTAACCTTATTTTTGAATGTTTTTCAAACTTCCTGAATTTCGTGGATGTTTATTCATGAACTCCAATTTCTGATTGAAAACTATTATTCACTGATTGAAATGACATGCATTTTGTAGTAACCTTTTATCAACCACTTCATCCTATTCATTATGATTTTAATTCAATTTATTCTTCAATGATAACCTGTAATTCATCCATTTTGTATTTTCATATATTGTGATTTAGATTACAATAGAATCAATTAACCAATTCACATTTCGTACTCTCTAAATCTGAGAGAGTGAAAAATCGCACGTTTCACGCCACTAAGTGTCAGAAGTGAGCCTGTCCGCTTCGAGTGGAATTTTCACTCGTTTCGAGTGACCTCTCACTCTTTGAGAGTGAAAAATTCACTTTAGCGTCGAAGTGGTTGTGAATTTCTAACCTCAAACCTTAGAATAACACTCTGAAAGAGTGGAAATTTCACTCGAAAATTCGACAGGCTGACTTCTGGTTAGCTAAAGAGTGAAATCTCACTCCAAAGATTTTAGAGAGTATCATTTCATATCATGACCGTCAACACTTTTGACTTATCAAAGTTCACACCATCATATACAATATACATACTGAAATTAACGCTAATGAATGTTGAGAGAAAGAAAGAGACAGCATACATCTGTATATTTGGATAACTTATTTAGAGAATGGCGACTATTGGAACGCACCCTTAAGATAGCGAAAATCTATCGTGATAGAAGGAATCGATGAAAGATGATGATGGAGAAGAATCGTAATCTTTTGATGGCATGAAAATTTGAAAATGTGTATATTTCAGTAACACGTAAACGGATCAAGTTCGTAGTGTGCTCAATCGAAAGCGTATAGTCGTGTTATATTATCAAAGTCCAGTTATTTTTTCGTGGCATCCCAACCCAAGCAGCACCAGAATATACTATGAACGTTCCTCGAATACTCGAAATATGTTCTATGCACATTCCAATGAGACCGTTCTATAGGTGCTATGCATATTTATCGGACGTATGTAACCGAATATACGACAGCACGTTGATTGAACGTCGATTGAATGTATATCGTAGATTTCGAATGTACTGCGTACGTTCTAAGTATATTTAAAGCAGTCTCATTCGAACATTCTATGAACATTCATTATATGTTCTTCGTATCTCGTCCGTAAATTCTACGAACGTTTCTATTTCGTATATACTTTGAAATTCTGTTGCTGCTTAGGAAGCAGCACTAAGATATACTATAAACGTTCTGCGAATATTCGAAATATGTTCTATGTACATTCCAATGAGACCGTTTCATAGGTCCTATGCATATTCATCGAACGTATGTAATCGAATATACGACGGTACGTCGATCGAACGTCGATTGAGTGAATATCGTACATTTCGAATGCACTATGTACGTTCTAAGTATATTTAAAACAGTCTCATTCGAATATCCCATGAACTTCCATCATATGTTCTTCGTATCTCATTCGTAAATTCCACGAACGTTTCTATTTCGTATATACTTTGAACTTCTGTTGCTGCTTGAGATACGATATCAGTTGAGTTATTGTGCATTGAAGTTCTTCTCAGTCAGTAAAAACTCGGTTTACGTGGATAGATACACGGTAGCGCACGACTTCTGCTTTTTCATTTGAGATGCTTTTTTAAAGGTTTTTTCATATACTAGGTGTCGAGACGCTACCGTGTCTCTTGATACTTTTGTAGATGCCTAAAAATTTGAGTTCAAAATTATTTTATATTGTTTAAGAAGAAATCGAGAACAGTTGCCATTTTTGGTTTTCGAAACACATGCAACCCCTTGACATTCAATTATTCATAATATTCATCCATAATCTATTATGTTGCATAAGCATAAAATAATGATGATATTGATGATTTGATGTAATAAATTATCCTGGAAACTATGATATATTGAGTCTATTCTCGAAATGATATGTAATCATAATATTGATGTAATGTTTTCACAGGACAAACATAGAAAGTAACTAAATCAGAATTATTTGGTTATACTGAAGCAGTCTCGAAAAATGTTGAAGAAACCGTTTTTCTTGCTCCGGGCGTTGGTAATCTCCCAAGATTAAGGGAACGCCAGCGTACCATCCCAAGCAGCAACAGAAGTTCAAAGTATATACGAAATAGAAACGTTCGTAGAATGTACGAATGGGATACGAAAAATATATGATGGACGTTCATAGAATATTCGGATGAGACTGTTTTAAATATACTTAGCACGTACATAGTACATTCGAAATGTACGATATTCATTCAATCGACGTTCAATCAACGTACCGTCGTATGTTCGATCACATACGTTCGATGAATGTGCATAGCACCTATGAAACAGTCTCATTCGAATGTGCATAGAGCATATTTCGAATATTCGAAGAACATTCATAGTATATTCTAATGCTCCCTGGGGTACGAGTCAACATTTTGTCTGCAAGATTTGTCCGACCTAAACTTATGAGACAGCCTGAAATTTTCAGGAAATCATCTTTAATACTTTATAAATTGCGGTACATAGCCCGAATTTCAAATCCCGAAAATACGTTTTTTCCTCAGTCAGCAAAGAAAACTTTTTTCTCGAAATTTGAAATTCCGGCTATGTACTGCAATTTATGAAGTATCAATGATTATTCCCTGAAAATTTCATACTGTTTCGTCAGTTCAGTTCTGAGAAATCCCGCAGATAGAATGTTTATTCGGATGGCCCCATACTCGGGTGTTGTCTAGCCTGTTGTGTTTTATTTATTCATTCATATAATGAATTCATATGATGGATTCATATCATGATTAAATGAATAAATGGAGAAATAAATAAATATATATATATAGGTATCATTTAGCAAATAATTGATTTCGAAGTTAGAAATTCGAATTCTCCATCGTAGATATACATCAATGGGTAAGTCAGTTTTCTATAGATCCACTGAGATCAAAGCATTCAACTTCCATCTTCAATACCAACAGAGTGCAAAATATCATACGTACAACAAATTCAGCGTCTCTCGGTCAGATGGCGTTAGGGAGATACCAGCTCACCGACTGGGTAAATATTTTTTCGGCAAGAATACTAAGAATAGAATATATGAAAAGGGCTGAAATTTTCAAAAAATAATCTCGAGTACTTTATCAAGTGCGGTACATCACCCAAATTTCAAATTCCGAAAAAAATTTTGTTGATATCGACTGAGAAAAATTTTTTTTCTGAAATTCGAAATTTCGGCGATGTAACGCACTTGATGAAGGACTCAAGATTATTTCCTAAAAATTTCAGCCCTTTTCATAAATTCAGTTCGGAGGATTCTTGCCGAGAGAATATTTACTCAGAGGG
Organism: Gonatopus flavifemur; assembly: GCA_018340375.1. Taxonomy (NCBI): domain Eukaryota; kingdom Metazoa; phylum Arthropoda; class Insecta; order Hymenoptera; family Dryinidae; genus Gonatopus; species Gonatopus flavifemur. Next base: position 56,669 of record JAFFJZ010000011.1, read on the forward strand.
TACGCTGGTATTCCTCTAATTTTATCGCCACAAGCCTTGTCTATCGTCATCGATTTTATAACAATAGAATTATGAGAGATAAAAAGAAGGGAGCTGATGAGTGATCAATAGAGGTTTGAAAAATAATTGATAGCGAGGCGAAAATCTTGTTGCTGCTTGAGCATTCAAGTTGGTGGTTTTTAACCCTGAAAAATGAAACAACAAAAGAGATGTCAGTCATAACGATAATGATGTTTAGATGACGAGAATATACACAAATACCGATGTTCCATGATATATCCCTCATTCCATACTATGATGATTCACAGAAATCGATTCATGTTTGATCTAGAAAAAAACATGAGTAGCTCTATGTACCGTTGTTCGTTGTGGTGAAAACCTCCAAGCATCTGATGCTATGAAAGAGTGCATATGTGCCATTTGACTGTAGTAATATGCAGCAATAACTTTTACGGAGTCACGTGATTCTTGTGTACATAACTATAAAGATCTTAAATTTATGTCTGTCATAATTGACTTCGTTAAATGAGGGAATTATCAAGAAATTAGCTTGCTGGTAATAATGCGACTATTTATTAACACGTAAAATGAGACAGCGCGAGCCGTATGAACAAATATCAACACGTACAGATTATTTTATCTTTTTGAAGAGCAAGAAGATTGAATGGATGACAAAGGTGTTGCTTCTTAGGGGGTAATTGTAGTCAGATTGAGTGCCAATTATGCCCAGATTGAACTCAAATGCGAAACTCCAGAATCGTTTTTTCCATGGAATACCAATCTGAATAGATACACGGAAAGATCGGGTCTATCAATATTTAGAAAAATGACTGTCAATTTAGGGAAAACGAGGATCGCTGGAAAATATTCATAGTGAGTCTACTAAAAATTCGTAGTCGATGTATTAACAATTGATAGTTCCACTGTGAAGAATACCAATGAAACTATCAACTGTTAATATTTTGACTACAAATTTTTGGCAGACTCACTACAACTATTTTTCAGCGATCCTTTTTCACCCTAAATTGACAGTCATTCTTCTACACATTGATAAATTCTGTTTAAATATTCTTAGTTGGTTCGCATGGGTTGCATTGTAGGATTTTAGTATACATCATCATTCAATGAAAACATGGTTGATAGATCGGGAATTGAAATACTGATATAGGATGAGTGTACCAATGAATGGACGGGCACCTGTGAATGAACGCTGTCCAAAAAATGTATGAAAAGATAAATTACAGCTGCGCTGTCAGAAATATCTGGAAATTTTTTCCAACGACGTACATGAATTCAGGTTCATACACATTCTACACTACATTCAACGTACAAAAACATGAAAAAACTATAGATTATGCTATAGTTCACATTAAATTTAATATGAAATGAACATGAAATGGGAGATATTAATTTTTGTTACCCAGCAAATTATCGCTACAGAGTTTTACAATATGCATTGTTCAACTTGTTCATTATTGTTCATCATTTCCATGAATATTTTTCGACATCACAGAAACTTATGATGCTGGAAGCTTTCTTAGTTCACTTGTAGTTCACTTACACGGAAAAAAGAAAACAGCAATGATTACTGTGAATCACAAAAATACATTGAAACTCAAATTCATTCTATGCAGTACTGCGTTTCTCAGTCCTCATTACTGTCCAGTCAGCGTTGAGGCATTTTATTACAATATACTCATCACTGTGATCGCGCTAATCCTCATTATCCAAGCGTGTTTTCATTTATTTTTCAACCGATTGCTGTCATTCACAGTAACCAGTAGTGTTTTCTTCCTTCCGTGTAGACACTTTTGAAGGTTTCTTGCTGAAAGAGTTAAAACACAAAAATAAGTGATTTTATGGATTTTTCTTCACAAGGAAAATGAATTATGAAAGAAATATATATTCCCGTATATATAATCCATATATGGATCTCAATAAATCAATTTAATCCATTCAAGTAAATATTGCATAACAAACAGAGTCGACTCACCGCATGGGCAATCCCTGATCAAAGACTCTCATTTAACCCATTGATTCTCATTGATTCCGATGCAGAGAACCGATTCGAACCCATTGAAAATTGATTTTCAGTGTGTTTGAATCAGTTTTTTTGTATCGGAATCAATGAGAATCAATCGATTCGATGAAATTCTTTAAGCAGGGATATCGATATAAATAACATTCTTGGAATGAATTTCATTACTTTCATCACTTTCAAGCCAATATTCCAGGGAATAGTGTGTATTTTTAATAATTGATAAATTCAAATTTACACGGAGAGAAATTTGTAGTTAAATTTACTATGTTATTATTGTTCCCGAGGAACAGACTGAACTATGACGGGTTCCCCCATAAAACATAGTAAATATGATCAGCATTCTATTGTTGTACCATAGTAAAAATATGCCCTTCATAGTAAAATCCGACAGAATTCAGTCTGTTCCTCGGGAACAATAATAACATAGTAAATTCAACTACAAATTTCTCTCCGTGTACGAAGTGCTTATAGTTTTCTTTCAGAATATAAATTGAACGTTCGCGGACATTTTCAATTTCCAGGAACGTTGTTAAAAAGTTTCATGAATGTTTCAGAACCTTCTAAGAACCTCCCATATGTACTTGAAAACGTTGTCTGAACGTTCTCAAAACATCCGAGTGTTGTCTGGGTCAGATGGAGGATCAGATTTGAGCTGATGAAGTGAGATCTAAGAAGATTTACTAAAAATCCATCGGACTAAATCTAGTCGGATACAAGAGAAAATCCAATCAGAAGTGATTGAACCAACAAAGAGATCTGTTTTATCAGATCTAATTAGATTTCATCAGATCTGATTAGATCTGATATTCTTTCTCGGGACATTACAGTAACCTGTGAAAAAGTGATCATGTACACGGAAAAAAGAAAACACTAATAGTTACTGTGAATGACAGCGATCGGTTGAAAAACAAATGAAAACACGCTTGAATAATGAGGATTAGCGCGATCACAGTGATGAGTATTGTAATAAAATGCCTCAGCGCTGACTGGACAGTAATGAGGACTGGGAAACGCAGTACTGCATAGAATGAATTTGAGTTTCAATGTATTTTTGTGATTCACACTAACCATTGCTGTTGTCTTTTTTCCGTGTATCTCATAGATATGGCGCGAGCACCCAAGCAGCACCAGAATATACTATGAACGTTCTTCGAATATTCGAAATATGTTCTATGCACATTCCAATGAGACCGTTCTATAGGTGCTATGCATATTTATCGAACGTATGTGACCGAATATACGACAGCACGTTGATTGAACGTCGATTGAATATATATCGTAGATTTCGAATGTACTGCGTACGTTCTAAGTATATTTAAAACAGTCTCATTCGAACATTCTATGAACATTCATTATATGTTTTTCGTATCTCATCCGTACATTCTACGAACGTTTCTACTTCGTATATACTTTGAAATCCTGTTGCTGCTTGGGCAATAATGTTATTTTTTTCGCGCGACTAATGCAGTGTCACCTACGGGAAAATGTTTGGTTGAGAGAAATACACTACAGTTGAGGAGAGAAAATATTTGTTCCGGCACATTAAAAACACAACAATTTGATATAAATATTTTTTTTTCTTGTGGACACGGACAAAAGTGAACAGTAATCGTTACTGTGAATGCCAGTGATTGTCACAAGATTAAAGGCATGTCAAACAACATAGTACTCGATACTGTTCGGCCAGTACCGGAGTAGCACTAGAATGTACTATGAACGTTCTTCGAATATTCGAAATATGTTCTATGCACATTCTAATGAGACCATTCCATAGATGCTATGCATATTCATCGAATGTATGTAATCGAATTATACGACGGTACGTCAATCGAACGTCGCTTTAATGCTTATCGTACATTTCGAATGTACTATGTACGTTCTAAGTATATTTAAAACAGTCTCATTCGAACATTCTATGAACGTTCATTATATGTCCTTCGTATCTCATCCGTACATTCTACGAACATTTCTATTTCGTATATATACGTGGAACTTCCGTTGCTGCTTGGGTATGTGATGGTTTGTAGAGTTGTAGTCGAACGCTGAAAAAGGAGTGGCATAGTAACCACAATGGTTTGTGCCCTTGATGAAACTGGTTACGGACATTTTGTAATGGCGGCTGAAAATGAGTGGGAACAGGATGGTGTAAGATTTTGCCGTTTGGTTCTTTCTTCCTTTTGTCCTCTTCCCCAAGTCCTTTATATATGGCCTATTGTCTGTGGGAGTGGCAAACTCTGCAACCGCAGGAGGTATTTTGTCAGCGCCATAGGGGATAAGAATACAAAGATACTACAGCGTATGATATTCCGAATCTTTCGACAGCCATCACTTTCATTCCTTATATGGATTCTAAAAATAATTGAGGTGAAATTATGAAAAAGTGTATTTGCCACTAAATTACTTACGAAAATAATTTACGAAAATTCACCAAAGGCACTCGCGATAATATGCCAATGAAGTGATCAGTAATTCAAATTATGGTATCGTAACAATGAATGACCTAATTGATATCGTCGCTTTGTCTACACAGATCGAGAATTAATGGTTCATTTCATATTAGATTTACAACTGCAATTTTAATTTCATCACAAATTTTGTCTCGCATTCCAGGGAGGAAAATAATCGATGTGTCGTTTTTTACTATGATGTCATACCTTTTATTTCCGAGATACGATTTTGCAAACTACTGAAGTTGACAAAATCGGATATTTTCAAATCACTGATACACTGAGAAAAAAATAGTAGAGCCAACCGCATATGAGTTTGGACACGGCGAATCTCGCCGGGCGGTTGACTCAACTGAATATCGATTGAAGTAAATGCTCATTCGGTCATTTCAATTGGTATTCAATTGAGTCAACCGCGTAGCGAGATTCGCCGTATCCAAACTCATATGCGGTTGGCTCCACTACATTTTTTCTCAGTGTATTTGACAAGGCCTTTGATTTGAAAGAAATTCTCTCCTAACAAAAATTTGTAATTTGTATGAGCTTATGGACTAGATATACAAAATAATTTTTGTTTATTGTTCAATCCATGCATTTTGCAAATTTTGTAAATCAATTGGATGTACAAAAAAAAGACTTGCTGCAAATTGATTTCGTTATAATGTAAATTTTCATTACTCCTCGTAGAATATCTCGTAAAAGTTTCAAAGTTGGCAGCTCAATAGCTTTTGAGATATGATTCATAACATACAACTGTGTTGGTTTCAAGCGCGGAGCATTGCGTCATGCACACGGAGCGTGCGGTGCCGAACAACTTAAACACGTTTATACACGGAGAGAAATTTGGAGATATTGAATCACTGAGCTTCGTGTGATTTTTCATCTCGAAATTAGATGATTTTGTATCTCGAACGGCGTGAAAAAACATCACAACATCGGAGAGCATAAATCTCGAATCCCGTGATATTATTTCACCGCGAAGTTGGAGATTCAAAATCAAGCAGTTCGGTGCTCGACAAGCATACAGTTCGTGATAGAAAATCACCAATCGGTTGATTTTGCTTCACGTCAGTTGCGAGATGCAAAATCATGTTGAGTTCGTTGATTTAATATCTCTGAATTTCTCTCCGTGTACGAATTTATCTCCAAACATCCGTAGTATGTATGTACTATGATGCCTACACTGGGCTAACATGGACCCAATCTCGCCTACATGAGGCCACGACTGGACCGAAGTGAGGTCAAAAAGCATACACGCTAGGGATTGTCAATAAGTGGGACTTTATATCAGTTCACATATTTCGTGCATTCTTTTACATATATGAGTATGTTTGTTTCTATGAGTTTGTGTAAGGATAATTGAATTCATCACAGTGCAGGCGTAAGTAGGGGTATGGTAAAATAATTCGCATTGAGAGATGTTTATACCCCTCGATAAGGAAAAAGTTCAACGGAAGTTTTATTCTATAATACATTCCGAAGCACCACAACCACGTACATAGAAGATTCATGGAATATTCTCATTCCATGCATTTGGTACAGCTAAATTGGTTCAAAGTATCTACGTAGTATAGTCACGAAAATGAACGTTCTATGAACGCACCATGGAATGTTTGCTGCTGCACCAAATCAATATAACCACATGCAGAAAAGTGCCTTTTTGGAAAATAACAGAGTTCACTATTTAATATAGCAACATATGTTGATAATATGTTTTCAGTAGAATGAGCTATGTAACTTACTGATTATGTGATATAAAGTATTACAAAGTGCAATGCCACGTAATATCTTCGTGAATTACTATGAGGATGAGCAATTTCTGTAATTTTCATCGCTGAATTGGAATTTCATGTGCCTACAAATCAAAATGCGACGTGATATAATTCACTATTTCACATATCGGGGGCAGCTGTGCTACGTGTGACAGCGAACTTTACCATTTTTTGGAGATCTCTTTCCTCCGTGCAGGTGGCATACATCGAAACTGTTTTCAACTGGTATCACGTTTTCCGTTCATCCTTCCATGCTGATTGGTTCGGAAGAAAAATTCAGCCGTTTACGTAATTTTCTTCAAAAGAGAAAAACGTGATACGGTCCATGATTTTAGCATGACGTTAGCAACTCTGACGAAAATGAAGCGTGCTCTAAGCGTTGACATCCTCCAAGTTACTCTCCAGAGGTTATCTATCTATTTTCGAATATGTCGTGCGGAAGAGATAGATACCCACCAAACACAGTTTGTTACCGTATCATAACCATAATGTAATTCCAAAATTACATGCAATGCAACGTACTTGTTACATGCAATGGACAGGTAACTTGTAATTTCACACTCATGAAAAATAATCGCAACGTAACTATAACGCAACATTTTGCATGTTGGTTACATGGTGGTTACACGCAATTGTTATCACCTCTTTACTTTGGGAAATATGCATCGTAGACACTTCTTAACCTCAAATTCGAGGTCATGCGCATATATATGTAAATATATGCGTGTATTCAACCTCAAAACTGTCCTTCAAAAAATTTCCCCGATTTGATAGTGTAACTTATAACAGATGGATGCAACCACAAGGTTTCTGAAACGTAACATGTTGTATTATTGTTACATTGTAGCAAATTTTGATGAGTGTGGAATTACAAGTTAATAGTCCACTGCATGCAACGAACAGGTGATATTGTGTGTGATCTTGAGTTACATTGTAGTTAAGATGCGATAGTAAAACTGTGTTCAGTGGGTAACCTCTAGAGAGTAATTTGGCGGATATGCACGCTTAGAGCACGCTTCATTTTTGCCAGGGAATGTCTGCAATTCATCTCTAGTGTTACGTACGTTCAGTACTATATCAATTCGGTACTAAAATACGTTACCATTCCATTGGAGTTTCAGTCTGTTTCTCCGCCGCAATAATCCCATAGTGAGTTTAACAACAAATCTCTCTCCGTGTATGTTGTCATATAGAGTCCAAAATGGTCCAATGTTGCCAAAGATTCCCATTCTCTGAAAAAATTAACTAATTCCGCTTTGAAAGGGCGGATGATATCTATTCAGCAAAATGTTGATAATCGGTAAATTTGCGTACTAACCCACCTACCGATATTCCAGCGATATTAGTTGCTACGATACCGATGAGTGAAATGATAATATAAAATATCGATATACGGAGAAAAATACCGCTCGAAAATATAAGAATTTTTGTTATTTTTCTTAGTAAACTAGGAACAGGAAGGTTTGTAAAATTAATTTTCACATAAAAATATGGAAGATTACGAATATTGTAGAAAAATCAATAGGCAGGATTGAAATTTCAAACGCTGAACGTTAAAGTTTATGAAGCGTATAGTAAAATTTAGTGATTCATCCGCAATCTCCTGTATTTTTTGGTACAAATTCATTTCACAAACTTCCCTGTTTTTGGTTTAGCAAGCAAAATAGAAGGCAATAGTATATTTTTTTCTCCGTGTATTTGAATGAAAAAATATCGATACAGTATCGCCCATCCCTAGATCCCTACTCATTAAGAAGTCGAAGAAGTAAGAAGTCAATGAAAACAAAATTTCAAGGAGTAGACACCCTGGTACGTGGGTGGAAGAAAATTTATTTGCCCTCATTCTGATCAATCTTGTTTCCAATGGAAAAAATAATCCATTTGAATGAGAAGTTTTCATTGAATTAAACTTACGTTCTATGAATCCAAGAAGAAATACATTTCTGTTTCAATTTGAAAATTCTTTCTTTCAATCTAATGAAAACTGTTTCCATTGAAGTGAATTTTTTTCCATTGAAAAAAATTTATTACAATGAGGGCAAAGAAAATTTTCTCTCAGTCTGAGAAATTTGGTTCTCAGTGTATGTATCACAATAGAAATTATCGAGAACGAAAGGAAATGCGCACACACTAACATACATACTTACAGATTGACAGACAGACATTCACATACACTTTTGGAAATTGCATTTTCCCGACGTTTTAAAGCGTTCGGCAAAGGCAAAGCTCTATCACAATACTTTCATTCCCTTGAGAAACGTGGGAGTAAAAACATTCTTAGTACTGAGAAGAAGAGTGAATTCAATCCATATAACTCGTTCAGTTCCGATGTGAGCATGAACCTAGAACCAATTTTTATGCAACGCTGGCCCAAGTTTTGAAGCTCGGACCTCGATCGAACTGCAGTTGGATCAATGCAGTTTATGCTCACCTGAGAATTGATATAAGAATTAAATAATAGTACATAGGAAATCTCATTGAGGTTTATTCCACTAGATTTGATTGATTTGTAGTGCATGCAAATTTTTGAGTAGAATTTTGAGGTGTCTGTATTCTCAATTTGAACTCGTAACACACAAGAGTCCCTATACTTCATGTGGGGAGTGATTCTGAGAGATATATATCCGCACATAGTACATAAAATTTTCAAACAAGTTTGCAAGCTTTTATAACAAAGTACTTTCCGGTAAAACCCCAAACTTCAATGAATTTCCGAAAAATTGTTGGCGATTCACAAACATTTTGTGGGAATTGGGTAGAATTGTTTGATAATTTACCGCAAAATTTATGCATTCTCAAATAACTTGGGACTCCACGAATCCGTAAGTTCTTCGTCCTCCCTGGTAAAAAAATCCGATTGAAAACTATAAAAAATGACTGAATTTTAATGTTGTTCTATCTTCCCTGCTTCAAAAATCCAATTCAAACTTATTAACTCGTCAATCAGTTTGTATCAGATTTTTGTCCGGGAATTTTCCTGTTTCATCCCATTCAAATATAATCGGTTTGAATAGGGAATTCCTACTCAATGGAATATAATCAGTAAATTCGAATGTGCATGATTCAAATTTCCTGATTATACCTTATTGAGTAAAAATTTCCTATTCAAACCGATTAGATTTGAATAAGATCACATAGAAAAATTCCTGGACAAAAATCTGATTCATAATGATTGACTAGTTAATAGGTTTGAATCGGATCTTTTAAGCAGGGTTATTCTTATCGTGTTTATCGTAGGGATATTTCGAAATAAATAGGAATACTATCATTTCCAATCACACTGAAAAAATGTGTGGTTATAGACGGAGAAAAATAATTAGCCATTATTTGGATAGCTAAGAATTAGCTACGGGAGCTATTTTTTAGCTGTCATAGCTACTTACTTAGCGGTAGCAGCAAGAAATGTAGCTACCGCAGCGAAAATTCAACAGCTAAATTATTTGGCTATTCAAATATCAACCACAAAACCCGTGCAGTTACAGCAATGATTTCCTACTGCAGTAGCTAAAAAACAACTAAAGTTGCAATTATTTTAGCTACAGCAGTGAAAAGGTGGTGCTAAAAAAGTGAGTAGCTGCTACAGCTATATCCTTTTTTTCAGTGTATTAACTATCTGAACTCAGGTAGAAATATTCTATCAAATCCTATTACGAGTGGTGAAATTTCTGATTGAATATCATTGAATTCCATAGAAACCTATTCATCCTCCCATTCGTCAATGAGATCTTCTAGATTATTTGTACCAGGGAAGTATGGTTAGGATAGATAGCTGCAGTGGCGACACTTCCATCGTCCTGAAACGATACAGATTGCTATTATAGCAATTGGTGTCGTTCCTAGACCGATCCGTTTGGCTGTGATAGCCGTACCGATGTCCTTATATTTCAGATAGCTAGTATAGATAAACAATCCGGTTATTAGACCAATACATTTTGTTCAGTATAAAATCCATCACGTTTGGTAATAATCGTAATAAGAACATGAAAATTCTTTCGTTTTGTATTGTCTACTCAAATCTTCTTCGTTATGTATGTGCAATTTACGACTACTCTTTCGGTGTTTATGTGGGATTTCATTTGCATATTTTTCATCATAAGAGACGTGAAATACACGATGAACACAACATCGTTCCGTTTGATGAATTCACACAATCATAATTTCGATTATTCGAAGAACTTTTACAGTATATTCTGGAACTGCTTGAGACGTCTTCTCCCTATTACACTGAAAAAAAAATTTATTCCAGTCGAATAAATATTTATTTGTCCTGTACCAAAGAAATATTTATTAGAATTAACAAAATATTCTTTGGAACCAAAATAATTTATTGGAATCAAATAAACGATTAAAAGCATCTATTTAATTCAAATAAATTATTTTGGTTCCAAAGAATATTTTGTTAATTCTAATGAATATTTCTTTGGTACAGGACAAATAAATATTTATTTGACTGGAATACATTTTTTTTTCAGTGTATAGTTACTACACAGTATGCTGAAAACTCATCACTTCCAGATTAGATCACGATAACCGTGAAATACTCCATCGTTATCTATGTGAATAGAGCATGTGTAATTGTTTTCAATGGGGTGGAATAGGTGAGTTTTATGAACTTACTAATATAAGAACCGTAAATGGCTCAAATTATCAAATAATCAGAATGTTCACTACACGCAGAAAACAGATGTGTTGAAAAGTTCCATAATTTATTGAGGATCAGCGCCAGTCTGTGACAGATAGAGTTTTGACTTGAATTTACTTGTAAAAACTCCCATAATTAGATGTATTTCTACAAGAAATTATGGTACTTTTGAAGCTATATTCGGGTGAATAATTTCATTCATCACAAACTGGCGCTGATCCTCAATAAATTATTGGACTTTTTGAAATATATTTTTCTGCGTGCAGTGGAGAAAATTTCACGCAAAACTACACCAATTAACCATGGTGTCTACTTTGGGAATTTTTCGTTTGTTTCATTGGCCTTTCAATTTCACCGAATTTTAAGATTTATGAATTCTGTTGAAATTCCCGACCAGTAGGATAAGGTAGTTTAAGAGTGTGCAAGAGTGCGAATTGGTTGTATAAATGATGAGATATCCCTTTGTCGCTGCAAACTTCTCCCACCATGTACTTCTTATATGAAAGAACGTGCTCTTTCGTGCTGTTACAGCGGCGAAGGGATATTGTTGTTTGAAGCATTTTGTTTAAAGACTGCGCACTCTTATCTCCCGCGTCCTCTTACACCACTTCACCCTAAACACTCTGTTAACGTACACGGAAAAAAAGAAGTAGTTGCAGCAACTACTTCAAGAGTTCATTTTCGACCATCTACTTGAGTAGTTGCTGCAGCTACTCAGTAGTCAGGGCGAGTAAATCGATAGTTGCACTAACTAACGTAAATACCTGAGGTATTTTGAATTAGTTGAGACAGCTAACGTGTTACTTGTCCTGACTACTAAGTAGCTGTAGCAACTACTTAAGTAGATGGTCGAAAATCGACTATTCAAGTAGTTGCTGCAACTATTCTTCTTTTCCGTGTAGAAACTACGTGAATCGACGCGTAATTTCTACGCTTAACTACGCGGAAAAACGCAAAATAACAGAATTTTCAAATTTAATCTTGAATAACGAAAAATTGATTTAATTTGGAATCGAACTTACTAGATCTTCGTGACCTAAAATCTCACTTTTACGCCTCTGACCTATGATTATGTATGAATATAGCTGAATTTCACAATTAATATGACCTTCACTCAATCGAAAATCATTCATAGATGAATGTAAAATGTTTAAAAGGTTCTTGTACCACTTGGAAACGTTCATTTGATACACTGTAAAAAAAACTTCTAAAAAAAGTTTGGAAGTGTTTTACCCAACATTTTTTATTAAATTCACAAACCATTCTCGTAAAATCTCAAACAATTCCAGTGAGTTAACAAACATCTTTTGAAAAGTCATAGAAATTGTTTGGAAATTTACAGAAACTTCCCGAAGTCCCAAATCATCTGGAAATTTACAAATCCATGAATTTTTCACCAGACTTTTCTTTTTGGAAATTTACAAAAATATTTTACAATGTACAACGGAAATTTGATGTATTGAGGATTCACCTAATTCAAATTTGAAACATATTGAGTGCTGTACTTTGAAAACTCATTGAATCGGAATGAGGAATCGATCTGTTATTTCTTGTAAGTTTTATTCCCCTTTTAAGGAAGAAGATTTCACGATATGCCCCATTCAACTTTGAGGAGTAATCATGTTTACGCTGAACTACTCAGTACACGGAAAAAAAGTTTGGTTATTGTAACGATCTGAAGTACCGTTAGAAGAGATAGCTGTAGTGCAGTGTTCCGATATTTGTCGAGCTGGGTGATCACCGATTATCGGTGAATCGCTCACCGACAAGAGCGCTCACATGTGTCAGTGCGAAATGTAGTCACGTGACCAAGCTGCGATTTCACAGCTTGACGAATATCGGAACACTGCTGTAATGGCGATACTGTATCGTTATGATAACGATACAGATGGCTATGGGAACCATCTATACCATTTCTCGAAGGATTTGTTTCGTCATGGCAGTGATACTGATATCCCTATACTTTGGACAGTCATGATAGTGAACCAGTATCGTTATGAAAACGGTACAATTTTTCCCCGTGTAGATGAACGATGACCAGTAGAGGAATGATTCATAAAAGGAGTAACTATTATAAATGTCTGCTGCATCGGAATAATTCGATTGTTTTCATAAGATGTTACTTCTGTCGTGAAAACAAATGGCTTATTTTATGGTAGCAGGAATTTTTAATAGTTACTTCTTTCATAAATCGTTCATCTGCTTGTGCATCGTTCATATACTGCATAGTTCACCCTATTCATAAAGTGATAGATCGCTCCGAAGAATTTATTCAACCGGTTTTGATTCAAAAATCAAAGGGATGCATTCTTTGAATGTTTCCGATTCCACGAAATTATCTCTAAAATCTGTACAACAATATAAAAGAAGTGAAATCGTAAACTTGGGTTAGGATTGGTAAACACGGAAAGAGAGTGGAGAAGAATCCTTTGAACTGACCTTAATTAGTTTATTTCCAGGCATTATGTTTTGGTCTACCAACAAGGATTTTTTTGCCTCTTTTTTTCTTCGTTATTATCCTTTTCTAGGGAGAGGTTCATTGTTGAAGAGAGGATGCTTCCGCATTCCTTTTTCACGACGCAATACAATGTAAATATACGTAGTGACCGAAACAATCTCACACGGAAAACAATCACGTGTGGATTTTGCATTGGTTATTATTATTTTGACATAACTGCTGATCATAATGCAATTGGAGTAAAATTCATATTGGAACCAATGTTATCCCACACAGCACCGAAGATTTCGTTAAGATTGCAGAAATGTAACATCTGAAACATTGAAATATTTCTATGACATTGCTGTATGTCACACCGAGGTGTCGAAGTCTCTTCAGAAATATTGCGATGTCCGCTAATCTTACATTTCAATGCAATATTTCTGAATTATTTCTGCAATATTCCAAGAATATTTATGAAATATTTCATTGTAATGTTTGTCTCGTAATACATCTGAGACATTGGAAATAGGTAACATTTCAATTGACAGATTTTTGACATATTTCTGTGAAAGTATACTGAAATGTAATGAAGGTGAAAGATCGAAATGTAATTGAGACATTACTGAGATCTGTGGTGCTGTATGGGATGTGTATATTGCTACTAAAGTAAATGGCAGGCGTGTTGCCATGGTAACCATGATAACAATGCGAATCCAAAAAGACTCTGGAGTAAAGTTTACATGAAATCCACACCGTAATCATAACCTCACTTTTCATGTAATTTCTACTTGGTCATTTTTTTCCGTGTACTTGCACTGGACATCACTTTTTTCAAATTGATCAGCTGAAAAAATTAGGAAGCACAGAAAGCAATGAAGATATATGGAAGAAATATATATTATGAAGAAGTCTATTCAGAATATTATTGATTAATTTAATTATTGATTATAAATTAATTAAATATGATTAATTTAATACTGCCGCGTTTATTTTTCTAAAGACTTCCTGAGATTTACGCATGTGTTATTCATACGAAGTGTGTATATAGATACACGGATCGACGAAGTTTCCCTGCTTAAAAGATCCGATTCAAACCTATTGACTGGTTAATCAGTATGAATCAGATTTTTGTCTAGGAATTTTCCTATTTGACCTCATTCAAATTTAATCGGTCTGAATAGGAAATATGTCTTCAATGAGACCTAATCAGGAAATTCGGATCATGTACATTTGAATCGACTGTTTACATCCCTCGAGTAGAACTTTCCTATTCTAACCAATTAATCTGAATGAGATCAAATAGGAAAATTCTCAGACAGAAATCTGATTCAATGTGATTAACGACGAAATCTGATTCAAAGTGATTGACGAGTTAATAAGTTTGAATCGGATTTTTGAAGCAGGGTTATTAAGAATAAAAATTTCATTTTTAACATATAGAAGAATGAACGTCAATTTAGGGGAAAAGAGGATCGTTGAAAAATATTCGTAGTGAATTTACTGAGAATTCGTAGTGAAAATATGGGAGGTTGATCGTCTTATTATTATTTTTCACAGTGGAACTATCAACTTATGGTAAATTCACCACAAATATTTTTCGATGATCTTCTTTTTTCCTAAATGTACAGTTATTTTTTTGAATCATAATGAACTCGGTCTTTCCATGTGCGTGGAAGATGTTTGTATTACAAATAAGCGATGTTCCTTTTATGGAGAACTTACAGTTTTTATTGAATTTCATAAAATATCGATAAAAAACGCTAATATTCTGGAAATTGAATGATTTCTCAATGAGCTAATACTACGTTCGTGGAGATGTTCATTGTAACTCAAACCATCAGGTGATTACAGGGTTTATGTAGAGGTTGCATGACGAATTCCTGCGAAAATTGATGAGGGTTCATGTAATTTCAATGTACACTGTAGGAAAGAAGTCATTGAGGAAAAAAACCATTTCATCCAATGTTATCTATAAAATGTTTGTTTTAATCAATTCAATGTCATTTCAATTCCAAGAGAACACAAACCTTCAGGAACATTCCCCATATAAAAATTTTCAGGTTCCGCCAATGCTGACGATAGTTTATAGCTTGGCGCAATGTTGACAGGCCAGGGTTGGCAATCTATAAATATTCAATGTTGATTAACAACAAATATAATGTTGCTCCGATATCGGTGTTCAACGAAATTCGGTTGTCAGCCTATCATTGATTCACAATTCCGCCAGGTTTTTTCAAGAACATTCTTGTTTTCATAATTCCCAGTGATTGGTTCGTAACCTTTTGAATACAGATTACTGTCTAGTTCATTAAAATCTGTGCTCATCCCCACTACCACCTACTCTAGATCAACGCTTGTGCGTGCAGTGCGTGCTTCTAATTCATTTCTCATCGACTTGTGTTGAACTTTAAGCATATTTCCCTCTCATTCTCAGATCTTCATTTTGAACTGACAGCATATTCTTAATGTTTTAGTGAAGTATATAAATTTTTGGCATATTTTAGATGCAATCTATGTCAAAAGTAGAGGGTAGTCTTGATTTTAAAATTTGATTTTCTCGTTGAAATTTATTTTGTTTATAACTTGAAGACGAAGCCTCCCACAGTATTTCGCCAAAGGAAGATTTGCCTAATTTTGCTCTGACAATCACGTACCGAAAGAATAGAGTTGGTCTAACATCTTATTGAAACTTGAGCAAATTGTTTCATTACATGTTACGCAATATTAGGTTTATTTAAAACCCATACAACACAAAAATTCCACCTGTATTCATATATGAATTTTATGAATTCTCAGAATCCAAAGAGTATTGAATATGAATTCTCTCTGAACCGTATTGCTGTCTAGGGGTTTTTAGAACATGATTTGAAACACTGAAAAAATGCTGTACGGAGAGATATTTTAAATAAACTCACGCATTTTTGCGTACATTATTCACAAAAAATTGATTTGAGTCCTAGCGCTTGTGTCACATTAATGCAATTATTATTATTTGTGTTAGGGAATCGATGTTTTGAAATTGATATTCAATCACTGAATCCATTAGAATTCCACCTTTCTTACTGCATTATATTGGTTGATCAAATATGCCGCAAAAATCAACGAGTAGACCATTATATTTCAATAAATAAGGATCGAAATATTCGACAGGCATAATGGTGAAATTTTACTAAACTACTTAGTGAGGATTCGTTCAACCGAATTTACATACTTCTCTATATTGTGAAGTGATGGACAATATTTTATTGCGTAGCTTATACTCCGATGTATATAAAATAATCCTTTTTTCTCTCAATATCGCGTGGTATATTAGATATGGGATGATTATAATTGAGAAGAAAGGAACGTTTATCTAAAATCCCCATGTGTCACTCAATTATCATACTTTTCAATAACTACAACTGGAATGTTGGTAATGTGTATATAATCTCTTCTCTCAGTGCGATCAAATATATTCCTATTTATCAAATCTCCAAATTGCTCTCCTCTCAGTGTGTGTGTGTGTGTGTGCGTGCGTGCGTGCGTGTGTGTGTATGTGTGTGTGTATAACTGTTAGATCTAACGCCATTAATCTCAATAAATTCTCTCAACGTGTTCATTTATGATACATATTGGAAGAATGGAAAGAAATACAGAGAGGGGAAAGGAAAAGGTAAACATTCACTAGTCGAATGGGCAGAAAAAATGAACAAACAAGGGGATAGAAGGATAGATAGACACGTACACAGACGACCAGATACAGGAGAAGGTAGAGGAAGAAAATAACAGAATAATATAATGAGCAATCAAATCTTTTTGGTCATCTTTTTGTACCCAAACGAGAAAAATTCACGGCTTCCTCATGACAGCAGAACGTCCATTTTTTCCTTTTTCATCTCCGATGGAAGATATTTGAAACCTTTGGTCATGTTTTATGAACGTAAATTACAGAGCTCGATCACCGCCTCCTGCCAACACTGAACTTGGAATATTTTTTCTTCATATCGTACTCTAGGCTTGATGATTTTCTCAATTTCATGGCGTACATATTTTCAAGAATTCAACCATTTGTGAATTCAACGTGCTTCCTTGCTGTGTAATAACTATACACAATTCTTCTACAAATACTTGAATTATCATATTTTTATTCATTTCATTTCGCTTTTCATCATTTTTTGTCTTTGCCTGCTGATTTTTGGAATGTCAACTAAATTTCATTCGCCAGAAAAATATTCAGCGAGAGCTTGAAACTGAAATTGACTACAATGTTAGAAATTTCCACATTACTTTCAATGTTTTTGCTAGAAGTTGTTTCCAAGTACGTGCATGAATTCAGTTCCATACACATTTTACATTAAATTTAATATGAACTGTAGCATTATCTATAGTGGTTTCATGTTTTTGTACATTAAATGTCATACAGAATCCATATTAACCTAAATTCATGTACGTGATTGAATAAAACTTCCAGATATTTCTGAAAGTATATCGATTGATGATGAAGATAGTTTTAGAAGAAGTGCCTATAAAGCGAATAATAGGTACTCAATTTTTCAAAAGCTTCGTTAGTTATTAGAATTCAGTATCAATTAGGATTATTGGATATTTCGGTGTACCGAAAATATTTTGGGCTATGCGGTTAGGAAATATTAAAATACGGTATATTACGGTGATGTCTGCACCGAAATCAAATTATCGAAATACCAAATATTCGAAAACCGAATTATCAATATATCGATGAAAGTATTCGAAAGAGAAATAATACATTCTCCTGTGCAATGCAATAGGAAAATTCAAAAAGGACTGGAAGTCCAAAGTTGTTAGAAGAATTCCAAAAGGCTCAATAGTTTTTTCAACAATTTTTCTGGCGCATTTTCCAACGACTGTGATAGATAGCCAAACAATTTTTGTTAATGGACTTTGTTCGGAATGTCACTGACATTGTTCGGAAATTTATAAGGAAATTTATGAATTACCAAATAAGCTGTGAATCTATGAATGCGTAAGGGTCCTACCATACTTTTCTTGGAAATGTACAAATATTCTTTTTATTTTTTTTATCTTCATATGAAAGAGACCATTTTTTCTATTAAATAAAAATATTACAGTAAATAATTTTACAAAAGTTGAGAGTGGACGCCGGAAAACACAAGCAGAAATCAGCGAAAATGGATACAGCACAATATTTCCCCTGACAACAAGAGGAAACTGTGAATTAGCTATAAATGAGGGTGAAAAAGGGTGGATCTTCTCCATGGAGGTAAATTTGCGCAGTGGTGATCACGCGCAATGGGGTAACATCACTGACGCGTGCGTAAATGAAATTCATGAGAGAACCAAGGACACACAGTCAGGAATGTCCATGGTATCTCCTATTTCCATTCGATTCGATTCGATTCGAGAAGTAAAGATAACATTTTTACTCTAGTGATTCTGCGAGTTGTTGTTCAGCGCTTATGATCCACTTTAGCCATAAGTGTCGTGTTATCGTGTTAATAGGAAATAAAAGTTTCCCCTCTTCCTTCTGACTAGCAAAGTGTTGATTTACAGCCTAATTATAATAAACAGGTGGAAGAAGAAAAGTTTCGATATATTTACGCGCCTTCCCATTCTCAAGTAAGTTAAGATAAATGTTTATTTGCAAGGTCCGCCCAATGGAAAAAAAAATTATGAGAAAGTATTTTCATAATCCAACGTATTATAGTTGCAATTCGCAACATTACTCAAGATATATAGATAGTTCAGTCATTATGGAGTGCATAAAGTTTGTTAAATACACAGTTAGGAATTTCTGCATGAAGCTTCAATCACATGTGATGGAAGCAATTTCCACTCACGTGATTGGAAAAATTCTTGAAATTTCAATTAGATTTGGATGAAAATTCAGTTAATAAACTGTAGTCTAATGAGTAATATAATATAGCAAAAATTGAAAATTCAATTACATGTGATTGAAATCTCAATTCAACCACCATGAATTGGAGATTTAATTTATAAGTGTACTTGTAAAATGAACGAAGGTTTAAGAAATTTTCAACAGCATGGAATTGAAAATTTACCACAAGGAAGAAAACATTTTTTCAGTTCTTCTACAATGTTTGTACACAAAAGGCACTGGAATTGTTCCGATCTCGTGTACATTTCATGATATTTTAAGGAAGTGTATATTTCTTTCTATAATACCCTAGAAAGTTACAATTACTTATACACGAATCGTTCTTGCTTTTGTAAGAAAACATTACTATGAAAGCAATAATCGTATTGATTTGAATAGAAACGGAAAAACGCTCAAGTTGTTATAAGCAATCTTGTACTTGAATTTTTCTCAGTTAAAGGTACTTGCACCATAGTTTTGGCCCATGCTGCATGGCCGTTTGGTTGCTACAGCGAAACTTTTGTTTCAGGTAGCCATAAAAGTCAAATCAATCAAACGCCTGATTGTGCCATGAACGTTAAGATGTTTTGTCCATATGAACTTGAACAATAGGCTCATTGGTATGGATAATGGAACTTGAAGGCTCATTGGTATGGATAATGTCAAATGCTCAACCAGTTGATGTATAATATATTTTTATATGTTTTTACGCACGTCGTAGCAGAGCTAATCCATAAAATCTCAACTAATACAAGATATGTAACTTTAATTTACTATTCAATGGCAGAAAGACCTATCAGAATGTACATATTATCATGGGCTTTAATGAGTCTGAATGACCATGCACCATTGTAAAGTTGATATTCAGTTTCATTGAATAATAGGATTCACAGACATTAAAAGATTTTGATCACAAGTACTTTCGATTCCTAATCATTTCCCCCATCAGCGGTAGTAACTGAGCTTATACCAACTTTTACTATTACCAATAGTATGAATAATCAGGGGTCGGGGGCTAGGACAGGAACTAGGACTATATACGACGAAAGTTTTCTCAGGGTAAACTCTTATATGAGGATGGACAAGGTAGAATCGTATTTATCATCGATGCACGGAGAAAATATTTCATTAAATATTACAGTGTACCGCCGGAATAGGGCGCCACATCGGTTTCTTCGAGAAAAATGACTGTTTGGTTGCATAGAATCACACAGTAATTTTTCTCGAAGAAACCGATGTGGCGCCCTGATCCGGTGGTACACTGTACACAGTAAAAAAAATTCCGTCGTTGTGTCAAAAAGAAGTACGTGTCAAAATTCAAGTGTTGAATATTTAACACTTTTGTGTGTTCATTTAACACACTGACCAAATGCTGTTCGATCGATTCATTTTCAACACATTAAAATGTTATTCGAGTTCAAATTAACACTTTATAAGTGTCACTCTGGAATCAACACACGTTGAGTGTGAAGAAAAATGGTCAACATTCGCTTGTGTGTTGAATTTGACGAAAAATTTTTTACTGTATAATATTTAATGAAATATTTTCTCCGTGTGAATATAGTATTTATGGGATATATCTTCCGTAATCAAAACAGGTATGGAATCCTAATAATGCTTATCAGGGTACGTTGTTTCTAACGAGAGTTATTAATGCTCCATTGTGGCATATTCATTATTCTTATTTTGATAAGGAAAATAAATCCTACGAATCCTATATTGTTGCGTGGTTCCCACTACTTTTCCTTCTCCGTGGCTTAAGTATATACTATGGCCGGCACTCTAACCGGTTCGTTTTTGATAAATCATTCGAAAAAAATTCCAGATTTACTAACCCTAACAGCACTTGGAAGTTTTCAAAACGTTTTATGAACGTTCGGACGTGTTGGAAACATTCTTAGAACATTTTGAAAAAGTTTTGATTATATTCTGTTGTTGATATTGGTTTAAACAATGATAAGTTTTAACTTGAATTTCAAAAGTTATTATTAGACATCGGATTATATGCACTATCAAAATGTCAAAATATGCATGCAAATATGCACGAAAAAAGAACAAAATATGCATCAATTATGCACTATTGAAAGAGTCACAATTTGATTTGAAATCAACATTTTATTGCTCAAATATTAAATCTAAGCTTTATAAATCAAATAAATCTCCGCAAATTGCACAATATACTTTAGAGAACAAAAATTCAACAATACAATTGTTTCCAGAGCATCATTCCCAAATTATGAATTATAATTCATATAAAAATATACCACTATGTATCTTTCCAAATTTTCTATTTGAAATTTGTGACGCTTGTCGTCAAGTATCAGTTTATAAGCTGAAAATGTGCGTTCTACATCTACCGATGGCATCAGACAGAATTTGAAATATGGTGCCATTTCCATAGAAATCATTTCAGGCAGAATTTGATTTGTCCTGTTAATATAAGAATTCACTCGTTCGAGCACTTTGAAACTTGGATTTTTTTGAAACACAGTGTCTAATTTATTTCGGATTTCAATCGAGAATGATTCTGGAAGTGCGGGTTTCAATGGTGCAACTTCTTCTATTATTTTCATTACGATAATTCAGTTAAAGACCCTGCTGTATTGAAACCTTGGGATCTGACAGTAAAGTTTCCAGAATACAACTATGAAGAATATCTTAGGAAAAGAATTTGATGATATGTCAAAGTTGAAAATTCCGTTTATGGTTCAAATCCACTATTCGTTTCTCCAATTTCGGAAACTCTTGACATTTTTACACTAAACTATGCACTATCAACGAAAAAATATCGTTATATGCAAAATTGTATGAAAAAATCATTATATGCGTTTTGCATATGCACATATGCAAATGCATATAATCCGATGTCTAGTTGTTATGAAAGTTAATGAAAGTGCTTTTAAATCTTTATATTTATAAATGATTCATATTAATAAATTACTATTTTGCTAGCACGTACGGGACAGACTTGCCGATATGATATTATTTAGTGAGAGCCTTTCTGAACACTACCATCTTTGATAGTACACTATGGAAGAATTCTCTTTTTAGGTACTATCAAATACAGTCATTCTTAGAAAGTTTCGGACTAAATATCATTTAGGCGAGTCTGCCTCGTAGGTGCTAGCAAAATAGTAATTTATAATGTGACTTTTCTCTCTGTGTACACGAATAAGATCAAACTATCCATGAAATTTGATAATTCAAAAAGAAGATACACGGAATCGATATATTGCTAATTCAACGTGGCAGATATAAATAGAAAATTGAGTTTAGATATCGGTCTAAAACTTTTGAATATAGAACTGATTGCGGGCAATGCTCACGCTCCAACGGAATCAGCTACTCACGTCCTTGCATCAATTAGAATGACCAATAAGGAAACGAGAGATCCCCCACATTGGCAACACTGGATATGAATAAAGAATTTTGTTCGCTTTGAATGTCAGAACACTCAAAAAAACTTCGAAAGACCATTTAGAAGAAAACATTCATTTGCTCATAAAGGATGTAATAATATTGTTTGAACAATTTACTCACCTAATTCAGTACATCACGAACTATATATTATTCTGTGATACTTTTAATATATGATTCTGTGATACATTGTCCGACGACAAAACATCCGCGACAAAAAGTCCAACCACAAAATGTCCTCTCACAAAAATGTCCGCGATCAAATGTTCGCAACAAAATATGCGAGACGAAATACTCCCACAATTTTATGAAATACAACGCACATAGAATCGATTTCTCAGATTTCACATGTATGTTCAACTGTACACGGAAAAAAGACAACAACAATGGTTACTGTGAATCACATTTGTATATTGAAACTCAAATTCATTCCATGCAGTACTGCGTTTCTCAGTCCTCATTACTGTCCAGTCAGCACTGACGAATCTCATGACAATACCCATCACTGTGATCGCGCTAATCCTCATTATCCAAGCGTATTTTCATTTGTTTTTCAACCGATCGCTGTCATTCACAGTAACCAATAACGTTTTCTTTTTTCCGTGTAGTTGAACCTGTATACATATACCCGACTGGAAATTCGGTCACATTTGATCAGGTTAACCTAGTGTTTGATGAGGACCCGATCAGGACCTGGTCAGGTCCTAATCAAACGCCGGGTTAACCCGATTGAATTTCTAGTCGGGTACCCCACCAATTGTACTTTAGTGACTGTAAATAAAGATTTAGTTGCTCCAACTAAATTTTATTTGTTACAACTAAATTTTATTTGTCACAACTAAATTTTTTATTTCCATTCAATAACTATTTATTCATATTTTAGACGACTAGACTTTTATTTACCCCAACTAGAGTCTAGTTGGCGTGAATAAAAATTCAACTGCGGCAACTAACATTCAGTTGTCCCAACTAGGTACTTTTCTCTCAGTGTATTAGCATTCAAGTAGCCCAAGAATATACAATAAACGTTCTATAAATATTCGAAATATATTCTATGCGCATTCCAAAGAAACCATCTGATAGGTTTTATAGATACCTACCCTGGTAGAAATTCCTCTAGTAATTCGTTAGTTGTAAAACTTGCCCTCACGAAAAACTAGAGTTCCAATTCAGTAACTTTTCAGTTCAATCGCCAACTTATAGGTGTTCTGATATATATGATATACATAAACATTACATTATACATTATATACAGGGTGACCTATTTGAATTTTCATATCGGAATAACTCAAAAACAAGGAGTTTTGAAGGAAAATGTGTCGAACAAAAGTTGTGAGATTCCGAGGGGGACATCTGATGGTGACCTTGACTTTGGCCTGGGATCTCAACTTCAAGGTCATTCAGAGGTCAACTTTTGTTTCTTGAATGGAATTCCCTATTTTTGACTGCAGATTCAGATTTGACGTTGAAAAACAAGAAACTTTTGTCTGAATCATTTTTCCGAATTCCACACAGATGGCGTTCTAATCGACAAAAAATGAGTTTCATGAAACACTCGTATTGCTTTCTGTGTGAAACGACATTCAACTCTCCAGTGTTTTTTTTCAGCTTCTGAGGATTACCGTCGCCATTGGACTTACCCAATGTGCATCACGAGGAGGTTGAGCGATCGGATTTTGCACGTCTTTGTGGCCCTGAAAAGAGCCGATTGTCTGGACTGTAGAGGTGTGTTATTTTCCACGACAAACGCTCTGCAATATGTATGAAAATTCACCGTATCAAATGTTCGATATTTGCACCGTTGACCTGTTGGCATAACCTAATTCGTCTCTGAGAATGTGGTTCCCACGACAAAAGCACATGACGTGGAATTGTTCGGCAGACAGTTCGTATTCGGCGTTTCATGTCATCTCTGGTCGTTGGTGGTCTTTCATAAACTACATCTCCGATGAAACCCCATAAGTAAAAATCCAAAGGGGTAAGATGCGGAGACCTAGCCGGCCAGGCAATGTATCCACCGTGACCAATCCATCTGTGTGAGTAAGATGTGTTTAAGAAATTTCTGACAATTGCAGCGTTATGAGGTGGTGCCCCATCATGTTGAAGCCACATTCTGTTCCGTGTGTACAGATCAACATCTTCCAACATCCTTGGTGATTTGTTCCGAATCAATTGCAGATAATTTCCCTTCCCAACAGTATGTTGGAAGAAATAAGGACCAATGGTCTGACCATTCAAAATTCCACACCACACATTCAGAGTCCAGCAATGTTGATTGTCAACTTTTCGATGTCATCTGGGATTTTCAATTCACCAATATGACAATTATGTCTGTTCATAACACCGTTACTGCGAAATGTTGCCTCATCACTGAACATCACGTAATTGAAAAAACCAGGCGGTTGCTTCGAGGCCCATTGACCGAATTCAACCCTACGTCCAAGATCATCTTCACTTAATGCTTGCACCAGTGTAATGTGGTAAGGATGATATTTACCAGATCTTAGTATGCGGTGTGCCGTTGATCTTGGGATACCTAATTGGTGCTGGATTTCTCTGATACTAACGTGAGGATTCAGTCACACCATTCCTAAAACGGCTACTGAGCGTGCATCCATACGATTTCCATCATAACGCCTTCTGACTCGTGGGATATTCATTCTTCTAACTCGTCTTTCTATTGAGCGTATCGCCTGAAGTGAAGGCTGGCGTCTATTTGGATACCTCTCTCTATACAATCTCGATGCTGCAGCGTAATTACGTCAACATTCTCCTAGTATCAGGAGAATATCAAGTATTTCACCCCAAGGATAATCCATGGTATTGAGACCTTTACAACACTGATCCAAGATCTTCTTCAAGTTTAAATCGTATATCGAAAAGAATTTGTGAATGAAGGATATTGAACATTCCGTTCCACTTATGTTTGTCAACAATGCTCTAGTATGAACTTTCTTGTTCATGATGAACACAAGTATTGTTGTGTACTCGTGTTTGGCAACAATTCACAGTAACGGTACTACGAACAGACATAATTGTCAATATTGGTCGATGGAAAATCCCAGCTAGGTCTCCGGATCTTACCAAGTTGGATTTTTACTTATGGGGTTTCATCAAATTTTCAGGGCCACAAAGATGTGCAAAATCCGATCGCTCAACCTCCTCGTGATGCACATTGGGTAAGTCCAATGGCGACGGTAATCCTCAGAAGCTGAAAAAAAACACTGGAGAGTTAAATGTCGTTTTACACAGAAAGCAATACGAGTTTTTCCTAAAACTCATTTTTTATTGATTAGAGCGCCATCTGTGCGGAATTTGGAAAAATAATTCTGACAAAAGTTCCTTGTTTTCCAACGTCAAATCTGAATCTGCAGTCAAAAAAAGGGGATTTTATTTAAGAAACAAAAGTTGACCTCTGAATGACCTTGAAGTTGAGATCCGAGGCCAAAGTCAAGGTCACCATCAGATGTCCCCCTCGGGATCTCACAACTTTTGTTGGAAACATTTTCCTCCAAAACCCCTTTTTTTTGAGTTATTCCGATATAAAAATTAAAATAGGACACCCTGTATATACATATTATGTATATCTAATAACATGAAATATATAATAAATATACATATGAGGTATCTAGTTTTTCACGAGGGGAAGTGTTACAACTCGTGAATTACTAGACAAATTTCTACCAGGATAGCAGAAATCACTCTAGTAATTCTCTAGGCTATTACAAGGCTTTACCTGGCATTGAAAATTCCGTTTGTTGGGGCTTTGCAAGGGCTGTAGGATGACTAAAGTGATTTCTGCTAAGGTTGTTATTCGAGTTCCTGCTTGAGAATTCGATAAATTTTCTTCTCAAGAATGTCTCCAGACAACTTCCAATTTTTCGAGAAACAAAGAATCGAAAATTGGAAGTTTTTCTGAGAAATTCTCGAAAAAAAAATGTTATCGAATTCTCAAGCAGAAACTCTAGATGTTATGCATATTCATCGAACGTATGTAATCGAACATCCGACGGTACGTTAGTCGCACCTTGATTGAAAGAATGTTGTACAAGGGGAAAAACGTTGTTCAGTTTACTTGTTAAAGAGCAAAGATATCATCAACACTCAAAATGTAATTTGACCTACCACAATTTCAGTTAATGTTGAAGCGAAAAACGTGAAATATACAATTAATGTATATTTTACATTCTCCACTGCAAAATCAATTAAAAGTGTGGTGGTTCGGTCTACATTCTGAATTTATGGAGATATTTTTACTCTTCTGTTTTCTCCGCGTATATTTTAGATGTATCATCCTATTTGTATTCAGAATATCTACAACAATCTGTTCCGAACATTTTATAAACGTTCATAATATCCCTGGTGGAAGGGTAGCGGTGTATTAGAAAGTGTTTGGAACGTGTACGTTATATATCTTCTCTGAATACGAAAGAGTCAGAATTTCACTCGAACAGAAAGATAGGTTCCCTTCTGGCTGCCTGAACAGTGAAGTTCCACTCTGTTGAAGTGTGAATTTACTCTTCGGGCAGTCATAAGGGACCCTATCTTTACGTGGGAGTGAAAATCTCACTCTTTCCAATTTAGAAAGTTCATATAATATGTTCATGAAGTATTTGGGACGTGGATCTAAGTGTAGACCGAGCGTAAAAAGAAGCATTCAAAGTATTCCGAACGTGTATTTGGGATACATAAAACGTATCAGAAGGAATACAAATTTCATAAAAATCGGTCCGATATCATTTCTTTCACAGATATTCGACATTCAGACAATACAAGAGGGTGTATGTGGAGGAATCGAATCTTTTCAGCAAAATCCAAAAATTATTGAATATTGATGAAATTTTAATTCTGGGGAAGATAATTCTGATCCATGCTCATTATAAAGGTAAAAAAAATGGGGAATTTCAAACAATATTATTTGATCTCTTACCATGAATTCACCACGAAATGGGTTGAGCCAACTTCAAGTGATCATGACATTTCTAAAAAATATCTGAGATGATTATTTTCAGAAAAACTTAGTTATTAGATTATTGAATTTGAGAATAATTGGAGAATGAGATTTTCCTGAATCGCTCATCATTTATCAGGTTATAGCTTTACAAAAACTCTAGCATGAAGTTTCCAACGAGCTTTCGTTAACAACGTTGTCGCCAAAAACAATCCATTCGCTTTACAACCAATAATACGAATTACCGATGTTAGGTACCCGTACAGCACAATCATCGACCCGCGGACATTTCTTCGTCGCTTCTCCGTTCATTCGCCTTGTATCCACGTCTCTCTTTTCTCCACCTCGCTTCCACGGAGATGCGACGTGGACATCTGTATGTGTGCTGTTAGGGTGATGGTTTTAATTCCAAATCCTCAATAAATTATTGAATTATCGATCCTAGTACCTTCTCAAGAAATTATCGGAATATTTAAAAATGAAAATTGATTTTGAAAGAAATGCTTTTTGGATAGCGGAAGATTGCACGATCGATTAGTCAAAGATGAAAAATCAATGTATGCATCAATAAAAATTCAATGAGAAAACAAAATACTCCATACATTTGGGAAAGAGGTTTAAAATTTGAAGTTATGTAACCATGTTTGTACTATTTTTCCCTACAAATTAAAGCAATATTATGCGAGACTTTAAGCGAGATTATGAGTGGGATCTCGCTGAGGTATTGGATTGTTCCCTAGGCGAGACACTTGAAAAACAACGCGAGACTATTAGCGAGACTGTTGCGAGTCTCTAAATTTCCGCGTGGGTGAATAGCTGACCTCTCACATAGTTGCAATGACTATAAATTTCTCCGAGTGTACACTGTAAAAAAAACTGGAAATTTACTGTGCAACTGGACTGGAAATTTCCAGTGCTAGTACTGGAATATCCATATTCCATGTACAGAGATTTTGTTGTTACATTACTGAAAATTTACCAAGCATAACTGAAAATTCAGTCATTGTACTGGAATTTTCAAGTTTGAGATCATGTACTGAAATTTTGCCATGATTTCGCGAAAATTTTACCGGCTCGTACTACAATTTTATAGTTCTTGTGCACCAGAAAAAAATATCCCCTCAAAAAGGACTTGAGAAAAAATTTGGAATTTAGAAAAAAAAACCTAATCGTTGGTATACTGGAATTATACAGGTTTTTAACTGCAATTCTCAGGTTTTGTGATGGAATTTTCCAGTTATTATGCAATTGAATTATACAGGTTTTGAATTGCAATTTTCAGGTCGTGTGATGGAATTTTCCACTTTTATTGGACTTCGTCATTTCTGGCAGGAAAAATTTCAAGTCTTTATATTAAAAATTTCCTGATTGAGATTTTGAATAATAATCTTAGTTGTAGCCAATAAAATTGATATATGAGTTTTTTCCAAGACTTATCCTCTTGTGTATTCTAGATATGAAGCATATGTAGTAACCCAAGCTGGCCTTCCAACATGTTGCGCTATAGCTCATCGGTTAGGTCTTAGGTTTCAGTTGGTAGGCAGGTAGAAAAGTGTAGGTTCAAATCCCGTCAGGTAGACATGAGTTTCTGTCCATCCAAATGAACGATCAAAAGTTTCTCAATCATCTTGGAACACAAGGACCCTGCAAAATCACTTTGCGTGAGCAATTTTTTTTCAATTTTCATGGATATTTTCAGCATTAATTTTCCAGTACATGTCCTGGAAAAGTCCAGTTCGTGTACTGAAAAATTCCAGTACCGAGGCTCAGAAAATTTCCAGTTTTGATGCTGAAATTCCATAACTTTTGCACTGAATTTTTGCAGTACAAATGTGCTAAAATTTTCCGGTACATGTACAGGTTAATTGCTTCCAGTACATGTACTGGAATTTTCCGGTGAAATTTTTTTACAGTGTACGTTCGCGTAAGGCAGTGTAATTTTACATTTCGAGATGCGTGAAACTCCTCTCGGTGTACATTCGTATTCAATCTTTGTAATGCTTCGTAGCATCGTTAAAACTTTATTTTTACTCACAATTTTCTACTTGTTATTATTTTTTTCCAATGATCGCAGATTATGGCAGATTGATGGCAAGGCAAATAAGACTATAGCCCTATAGTGACCCCAGGGCCCCCAAGTGGCGATTTGTTGATTTTTCTTTTAAAAAATTTTGTTGACGTTTTTTCTCAAGACAACCAATGTCGATTTTACACACAAAATCACAACACCATTTTTCTGACCCCAGGGCTCTCATCAACTGTAATTCGGCCGTGATTATAACAAAATTTTCTGAAGGAATAACGATTCAAAACAGGTTTGCAATGATTCAATCAAATTTTTATGAACAGTATGAAAATGTATGTCAAATCTGATAAAGGAAATCGTGAAATGATATTATGAAAAACAACCCTTTCTCAATAACAATTTTATAAACAAATCAAATTTTGACTGCTTAGGAACAGGCAATCGGTAGGAACGGAGGAGAAGATAGAACAATGCATCAATCATTCAGAAGATTTGTATAAAGGATGCGATGATGCACGGAAAAAAATGTTTCATAAGATTTACACAGTTAAAATTACTACCGCAGTAGTAGATTTGACTACAATTCTAGTAAATATTAACAGAAATTCTAATAGTGCCGTATTTTACCACCCTCATTGGTGAATTCTATTAAACAGTTTTTTCCGTGTGTGGGACTCTTAGAGAGGGAGAATATGGATATTCCAGTACATGGAATAGAGGAAGATGTGGTTGAAGAAGAATTGGGAGATTCGATTTTGAGATCAGAATCCGATAGGGCTTCAAAAGCAGGGACTGGAACGTTATTCACTTCCGTTACTCATTATATATAAAATCTATACAATGAATATATAATTTGTGTACAATATGTATATTATTATATATTTTTTATATAGAATGAGTAACGAAAGTGAATAACGCTACAGTCCCTGTTCAAAAGAATTGAAAAATCATACAGCGACAGGTAGATGGTACAAGTACAGATCTCATCGAAGTCTCCAATCAAAGAACTCATAACGCACCGTTTGAAGTGGTCTGAGATATGTACGAAAATAGAAGAATACCGGAAGATTTCCAAAAGAATAAAATTGTCGCCATTCCGAACAAACAAGGGGCAGACAAATGCGAGAACCACAGAACGATTAGTTCTGTCAAACTGACTTCACATGCCTCAAAAATACTGCCCAAAATTACATATAGGGGGATAGAAAATGGAATATAGAGTAGATGAGCAGATGAGAAGACCAGTTTGGTTTTATGAAAAATAGGGGTACGCGAGGAGCAATTTTAGCATTCAGAGCAATAGTAGAGAAAAGACTCAGAGTAAGTATAAGAATAGTAGAGTTAAAAAAAGTCTGTGTACATAGGTAGACACATAAAAAGCATTTTATAATGTTGATTGGGAGAACCAACCTTAACCAGAGAAGACCCACACAGCACGCAGTTCTTGAAGATATCTAAAAGAATACTCAATTAAGAGATCTTCAAGACCGTTCTTGAAGAGTTCTTGAAGATATCTTTCAGAAGTGTTGGAAAGACATCTTGTAGAAAATTTCTCAGAGATGTCTTGTTTCAAGACATCTCCAAGACGACCATGCAAAATATCTTCAAGATATCTTTTAGAAGCGTTTGAAAGATATCTTCTTGGAAGACTTCAACAAGATATGTTTAAGAAGATAGTTTATCAACAGGTTTAGGTTATGAATACCTGATCATATCAATTGACATGAATAACACTTGGAATGTGCCTTTTATTATAATCGAATCACAGATGTGAGAAATTCGTTCACAAATCGAAAGTTCGAAAAATCTATATATGGCCAACTTATGACATTTGTTGATATAATAACAGTTTTTTCAAAAGATCACTTTTACTCTGAAAATGTGCACCACTGACACTATTTCAACAAGTCATATTGACAATTATAAGCATCTAAATCAAACTGTCTGTATAGCTTAGGTCACTGAAGCTTAAATACATCGTAGATTGCGCTGGTTCGATTCCCGGAACCTCAAGGATCGAGACACGCAGAAAAGTGCATCTTTGAGAAATAGCAGAGTTCACTATTCAATATAGCAATAAATGTTTTTAATATGTTGTTAGTAGAATGAGCTACGTAATTGACTGATGATGTGGTGTGAAGTATTGAAAAGTGTAATGCCACGTAGTATCTTTATGAATCACTATGAAAATTAGCGATTTCACTAATTTCCATCACTGAATTTAAACTTCATGTACGTACAAATCAGAATGCGACGTGATATAATTTATTATTTCACATATCGGGGGCAGCTGTACTACGTATGACAGCGAACTTTACTATTTTTTGAAGATCTCTTTTCTCCGTGGATAAAGTAAACTTCCTAAGAGTGCGAGAGCGATAAAGACAAACAGGGGGAAGAAGAGGAGAGAGAAGACGTGAGAATTTTATGTGTGAATAAATTCAAGCTTCTTCCAAGACATTTAAATGAATTTTTCGAGATATCTTTGAGGAATCTTAAAGAACTCTTTTGGATTTCTTAATTTCTTCCTAAAGATATCTTTGGGAAGTCTCTGAGAGATCTTTTAGGAATCCATTCATGTTGCATAAGACATCTTTTCGAATATAAAAAGGTATCTTTTAGAAAATTCTTCAAGACTTCTTGTACTTTTGGAAGATATCTTTTAGAATTGTAAAATATATCTTTGTGTCTGTTTGGGGAACCTTTTGAAAGAGGTGAGAATTAATTTTGAGGATAGGAAAATAATATATGAATTATATAAGAATCAAACCGCAGTGATAGAAATAGAAGGTCATGAAGGGGAAGCACAAATTCAAGGAGTGAAACAAGGATACTCACTATCGCCACTGATTTTTCATTCATATGTAGAAAAAGCGATGAACGACGTGTAAGAACAAGTGCAATTGAAATTACAGATTCAGGGAGAAAATGCAAGCATGTTAAGATTTGAGGATGACATAGCTACAGGGACTGGAACGTTATTCACTTTCGTTACTCATTATATATATAATCTACATAATAAATATATAATCTGTGTACAATATATATATTATTATATATTTTTTATATAGAATGAGTAACGAAAGTGAATAACGTTACAGTCCCTGCATAGCCATATTATATAGCATGGCTATATTAGCCATGAGTAGTACTTAGTTAGAAAGTATTCTCAACACTATGAAAACAATATTACTAGAAAACTATTATATGAATATGAATAAAGACGAAACAAAATTCATGATTTGTACAACAGTGGAAACATCAAGAAAAACGAAAATCAAAATAAATGTCGAGACAATTCAACAAGTGAAAGAATTTGAGTATGTAGGAAGCAGAGTTGCAATAATAAATCCAAAAATTTTTTGCAGGAACTTGAAGCGTAGAGGATATTGTAAATTTGACATGCATTCCATTGTCATCGCGTATGTATAAAGCAGTAGAAATTTGGACTGTTTATAAAATTGTTATTAAAAAAGGGTTATTTTTTACATTCTCATTTTGCAATTATCGAAATAGACCTAAATTTTTAAACTGTTCATGGGATAACTCCAAGCCTCTTTGGAGTTATCAATTTGTTTATTCCAAGTATGTACGAAAATTCGGTGTCATAGTTGACGTGATTTGACTTTTTTATGATACGCCTACCTTTACCAGGGATGTTTTTCGGATGTCATTCGTGCATTGGACGAATATTCCCAAGTAGCATCAGAACATACTATGAACGTTCTTCGAATTCTCGAAGCATGTCCTATGCACATTCCAATGAGACCGTCCTATAGGTGCTATGAAAAAAAAGTGCATATTCATCGAACGTATATAATTGAATATACGACGATAGGTCAATCGAACGTCGATTGTATGGATATCATATGATTCGAATGTACTATGTACGTCCATTATAAATTCTTCATATCCCATCCATACATTTGATGAACATTTCTATTTCGTATATACTTTGGAATTTTGTTGCTGCTTGGGTTTATATCTCTTATATAAGTTTGGTTATTTTCTGTTGCTTGGCCAGTGATAGAGACGAGAATCCACGCTTGTGGATTTATATGAACCGCTTTGAAGGATTATTTGAATGTTGAATTTCACACTGAATCCTCTACTGTGTGAATTCATTTCCCTCATGCTTCGTATTGTAAGTAGTAGAAATCTAATATGAGTTGAATATTTTCAAAACAGAAATATTAAAGTTCTGACTCTGAAAACTCACAATTGTTTATTCGCCAATTTAACGGAAACTTTCTTGTGTTTGGATTATCTCCACACTGAGGGAACTCTTTAGTTGTAGTAACTAAAAACGACATCAAGTAGAAAATTTAAGTTGCCTGAACTAAAATATTGTTTGTTGCAACAGAAATTTTCAGTTGAAGGAACTATAACTATAGTGATATTCAGTTGAGGCAGCTAAATATTTGATTCAAGTTGTTTTTCCTCAAAATTTTTAGTAACGACAACTGAACAGTTTTTTCAGTTCACTCTCAGAATGAAGATCGTTAGACCCAGTAAAAGACTTTTCTTATGATCGGCGGTTACTTCAGGAGCTGTTTGAATAAGAGTGGCGATTTAAATGTCGTCAACAATAGCCACGTACCTAAAGTAATTGAGAGAAACTGGAATTTCGGGAGAATGGGAAATGAAAAGATTAAAGAAGGGATATATTTATATATATATATATGTGTGTGTGTGTGTGTGTGTGCGCGCGCGCGCGCGCGTGTGTGCGTGTGTGTGGGTTCGTTCAATAGCATCGAATGGTGAAAATATAGGTGAAGGGCATATCTTCGCTTTACTTTTTTCTCATTCGGTTTATTCTGTGAAAAGGGTCTTAGTAACAGATTCTAATGAAATGGGATGAAGCTGTTTCTCCTGTTTTGTTACGTTTTTGAATTGTGAATTCTTTCTCTGATTTCTATTTCAAATAAAATGTTTCAAATCCCTTGTTATCCAGTACCCGATTTAGAACTAGGCAGTTCCTAATCAGGGTAATCATGCGTTCTTATCAAGGAGTGATCTCATTTGAAAAGAGGTGGGTTTGGATCCGAATACTGGGAAATTCTCATTCATCCCTGTTTTTCTAAAATCAATGTGTCTTTCGAACTGAGTGATTATCTTTATTTCACCCTTTAACGACCAAATGTGTTAAAATCTTACTTTGATTTCAATCTCATACCATTCGGGAAAAAATACTGGACTAGGATCGGGGAATCCATATCTCATTGTTTTCGGGGTCGCTCTTTTGAATGGTGGACGTGAAATCCTAGAAAAATAACATTCTACTCGTTTTTTTTTACATTCAAAGAAACACGATTTTTCAGCAGCGATTTTTTTTAATTGAATTTTTCACTATGATGACACTATTTTCAGATCTCCTCGAGTATCAAAAACGTGTTTCAGATACTCCGACTTGAAAAATATGTTTTGACCATTTTGATTCCAATCGTTTTTTGGATTCACAATGGCGTCTGCACGGAGAGAAATTTGTAGCAGAGATCCCCATAATAATAGCAGTTTTGGGACACATGGGCATTTATGAACATTTCTCCTTTAATTCGTAGTAATTTTTTTTAAGCTTATAGTAATATGTGCACAGTAAAAAATGACACTTGAAGTGATCCCGAATATCAGCTTAAAAATGCAGCCAAAAGTAGCGCCTATTCCAACTGAAAGTAAGCAATGAAGAAGACTGAATTTCAGTCAATTTCATCTGACTTTGGAATTAAGATAGAATTCCATCTTAATTCCAAAGTCAGATGAAATTGACTGAAATTCAGTCTTCTTCATTGCTTACTTTCAGTTGGAATAGGCGCTACTTTTGGCTGCATTTTTAAGCTGATATTCGGGATCACTTTAAGTTTTACTTTTCACTGTGTGTCAGATGCAAAGTTATTTTCACCAAAATGAGGTATGGATTACCATAATTAAAGGAGGAGTGCACGTAAATGCTCATGTGTCCCAAAACTATCAGTATTATGGTAAATCCTGCTACACATTTCCCATACATTTTTCTCCGTGTGTAAGCCAAAATTCATCAAAATCTTCTGATTTTTGGAGTTTTCAAGTTTTTTCATAATCCAATGATATGAGATGAGTTATTTGAAGTTATAGACCACTCATTCCGATATATGAGAACAACTTGAGCACATATTATGATATTTCAAGATGACAGAACCTACATGATAAGGGGAAACCGTTTACATTTTGAGCTCCATTAGACATCGAAGAGGTCCGGCACTTATCAACTGTTATTATATGAATTATTTTGAAATTGAATGCAGATAAATTCTTCTCTGTTTTGAAATGTTCTATTGCACCGACTACTATTTAAATATCGATAATAGGGTGGTAAATTTGGAACAAATCATTAAGCATATTTCAATTCCTCAACCAACTACAGGATAGTGTAAATATTGTAACCTGGTTTATTACCATATTTTTATAATAATAGGATTGTCCCTCTTGATAACACAGCGGATTTCCGTGTAAGTTAATCATGTCCCACACGAAAAAAAAAGATTAGTTGAAATAACTATTTAACTTGTAAGCGCATATGGGCCCACTTTTTTTCGTTAATTCAACTGATTTTGTTTGTAAATCATTTTAAATTGGTTGAATCAATTGATCAATTTGTTATTCTAACGAAAAAAAGTGGGCCCATATGCGCTCACAAGTTAAATGTTTATTTCAACTAATCTTTTTTTTCCGTGCACGTATCAGGATCGATTTAAAATCGAGGGGTAAACACTGTGACTATAAATTTCAGAAATCATGAAATAAAATTTCATACCAATATAATTATTTATACACTTATGTAATATACAAAACATGATTAACTCACATGAGAAACCACTCGGTCATCAAGAATAATTACTCGGTTATTCCAAAAAAATGTTGATGAATTAACACTACTTTGAGGATTGTTGTGGAGTTGATTAAATTCCTCAGTTTTTGTCTCAAACTTGTCACTTTATTATCGCTATTGGAATACCGCAGTAGAATATTTGAGTTTATTACCTATATAGGACCTGGACAGGATTGTCACGCACTCATCTTGAGGGCCTGGATAGTATTCCCAACTTGGGCCTATGTAGGACACCATGATGGAGTAGACGATGGAACTAGGACCTTTAAAAGGATAATAAATTGTTGCGAATATCATCAAATTGAATAAATATTGCAAGGAGGAAACTTCCTCGATTGAAAATTGGGCTATCCAAGGCCCTACCTGTACCCAGACCACTTTGACTCGAGTCCAGATAGGGCCTAGAATGAGCCGATTCCAATTTCTATTCGGGTATTCCACCAACATTACTTTGTTCATACATTATCGGACTGAATAAAAAAACAAAACAGCCTCATTCAGTCTTGGAATTAACCATACAGTGATGTTTTTTCCGATTTATTGACATTGTTCTCTGATAATGTGAACACAGTAATCATGGATGAAATATTTTTTTGGGGGCATACACCGTAAAAAGTTGAAATTCCCAATATGATTTTAGTAAGTTTGCTTTCTAGAGTAGGTTTATATTCAAAAAAGGAATTGATGTAAGGGCATGCCCTATGCAGGCTGTAATTGGGTGCATTCAGATTTCCAAAACGAGGAAAACGTTGGAAATACAGCTTGGTCCTGCATGGGTTGTATGCAGGTATGCTTAAATCAAGATCTTTGGGAGAATACGGGAAGCCTTGCAAGGCCCTATTAAGGCTGTAGCTGGTGTTCCACTACAAAAATTGGTCATGCAGTGTGGCCCCGTATGGGCTTTATATGGGTGTCCCCGAGTTAGAGAAATCAGGTTGAATATCAGCAACCCGACTAGGCCCCTCAGTGGCTAAGGTTAGGACATCTTACGGGGCCTATATTCAATACAGGACGCCGGGAGAAATTTCCACACGGGTTTTGAATATAACTGAGCTGAAATTTGGGGGTTTTTCGGAATTCAAAATGATGGATTTATTATGGCTGAATTATTCGGAGATCCTGCTTCAGAAGACCGAAAAAAGTGTTCTTTTGAGAACTTTTTAAGTATGAAAAAAAGAATTGAATAAAACACGGTTTCGGGTTTATTTTCGTGTGTTATAAGTTGATGAAAAAATTCTTTCCAACGGGGAATGATCACATATACAAGGATTATGATTACATTCGTAGAGTGCCTCGCAATTAGAGTTTTCTATCGGTGGAAAAAATACAGATCATATGGTACCTTCTCCTGGTCAGGTTTCTTATCTAAAACATAAGAACCAAAAGAAATTCTGATTTTTATTCTTCTATGTGACCCAAGAGAACTTCGGGTTCGAAAAAAGGTCTTTTTGAAGGAAGAATAATTACCTAAACTCTGCAATCGAAGTTGTTTGGAAAAAAATTTTCATGAATCTCTTTGGTTCACATAGGAGAGGATATAAAACTGAAGATAACAAGGTTGGCTTCGTTCCAATTGGAAGTTTCCAGACCAAATACCCTGATCATGAAAATGAAAAATGGAGAGAACATGCTTTTCCTTATTTCTCATTGGAGAAAATTTTTTTTTATCAAGAACCTCGTTTTATACATTATTAATTTTTTTTTAACCCAAAACATCTTCTAAAAACAGCTCTTTTCAGGCCTTCTAGAGCAGAATACCCCCTTTATATGTAATGATCGATTATTTTAACAAACTATGTAATGGGATTCTTGGTATGCAAATCAAGTCCTTTACCTTTCAACTCTGTATTTTTCATTTTTCCAATTTTTTCTGAACTTCAAAATTTGTTGAATTTTCAATTTTTTTCATTTTTGGGAGATGATTTGGGAGATCAAAGATATTTAATCAGAAATTTCATCATTCGTTATGGGATTGAATAGAATATTTTCACCTGGGCAGTTGAGAAAAAAATCTTTTATAAGATATTTTTGAAAAAAAGGGCAAAATATTATTTTACGGGAATTTTATGTACACCGTTCGAAAGAACGACCTTGAGAACAATAAGATATGGATTTCTTGATCCTACAGTTGGCCATATTTTACCTCCATGTTCCTTATATATAAGGGGAGGGGAGTACTGTGATAGTATCAAACATCCATAATGCAGAAGGGGGTATTTCACCTTCACCAAACGCATCAGAACTTGGAGAGAATGCGATTCCCAAAAATGTACGTGTGTGTGTTGTGTGTGTGTGTGTATATATGTCTGTATGTGTGTGAACGCCTGATTCTTTGACACACGATAACTCTCCTCAGAACGCACCGATTGGAATAATTTTTTCCCATATGTTCGTTTTAAAGAGGACTCGAGACCTATTCATTTTGGTATCGATCGGCACAGTTGCCAAATCTACGGATTTTTCTTATAGATCTACGTATCTAAAGACACCATTGAATGGAATTGCTCATGAGAAAGACCAAAAAATCTGTGGGCTGGTAACACTGTCGATCGGATGAAATGTTCCTAAAATATTGCGGAATATTGTATGAAATATTGTGATTTTCCGACCGCGCATATCTTTGCTTCCTGTCACATGTAGAAAAATAAAACACGCGCCAGTCTGTGATGAATGAAATTATTCACCTGAATATAGCTCCAAAAATCCCATAGTTTCTTGTAGAAGTACATCTAATTATGGGACTTTAAAAGTAAATCCAAGTCAACACTCTATCTGTCACAGACTGGCGCTGATCCTCAATAAACTATGGGACTTTTCAACACATCTGTTTCCTGCGTGTATCTGATTGCAACGACATTCATACCATGTTCTAGTTATGATCCGATAATGTTACCACATGAGTTTCATCTCAATCGGTTGGGAAATACAGGAAATTTTTCTTTTGCGACGCGCATCATTTGACAATATTTTGAAAGCATGTGTGATGGAAGTTTCAGGCAAATCAAAATACAGGGAAGATAAGGGTAAGCACTAAACTTCAAAAGAAAATTTCGAAATTCCGTAAATGCCGCTATTATGCAGATATGTCCCGTTCTTATTATTTGATCTTTATAAACTTTTTACTACAGTTATATGTAGTATCCTATACAAGGTTCAACCTGATCCTTACAGAAAAAACAGGAGGGAGAAAGGAAACATGTGATCCAAAATTGTGATCTGTTACGAATACAGTAAGACCCCGCAATAAGAACACGCATTCTCTTCATCATGTGAACGCACAGAGAAAAGTTTATATTAAAGATGACTATATTTTTATGGTACTCGTAGGATATACTTTATTATGAGGCGCAAAATTATATTTATTTTAAATTATAACATATTTATCTTCATCCTCACGAGAGAGTATGGTGAATGCTCGTATACTTGTGGTTCATAGCGACATAATCAAATATATCCCAAAAGTACAATATAAATATGCTAATATCTAATATAAAATTTTTACTGTGCGGTTGTTGCCTTGCGTTGAATAAAGAAGGAAAGTGTTCTTATTACGGTGTCTTACTGTACATCGATTTTGGGTTAATTTTAGATGCATGTTCATTCAACGAACGTTCAATAAGACTCCAAATGTCCATAGCCTTACTTTACGTTCAATAAATGTTTGTTCAAACTTCCTGTTTTCTTGGGGAAGCAAGGGAATCACTATAATAATGAAATCTGATTCAGTTAGGAAGTAGATTTTTTTTCCTGTAGAATACTCAAATTGAGTTGAATAATGTTCGTTCCAGTTTTTGTACAGTGTTTATTGGATTTATGAGGGAAATTCTGAATTCGTCAAGTTTAATTGAAATCTCAGTTAAGAAAAAAGGTATGACGTTGTGTCCTTTTCAATTCCACGAAGAATCGAATATATCATAACAAGGGATTTGAAAATGAATGAGTAGAAATGAAGTGTATGAGTAGAAACTTGAAAAATCTTCTCTACCCTAAAACACGCACGAGGGTTTTCAGATTCCAGAAGGTTTTTTTCATCCTCAGTTAGTTTTATCGTTACCCGCGTCGAACATAATTATTTGCCATCACGACCCTTGCTTCTTTCCCCGACGTCACGGAACATCCTTGACAATGTTATGGTTTTCGATTCATAATAATCCCACTAATTGAGAGTTTTTGTTTTCTAGATTGTGTCATAAGAAATTACTGTTTTTCAACATGAGCTCTTGTTGATTTTAATTTTCATACA
This sequence comes from Gonatopus flavifemur, assembly GCA_018340375.1. NCBI lineage: Eukaryota > Metazoa > Arthropoda > Insecta > Hymenoptera > Dryinidae > Gonatopus > Gonatopus flavifemur. Next base: position 97,367 of record JAFFJZ010000011.1, read on the forward strand.
CGGGAAGGAGAAAACAGCAATGGTTACTGTGAATCAGAAAAATACATTGGAACCCAAATTCATTCCATGCAGTACTGCGTTTCGCAGTCCTCATTACTGTTCAGTCAAGTGATCGCACTAATCCTCATCATCCAAGCGTGTTTTCATTTGTTTTTCAACCGATCGCTGTCATTCACAGTAACCAGTAGTGTTTTCTTTTTTCCGTGTACTCCATAGTATGAAAAACTACTAGTTTCTGTAATCAATTTGTGATCTTATGTCAAGTATACACAATTGTTATGTCAAGTATGTCCCCCGTTCAATGGAAAAACTGTTAATTTTAAAGAAAAGTTTAAATTTTCAAATAAAGTTTGAAAAGTGTATAGGGGAGAGTGGCCTACATTGAGACACTTATCATTCCTTCATGTACAAAATACGAACTTCAAGAAGAAGGACATTTTTTTCACTTAAAAACATTAGATACAATCCTAAGCGACAAAGTATTCTCACAATGATAATCATTATTGTTGAACTTTTTGAATGCCAGCACATTTTAACCATACATCGAAAGTGTCTCAACTTAGACCAGAGTAGTATAGGATGAGACAGTGGCGAGTTCACATTGAACTCTTCTGTGAAACCCAAAAATTTCAATTATTATGATTTATCGAACAGATTCAATAGTTGATATATCCTTTGAAGAACTTTTTACCCTACGAGTGAAATGAACAGAAAATTATGAAGCTATATAAGGTGAAATATCGAAACAAAAACAAAAAGAATTTTCGTTTGATATTGTATTTTGTATTGAGTCGTGCAGCGATTCAATCTAGTGTCGTAATCCAAAGAACAGGGAAGTTAACAGACTTTTTCCATGTGATTATGTACAAAAATTATGCGTGTACGCTTCACACAAACATTTCTCAAGGTACACGCAATTGGTTCCCGCGCGGGAATTCAGTCTCGCAACAGTCCCGTTAGTAGTCTCCTGTTATCTTTCAAGTGTTTCGCCTATAAAACAATCAAATACCTCAGCGAGATCTCGCTAATAATCTCGCTTAAAAGCTCGCATAATATTGTTTTAAGTTTGAGGAAAAAATAGTACAAACGTAGTTACATAACTTCAAATTTTAACCCTTCTTCCCACATGTATGGAATATTTTGTTTACTCATTGAATTTTTATTGATGCATGCATTGATTTTTCATTTTTGACTAATCGATCGTGCAATTTTCCGTTACACAAAAAGCATTTCTTTCAAAATCAATTTCCATTTTTAAATATTACGATAATTTTTTGAGAATGTACTACAGGATCGGTAATTCAATAATTTATTGAGGATTTGGAATTACAATCATACAACATCGGTACTTCGTACACGCAGAGAAAAGTTTCCTGAAACATTACTACACTTTATAGTAAAGTAGGGACGAAATCACATTGTGGGATTATGTGTTATATTTTGTCATTGAAATCACTATACTTTCTAGTGAAGAGTGACGGAATTCTGTTATTTATTGATAGAAAGTATAGTAATTTTAATAAAAAAACATAATACATAACCTTACAATTTGATTTTGTCCCTACTTTACTGTGAAGTGTAGTAATTTTTTAGGTAACTTTTCTCTACGTGTATTACAGTCCAATCTGGTTATAAGCCTCGCTTAGGGGCTGTAGGGGAAGAAAGTAGGGAGAAATCGATGTCCCCTCCACTATAAGTAACAGTCTTGTCTCGCACTACTTCTTATAAGCCTTACCCACTTCATATTAAAACATACCACATGTATCAAACTTTGGAAGTTGAAAATTTTACGTTATTTTTATTTTCAACCTCTAGTAAAGGTTAGATTGACATCTTTATGCTCATTGAATATCAAAATGGATCCAACATTTTCCATGGTCTCCAACTGATCAATTACTCAGGCCAAAAGTCATACTCATTGGAGAGGCTTATAGCAACATGTATGAACCAAAACTGTCAGTGGTGTTAAAGTGGAGGAAGATATGTGGAGCGGAACAGATATGAGCGAGGCTTATAAGTTATAGGCTTATAACCAGAGTGGGCTGTATTGGTTGTAAAGCGACTGGACTGTTTTTGGCGACAATGTTGTTAACGAAAGCTCGTTGGAAACTTCATGCTAGAGTTTTTGTAAGGCTATAACCTGATAAATTATGAGCAGGTATTCAGAATAATCTCATTCTCCAATAATTCTCCAAGTTTTTCTAAAAATAATCATCTCAGATATTTTTTAGAAATGTCATGATCACTTGAAGTTGACTCAACTTATTCCGTGGTAAATTAACGAAAAGAGATCACATGATATTGTTTCACCGACCATCATAGCCTATTTGTATTTTATTGTATTCCAATTAATTCATGGAATGACTCTTTTTTATTATTCTGTTCTCTTATTTGATAGAGCATGAACCTAAATTATTTAGAGATATACGAAAAAATTCCTGTGGTTGAATTTATCAAACCAACATTTCACATTTCAGGTTTATAAAAAAGATTTGATATGTATTGTCAACACAATTCCAGTAACACAATTTTTTGCATCGTATAGGAGATTTATCGGTTCATGTAGATCATTTTTAATCGAGTCGAGTTCATATAAATTTTAAAGGTCTGCTACATTTATACAGAATCATAGGTGAGCGACAAGAAAGTCGGATCTTGGATCACGAAGATCTGAGTTTAGTTCTGAATGGAATTGATTTTTTTTTCATTCAGGGAAGTGATTTCTTGATTTTGGGTCGAAATCTCAAAATTTTTCAATAATTCTGCGAGATGATCAGCGAGACTGTCAGTGATACTGTTGGCGAGATTTCATTCATGTCTCGGATTGTTTCATAACGGATATTATCTGAAAGATTATCTCCAAGACTATCCGAGATTCTTTGCAATACTATTCACAAGACTTTTTGCGTGCGAGATCGTGTGCGAGATACCGAATTTTGGCGCGGATTGTCCCAACGTAGACACTTTACGTGTAGGTACATTGAAGATCAACTTTTCTGCCCCGTAAATTAACGAATTCAATCTTTTTGTTCACGGATCCTTTTTCAGCATGAAATGAGGTAAAAAATAGTGTTCATTTCAATACGGAAATATGAAACTAAAATTCGATAAATTTACTGATAATCAAGCTGTTGAATTTCATTTGGGTGACCGGGAAAGTGACTTTCATTTTGGATACGAAAAATAATGAAGTGTATAACACAAAAAGTTAGCCAATAATACAATACGATAACACAATTTAAGAGGAATTGTTTTTCAGACGCCTTTCTACAATTTCTAACAGAAATCACTCTAGTCAATTTCTAGGTCTTGCAAGGCCTTGACAAGCCTTCGTTAAAGACTTCCTTAGTGGAAAAACTTTTTTTGAATTTCATTCTCAATTTGGCAACTTTTCAATTAAAAATTCACAAAAATCCATGAATCTTCACAAAAATTAAAGAAAATTGGCAAAATTTAATGAATTTGATTCAATTTCATCGAAATTTGTAGAAATCATATTTTCTTGTTGATTTTTCATGAAAAGAGAGTGCAATTTATAAGTGTAATTCAACATGGTGTTCAATGAAATTCAGCAACATTTAACAAAATTGAATGAAATTCAACGAAATTCGAAAAGCTTTTCCACCATCCGGTTCCTTTTTTCTCCACTCAATGCGAACAATATTCTCCTTTATCCAAGTAGAAACGATGTAAAAAAAATCAAGCAGACTGATAGGTTGGTGAACATCGAGCAAAAAAGGGATACTTGAAATTGCCGAGAGAAACGTTGTCGCAGACATCTGCAAGACGTAAAGGGGGCATTCGGAAATTACGAGAAGAGGAGGAGCTTGTGCAACTTGCGTATTCAGGATTGTAACTGGTTTAGAAGTGCGCGCGTTAAGTTGTATCGAGATACGCCAGAGGTGGTTCATGTTTACAAAGTGATGTTGCTCCAAGTTCTAAAATGAAATTATATCGTGTATTTAGAATAAAAAATACGAATGATCTAGTTTTCGTTGTCATTTTATAAATTTTGCACTCAGTTTGTGCGTTTAATTTTTCCATCATATTCATGTAAATACGAAATCATCAAGACCAACATTGTTGTGCGTGTATGGCAATGATAATATATACTGAAATGATCACAATCATGAAAGGACATGTCTTCTTAAAGAATATGAAAGGAATACAACAAATTGACTAATGGATTCAGGATTATTATGGATGCGCATGCGCGACACTGATAAGTTTTCTTTCACCCGGCTACTACACCATCGCCATTGCATTATCTTCATTAGTTTTGCCTATATTTTCATTGCGGAAAGGAAACCTGATACCAATCACTTTGGAATAATGGGTAGTTGATTGTTTCTTGAGAAATTATTCCTGCAAATTCAAGTGATTGTTGTATTGAGCAACAAAGTAAAATGAATATGTGAAAATATGTACCACTTCGTTACCACTACGGGACTGATATGCTCCTTCTGTCTATTCTGAAGAGCATAACTATTTCTGTACTTAAACTTACATGGACTATAAATATCATAAAAAGTGTGATAATGATGAGTGACTAATGTTAGTGTTGGAGTTAGTGTAACGAATATTTTTTGATACAAATTTTCCGTAAAATTTCATGACTGACCAACGACAAAGTATTGCATTCTTGTGACAGAAATTTTAGTGTTATTTTACTCTTTTTGCAACAATTAAATCACAGGTAGGTGATTTTCTTTCCTTTGGAATGACATGGAGTATTTATTATAATCACTCGTATTTCAGGTTTGAAAAAATAGCAAAGAGTGAATGACACATGAGTAAATGCGTTATGATATGATAATCAGTTGAATGTGAAATTCAGTAGTTTCCTCAAATCAATATAATTTCTATGAAATTTAGATGAGTGATTCAATGGTTATTTTCACTGCGATAAGTGGATATATGGTTTTGCATAAACATGAATTTGACTTAATTACTGACTTAATCATTGATTCAACCCTCCCACCGTAACCCCGGTTTCACAGACCGCTATCAAAATTGCATTTGCTCGTAATTCGAACTTTTTTGGTTAAATTGTTTGACATTTCATTCCTACTCCACACAGAATTGCTTACTGAGTTCTGTACATAAGCGCACTATCTTGTCTCTCAGACATTCCTAATAATCGAAAAAATGTTTTCTTCACTTTTAACAACTTTGAATATCTAGAAGGAGGTAATAGTGGTCTGGCAAACCGGGAGTTACGTTTGACGTGATTTCGAGGAAGGTTACGGTTTAAGGGTTAAATTTATTCCAGCTCTCACGGCTCCCTGAACGATTCTTTATTCTCAAATGGAATTTTTTTCGACTTCCATAAAGTCGAATTGGATAGAATTACTCACAATTTCGGAACTGCGTCGCAACGAATTTAAATGATTTTGTATTGTTCACAATATTGCGAGAAGCTTTTAAGATTTTATCCGATTGAGATAAATTCAGCGATAATTTTTACGCGCTTGATCATTCTTCCATCTTCCCATTTCAAAGGCATCTCCAGATGTTTATAAGTTTCAGGCGGTATTAAAGTGTTTTATATTGAAAATTTATGAAGAAAATGTTATTCTGTAATTGAAATCGTTAAGGAGTTTTACACATGAACATCCTAGTGAACATTTTCTCCTCAATATTTCAAACATTCATCATGTTCTCTACACGGAAAAATTGTCAAATAGATAACCAAAACCCGCATATTGATGATGGTCAATGTGAAACAAAAAAGCGTCTTTTTTACTTTGATTCTCAGAGTGGGATACGCCGATAGCTGATGTATGAACATTGGAAACTTACGTTGGCGCATTGAAAATCAATGCGAAAAAAAAATATTTTTTTGTTGCACATTGGCCATTAATGCACACTTTTGATTATCTGTGTGACAATTTCTCCGTGTAGATGATATCAGAAAGTTCTCCAATGCGTCGGTTCTTGAAATCTTCTCGAGGACTTTTTTATGAGATCTGGGAGTTATCAGAATGCGATCCAAGTCAACTTTCTGGTCACTTTCAGATCTCATAAGAGAGGTATTCAAAAGATTTCCAAAATCGACGCATTAGAGAACCCTTTATTAGCAATTAGAGAATATAATGAATGTTTGAAATGTCAAAAGAAAAAATGTTCACTGGGATAAATGATTTTCATGAAATGTTCTGTACCATTTGTAATTATTCTCATAATAGTTTTCATTACACTGAGTATTTCACTTGCAATGTTTCCATCTGCATACATATGAATTATAGTTCAGATCACTTCAGAAAAAAATAAGTAAAGATGCAGCTAAAAGAAGACACGTTAGACTTGAAGACAACCACTGGAGAACCTGCTGCAACTCAAATAAGAATATAGTTTACATTAATCTCTATTGAACTGGAATTGAAATTGATTCTGAACGGAAATTCAAAGAGCATTGTTTCTTATGAATGTGTTCGTCCATCGTTTTTACTTTTGTGTTTCCTACTGGAAACGGTTGAAAATTGTGGACAATTTTTTTGCGATTCGCATTATTTGACAATAATCTGAAAGCATGCCTTCCCTGAATTTGTGTCATCCAAATGCCATAGAACTCCGAGCCTAGTCAATCCATGTTAATTGTGTGACGAGAGTTTCAGGCGAATCAAAATTGAGGGAAGAAACGGATAAACACTGACCTTCAAAAGAAAATTTCTAAATTTTTTGAATGCCGCTATTATGCGGATATTTCCCATTCTCATCATTCAATCGTTATGAAATTATTACCACAATTATAAGTAGTATTCTACACAAGTTCCACCCTTATCCTTATAGAAGAACAGGAGGGAGCAAGAAGTGATTTTCCTAAAAAAAATCAACAACGTTGATCCGCTGCTAACTTCTACACTGAGAGAAAAGTTTATTTGTATTTAATAAATCTTGTTTTGGATACGGCGAAATAAATATTTATTATATACAAACATGACTCATTATCCTCAGATGAGGTTCAATAACAGTTAAAAAATGTCATATGAAGTTTTGTAATAGTTAATAAACTTCATTCATAGTTATTAAGCCAAGTTTACGTGGAAAAAATATTTATTTCGCCGTATCCAAAGTAAGCTTTATTAAATACAAATAAACTCTTCTCTCAGTGTACACGGAAAGAATTTTGGAGTAAAAATTAATATATTTATATCGCAGCCGTGGGATATACTTCATTGTAGTGGAAAGAACCATGAGTATGTGACAGATTACCACAACTTTTCTTGAATTCAATATGCGGAGTAATACACAGTAAAAAGTAAAACTTAAAGTGATCCCGAATATCAGCTTAAAAATGCAGCCAAAAGTAGCGCCTATTCCAACTGAAAGTAAGCAATGAAGATGACTGAATTTCAGTCAATTTCATCTGACTTTGGAATTAAGATAGAATTCCATCTTAATTTCCAAAGTAAGATGGAATTGACTGAAATTCAGTCTTCTTCAATCCTTACTTTCAGTTGGAATAGGCGCTAGTTTTGGCAGCATTTTTCAGCTGATATTCGGGATCACTTTAAGTTTTACTTTTTACTGTGTAGGAAAATACAAAGTTATAGTTCCTATCGTCATAATCGAGTATATCCCACGGGTACGATACTGTGTCTAATAATCTTTAATGTAAACTTTTCTCTGTGTACTAGGGGAAACATGTTCCCGAAAGTTGTAAATTTGCAACCGTTAGTATTTCTGATTCTGGTTATCCGATGGCATACACAGTAAAAAGTAAAACTTAAAGTGATCCCGAATATCAGCTTAAAAATGCAGCCAAAAGTAGCACCTATTCCAACTGAAAGTAAGCAATGAAAAACACTGAATTTCAGTTAATTCCATCTTACTTTGGAATGAGGATGGAATTCTCTCTTAATTCCCAAGTAAGATGGAATTAACTGAAATTCAGTCTTTTTCATTGCTTACTTTCAGTTGGAATAGGTGCTACTTTTGGCTGCATTTTCAAGCTGATATTCGGGATCACTTTAAGTTTTACTTTTTACTGTGTATAAACTTATAGTTTATACACAGTAACTTGAGTTTGGGGGCGAACAAATTTTCGGTTCTGCGAAATGATCACAAAGCTTCCCTCTCACGAGGAAGCAAAAACTGTTTCTTCAACGAAAAGTGTTGAAATGCTGAGGGATTGATTTTTTGCAATTTATGCACCCAAAAAATTATTCCATTCGTGATTACTGTGTTCACACTAAGGTAGATGACCCCATTCATGAACGCGACCCCTTTAATGAACGTTTTGGTTTTTGATTCATAGTACTTTTCATTTAGTGCTTTAATTTCATCCAAGCATGACTGACTGGATACTAAATCAACCGCTGTTATGTAAATAAATTCAGAATAATATGCCATAGGAAAGATATAATAGATAAACGATTGTTCGCTAATGGGGGTTAAGGTGTTCATTAATGGGGACGGTCACCTTATCGGTGAACAGCACTGTAAAAAAAATTTGTTGAATTCCAAACAAAAATGCTTGGAAATTTACAAACTTGGTTTGGAAAAATAATTTCCGAACCTTTTTTGTAAATTGCCGAACAAAAGTTTGTGAATTCTCAAAAATCTTCGTGAAATCACAAAATTTTTTGAATGTTTACAAACTTTTGTTTGGTAATTTACAAAAAAAGTTTGTGTAAAAAACTGCCAAACTTCTTTGGCAGTTTAGGAAGTATATTTTTTACAGTGAATGTCAAAAAAAAACACATGACTTGATGGTTAATTGCAAGACATAATGAGGCTGTTCTGTTTTCTGATACAGTCCGCTAATGTATGACCCAAGTAATGTTGGGTGACATACCTGAGTAGAAATTGAAATTAGCCTATTCCAGGCCCTGTCCGGGTTCAAGTCGAAGTGGTCTGGGTACAGATAGGGCCTTGGATAGCCCAATTCTCAATCGAGGAAGCTTCCAACTGGGATTCTCTCTATGACATATTTATTCAATTTGATAATATTCGCAACAATTTATTATTCTTTTAAAAGTCCTATTTTCAGCACCTGCATTGGCTTCATCATGGGTGCCCTACATAGGCCCAAGTTGGGATTGCTATGCAGACCCTGAAGATGAGTGCGTGACAATCCTGTCAAGGCCCTATAAGGGTAACCAGAACAGGACCTGGAATAAAATAAGGACGCCTAGTTTGGCCCAAACTGCCGCCAAGAATTAATTTCCACACAGGATGCTTCTAACGCATTTATTATAATGTGCATTAAACGCATGAGCCCATGCTTTCAACGCACGAGCCCATGCTTTTTGAGGTAAAGCCTCATCCCTTCTAAGCATGTTGCCATGCGTTAAAAGCACGTTATAACCACAGCGTTAGAAGCGTGAAGGGCTCCCTTGCGTTTAGAGTATGCTTTTTCTCTCGGTATACTCAATATCCCGGTATAAGGCTCAAAAATGAGCCTTACTCGAATAATTATATACTATGCACCTCCAAGAATATCTTGACGAATTCATCCAAAATAGCCTCTCCACACATCCTCTTCACATCCACTGTATACACGGAGAGAAAAAATTTGCTGACGCAGCAAATCGAGGTATTATATATAGAATAGCAAAAATTTTTGCTGACCTAGCTAAAAATTTGCTATAACAGCAATCGTGTTAGCTACGATAGCAATTTTTTAGCTGTGGCAGCAAAAAATGTTTGCTCCACCAGCAAATTTTCAGTATTATATACAGAATAGCAAACAAATTTTGCTGGGATAGCAAACATTTTTTGCTGCTACAGCTAAAAATTCGCTGTCGCAGCTAACAAGATTACTGGAACAGCAAATAGTTTGCTGTCACAGCAAAAAATTTGCTGCCCTGGCAAAAGGAACCCAGCAAAATTAGATTTTGCTGCCACAGCGAATTCCTTTTTCTCCGTGTAATCATAGCATATTTGAGAAGTTCTTGTGTCACTTGGGTACACAGAAAAAAAGTTTTCTTGATTCCACACACGGAGAAAAAAGATATGCTGAAAAGTACCATATTTTATAGTGTTCGAGCATTATTCTTGTCCCCGTTAAATTATTTACGTGAAGATATCTACAAAAGTGCTATACTTCTTCAGAAGAGTTCAAGCAAGTATGGTACTTTTAGAAGTATTTTCATATGATTTTTCTGATTGGGGCAAGAGTAATGCTCGAACGCTATGAAGCATGATACTTTTTAGCAGATCGTTTTCTCTGTGCATCCATTGTCTCATATATAACGAGAACAATATTTGTCTTCTTCCAAGTATATTTGCTTTGAATCAAGCAAGTATGGTTTCAATTCAAGAGAAATTCAAAACTTAAATTTGAACCGAAAGAATATTCTCTTGGTTCAAAGCAAATGTGCTTGGGACAAGAAAAATATTGCTTTCGTTATGTATTAGACAATAGGTGTGAAATAAAGGAGTCCAACCTGATTTTTAGATATTTTTGACTGAATTATCACATCACATTTCACATGGCTGACTGTAAGATATGAATTGCTGATAATTAACATATTATTCGATTTAATTGGATATAATATGGTTGTAACTTATTTCCACCCCATATTATGGCTAAAATCGTAATATTGCTGATTGGAAGCTTCATCTGAAAATCGGTCAATCATGGAATTAAAATTTACTTCCACTGCGTATAGAGCCCGAATTTCAAATTTCGAAAGAACACTTCCTTTCACCGACTGGGGAAAAGAATTTTTGTTCATAATTTGAAATTTGGGCTCTTTACAGCAATTGATGAAGGACCACAGATTATCTCCTGGGAATCTCAGACTGTCTCATAAATTCAATTATGAGAAATCTTGTAGGCGGAATATTCATTCAGATGGTACGCTGGTATTCCCCCTAACAGAAATTAGCACCGAATCAACGTTGTTTCGAGCTTAGATGCCCGGAACAACGTTGATCCGGTGTTGATTTCTACTAGGGTCCTTACGGAGTTAGAAGGACACGCCTATACGATAGAAAGAAACGTCTGAATAAACGCTGATATTCTCTTAAGGCTTCGAAGAAATGAGAACTCGACGAAATCTTATTTTTCCTTCATACTTCCCAAGAAGTGATTCAATCAGAAATCGATTGAATAGATCATATGATGAATATTAAGATAGGGAATACAAACTGTATACTTTTACGCTTCAAAAATTATTCAAACATCATATTACTGTTTACATGCACGGGCATAATTGATGGTGATAATATTGTGATTCACTATTCTCATTTTGAACACATGAAACATTCAAGTGATGCACAAGATTTGATTATTTTAATTACTTTCTTCAATTTACAATCTTTCATTCTTACAATATATGATTCATTTTTATTAGGTTAAAACCTCTTGCTTATTGGACACGTTTTTTCGCTGAAAATTTCTTTGAATATCCATGAATATCTCAGAAAAACTTAAAATTTGTCTGCAAAACACTGAAACTACTTGAAATTCTCTGAAAAACTCTTCACTGAAAACCTCTGAAATTTTCAGAGGAATTTTTTTATCAGGGTACTGAGTACGTCAAAATTCAATTCAAACATTTTTCAAAGTTTTAGAAACAACAACTGCATATTTGAATCATATTTTGGGAGTATGATTTGATTTGTCGAAGAAATTGTCAAGGGTGCAGGTAACCATAAATTTTATGTTATGTTATCATAATATTTTATTCACGTCTCCCTGAATATCTTATTGAAAAGCAGAAGAGTTTTTATAATGGAACAAAAGATTCTTTTTTGTGAATATTGACCCATGTTTTTCGAATATCGATTCAGTGGTGCAAAACTTGAATCTAGGAAAAATGAAAGAAGACACTCAGATTCTCAAAAATTGGTTGAATTTATCTTCCCATCGTAGTGATCCAAAAGGGGCATCTTTTTCTGATTTATTACGTGAAAAAATCAGAAACATCACCAATACTTTGTATTCGGCCATGATGGAATCCACGATGGCCGTCCTTACTTACCTTCGCATGTTCAAGGCCGCGCCCCAGAGGAATTTCACCAATGGTATACCGTACAATTTACCGCTTTATCCCTTCCTGCGTTGATGATCACCTCCAACTCTGTTGCTTCTGTGCTGTGCTACCAATGCTGCGCAGTTTTACTTCCCAACATGCATACAAACCCACCCACATCCTCTTCCTCTCTTTCTTCCAATCTTTCTCTCAACTATATCTGAACTAGTGCTACTCGTCCAAATCTTCCCCTCTTCACTATTGGCGCCAAGCGCAACGGCCATTATAGATCACGTGCGTGCGCAGACATTCTACCCTCCAATCATTTGTGGTAAAACAAGTGGGAAAAAACAGATATACTGATGGAGAAGCATTTGAATGGAAAGTCAATTTGATTATGAATATGATTTGAGTCGTTTTACTTTGAAAAAAATGACGAGGTTGTTTAAAATCGGTTCCAAAACACCGGGTCAATTCAAAAATGACCATGAGTCATTCCTCTGGCCATCTTTTTCAAAATGGCGTCTGAGAATCCATCACTTCATCACTTGCTTTATACGAAATTTGTCATCCCCTTCAACAAATATATGGAAAAAGAGACTGCCAAATGATAGCGAAATTCACAGCTGACATACGTACCAGAGCCGCGTCGAATATGTAACTTAGGGAACTATATTGCGTCTCATTCCGATTTATAGTGCACAAAACTCAAATTCAGTGATGGAAATTGCAGAAATTGGCAATCATTATAGTGGATTCACAAGGATACTACCCGTACAGCACATGAAGTTGCAGGCTTATGGGAGGAACGTGTTTTTGGAAACATAGGAACATACCATACGTGTGGGAGATCATGCCATCCATATTCTGAGCACATTCATGCACGTAGAAGTGTCCACCAGAATGACCTGAATTCAAGAATATGGGAGGCATGTTCTGTTGATCATCTTATATGCATTTAGTTTTCGTGTTACAAAAGAGGTTATGTACTCCCAAAAGACTTCTGTCAACATATTCAAGGTATCTAATGCAGCATCAGGAGCATAATTTAATCACAATTCTTTCCAAAAGAAGAATGATTGTTTATTCAACAAAAGTTGCTGTGTAATCATTGTTCTTACGTTGTTTATCAAGTTTACGTAAAGTTGCTGAAGATTTGCACGCATGTGATTAAGAGTTACATGAAACCGAGCAACTTCCTAGCAACACGATAACAACTCAAGCTAAAATCCTAGATTTACAGCATGTTGTTGCGCATTTGGCGAAGCAACGTCCCTGTAAATCGATTCAAACTGTTGTTGTCCGTTTTCAACAATTTGCTGCATGTTTGGTCAGCATTTTGCTGTTACGGTTCATAGCTTTGCTCATGTTACATAAAACATCTTCCAAAAATGCCCAGCCAACCATGGATTGGTTCCAATCATTGGTCAATTTGATTGATTCCAATGACATTTGCTAATTATTGATCAATTATTTGGGAATTATGTAGGATCTTGATGCGCATGTCCATTCATTGGATAATGATTCATCAAAAATTGATCATTTTTGAAGGGCCAATTGTTGGTCGCTAATGCGGATATAGAACAGGACAATTATTGATCAATCTCATGGTCCATAGGATTGACCAAAAATTGATCATTCAACATATGTCGATAATCGAAAATCTGGAAATGTAAAACATCACTTATTTTCTATCGGTATATGGAATTTTGCATTGGTCACGTCATGTGAATAGGATCGAAGTATTATATATAGAATAGCGAAATTTTTTGCTGACCTAGCTAAAAATTTGCTATAACAGCAATCGTGTTAGCTACGATAGCAATTTTTTAGCTGTGGCAGCAAAAAATGTTTGCTCCGCCAGCAAATTTTCAGTATTATACACAGAATAGCAAACAAATTTTGCTGGGATAGCAAACATTTTTTGCTGCCACAGCTAAAAATTCGCTGTCGCAGCTAACAAGATTGCTGGAACAGCAAATAGTTTGCTGGCACAGCAAAAAATTTGCTGCTGCGGCAAAAGGAACCCAGCAAAAGTAGATTTCGCTGCCACAGCGAATTCCTTTTTCTCCGTGAATCAAAAAGTGTGGTTTCGGGTTATAATTGCTTTTTGAATTAGCAAAACGCAAATTGTGGATACTTATATATTATAATGTTAAATGAACGGATTCAGGTTCACAGTGCCGTCATCACAGTTTTGAAATGAAATAATTAAAAACAAATATTCAACAAATTTGAACGAAATTCTTTCACACTGAAGTTATCATATTATTATTTTGAAGTTATTCAAAGTTTTATAGTATATATCAATCAATAACGAGTTATTGGTCAATTATCGATCATTTTCAAGTCAAAATAATTGTCCGATGATTGCCAAATTATGGGTCACATTATTTCACAGCTGATGGCAGCACCTATGCCTATGCTATTGACCAAAGATTGCTCTGAAATTGGGAAATCCAATGGTCCACTGAAATTGATCAATTATTGGTCGCCAATGCGGACACAAAAATGGACAATCATTGATCAATCCCACCCAATCTCATTGGGTAATAATTGACCAGTTATTTATCAGCTTTGGTTAGCTGGGTGTTTTGGAACTGCATAACCTCTAAAATTGTGTAGGCTCATAATAACTGACAAAAAACACTTCATGGCGCTATAATTGAAGTTTCATGAATAATAATTGTAGTTTTGCCTCATAACAATCGATCTTCAACATTATCACTAAAAGCAGGGACTGGAACGTTATTCACTTTCGTTACTCAGTATATATATAATCTATATAATAAATATATAATTTGTGTACAATATATATATATATTATTATATATTTTTTATATAGAATGAGTAACGAAAGTGAATAACGTTACAGTCCCTGACTAAAAGTAAACGTCACCTTACTGTACATGAAATCTCAAAATTGCTTATTGCATGATCATACAACTATTTTTCGGAAATGCACACTGTACCTTCGTGACTTGGATATAAATCTGATAAATCTTTCTACACTAGGCCGACATGATTTCGTATATTCGACAAAAGTTGATGAGAAGTTTGAAGACAGTATACAAAGTCGTAACAATAAACATCACCATCTCATTCCGACTTACGTACACAACAGAATGAAGTTATCAGTTATTTGCAAATACGAGGTTGTAGTTCACTGAGTCCGTGAAAATCTTCCTGCCATGTAAATTATAGTAAATATAATTTTTATAATATTGCCACATGAGGTGAAATGATGTATGCCAGGAATGTGTTCTTTAGAATATTCTTTTTTCCATGAGATTATGCATTTTTCCTCACATGCCGAACATACGTTTGATACATTATGTGCTGTACGCGTACGTGGTATTACACTTTGTAGCATTTTTCATTATATTCGAAGAGAAATGTTACGTTACAGATCACTACATTGTTAGAACGTACACGGAAACAAATATTTCATAACATTCACCAACGCGTTCAGTGAAATACGGCAGCATTAAAATTACTTATAAGAGTTCTAGTAGAATCTACGGTGATCGCAGTTGAGATTACCATAGCAGTAGTGGATTTTACTACTGTTCTAGTAAATATTAACAGAAATTTTAATAGTGCCGTATTTTACCACCGTCATTGTTACACGGAGAAAAGTTGTCTATTATAAGTTACTAGACTCGCTAGTATATTGCGGATATACTTGCATTTTGAAGTTATATACCACACATTCTCTTCAAAAGTACCAGACTTTCTGGGAGGTAATGGTAGGATAATAATATTTTGTCTGATAATAATATTGAGTCTGATGCTTTTGATAAGAATGTTTGGTATATAACCTTAAAATGCAAGTATATCCTCAATATACTAGCGAGTCTAGTAATTTATAATAGATAATTTTTCTCAGTGTAGATTCTATCAAACATGTTTTTCATGTATGGGACAAACTTGCAGTATGATATCATTTACTCAGATACTGTCTAAAGAAATACTATAGGAGAATTCTTCCATATTGTACTATCAGATTCTTTAGAGAGTAGCTAAGTAAATGATATCATGAAGCAAGTCTGTCCCGTGTGTGCTAGCAATATATAGTAGTTTATAATGTAACATTTCTCTTGGTGCATGATCAATAAATTCCCTAGGAGAAGAAAAGATAAAAACCGATTGAAAGGTGCAAAAACCGCATCAAAACTGATAGGAACAAATAAGAACAGGTTGACTTTCTATGCGGTATTAAGACTTGCAATCGATTTCTATCGTTTCCTTCCACCAGGATTACATAGCTAAGTCTACTTCAAATATAATTAGTGACATACAATACATCAGGTCCAAACGAATTCGTGATGAATTTAACTGAATTTTGAAGAACTCATTTTGAATTCTTTAGAACATGTCTCTGAACTTCTTCCTGTTTTGTGTGGGGACGAGACGAAACAGGCCCTACACTGTAAAAAATAATCGGAATTTTCCCAGACGTGGCAACCGGAAAGTTCCAATTATGGCATAGGAAATCAATTTCCTATATACACGGAGAGAAATTTGTAGTTAAATTTACTATGTTATTATTGTTCCCGAGGAACAGACTGAATTCTGTCGGATTTTACTATGAAGGGCATATTTTTACTATGGTACAACAATAGAATGCTGATCATATTTACTATGTTTTATGGGGGAACAATAATAACATAGTAAATTTAACTACAAATTTCTGTCCGTGTATGTATATGAAATTTCCCATGAATTTAACTGAAAATTCCCAATTTTATGGAATTTTCACTACCATTTTCCAGCAAATTTTCGGTAGAATACAGGAAATGCCTGATGCATGTATGTGTTAATTACTTCCGAACATTTATGTAAAGTTTTCCATAGAAATTTTTTACAGTGTACCAGAGAATTTACTAAACGAGACGAGAATAATTTGACGAAAAACAAAAATTCAGTTTGAAGGGATGGAAAATGATATTGGAAAAAAAGTTTGTAAGAAGATAAAAAGCCTATTCTCGCCTTGTCTCGTCTCGCGACATCACTAAATATGATAAAAACATTTCTCTAGTAGCACAGCATTCGTACCACAGTAAAAAGTAAAACTTACTTCCAACCTTAATATCGGCTTATTTCAAGATGCAGCCAAAACTAGCCCTATTTCAGCTGAAAGTAAGCATCAAAAACAAATGCCGACACAATGGAAAAGACTGAATTTCAGTCAAGTTTTCAAGTAAGATGCAGCCACTTCCAGTCGGACTTTTTACAGTGACGACAATCTGAGAATGTTCATAGCACATGCATAGGACATTCAATGTCCTAAGGAGGTTATCAATACATACTATGGATATTCGTATGTTACTTGGTTTATTACTATATTAAATAATGAACTGCAGTATTTTCTGAGGAAGCACTTTTCTGCATGTAATTTGGAATGTTGAAGTATGAATTGTTTATAGGAACGAAACATGGAATCATTGTTATTCATCTTATCATATAAATTTCTTGGAACTCAAAACATGGTTTGAAAAATGTGCTGCAAGATTTTAGGTCTTTGATAACTGAGTATTCCGATATTCGATCACTAATTCGGTTTATAAACGATTCACACTTGAGCAACATACTCTGGAAGAGATAGTTCAGTTGAACGTGAAGCAACTACACTGAGAAAAATTCATAATTAAAAATTATTGGTTTCCCCATTAGATGGAGGATATACCTGATAGAAAATCACAAATTCATAAGAAACACCAGTAGGTTTTCATACTTGGAAGTTTGAAAATTAAAACCAGTGAGAGTCATTTCAAATTTATTTTCAAAATTTTGCTTACATGGTTCTCGTTATATACTATCTTGAAAAACATAGCCCAATAAAAACCGTCAACGATCAAAAATCGTCAAGTGAATATTATTTTGATGATCGATATATGATCAAAATGACTACGCCAAAAAGATCTAATCCTAGCAACAACTTTGATCATATTTTGATCATCAAGAAAATTTTTAACCCTAAGAAAAATTAATTTCATTTGGAATAGGGGGTAGATTTTCGTGTTCCACGATCCAATTTCTCTGCTACTCACCCTAATTATATATTAATGTTGCACATCGTCCACATGAATGTGAATTTGAAACGCAATTCAAAATTATTCATAGACGAAATAATTTACCTCAAATGTTTATGTCACAACAATCGATAAATCTTCTGTGGAATGCAGAAATTTTTTTACCGGAATTATGTTGAAAGTACTTATTATATCCTTTCTATAGATCTGAAATGTGAAATATACGTCTCACGTTGTCAACCATATATGGTCGATCGGTATGGTGGAAGACTATAGTGTCATTTATGTAGTTCTGATTGATTTAGGTCCATACTATGTTGAATGAGAAAACAGAACGATCGAGAGCATTCTATTTCATAAATCAAAATACAAGAGAATATGAATTAGCTGTCATCGTCAATAACACTGTGAAAAAGAAGTCCTAATTTGTTTGCATCTTAATTCAAGACCGTTAGCAGAAATCATATTAGGCAGTTCACTGGCCCATATTAGGGCCAGGGATACGCTTAGTCTGTCCCAATAGCGCCAGGTAAGGGGAGAAGAAGGGTTTAAAATGATTTCCACTGCAGACAATGCTTTTTCCATGGTGTCGGCGATTGTTTTTTTTTGTCTAATGTGTTTGCATTCAGACCCTGTCATGAAATGATCTGAATTTAAGACTTACTTTTCACAATAAAGAAAAGTATCGTTTGATCTCTTCCCACTACTTCATGACGAAATAAGTAAAGTCAACGTCAAATAATTATGACACTTCCAAGAGATATCTTAGACTCATTACTAAAAACAAAAGAAACCAGAGGGTTTCGCCCCCTGATTGCTTCGCTCCGCTCAGCAGTCCGACCCCCTTCAAAATTCGCTTCGCTCATTTTGAATGGATCGTAGCCCACATATGCTCGCTTCGCTCGCATTTTGAACAATTCAGATGTCCGGGGATATATGGAAAGGCACTCATCGGTTTTTCCCTCAATTGAGAAATTTTGTAAATCTAATGTTCAGAAAGCCTGGAACTTATTGCCTACCATCCTTTATAACATCCCCAAATGATTCAGAAACATGTACCTGGAGAACTGTAGAATTTCAACTGTCCTGGTAGAAATGAAGCCTGGAAGCGCGACGAAAGCGTAAGCTAAAAGTAATTCAAGCGTAAGAAGCGTAACGAAGGGTTATTTAGGCGTGATTTAGAAATGAATCCGAATGTTTTCAGGCTTCAGTTGATTCAATAGCTACTTCCTTCACTTTTGGATTCTCACTGGTGCGCAGTTGTCATAACGTCAAACAGCTCTTGAAGAGTCTTTGGATGCAGTGAAGCTTACACGGAAAGATTGAAATTATTCTTTTCTTTCAACATTGGAGCTCAAAATTTGATTCAGCCCCCTTGAAAATCCCTGGAACCCGTGTTACATACACAGTTGGAAATTTTGTGTTAAATTCAACACATTTCACATTTCCCAAACGGTCCACACATATTTTTGTGTCGATATCACATAATGTATTTGTGTTAGCTAATAACTCAAGCTCGATGTAAATAATATAACACAAAAAGATGTTGATGAAATTTTGATTGGAATTTCCGATCGTGTAAATTCAACACATAAGTACTGTCACATGAAATCCAAAATAAGGAATGAATCAACAGTTCACAACTGTAATTTATGGATTGTTTTACATCAATCAAATGTGAGAAACCCACTTTTTTCGTGTTGAAACAATGCATAACACTGTAAAAAGAAAGTCTTAATCTGTTTGCATCTTAATTTCAGACAATGCTTTTTCCATTGTGTCGGCGATTGTTTTTCCGGCTTAATTTGTTTGCATCATAGATTCAGCCATGAAATGAGCTGAATTTAAGACTTCCTTTTTACAGTGTAGAATAAATTGAAAAAAACAGTACTTCAATAAGCATTGAACATGGATCGTCGGGACCGAATGTTGAAGCTGTATCACTCAAGCCACTGCCGGTTATTTGATTGAATGTAATTTCTTTGCGTATATCAACTCGCACTCTATCTTCAAATTCTATCTAGAATTCTATCTAGAAAACGAATTTCCATTAGAATGAAAGCTAAAACCAAAATGAATGAATAGTTCTGCCGACGACTACTGAAGTTACACGTACATAAAACACGAAGTTTCATAAAAAAAATAACTCCCACCACTAGCGATCTCCCCTTGGTAGTTAAGAATAACACAGTTTTTATGTCCAATCTTGAGTTGAATGAGGTTTGTGTCATTTTGACACTTTTTTTCACTTGTTTGAATGATTTCACATTATAAATCAGTTGAGACTTGATTACACAAGGACTGTCTGTAGCAATTTCACGTGGTTGTGTTGAATATCCAACAGAAAATTCATGACACACGGATTTTTTAACACATTTACACAAAATTTTCAACTGTGTATAACAATATAATTTTGTTTATTAGAGCCGGAATGACTACACTGTGAAAAAAAACTTGAATTTTACTGTGCAACTGGCCTGAAAATTGTCAGTGCTAGTACTGGAATATGGATATTCCAGTACATGTACAGAGATTCTGTTGGTACGGTACTGAAAGTTTACCAAGCATAACTGAAAATTCAGTCCTTGTACTGGAATTTTCAAGTTTGTGATTGTGTACTGAAATTTTGCCATGATTTCGCGAAAATTTTTCTGGCTCGTACTACAATTTCACAGTTTTTGTGCGCAGAAAAAAGTATCCCCTCAATGAGGACTTGGAAAAAATGTCTAATTCAGAAAAAAAACCTAATTGTTGGTATACTGGAATTATACAGGCTTTGAACTGCAATTTTCAGGTCGTGTGATGGAATTTTCCAGTTATGCTGGAATTTAATCACTGTTGCACTGAAATTTTCCACTTCTATTGGACTTCGTCATTTTTGGCAGGAAATATTTCAAGTCTTTATATTAAAAATTTCCTGATTGAGATTTTGAATTACAATTGTAATTGTAGCAAATCAAGTTGATATATGAGGTTTTTCGAAGACATATCCCTTTGTGTATTCTAGATATGAAGCAGGTTAGGTTGTAGATTTCAGTTGGTTGGCAGGTAGAAAAAATTGTAGGTTCAAACCCCGTGAGGTAGACATGACTTTCTGTCCATCCACATGAACGATCAAGTTTCTCAATCATCTTGAAACGACAAGGGCCGTGCAAAATCACTTTGTGTGAGCAATTTTTCTTAATTTTCATGAATATTTTCAGCATTAATTTTCCAGTAAATGTCATGGAAAAGTCCAGTTCGTGTACTGAAGAATCCCAGTACTGAGGCTCAGAAAATTTCCAGTTTTGATCTTGAAATTCCATAACATTTGTACTGAATTTTGGCAGTACAAATGTGCTAAAATTTTCCGGTACAGGCACAGGTTAATAACTTCCAGTACATTCACTGGAACTTTCCGGTGAACCTTTTTTACAGTGTATATTCACGTGTGCCATATTGGATTTGCCATCCTGAATTCGTTTTTTGACGTCAGATTTGGATTCTTCACCCTCCAAAACCCCTAGGACCCATGTTTCATATAAATCTGTCCAAAAATGCGAAGTTGACTAAATTCACGTCCGCCATCTTAGATCCGCTATCATGAATGCGGGATTTAACCCCAGATTCAAATTCAGCACCCTCGAAAACCTCTAGAACTCATGCTTCATATAAATCTGTACATCAATGCGAAATTGACTAGATTCACGTCCGCCATGTTGGATCCGCCATCTTGAATTCGTTTCTCGACATCAAATTCGAATTCGTCACCCTCCGAAATCCCTGGAACCCATGTTTCATATAAATCTGTCTACAAACGCAAAATTGACTAAATTCACGTCCACCATCTTGGATCCGCTACCTCGAATTCGGGATTTGACTCCAGATTCGGATTCAGCACTCTTGAAAACCCCTAGGACCCATGTTCCATAATAATTCATCGATCCGAGCCAAAATAACGTATATTCAAAGACTGCGGAGAAAATGAAGTATATGTATATGTATACAGCGGAAAAAATTGTCTCCGAGATCACCTATTTTTTCAGAAAAAAATGAAAAAAAAAATAGAAGGACTTGTCCGACTGCAATAAAAAAAATGGTCTCTGGGGAAGGGTTCGAAGAAGGTCCTTTATAAATTTCATCCAATTTGATTCACTCGGTCCAGAGTTATCCCCGGTACAGACAGACAGACAGACATACAGAGAACCCCACGGATCATCAATCAGTATTGCATGAAATGAAAAACTATCCAACTTCCAATTGGATTACTCAAATATTTTAGAAGATACGGTCGCAGCGTACGATAGCGGGTGCAATAGGCACTCCGTGCTGGTATACTACGTACACCGATGAGTGCCAAAAAATGAGAAATTATTGGACAATGATATTTTTATGAATTAGTCATAGTTTGTTATACGAATAGAATGAGATTTATTGAGACTTGGCAAGATTCAATGAGATTGTTCTTGGGAGCAGGCAAGTATCCAGGGGGGTGCTCAGGGTGCTGTAGCGCTCACCGTAATTTTGGAATCAAAAGCTTCTTTGTTGAAATTTGATGTACGATAGTTGAATATACTAGTTCATAACTGGTCAAACGACAGCCTCAAATGTGTCCAACATTCAGTAATTAATACACTGCAAATAAAATTACTGCAGATAAAGAAATAAAGCTTCCCAAAAGTAAAAAATATTTCATCGTTTTGGTGACTATTCAATCGCTATATCTATTCATTCTGACATCCATGTAGACCCAGAAAGAGTGTTAGATATTATGGCTGTTAAAAAGGAGCGCAAACTGCCCTTACAGTAATCGCATGTATAATATTATGAATGAATTACGACATTATCTTTCAGATTTAAATTCTAAAGCTGTGAATCAGAATAACAGGTGGTAAGTATGAATCAGCATTCTTTTATTAAACTCATCATGTGGACTTGACCTTGATTTATATTTTGTGTGGAAAAAATTACAAAATTATATACAATTCATGAATAATTATATAACAGATGAAATCTGTATTGAATTATATATGAATTATATATAATTTTGAAACTTTTTCTACTTGAGATATTTTACATTAATGTTGAGAACCCCGTGGATTAAAATCCTGGATACGTGCTTGCTTGGGAGAATTTACAAAACTGACTAAATCTCAATGACGAATGATCAGATGAGATTCAACTATCTCATCTTTCCATTAAATTTAGCGAGGTTCAATGAGTCCTTTCGAATCAGAGTGATGTATTTCATCGATAAAATATTTTCGATCAAGTTGAATTCACATAAATTTCAAAGGGTCGACACATTCATACAGAGTCATAGGTGTGCGACAAAAAAGTCGGATCATGGATTATGAGGATCCAAGTGCAATTCGGAATGATATGCATCTTTCCTTTCGTTTAGAATTCTAATTCTTTCCCCGGTGGTCAGAATATGATCGAAATGTTTGCCAGAATTACGTTTTCCGATGTACTCATTTGAATCATTCATCAATCATCAAAATAGAGATGGGCGATACGTATCGATATCGATACGTTTCTGTAGAATTTATATCTAGTTTAAATAAATTTCAAGAAAATTTTGATGAAAACTTGATACTTATGTTATATAAACGTATCGCCCATCTCTACATCAAAATAGCATCAGCTTGATGTTTTTTTGAATATCTGTTGCGTTCTCTTTGGAATGAGATGAAGTTCTTTTAAGGTGTGAAATATTATCTACAATACTGCAAAAACTTGTGTTTTATTTTAAGATATTTTTATAGTCACTTTCCAAACATTGAAAATAACACACTATGTCATCTATTGTACTCCCTCAAAAGATTGGGAATGATCATTCAAACTCGAGTGCGTAGAGAATTCACGTATCCATCTACCACTTCTGAAAAAAAAACAACTCCCTTTGTACCGAGAGAAGTAAAGGGGGAAATTCTACAGAATCAATCGAATGACGAATGAACCCATCCAGCACAAGCATACCCCAAATGAACTCTCGTTATCTCAGTTTCGAAAGAATCCATAATGAATTCATGAAGAATTCTTTGTGAATTCATTGAGACCTGGGTGCTGTGTGATAAATCGACATGCCCAGCAGCAACAGAACTCCAAAATATATAAGAAATAGAAACGTTCATAGAATGTACGAATGAGATACGGATAACATATAATGGACGTTCATAGAATATTGGAATGAGATTGTTCTAAGTGTACTTAGAACGTACATACTACATCCGAAATGTACGATATTCATTCAATCGATGTTCGATTGACGTACTGTCGTATATTCGATTACATACGCTCGATGAATATGCATAACATGCATGAAACGGTCTCATTGAAATGTGCATAGAAGATGTTTCGGATATTCAGAAAATGTTCATAGTATGTCCTGGTGCTATTGGGTGATATTCAAAACAAAAAAAACGTTTTGATTCAAGATATGACGTTTTTCCTTAGCGAACAACAACGTTTGAAAATTGTATGTAGAAACATACCCTCGAATTCCTATTACTTCAACGTCAAAGTGAAGACCAGAAACGATGTATTCAAAATGTACATTGTGCCATTTTGAAACAAAACTAAGCGAGATTCTAATCAACCATATGATTAGACATCACAAACATGATCCATCTTTTCGAGTTGAATGTGATGAATCTCACTTCTGATATCTTTTTTGAAAATAAACATACATCTCAACGTCAATGTTGCTAGTTAAAACAGTCATGTTTCTGATTTTAATTATCGAACATGCCGTGTCTTATTTTGAAACATCTTGTATGGCAATGTTATTTGAAATTTCTGGGCTAAAATACTTGACATCAAAATTTAGTAATTTCTGATGGACAATTTGATGGTGACTGATTTAATTGTGACGAATTTTTATCAAAATGACGTTTATTTGACTAAAATGTTCTACTTGAGTACACTTATGAAAATGAGAAATACATTATCAACGTTGGTGGAGTGGTATTGATGTTCTCATGTAAAATTAGTTTGAACATCCTTTCGCACGACGGCGCTAAAATCATTCTAAAAGTTGGCCATTTGAGTTTGTCTCCTGACATTCAGCAAAGAGATCCTTCAAAAAATTCTTCGCAGGCATAATGAGAATTCTACTAAATGATCAGATGCTTGCTGAAATAATAGATTATGTAGTGGTCTATGCATGTGTAATGACAAATTGAGGAGTTCTATTGAAAAAGGGGTTAGGCGCTGTGAAACCGAAAAAAGTATTGTCCAAGCAATGACGTCACACGCCAAAATCCACACTGTTAAAAATTTCTTGAAATTTCATGTACTTTTCATGTACATATGTGAATGAAAATTCAATTTTTGTGAACTGAAATAGGAATCCAAATACATGTTATTGAATTTTCAAGTTATCGTGCATGAAAATTGAAATTGATGTACAGGTGATTGAAAAAACTTAGAAAAATTCAATCCAGTATAATAACACAATAATATCATTATAATTATAATCAAATCATGACTCTAATGGCATCCAACTGAAATTCTTGCATTATGGCTTCAGAATACGCCCTTGAAATACAATTTTTCTCACTTGGGTCACCGTGTATACTAACGCTTTGACGAAGTCATCCACGTATCCACTTCAACTATGTACTAGTTAGATCACACGGTTTGTTCAGTGTTTCTACATCACAAGTACATCTTGATTCACAAGTTTGAAGAATGAACGCAAGGTCATATAAGCAGAAAATGCTGCGTTCCACATAAGTGGCAGTGGTTTGAGTGATAGAGCTTTGGCGTCCGGTTTCGACGTCCGGTTCACATCTTGTGAAGGTGATTTTTTTTTTCAACAATCATGAACATGTGCATGAAATTTAAAGAACTTGTTATTGAATTTTCAATCATGATTTCTCTCAACAATCAAGAACATGTGCATGAAATTTAAAGAACTGGTTCTTGAATTTTCAATACTACTGTACATTACTTTTCATTCACGTGAGTGGAAATTGCTTCCATTACCTGTGATTGAAAATTCAATCAGAAATTTCTAACAGTGCAAAGTTGAAAATTCGAAAAATAAAAAATACTGGGTGATAGGTCTTGAAAAATCAATGCGAGAGCCCGGTTACGATTTTTTCTATGATCAATAGTTTTTAAGTTGAAAGATAAAAAGTACAAATTTCTTGTTTCAAAACTCAATGTTTTTCAATATCAAACTCGTTCTAACTCGGTCATTTTCTGATATATCATAACGAACTTCACAGATTCTGATTTGTGGGACTTTCCCGATGACGACAATATTTGAAAAATTTGGAAAAATTCATAAACCATCAGTAAATCTTTAATCCGAACTGAAAAGCATGTTTTCCAAGCCTGGCAGTAAAAAAATGATGAAGGAAATGTGAAATACAAGAAACTTCCAGCGACAAAATTGTTCACTAAGGTATGGACAAACTTTTTGGAAAGTGTCAGATCGATTGGACTAATAGTTTGGAAAATAAAGTGATTTATTCATGAGCACGCAGCGTAAATTTTTCATGATTCAGCATCGTTCGTCGACTGAATATATCAAGGTCCGCAGGAAAAGTCGTGTTCGCTTGATCCCTCAACGTTGGCTTATGTTTTTTTGGGTTGGAGAATTCGAATACTAAAATGTTTCTTTTACAGAATCGATTCTCTATTGTAAACAATCTAGTTGTTTAAAAAATCTTTACAGATGAACTATTGATATCAGGGGGAAATCGTTCAGACAAGATCGTTTCTCATTTCTGAAGAATGAATTGTGTACCAACAATTTTTTGAGTGACTTAATTATCTATTCAAATAGTTTATTATAATAATTTATGCACAGAGTATTGATTTGAGAGATAAATAATTTCTAAAAAAATTATTTTCCAAATCATATCCGAAGCATGTTCCTCTGAAAACAAATAGCTGATTCAATTCTTGATTGTTATTCAAGTTGAATAATAATTCTATTTAATAATAAATCTACACTGAGAGAAATCGCTTAGTTGTGTGAGCAAAAATACATTAGTTGATAATCTGTTAATTCGTTTGAATAAATCGTTATTTGATACAAATAAAAATTTGTTTGCGTTAGCAAAAACAATAATTCGACGTCTATTCATTTCAAATACAAAAGTTGAGTTAACAGTAGCATAAATAATTTATTTGTGACAACTAGCAATTTATGCGCGTTGAATAAATTGTTTCGATTGTGTAAGGATTTCTAAACCTTGCGAAGACCTCGTGATGTCTTGCTACATCTACTTCTTAGAAACTCAATGAGAGGTTCACGAAATATTTTGATACATATTATAACACGTGACTGATTCATAATGTTGTTGTGGATAAATATCACCATCATCATCATGAATCAATTAATCTTATGACTCATTTGATGAAATCCTCTAACCCTGTCTATTATCCGTGGATAAATATGTGGAGAAGGAAAAAAAAGTTCAAAAATTGAAGGGATTATTATTCATAATATTGAGCTGATGTTTGGAGAAAAAATTCTTTCCACTTTATAAGCCACCGACTAAAATACCCAAGTGAGTTTGCTTGCAAAATTATGTCCACTGGATTTTCTGATGCGGTTGTACTTTTGGTTTTTCTAATTCATTTGGTAGGAGAATCCAAATGTTGAATTACTTGAGTATAATTGAAGGGTCGATGGTCTAAACCTGTTAACTGACATTTCAGAAATTTTACACGGCGAAGAAAAAACGTTGGCATTTCTTTAATTTTTGATATTTTCCTAGTCTATGAAAAGATTTTTCTTCGGGTTACAAGGGTGAATGATACTTCCAAATTTCAGATCATTTGAATGAAAATTGAAAGATCTGGATCAACTTTTCTTCGCCGTGTAAAATTTCTGAAATGTCAGTTAACAGGTTTAGACCGTTGACCCTTCAATTCGTCATCAAATAGGCAATATAAAACGTTTCATTTATCATAGACGCTCTTACGGAAAGTTCCATTCTGTTCAGCGAAAAATTTTTCAGTTGGAAAAGTTCATACTTTCTCAATGAATATATTTCGTACGAACCACTTTTTTATCATCTTGATTATTGTGCATATAGTTGATGTGAATAATTCATCCAAATAAATAACCAGCATTACCAAAGTTGTTCATACAAAGTTCATTTCTCTCATGAAATGAAAAACATACTTTTTTGAATGATTTATTTCACAAATCAATGCTTTGTGTATAAATTATTTTAATGAACTATTTGAATAAATAATAATTGAGTCACTCACTAAGTCGTTGGTACATAATATATTTCTCAGAAATGAGGAACTTTTTTTGGTTTCTTCTCTGAGGAAATGTGCGTCAGTTTCAATTAATAACTCATCTTAGGGATTTTCCAGTTATCCATCAATGTGATGTGGAAATGTGATTCTTCTTTTTCAACAGCCGACTTTTTACCTTCGCAGTACATCTTGAGCGAAGATTCTTATGACGGTAAGTCAGGGATTAATGTTTCTCCAGCGCACAGCAACGGGAATCTTTTTACCGATAGATACAGAATGCTGCACCCTCAAACTTATCGATTTGACTGTCAGGAGGAACTCCTCTGCATTCACATCATGGAAGCATGATGTGAAGCCGGCGGCCATTTGTTAAATGTGGATACTATACTAAAGAATCTTGAAAGACTCGCTTGAAAATTGAAACAGTGTGCCATGCTTAACAAATGGCTGCCAGTAGTACCTAAAAACGAGGAAGCAAATTTATGTACCTGATTGCCTCACTTTTGTATATCTTGTACACGGAAAAAATTGGTGATCCAAATTTTCGTTGACTAGTGTGTCACTCTGGAACGGAGTACAAATTCCAGAAGAATTCGTACACTGGATTTTAATAATTCGTTGACTCTTCCCATTATTTCGACCATCAAAACGAAAAGTGAATTCCATCGGTGAAATCATGGACAAAGTCAGCGAATTATTAAAATCCAGTGTATGCATTCCTCTCGGATTTGTGCCTCGTCCAAAAGTGACATACTAGTCAACAAAAATTTGGATCACCAATTTTTTCCGTGTAGAGAACATAATGAATGTTTGGAATGTTGAGGGAAAAATGTTTACTTAGAAATATATCCACCACAGTACTTCCGCTGATCATTGGACATTTCTCTGTCGTCTCTGCGTCGCTTCTCCGTTCCTCCATCTTGTATCCACGTCTCCCTTTGATTCATCTCGCCTCTACGAAAATGCGACGTGGGCATCAGTGGGTGTACTGTGGGGATAGCAATACAAAAAACTATTCATTTCCAAGTACAAGTACTCAACATCGATGAGAAGTACTACACTGAGAAAAACATAGTGGAGCCAACCACATATGAGTTTGGATACGGCGAATTTCGCCACACGATTGACTCAATTGAATATCGATTGAAATGACCGAATGAGCATTTTCTTCAATCGATATTCAGTTGAGTCAACCGCGCGGCGAGATTCGCCGTATCCAACCTCATTTGCGGTTGGCTCTACTATTTTTTTTCTCAGTGTACTTTCTTAGTCGATCTATGTTGAATGTAATGGGGTTGTAACTTGTAATTTCACGCTCAAAAATGTAACAGATGACATGACAACTCTCACATGAATATAATGTTATATCCGCATTGAAGGATTTTTTCATGTAGTCGCACCATAACATTCATGTAACAGATGTAATGTAACCTGTTGCATCCTTGAATGTGTAATTACAAGTTGCAGTTCAATTCTATCCAATATTCTTGCAACAAAGATCCCCATAAGCAATACGCTGACAAAGTTTAAAATAAACAACGCCAAGTAAACAAAAATGTTGTCAAGACTTACAAAAAGAATCTAGAAAACATAAAACAAGATGTGCCTCATTTGAAAAAAAAGACGTGAAATTAATGTGAGCCACCAAGTACATTCGGTTTTCACATAGTATGTGAACTATCTTGAAAGATAGTTCCAGCTGGTATATTGTAACTTCAGGATGTTTAAGCTGTATTCAAAGTGGTTCATAATTTTTGAAAAACATTTTTCCTTGACATCATAAGGTGGAGTAGAACAAGAATTTATTCTAAATCAAACGTGTTGGTCGTATTGGATGGGGGCCAAATCAACGAAATCAGTGTTTGAAAAGAGAGAGTGTAACATATCTCTCTTTTCAACCAACTTTTCGTTGATTTGGTTTTTCGTTAATTTGGCCCTCATCCGGCGTATCTGATAGGTTTGGAAACCCATCGTGATGCGGAACATTTGACGCGGCTGATGAACGTTCTATTATCTAATATTCTATTCACATACTCTCAACAGATTCGTTTGAATAAAACTAAGGCTCAAAACTCACGCCATCGACCACGGCAAGTGTTCCGCATTACAGTGGGTTTCAAAACCTATCAGACACGACCAACACGTTTGGGTTAGAATGAATTTTTGTTCTATGTCACTCAATGTTTTCAAGAAAAATGTTTTTCAAAAATTATAAACCACTAGTTGTGTGCGAGTACTCGAAATTGTCGAATATTTTCGAGTCGAGTCGAGTACCTTCCGCTACTCGAAATTTTGGAACTTTTATATTTCTGTTAAGGTGACAGGCCCCATTGATGAACACCTTAACCCCCATTGGCGAGCAATCGTTTATCTATTATATCTTTCCTATGGCATATTATTCTGAATTTATTTACATAACAGCGGTTGATTTAGTATCCAGTCAGTCATGCTTGGATGAAATTAAAGCACTAAATGAAAAGTACTAGGAATCAAAAACCAAAACGTTCATTAAAGGGGTCGCGTTCATAAATGGGGTCATCTACCTTATATTTTTCATATCTGAAATTATTTTACATTGAATGATTGATCTTATTCCTTCGAAATAATTCAGCAGTTCTCTTAGTGACAGATTTTACAAACTTCGATGGAAAATATTTGGATGATATTAAACTCTTCAAATGAGTCTATTGTACTTTATCTGGCATTTGTTTTGTTTAGATAAACCTGCATTAAAACCATTGAAATTTCTCGCAACTATTGATAAAGAAGATCCTTAAGAACTTGATGCATCGGAACAAGAAGTAAAAGAATATTTTTCAGAAAGTTTGTTGTTGCCAGATAGAAATATCAGATTATGGGGGAAACAAATGTCAAATGAATATCCTACACAGTAAAAAGTAAAACTTAAAGTGATCCCGAATATCAGCTTAAAAATGCAGCCAAAAGTAGCGCCTATTCCAACTGAAAGTAAGCAATGAAAAAGACTGAATTTAAGTCAATTCCATCTTACTTTGAAAATTAAGATGGAATTCTATCTCAATTCCAAAGTAAGATGGAATTAACTGAAATTCAGTCTTTTTCATTGCTTACTTTCAGTTGGAATAGGCGCTACTTTTGGCTGCATTTTTAAGCTGATATTCGGGATTACTTCAAGTTTTACTTTTTACTGTGTATAATAGTTCGACTTGCTCAAATTTTCTTATCTATTCCTGCCACTCAAGTAAGTAACAAAAGAGCTTATTTCTTGCATAACAATTTAAAAATTAAGTAATGTGAGTGAATTTGAGTTAAATATTGTTTGGAAGTTTCTGAAGGGATGTTCATCGAGAAAATATGTCTACTCTTATTATTACCTTCGCAAATTTTATTCTCGTACTACATATAATCATTCGAAATACTTTAATTTTTCGATGATTTGTTCCATGTGATATGAAATGAAATAGAATATTGGAGAAATGTGTTGGAAAATGAATTAATTTCATAAATGATTCCGATGAAATTCGACCTCTATATACTGCAGTTAATTGAAAATCTCTATGACAAAAGCACACCTCATTTCCTATATTGCCTAATTTTTTTGTAATAGGATTTAAGGGGTCTCTTTCACCTGAGTACTCGACTATGGAAGAGGATTTGATAAAATGATCACCACATGGGATCCATTAGTGAATTCAAAAAAATTTAACAAAATATCACTTCATCCGTGTTAAGTAAAAACCCTTTTCGATTATTATAAACTATGAAATATTCAACATTTGATTTTTAGGATGAGGACAGAGAATACAATAAATAAACGGAAACAGGAATTCATGTATGAGTTTTCTTGAATTTACAAATCCCAATCTCTGAAGTCTAACACTACTTCAAAAATAATAAATTGTCTATCCTTCTCCCATCAAATCGATTCCTCTTATCCGTGAGAATGTTCCCAGCATTTGGAAACAATTGTTCACAAGGCAACCCTATTGGAAACGTCTGACAGAAGCGGGCAACATTTTGAGCCAGATCTGACAGGTTCTGTCTGTCGGTCACAATGACTTTCTGGTGACGTCAATATGACGATTAATTCGTCAGTACACGGAAAAAAAAGAATAGTTGCAGCAACTACTTAAATAATGGATTTTCGACCATCTACTTAAGTAGTTGCTGCAGCTACTCAGTAGTCAGGACAAGTAACATGTTAGCTGTCCCAACTAATTCAAAATACCTGAGGTATTTACGTTAGTTGGTGCACCTATCGAGTTACTCGTCCTGACTACTAAGTAGCTGCAGCAGCTACTTAAGTAGATGGCCGAAAATCGACTATTTGAGTAGTTGCTGCAACTATTTCTTTTTTTCCGTGTATTTCAAAATTTCATGGAAATTACGAAATCGTAACCTTGGTTATTTTTAGTCTCCTATTGATTTGCAAGTATGATTGATACTGGAAAAGGGAGAATATTACTTTTTAAGCATAAATTCACTTATAAATAATAATGACGTCATTTTGATGTCATTGAAAATTCTCATTCGTTGTTACTACTCCAATGCAGACAACTGAAATGGAAATTTTTCGTAGGGCGCCATTGAAATATTTCGTTAAAAATAGGGCTGTTGAGAATTCAAGCGAACGTACAGATAACTTACTTTCGTGAGAAGTGTTTTTCTAGAAATTCTGAATATATTTGTTGATATTTGGATGAAGTAGTATTATCTCTTTTCATCTTTCATCATCATTTTGGAATCTTTTTGTGTATTGATTTTCAATATTTTAGGTTGATAATTTCAACGAATTCCATTATACTATGAATTTTTCACCTTAATGATGATGCAGACTATTTTTTCTGACTATGATTAAAAAATCCTGCAGAATTCACCATAGCTGTGTTTCCAACGTTTCACTGAAGAAAATGTGTGGTTATGATAACGGTCTGAAGTATAGTTATGACAGCTGCGGTAGCAATACGTACATTGTTCTGATGACGATCTAGGTTGTTTCATACGAATCTAGATCGTTCCTGGAATGATCCATTCAGTTTGTGGTATCAATACCGATATCTCTATACTTCAGATAGCTATTCAAGTAACATACGAA
Source organism: Gonatopus flavifemur (assembly GCA_018340375.1). Lineage (NCBI taxonomy): Eukaryota > Metazoa > Arthropoda > Insecta > Hymenoptera > Dryinidae > Gonatopus > Gonatopus flavifemur. Next base: position 130,615 of record JAFFJZ010000011.1, read on the forward strand.
TGTCCACAGCATAGTCTGCGAACCTTCATAGCACATTGAATATCCTATGCATGTGTTATGAACATTCTCAGCATTCTGTGCGAATGCTGTGTCACGAGGCTGTAACAGCTAAATAGTATTGTTATGAAAGCAATATTTTTTCTTCACTGTTCCCGTTTTCCCACAGAATTAATCACACTGTAAAAAGTCTGACTGAAAGTGGCTGCATCTTACTTGAAAACTTGACTGAAATTCAGTCTTTTCCATTGTGTCGGCATTTGTTTTGGATGCTTACTTTCAGCTGAACTAGGGCTAGTTTTGGCTGCATCTTAAAATAAGCCGATATCAAGGTTGAAAGTAAGTTTTACTTTTTACTGTGCAATTATGATCAATGCTGCGTACACGAATTTCCAATTAATAGGATGACGAATCAGAGTCTATTTCACGACATTTCAGAATGTGACTAGGAATTTTTGTCTCTAGCAGATATGGGACTTCACTTCGAGTCCGTTCAGTCCCCTGGTGGTCTCCTAGTCAGAGCTGAGTAAATTTTATGAAGGAAATCACTAAGAAAGATTTCGAAGAACGTCACAGTGACGTCATTAGGACATACAAAAATTGTCACTACAAGGTCAAATTCTTCGACAGAAAAACTACATTATGATTTGCCTGATGACGTGACGTCAGTGTGATATCAATATGACATCATCGTGACTGAGTGCTCTTCCTTGGGAAGCAACAAACGCTTGTGATGGTGAAAACTATTGATAGAATGAAGCAAAGGTTACTAATGCGTATAGTGACCAAAAATTGTATCAATATTCCCTTATACTTGAGAAGCAAACAGTCGTGGGCCCAATATCAATTCTTCCCGACCACGAAAGAAAGTTATTGAATCGGGCAGAAACCACTGTGCGGTGTGAAATGAATCATAAAAGTTCATGGTAATGATAATAATGACGAGACAGGTAACCATATACCGGTTGTCTATGATGCACAACGTTTCACTCTATTTCATTTTTTCGTCAAATTTTATTATCTCTGAAATGGATATTTACTCATAGATTACATCATCGTCAAATGGATCATGAGCCCTGAGATAAATTGAATACTTTCATATATACCAATCAATCTAGACATAGAAAACGAGTGTCGAATGGCGTGGTCACTTATCTTTTATATTCTAAAGACCAGAAATGAAGTGGGAGAGATTTCGTAGAGTTCCTTTCCAAGAAGAGGTCTATCAGTATGATTTCCCCAATTCAGCCCTATTGGATTCTTTAATGTTACATTGTCAAGTCCTAGATAAACCATATTTCCTTTGTACTTTTTACTTTCCTCTTTATATTCCACGTGTATTGACTATACGTAACACGTACATCGCTTAACTCATTTATCGGAAAGGATTTACTTCCGGACGGGTTGAATGTATGAACTTGACTGCTTACTGCTCAAGATTTTCTCGATCCCGTCTCCTCCCAAGTGGAAAGTGTAACTCGTTACTGTCTAGCTATGGACTAGTGAATTTTAGTACTATCTCACCGTTGACTAGCAATTTGGGACGGTGGAGAGGTAGTAATGTAACGATTACATCTCCCAGTGACTGACACATATAACCTGTCCAATAGCTGGATAGGAAAATATTCACAGCTGTGAAGCAGTTTTGAAGATATTGAAACGGAAAAAATTAAAATTCTATTTCAACTGATTTTCACCGATAGAGACCTTAGCAAACCTGGCCCCCTGCACAGTAAAAAGTAAAACTTGAAGTGATCCCGAATATCAGCTTAAAAATGCAGCCAAAAGTAGCACCTATTCCAACTGAGAGTAAGCAATGAAAGAGACTGAATTTCAGTTAATTCCATCTTACTTTGGAATTAAGATGGAATTCTATCTCAATTCCAAAGTAAGATGGAATTAACTGAAATTCAGTCTTTTTCATTGCTTACTTTCAGTTGGAATAGGCGCTACTTTTGGCTGCATTTTTAAGCTGATATTCGAGATCACTTTAAGTTTTACTTTTTACTGTGTGTTGAAGTTTGACAGTCACAGATGAATTGAGATGTTTCAAGTGTTCCTGAAAAAAGGCTTACTCTGTGTTGGGTTTCGATCCCGGGTCCGTCGGATGATGAGCCACATACGCTGTCCACTGAGCCAACTCCACGTTGGAATACATCAGGGCATAATATAACTATGATGGGCGTTCCAATGGTTGAAGAGTGGCTGTATAACAATGACTGTACAGAAATACTAGCTAGTGATGAATCAACGATTATAAAGAATAATTGAACTAGCTAGGACAAGATAGTCACCCATATAAAAATTGTTAAGTTCCGCCAATGCTAGCAATAGAACATAGCTTGGCGCAATATTGACAGGTAAGGCTGGGCAATCTATAAATATTCAATATTGATTAACAACAAATATAATGTGCCACCGATATCGGGGTTCAACGAATTTCGGTTGTCAGCCTACTATTGATTCACAATTCCGCCAGGCTTATCGCTCGCTAGGCTCATCCTTGGTACAACATTGACCGAACGATAAATTTCTATCGAGAATGAGGATTATTTGAAACGTGGTTGAATATGGCCACAAACTTTGGTCTAGTCTGGATAAAAATTAGCTTTCAATTTAGCACCGATCATTGCTAATAGCATGGCTCAATATTGGCATGCTCCTTAATTTGAACTTTTGACGGCTGAATTGCTAACTGAGTTACCGATCGAATGTTTTTCGCGAGTAATCAGAGATGTATACAAGGAATATATCAGACTCAAATAATTCTCTGGAAGAACAGTCAATCGTTCTTTGTTACAGGTTACACCAGAGGGCTCCTATCGCTGACCAATATTGTGTATACTTCTCATGGCAAACTTTAGCGACAAAAAACACCGAGTTGTTTACAGACGAATCAGGAAAACACAATAAGATCCCAACTAACATGTATTAGAAATTGTGAAATATGCATACTTTTTATATATTTTTGGGTTAATCATTCTTTACAATTCTACCATTGGCAAATTTTTACAAGCTTTATGATTGCCATATTGGTAACATGGATGAAAAAATTTTTTTATTGTTTGCCAATGATGGTCTATTTCATTGCCATTTCTGCACCAATGATGGGGCTCCATTGAAAAAACACATTGATAAATCATAAAATCTGATCATTTCAGTGTTGCGCCATGCTTGGTTGCCAAGCCTTGGCCATACTTTATCTACATTGCACCATGCGAGCGCCAATGGTGAATTCCTATATGGGCACTAGTACATAACTTAGATAGACTAATTCAATTTCTACTCGGGCTCCTACATTTTGCATTCTCATCTCTAGTTGTCACGTTATAGGTAAATGCAATCAACATTGGCACCTCGGGGATAAAATCATTGAATCCTTCAGAATGTTTGTATATCATTGATGATCATATATTCAAAATTATTAATGACTATTCATGAATCTTCATGAGTTTTTGTAAAAATCCCAAAATTGTAGAGGCTCTCGTAATAAGATTTTGAAAGATTTATCCCTTTTGATTTTGGATTTAAAGTCCCTACTCCAAGAGACCACAAACCTCCAGGAACGTTTCCCTGGTAGAAATTTGTCTATTAATTCACGAGTTGTAACACTTTCCCTCGTGAAAAACTAGAGACCTCATATGTATATTTATTATTATATTTTATGTTATTAAATATACATAATATGTATATATATAATGTATAATGTAATATTGATATATATTATATATATAAGAACACTTATAAGTTGGTGATTGAACTGAAAAGTTACTGAATTAGAACTCTAGTGTTTCGTGAGGGCAAGTGTTACAACTAGAGAATTACTAGAGGAATTTCTAACAGGGTTATTGAATGTTTCTGGCTGTTCGCAAACGTTCCTGAAGATTTATGTTCTCTTGAGGTAATAGTCTTAATTTTAGAGATTGGAATCTGTCGGGACTAATGGGTCTTTATACAACCATCTCTGAATCCGTGATTTTGGAAAAAGTGTTTATTGAATCTTGTGGATCATGAATGTCATGATCAAGACTCATAAAGGCTTTCTCTCAAATTAAACTCTGGAGGATCTGATATGGGTAAATCTGGAAATGTAAACATTCCTGATTTTTTTAATGCTATTTCCGAATAAGATGTTTCATCTGAAGGCATCATTTCTGCGATAGTACACAGCAAACAAAAAATTCTTGTATCAAGAAAACATGGTTGTCTTCGTTATATATGAAACACGGATTGTCTCAGTTCAATGCAATTTGCTTGAATCAAGAAATTTTGTTTTGATTCAAGCAAATTGCATTGAACTGAGACAACCCGTGTTTCATATATAACGAAGACAACCATGTTTTCTTGATACAAGAATTTGTTTTCTGTGTAGTATTTATGAAGAAATATATCTTCTGTCTTTAGTACGGAGTTTTTTTCAGTAAATGGTTCAAACTTCAACGATATCCATATTACTATTTTCATTTTCCATATTCCTCTGTTCAATTGTGAACGGGAAACCATGGGAATTGTCAATTTTGATTTTGCAATACGAATATTTTGGAATGTTTGATTGAAAGCATTCCAAATTATGATCTCACCGACCGACAAGTCTAGCTACCTTCTCTTCAGGAATTTGCATACGTGTGGGAGGGGCTTGTTTTTGCAATATGTACGATATAATTACAATAATTGTTAAGGATAATTTCGGTTTCTAATACATACGGAGCCAGTCAGTTTTTACCAGGGACTGGAACGTTATTTACTTTCGTTACTCATTATATATAATATCTATATAATAAATATATAATTTGTGTACAATATATATATTATTATATATTTTTTATATAGAATGAGTAACGAAAGTGAATAACGTTACAGTCCCTGGTTTTTCACAGCTTTGCATGATTTCATTACGCGAATTAAAGTATACGGAAACCCAATGTAATACAGAATGCTTATGATGTTCTGAGCCGAGCGTAGTTTTATGCAACATTGAATTGGTCTAATTTTTTTAATATAGATAATTTATGATTCAATTCGTCTTCAGTTAATTCTACGAGGAAGTTTAAAAATTGAAAGCATCCATTTCACTTGTGGTGTAGGCAAGGGGAAGGGGGTAGCTTGTTATGAGTTTTAAGGGTTGTTTGAGATAATTCACGTGCAACTGATAGTAAATTGTGACTCCCTTTTCTATTTGTACGCAAATACATGAAGGCAGAATTTTTCACAACAATGCAAAACCGCAAGTATCCACTGTGAAAAATATTTGTGAATTTCCGAGCAGAAAAGTCTGGTGAAAAACTTACAGATTGGTGAATCCCAAATTGCTTGGAGACTCACCAATTTTTTGTAAATTCCCAAACAATTTTTGTCACTTCCCAGCAAAGATTCGTCAATTGACAAAAATTGTATGTAATTTCACCCACTATGTTTGTGAACTTACCAAAAAATGTTTGGTAAAAAACTTTCAAACCTTTTTTTGGAAGTTTTTTTACAGTGTCACTTTGCGTCGGTAAACATTAAAGGCGGAAATTTACCTCCTAATATGAATTCCCCCACGGATTTCATACATCATAATTAGTGACTTGATACCCTCCACTTGTTTACGAAGTTCGGAAAAAATAAAAAATCGGGCTCTGACACAAACATAACTCTCTTTGAGAGTAACCAAGTCAAGTTCAGTACACAGTAAAAAGTAAAACTTAGAGTGATCCCGAATATCAGCTTAAGAATGCAGCCAAAAGTAGCGCCTATTCCAACTGAAATTCAGTCTTTTTCATTGCTTACTTTCAGTTGGAATAGGCTGCATTTTTAAGCTGATATTCGGGATCACTTTGAGTGTCATTTTTTACTGTGTAATACCTACTTGGACTCAGAGTCTGAGAAAACATTTTGAACGAATGTAGAAATATAGGAATGTCAGATAAATTCAATTTGTGAATTAAATATATCATATGTTCGTCTACCGAAAGCCGATTAGAGTTATTGCCATATTGTTACCATATTGAAATTCGATCATTTTTGTTCGATTCAATTGTTTTCGACCAACTGATTTCGATCAATTGTCGTAGACCCGCCACAACCAGATTCAGGTGATTTTGTCTTGTTCTCTAGGTTATCATAACCTAGTGATTAGTATCCAAAAAGAGTATAGTGATAGAGCATCAACGTCTGGTCTCGACGATCCGTGTTCAATTCTCATTGAGGACCATTTTTTCCAATTCATTATCATGCATTGATTCAACATAAACAAAAGTGCGATTTTCACATTTAATTCACTTGAAAAAATCCATAAATTACACTTCTCAACTGTTAATTGAGTACTTGTCTTGAATTTCATTTGACAGTACTTATGTGTTGAATTCACACGATCGGAAATTCCTTCCAAAACTTAATCAGTATCCTTTTGTGTCATATTATTCATAGCAAGCTTGAGTTACTAGCTAACACAATTACATTATGTTGAATTGACACAAAAATTTGTGTGGACCGTTTGCGACATGTGAAATGTGTTGAATTTGACACTAAATTTTCAACGTTTTGTCCAAGTCATTTTGACACTCCTCTCTACTTGTTTGAATGATTTTATATTTTACACTGAGAGAAGAGTTTATTTGTATTCAATAAAGCTTACTTTGGATACGGCGAAATAAATATTTTTTCCACGTTAACTTGGCTTAATAACTATAAATGAAGTTTATTAACTGTTACAAAACTTCATATGACATTTTTTAACTGTTATTAAACCTTATCTGAGGATAATGAGTTATGTTTGTATGTAATAAATATTTATTTTGCCGTATCCAAAACAAGATTTCTTAAATACAAATAAACTCTTCTCTCAGTGTAAATCAGTCGAGATCTGATTACACAAGGAACGTCTGTAGAAGTGACACATGTTTGTGTTGAATATTCAACAGAAAGTTCATGACACACGGATTTTCTAACAGATTCACACAAAATTCTCAACTTTGTAGCTACTTAGCTGCTGCAATTAAATTATTTTTTCCGCGTATCAATGAGAAACCTAACAAATCCGTAGGATGGCAATGTTGTATGAAATATTAGATTCTATTGTATGAACACAGAAAAAAAAACTATCTTGTATAAAGACAATATTGTTTTCGTTATATGTGAAACACGGATTGTCTCAGTTCAATGCAATTTGCTTTGAATCAAACACAGGAAAAAACTAAATTCTTGATTTAAAGCAAATTGCATTGAACTGAGACAATCCGTGTTTCATATATAACGAAAACAATAATTTCTTGATACAAGATAGTTTTTTTTTCTGTGAATGTTACAATTTTTGGTGTGCAAATCCTAAATCCAGTTCAGAGCTCATTGATATTTCATACTGCTTGGGAGGATTTATGCACAGTTGGAAATTTTGTGTTAAATTCAACACATTTCACATGTCCCAAACGGTCCACACATATTTTTGTGTCGATATCACATAATGTATTTGTGTTAGCTAATAACTCAAGCTCGATGTAAATAATATAACACAAAAAGATGTTGATAAAATTTTGATTGGAATTTCCGATCGTGTAAATTCAACACATAAGTACTGTCAAATGAAATCCAAAATAAGGAATGAATCAACAGTTCACAAGTGTAATTTATGGATTTTTTCACATCAATCAAATGTGAGAATCACACTTTTTTCGTTTTGAAACAATGCATAAGAATAAATTGAAAAAAACAGTACTTCAGTAAGCATTGAACATGGATCGGCGGGACCGAATGTTGAAGCTGTATCACCCAAGCCACTGCCGGTCCTTTGATTGAGTGTACTTTCTTTGCGTACATCAACTCGCACTCTATCTTCAAATTCACATATATAGAAAACGAATTTCCATTAGAATGAAAGCTAAAACCAAAATGAATGAATAGTTCTTCCGACGACTACTAAAGTTACACGTACATAGAAGTTTCATAAAAAAATAGCTCCCACCACTAGCGATCTCCCCTTGGTAGTTGAGAATAACACAATTTTTATGTTCAATCTTGAGTTGAATAAGATTTGTGTCATTTTGACACTTTTTTTTACTTGTTTGAATGATTTCACATTATAAATCAGTTGAGACCTGATTACACAAGGACTGTCTGTAGAAGTTACACGTGGTTGTGTTGAATATTTAACAGAAAATTCATGACACACGGATTTTTCAACACATTTACAAAAAATTTCCAACTGTGTGAAATCACCATATCATGTGATTTTTTTATTCCACAATCAAGACATCGGATGTTGTTTTGTACAGCGCCCAAGCAGCACCAGAACATACTATGAACGTTCTTCGAATATTCGGAATATGTTCTATGCACGTCCCAATGAGACTGTTTTATAGGTGCTATGCATATTCATCAAACGCATGTAATCGACTATACGACGGTACGTCAATCGAACGTCGATTGAATGAATATCGTACATTTCGGATGTACTATGTACGTTCTAAGTATATCTGAAACAGTCTCATTCGAATATTCTATGAACGTTCATTATATGTTCTTCGTATCTCATTCGTACATTTTATGAACGTTTCTATTTCGTATATACTTTGAACCTCTGCACGGAGAAAAAAGTATTGCTGGCATAACAAGCAGGTCTGTTACTATAGCGCCTACAAAAAAAACTAGCTGAAAGAGCAGGAAAAATGATTGATACAACTACATTTTTTTGCTGACATAAACAAATTTGTTAACAGAACTAGCGTCTTAGCTGCTGGAGTGAATATTCTCGCAAGGACAACAAATTTCGTTGTAGGCGCTATAGTAGCAAACCATTTTTTTCTCCGTGTGTTGCTGCTTGGGCGAGAATCATTTGAGAGGTTTTCTACTACATAGTGTGATAAACGTTACTTGGTTCAACGTAATTCATTGAACAAGAGCATTGAATCAATGGAAAATGTTTAAAAACACTGTGAGAACAGGAGAAAAAGATCCCTTCAATAAAGTCCAATATTTCATGTTTCATTTTGGTTCATTGGTAATGATATCGATTGGTTAAGTGTGTGAGCATATCAAGAACTGCAAGTTCTCATGAGTGTTTCAAAAATACTTAAAAAATAATAATAATCACGTTCTGATTTAGTAGTGTTGACGACGGTGAATAGTTTTTAGCAGTATGGCTTGGAATTTCATTTTATTCACATTGCTGGGGAAGAAGGACATTGTCGGTTGGTCCTCTCAATCGTATTTTTTTTTCATCTCATGCGTCCTCTTTTTCTTCCTATTCCTCATCCATAGTACTCTCACTCTGTTACAACGTTTTTTCCTCCTCTTTTACACTTCTCGGATGCTTTTCAACCATAGGCTGCGGGCATTGCCGTAGAAGCCAACCGGTTGAACAAAGAACCAACTCCGTCAGTCAGACGTTGGCAAGCGGCGGCCATCGATTTCTGGTTATTACCAACGCGCATGCGTGCAAGGCAGACTCTTTTCCCCTTCATATCTCTCACCATTTGATTTTCGTCCTGGCAGCCTTTCCAATGTTTTTTCTTCTCCCCTCCATAAACCTTCTTGATATTGCTCCTCCATTATTATTCCTATCTACAGAGGAACCTAATTCGAAAGAGAGATGTAATTCACTGTAGATACGAAGTGAATTTACAAGGAATTACAGAATTGTGGTGTTCTATCTCCGCATGAATTTTTCCGTCGAAAAACTTCATGTAAAAATTTAGAAATGAAAGCGTATTTGATTTGAGATAATGTGAATAATTTGATTACACAAAATGTAAATTCAAAATATTCATTTCAATTACTTTGTGGTATGTTGACTACGAGAAATCCGCTGTTGAAATCAACACCATATCAATCGAATCGCTCCTTCTGTATACGGAGATAACCAAAACTTGCATTTTGGTGGTTAATGTGTAATAAAAAAATACCATCTTTTTCAAATTGTACTGAAAAAAATGTTTTATTCTGGGATCAACATTTTTTGATCACAACAAAAAGGTTGTTTTCAGTTCACAAAAGTTGGGTTATCATAACAAAATATTTCAATGCTAGTAGCAAAACTGCATGATTGAAGATGTTTTCTGAAAATATCTTCAGTGTTATTCTTACTGTACGATGAACCGATGGTTTATGTATGAATATCGGACAGATACGTTAGCGCATTGAAAATCAATGCGAGAAAAATTTATTTTTGTTGCATATTAGGCATCAATGTACACGCTTTTGACTACCTGCATCGAGAAAGAAAAGTTGTGAAATTGACATCTTGTGCTCAAGTAGCATCCGAGTGTTTTATATGTACCATGAATGTTCATAGTATATTTAAACCAAACAAAAAAGTAAAAAAATAACGCCCACTACATGAAGAAGTGATCAAAATTTACAATACAAATCGAGACAGATAGATTAGAGGATGTGTCCCGTTTGGAACAAAAAGATGTGAAATCAATGTGAGCTACCAAGTACATTTGGTTATTCATCAGGGAGTGTAACGTTATTCACTTCCGTTACTCATTCTATATAAAGAATATATAATAATATATATATTGTACACAAATTATATATTTATTGTATAGATTTTATATATAATGAATAACGAAAGTGAATAACGTTCCAGTCCCTGATGGTATGTAAGTGATTTTTGGTGTATTGTAATTTCAATGTGTGTCAATAGTATTCAAAGTAGGTCATAATTTTCAAAAAGCACCTTCGTCTTGAAAATATGAAGTGGAATAAAACAAAAATTGGATTCATCAATTTCACATACCAGAAATAGAGCTGAGTTATTCCAAACAAAACGTGTTGGTCGTTTCTAATAGGTTTTGAAATCCACGTCGATGCGGAACACTGGGCCCGGCCGATGAAGATTCTATTGGTCACCCTTCTGTGCACATATGTTCAACAGAATTGTTTGAATACAATTAAGACTCAAAACTCACGTGACCGGGCCAAGTGTTCCGCACTGACGTGGATTTCAAAATCTATCAGAAACGACCAACACGCCCAAGTGTGTAATTAACTCCCAAGCGTGTATTGCCTATAATGACAATGGGCCCCAGGCTGGGTCCATGCTCTTTAACCCACTATTGGGGAATGACGATGGGACCCATGTTGGCTCAATCATAGCCCTGTTGTGCTTTCCCATACAATTATGGTTGGTAGAAAATGGAAATAATGAATCTCAGTGCGGGCACGTTTGAACTTGGCCCCAATTTGGACCAGCGTTAGAACAAGATTGGGGTGAATTGATATCACAAGCATGTGCACAATCCTTAGCGTGTATGAATTTTGGTCCCACTTTGGTCCAGTCTTGGGCCCATATAGGCAGGATGGGGCTCAACACTAGGCCCAAGACTGGGCCAAAGTGGGGCTAAAATTCATGCCCACTGGGGTGGAATTCCAAGCAATTTTCCAATTTCAAAAAAAAGGAGGGGGCAGTATTGATTGCCTAGTCTGGGTGCATGCTGGGCCCATGGTGTTATCAATCCTCGGACAAAGCAATACAGCCAAGCTGAGAATGATATTATCATCTTAGTGTTGGCCCCATTTGTCTGCCCAGCATGGGCACCCAATTCAGTACTATTTAGGTTTATCGAACACCGAGAGAACTGTTTGGTTAAAACAACAAAACATTTTGGTTGATATGTGAACAACAAAAAACTTTTGTTCCTTCAATCAAATTTTTGTGCTTTCAACAAAATTATTTTGTTCCTAAATGTGTTATCAAAAATATTTTGTGTCTAATACCAAATGTTTTGTTGAAACAACAAAAATTTGGTTAGCATAACTAAAGTTTTTGGTTGTTCACATTTCAACAAAACTTATTTTTCGGTGAACAAGTATATCACTATTTACCCAACTTCCAAATCGCTCTCTTCTCAGTGCAATAAACATGGACATCTTCAAGATATCTTGAAGATATCTTGGAGATATCTTTCGAAACACATCTACAAGACATATCCAGAAGACATCTTAAAGATACCTTTTGAAAGACATCTTTGAGATTTCTTGCTAAATGTATCTTCAAGATCCGCAGTTTTGAGGTTATGAGTACATGATTATATAAACCACATTTTAAATCTCACAATCGAATTGCAACGGAGATGAATTCGTTCATAATTTAGAAGCTTGAATAATCCATGTCCCAACAAATTTGAAATTCTTCAAAAAGTACGATTTTGTAACCTTGCAATGCCAGCACTAACAGTACCGAATCCCCGAGTCACAATATTTTGCCAATTATGGAACTTTTTACGCTGAATTTTATGTACAGTCTTCAAACGAATTTGTGAAGTTCTCATTCCCACGAAATAAATTGTTTTTCAATAACAATGAGATAAGAATAATTTCAGAAAAATATATTATATTTATCAGATACTAACGACCACTGGATCATAAAATCCATTCTTATTCAATATATTTCATCAAATTCATTAAACTTTTCAATTTGACACGGAAAAAAAAGATTAATTGAAATAACTATTTAACTTGTAAGCGCATATGGGCTCACTTTTTTTCGTTAGAATAACAATTTTTTTCGTTAATTTAACTAATTTTTTCAGTAAATCATTTTAAATTGGTTAAATCAATTGATTAATTTGTTTTTCTAACGAAAAAAAGTGGGCCCATATGCGCTTACAAGTTAAATAGTTATTTCAACTAATTTTTTTTCTCCGTGTAAGCACAGCCAACTTATCTGAAATTTGTTTATGTAATAACACGTTATTGGTAAGATCAATTTCACTCTGAAAATATACACCACCGACATTATATTTCACTATGTCATATTGACAATTATGAGCACCATCATCATCCGTACGGCTCGGATTGATTAAGCGTACGTACCTCGTGAAATACCCGTGTTCGAATCCCGCAACCTGAAGGATCCTAAACTCAAGTAAGATACATGGGAGTGGTGGAAGAAGGATAAAAGGAAAGAGGAAAGGAAGAAGAGGGAAAGAGGGGAGAATTTTTTTTATGCACGAATTCAAGATTTTTTAAAGATATTTTTATGAATTCTTTAAGACATTTTTAACACATGATCGAGTACGGCTAAAACATATATCTTCCGCAAGACCTTTTTGAGATATCTTAAACTTGTCGAAATTTGTTGCGTAAGGCATCTTTCAGATATTCAAAAGAAGTCTTTTCGAAGATCCCACAAGATATCTTGAAGATATGCGAGACATCTTTTGGATATCTAAAAGATGTATTTTTGTTTATTGGGTACATTTCTATTCAAATATGAACCTGCTAGAGTTTTATTTGGATCAAACGAAGAACTTATTTCATTCAAATCAATGTTCATTCATTTCGAATAAAATTTCCTTGAAAGTAGAATTTTATTGAATACAATGAAACTTCCAGTAAGTTTACACTTAATTGAACTATTTTTCTGGGTATATTCTGTGACAACCAGGGTATTTGATTATTCTGTGGATACCCTTATTACATACGGATATTGATTAATGCAAGTTTTCAAAACGTCCGAATAAGATTCTTTAATGTATTCTCAGAATATGACACGATGAATATCAGGAATTATCCAACAAAAGTTTATCAAAATAAAAATTCCCCTCAATATAACTTCAGCAGATGATGGAAAACTAATTGAAGATCAATTTCATTAGTTTGTTCACATTAATTGATAAATTCCCAGCAGTTCCTGAACTTCATGTATTTTTATTCTATTTCTAACTGGAAATTTGTGGATTTTGATGATAAATTTTGAAGTTTCAATAATACACTTCAAAATTCCTTACTCAGTTCTTAAATTCGAGAATATTTTTGCTGGAAGTTGTTCATCAATACGTGTATGAATTGAGTTTCATACACCTTTCATATTAAATTTAATGTTCTTCATAATATTATTTATGATTTTTTCATGTGTTTGTACATTAAATGTAATATCAAATGTGTATGAACCTGAATCCATGAACGTGATTGAAAAAACTTCTAGATATTTCTGACAGTGTAGAATATTCGCACATTTTATGCAAGGCCATAGAATGTCCGTGCTGCTTGAGTTATCAAATTTAGGAAGCATTTGCGAAGTTTCAAGTCCATTCTCCCACTAGAATCAAGAAATTTTTTGAAAGTGCAGATATGGATTGCTTGTGATAAATGTACACATAGAATGAGGTTTTAAGCAACTCTCCCTCAAATGCCGAGTACGACACAATTAAAAAACTTTTGTTGGAGTCTGCGATTTCTTTCCTATAAAATGAAATTTGGAGCTGAGCAACTTCCCAACGTACACAGCACAAAGCTCTCAAAGATAACATTATGAGCTTCATTCAAAATCGGTTTTCAGAATTCATATATTTACCGTTTTGAAAGGAGATGTGTTTCAAAATAAATCTTCCACCCCAAGAGAACACGAGCTGAATAGATCAATTTTAGGTTGATTTTAGATGAATTCACATTCAACAACCGCCCAAAAAACCTTTGATTGTTCATAGTTTCATTTTAGATATCATGAACGTTCGTTGAACGTTTCTATTATTTTGGAGACAGAGATCTGACGTGAGAGGGTTCTAAAATAGGAGTCCTGTTAGATCTTTTTTGGAGGAAATAAATAAAAATCGTATTGGAACCCTTTTACGAGCCTTCATGCTATCCTTCAGATTCTGTTTTATATCGTCCAAATCGCATCTATGAACTCTACAAGTATTCTTTAGGATATTAGATGAAGCGATGTCTGGAAGCGGTTACTATTTGATGTTCCAAATCCGCACATCCAACTCAACACTGACGAATATTTATTAATAGACTTTACCTGGATTTCCCACATGATTGCAATTCCAAATGGATTCCATTAAACAATTTTCGTCAGTCTTGAGTTGGATGTGCACACTGTTACAAGAATGAGTACAAAACTTGATAATACGGATACGAAGTTTCTTACGTATCAATGTTACGGAATTTTGTATTATGTCAACACTTGTGGCCATATCTGTTTGTATTATTGTTATAAAATTTAGGATCAGTTTTGAAACAGAATTTCATATCATAGCTCGTTACGACATTCAATATCATTTTTTATACAAAATTTTGTATTATTTTTAACAGATTTGGAGTATCAAATATGAACTGTTGAAAAATTGATTAGTCTCAATATATATTTCACAGAAAAATAACTGTTTAAATTCCAGCAGAGTTTTCTAAATTGCTTCTATCTGGCGTTTGGAACAGAGAAAATGATTTTCTCAAAGAAGTAAGTGAATATACAGCTCCTTTGTATGTAATAGAATTGTGATCACTTGAATTCGAACTCGAACTCTACTCTCTCTTTATTCAAGGCCAAAGAAACAATTTGAACAAATTTTTTTGTGTCCAACCTTGACGCAAAAGATTTTCTTCTATCGATACTCTAATTTTTTTTCTCCTTACGTAGTTGACGGAAAGATCTCCTTGGTGGTCATCTCAAGGCTGAGTATCGGAACCTGATGCTTCGATTTTCGTCATTCGAATTTTCTTGACCAGTGGGTAAATTACCGCCATTCCGTTTTCATTAAAGCTTCACATCCTACTAGCAATCTGTTGAGGATAAACATTTTATGTTGTTATGCACATTGATTTCTTATTCACTCTTTAATCTTTGGTTGGTGACATATTTGGTGAAAAGTTTTTCTCCTTGCAATACGAGAAGCGTGACAGAGGTATGGACCTACATGTTTCGAGTGAACTTTAATTTTTATTCACACAATTCAAAGATTTGCACTGAGAAAAAAGATTTGGTTGATATGGGCCCAACCAATATTTTTCGTTGGCATAACTAAAAATTTAGTGGGTTCTACCGAAACATATAATCGTCTGGATCACAATCGAACGTTGTACAGTGAGTTCAATTAATCCTTTTCCTTCTTTCCGATAGATCCTTCTTCCTTGCTAATTCATTGTTAATTCATTACACTGTAAAGAATAATCGGAATTTCCCTATACGCAGCAACCGGAAAATTCCGATCAATTTCCAGTACATGTGTATGAAATTTTCTATTAATTTAACTGGAAATTCCAAACTTTATGGGATTCTTACGATCATTTTTCAGTAAATTTCCGGTCAAATACGGGAAATTCGTAACGCGTGTATGTGTTAATTACTTCTGAACATTTACGCGAAGGTTCCCATAAAAATCTTTCACAGTGTAAGAACATTCTCAAGTGGATGAGCATGTGAGGAATGATGTTCTGAACATAGAAAACTGATGTTTTAAATTAAATAACATTAAGTTGCCAACACGATTCTATCGGAAAAGAGGGGATGGATTAATTGACCAATTGTACATGTATTATGGATGTTCATAAAATATTTGGATATAACATTTTGACGCGACTGCGGTGGTATCATGATTAAGGTTTTCCTTATCTTTTCTTATATTCTCAATTCTTGTTATTTATCGTTCATTACTACACTGAAAAGAAATACAGCAGTATTTGCCAGATTGCTAATTTATTGCTGCTTGACTGAGTCCAGTAGTGAGTGTCAAGCAAAATTTACTTGACAAATCTGACAGATGGTTCTTGCACATTTGATTATAAATATTGACGACAAAAAAAACTTTTTCTCATCACTTTTTCTCACTTTTTTGTTATTGGACAGGTTATACTGTTTTTTTGGTTGCTGTATGATTATGTACTTTCAAATCGTTTCACAAAATCTTCCAGGTTACACGCGGTTAGTATTTCTCGAATCAATGCATTCATTACAATAGCGAAAATTTTGACATATATCAATTAGTTCAATCGGTTTATCAAGGATTAGCAAATTCCATTGTAACTGCATTGTTAGAAAAATGAGTCTTAAACTTAACAATAATATTATGAAGTTTTTTACATAAACATTTTATTAAATTTCATACGAAATTTTTTATGAAATTTCATATTTCCACCCTAGCATGTATGTACCATGGGGCCCACCCCGGCCCAGTATGGGCCCCATCCTGCCCATAACGGTCCAAGACTGGGCCAGAGCGGGGCCAGAGTGGGCCAAAGTTCATACACACTAGGGCATATTAAATTTAAGCACGATTATTAAATTTAATATGAAAACATGAAATATATTTACACTGAAAAAAGGTATGTCTCTCACGGCTCTCCTATTTATGTGTTCTTGCTGTCAGGAGGTATAAGGATGCCAGTATAGCTCCCACAGCCGAACGTGTCGCTATCATAGCAATCTGTCGGCTGTGGGAGCTATACAGTCATCCTTATACCTCCTGACAGCAAGAACACATAAATAGGAGAGCTGTGAGAGCCATAACTTTTTTTCAGTGTAAAGTTTGGCTCAGGCAAATTCTGACATCAATTGGATACACTGCTAAAAATTATACAAAATTTTGTATCGAAAATCATATTAAATTTCGTAACAAATTGTGATATGGGATTTCCTATCAAGCATTATCCTAAATTTTGTCCCCACAATATTAACAGATATAGTCACAAGTATCGTGACGATAAAAAATTCTGTAATACTGACATGACAAAAACTTCATCCATGTAATTCTCAGAATATCAGAAATATTTCACTCGAAATATTCTATGCAGGGAGTGTAACGTTATTCACTTCCGTTACTCATTCTATATGAAAAATATATAATAATATATATATATATATATATATATATATATATACTGTACACAAATTATATATTTATTATATAGATTTTATATATAATGAGTAACGAAAGTGAATAACGTTCCAGTCACTGATTCTATGTAAAATATTTCTACGGGATCCCATAAATAATGTAGACACAATATTCCATTATTACAAATATTTTGAGAATCTTCCAATTGAACACAGTGTACTCTCTGAATATTGCCGCGGATCTCTTTCTCGCTCAAATGCTCACCATTGATCGAGTGAGGAGGATACACTGATCTCTAATATACACTTCAGAAGGAATTGGTGAGAATTTTTGTGACGCATAGGAGACCGGAACTTGCCATTCTTTTGTAAGCAGCATATACATTTTTTATGGCAAATTTGAACTATATAAGCATATTTTCTACAAATATATTTCATGAGTTCATATGAATGTTCATTCAATCGGTTATTCACTCCAATGTAGTTGGAATTGCATTCTGAATTATGAAAGATCATACATTCACCACAAGATAGTGCTCGTTAGTAATTTTTCGTATTTGAAGGGGAAAAATGATATCTAGATGCACAAGTGGAACACATCATTCAAAAAAATGTCATTTTGACAAAAATCCGTCACACATCGGTTTTTATCACAATTTTCATCAGAAATGACTAAATTTTGCGTCAACATTTTTTGGGTCAGAAAATGCGTGAATTTCTAAGACAAATAACCTTGCAAATAACCGTGTGAGGAAAATGTTTGATTTCATTGCATATCTAGGAACAAATGAACGTTCCATCATGATTATGTCTCTCTGATATGATTTTCATGTTTTATATTTCAAACGTAATAATAATAATGTAATAATTATTATATTCTAAGATAAAAATGAGGTCCAAATGAATTCACATGGAATGATGTCACAATTTAGTGTTTGAACTCTTCAAATTTCTTGGACTGTAAAATTCACCCTAGAGTGAAAATACTGCAAGTCCAACAAGAGCGAGATTCTACTCCTAAAGAGTCAATTTTCACTCTATCAAAATGAAATTTTAACTCGCTTTAAAGAGTAAAATTTCACACTTTTATGATACCGCACGGAGGGAAATGGATTTTAAGGGGCATAAGAAATATGAAGACTAAAATATTTGATACTAAGTATGCGAATAAGTATCTAGATTCTAAGCACAAGTATCCATTTATCATAAAGATGTTTGTTTCGAGGTATTAAATGTATCTGTTAATCAGTAACATACTATTTTATTTCAAGCAAGGAGAAAACTCAGTTCCCATTATAATATAGGATTTTTGCAACTACTATCCTCAGATGCTTACAGTAAGGAAACAATATTATGAACAGAAAAATCATTTCCCTGGATGTGAACCCAGGTTCGTAGCGTCATAATCGGTCACCTTGACCGCTCAACTACCGAGGCTCGCTTGTGTACTGTTGAATTATAACCGTACTTAAAGAACGTGAGACCTTCAAAACGTTTATGGGTTCATTTCAAAATTGAGTGCAGATAAATTTTTCTCTGTTTTCAAATGCTCTATTGCAGCGACTAGTATTTGAAGATTGATAATATGGTGGCAAGTTTGAAACAACTAATGAAGAATACTTCAATTCTACAACCAACCACAGAATAGTATCAATAGCATGACCTAGTGTTGATTTATTAAAATATTTCTATGATAACAGGCGTGTCCCTTCCGGTAACAGAGTAGTTTTTCGGTTGAGTTAATCATGTCCCACGTATTTAGATCATTTTCAAATTGAGCGGAGAATACTGTGACTACGAATTTCAACAATCATGAAATAAAATTTCATTCTAATATAATTATTTGTCTATTATTATTCATACACTCATGTCATGTATAGAACATGATTAATTTTCATGAGAACTTACCCAGTTACCAAGAATGATTACTCTATCATTGCAAAAAAATGGTAATGAATTCACACTATTACGAGGATTTTTGTAGAGTTTATTAAATTTCTCAGTCCTTGACTTGGATTTGTCACTTCGTTATCGCTATTGGAATACTAGTCTCTACAACAGAATATTTGAGCACAGGGATGAATTTATCTGCACTGAATTTCAAAATGACCCTCATATTTCAAGGGCGTTATGAGTCGTACTTGATTTCCATTGAAAAAGGAGATTATAACGATAAGAAAAAGATCGATATCCATCATAAGTGAATATTTTGTTGGTCCTTGAAAGACTATTGCTGGAATCTCCACTTCATCACTGTGAGTAATAAAGATTCTTATGATTAAAATACGGATTTTTTACTATATATTTCATTTGTTTATACAATACTGTTCTGAAAATTCCTATTTCACCACTGCAAGTACTAGAGAATCTTACGATTGTTATACGGATTTTAATGGCAAGTATATTACTTTCATAATAAATACACTTTAAAAAACACTGTAAAAATACTGGAAAAAAAGCGGTGTCAAAACGGTGTCAGAATTCACACAGAATCAGCACCACGCGGATTTTATAGAAGTCCACCCCAAAATCGGTGTCAAAATAACACCAACAGGTGTTAGAATGACACTTTATGGTGTGAGAATAACAACATGTGGTATTGAAACAACACTATTCGGCGTGAATTTTTGCCAACACTGTCAATTTTCTACAGCGTATAAAAATCTTATATTTCATCAATAGAGTTGATACCTCTAAACATACACATATTAACAGTTGGTATCCACATTTGTATAATCCATTTCTCTCCGTGAGAAATTCTTACTCCAAGAGAGTGAAAACTCACTCTCAAGCAGTGTAAATTCCAAGAGTAGAATCTCACTCTTGTTGGATTCTTGTTGGCAGTATTTTCAGTTTTTAGGAATGGATTTCAACTCCAAGAAATTGGAAGAACAGGTGTCCTATTTTTATGTCATTTTGGAGACTCCGAAATTACATCAGAATAATTTTCTTTTGACTGATCTATTCTGATTGGGTGGCTGTGATGAAAATCTATATCGTTCCTCGAGGAACGTGTCATTATGACAACAACACTGATATCCCTATACTTTGGATAGTCATGACAGCAAACCAGTATCGTTACGAGAACAATATTTCTTCTTCCGTGTATATGTTCTTTGTATCTTATTCGTACATTTTACGAACGACTTTGATTCGTATAGGAGTGCTCTCTGAAATTTTCAGAGTGAGATCTTACTTTTCAGCCAGCCAGAAGTAAGCTTGTCGAAATTTCGATTGAAATTTCCACTCTTCTAGAGTGAGAGTCTCAAGTTTGAAGCTAGAGACTCACAGTCACTTCAATTCTAGCGTGAATTTATCACTATTCCAAATTTAAAGAGTGTTTCTCAGTTAAGAGGTTATTTCTGCGGCAATAACAAACACGGAGAAAAAGGAATTCGCTGTGGCAGCGAAATCTACTTTTGCTGGGTTCCTTTTGCCTGAGCAGCAAATTTTTTACTGTGACAGCAAACTATTTGCTGTTCCAGCAATCTTGTTAGCTGCGACAGCGAATTTTTAGCTGTGGCAGCAAAAAATGTTTGCTATCCCAGCAAAATTTGTTTGCTATTCTGTATATAATACTGAAAATTTGCTGACGGAGCAATCATTTTTTGCTGCCACAGCTAAAAAATTGCTGTCGTAGCTAACACGATTGCTGTTATAGCAAATTTTTAGCTAGGTCAGCAAAAAATTTTGCTATTCTATATATAATACTTCGATTTGCTGCGTCAGCAAATTTTTTCTCTCCGTGAAGAGGCATCGAAAATTAAACATTACATTATTCCGAAAGAATAATATAATTGATTCCAAATTTGTAATCTATGAGACACATCATGTTATAGTGATAAAATCTCAAGGATGTTTCTGAAATTTGAGATAAAGTGCAAGAAATTAATTTTTCGTGGCCTATTCTTTTCTAGCTTGTGGTAAGAAATTACTGACAAACAAGATCCTATTCTGATATGTAGCCGAGACTAGCGGTGACGAGCTAGCGTCGGAGTGATATCACTTCTGACACAATTGTTTTTTGAGATGTTTAATTAGCTGAATCGTATATTTGAAGGTTACCTGATCAATTTTTGGTACGGAAAATATTCAAATCAAGTACAAACAAAAGTTACATAAATTCGCCCTTAGCTTCGCCACTGCTAGTTTCAGCTTCATTATTCCGATCGTATTTACAATACAATACAATGTATGTTACAATACTCCGGATATATGTACTTTCATCGATACAAGATCGGGTTGTAGGGTTGGAATTTTCGACATATTTTTCGAAAGTGCTTATTTCAGTTCAAGTCATGTCCCTCAACTTGAATGTATCTTCCCGTGGTATATTTCCAAATAAATTTTGATAAGTAATCATCGAATGTTCCACGAAAGTTCCCATTCATCTATACAGGACGAGGAATGATGTTAAGTTAGCAACAGGCATCGATTGAATTGATCATTGGTCTTCATAGAACACTTCTTCCTATGTTTCAACGAGGTTTTTGTACTTGGTTAGTTAATCACGCCCAAGCGTGTATTGCCTATAATGACAATGGGCCCCAGGCTGGGTTCATCCTCTCTTTCCCATACAATTATGATTGGTAGAAAATGGAAATAATGAATCTTAGTGCGGGCACATTTGAACTTGGCCCCAATTTGGACCAGCGTTAGGCCAAGATTGGGGTGGATTTATATTCCGAGCATGTGTGTATAATTATCAGCGTTTATGAATTTTGGTTCCACTTTGGTCCAGTCTTGAGCCCATATAGGCACGACGGGGCTCAACATTAGGTCCAAAACTGGGCCGAAGAGGGACTGAAATTCATGCCCGCTGGGGTCGAATTCAAAGCAATTTTCCAATTTCAAAAAAAAAGGAAGGGGCAGTATTGATTGCCTAGTCTGGGTTCATGCTGGGCTCATGGCGTTATCAATCCTCGGGCAAAGCAATACAGCTAAGCTGGGAACGTTGTTATCATCTCAGCATGGGGATCCACCCTGGGCTTAGATTGGGCCCGCCGTTGATACACACTTGGGCGGTTTTTCGCCTGATGAATTGTTTTCTACATGGAATGATTTCTCCAAATTTGAATCAGTGGAATCTCACTGTTTCTGCAGTTAAAAGTCGACCACTGAATGGAATCAGTAAAATATCAGTGAATATTCCCTGGTTATGGAGTTGGAAGTGTTCCTGATTAATTGAATCAATGAGATTTCACTGCAATGACCAGTTAATAGTCACTGATTGTGCATTTTATATTTATTTGCACTGGTTCGCAATGGTCAACTTTCTACTGCAATCAATCGTATCTCACTGTTTCGAGCTTTGAGAGATTGATTATCATTGTCGTTATTTGCAATATATTATGAGTTGAATTTTCAAATTTTTTAATTTTCAAGTAAATTCAAAGTCTACTTTTTTTCATTTCAAAATTTCTTCTGAAAAGTATCTCCCCCGGCCAACTGGTCAATTTCCAGGGGAAATGCAAAATATCCAGAGCAGATATGATATGATACCCTCACAAGAATGATATCTTGTTATTATTATTCCCTGTAAAAAATAATCTGAAATTTCTTATATCAGATGAATACAGGGACTGGAACGTTATTCACTTTCGTTACTCATTATATATTATATAAAATCTATATAATAAATATATCATTTGTGTGCAATATATACAATATATTATTATATATTTTTTATTTAGAATGAGTAACGGAAGTGAATAACGTTACAGTTCCTGGATGAATATGAAAATTCTGAAACTTGTAATTAAAGTTCAATCATGAAAATGTATGAAATTCATATAAAAATGCATGAAAAATCATAATTCTGCATGAGATATCATATAATTATATATCAAAAGTGAGGAAGTATTGCTTTACATACAGTAAGACCCCGCAATAAGAACACTCACCTTCTTTATTCAACGCAAGGCAACAACCGTTCGAATAATGAAGAGGGTGGTGTTCTGATTGCGTGGTCTTACTATATATTCATATGAAATTCAGGAAATAATTTTTTACAGTGTTGGTATATAAAACGGATAGTATCAAGTCAGAAAGCAGTTTTGTTCAAAAGTACACTGAAAACACAGTTTGTTCCAGCCAAACAAAATTTTGGTTGAAATGAACGCAAAGAATTTTTTTGGTTGGCTGAAATAAACTTTATTTAGGGCGAACAAAATTTGGTTCAGAATAATTAAGGTTTTCATACAGACAAATAAATTTTGTTTATCCTAAATAAATTTTATTTCAGCCAACCAAAAAGTTTCTTTGCGTTCATTTCAACCAAAATTTTGTTTCGCCGAAACAAACGTTTTCTCAGTGTAATATCATGGAGTATCAATAGAAAAAAAAAATTGTTGATGACTTTTACTCAACGTAAGAGTATACCTGGTAGAAATGTCATGAGTTCTTCTTTATGACTGACGAAGCACGAAAGAGGAAAAGCTGATTGGAAAAACCTAGGGAGACGCTAGTTGGGAACTGATGAGTTTGATCCAATTAGCGTTGGTTGGATAAAACTGAGTTACTCATCACTAGACATTGGATTATGTGCACTATCAAAATGCCAAAATATGCACCAAAAAAGAATAAAATTAATGAAAAAGTCACAATTTGATTTGAAATCCACATTTTATTGCTGAAATATTAAATCTAATCTTTATAAATCAAATAAATCTTCGCAAATTGCACAATATACTTGAAAAAATGAAAATTCAACAATACCATTGTTCCCAGACCATCAATCTCAAATTATAAATTATAATTCATATAACAATATACTAGTATGTATCTTTCCAAATTTTCTATTTGAAATTTCTGACGCTCCTCGCTAATTATAAATTTATAAGCTGAAAATGAGCGTTGTACATCTACTGATGTCATCGGACAAAATTAAAAATATAGTGCCGTTTCCATAAAAATCATTCTAAGCAGAATTTGATTCGTCCCGTTAATATAAGAGTCCACTTGTTTCAGCACTTCGAAACTTGGATTTTTTGAAAGCACAGTGTCTAATTTATTTCGGATTTTAATCGAGAATGATTCTGGAAGTGCGTGTATCAATGGTGCAACTTCTATTATTTTCATTGAATGATAAAGAGGGACATTTTTCGTTTCAGTCATTATATGCATTTTGCATATGCAAATATGCAAATGCATATAATCCAATGTCTACTCATCACTATTCAATGAGTTGAACTGATTGGTGTTGGTTGGGCAAAATTAGTGATTTACTTATGATTATTTAATAAGTTGAACTAATTAGCAGTAATAGGATAAAACTGTTTAATAACTGCAACTTTTCATTGCGTTTGTACCAAGGACTGGAACGTTATTCACTTTCGTTACTCATTATACATAAAATCTATATAATAAATATATAATTTGTGTACAATATATATATTATTATATATTTTTTATATAGAATGAGTAACGAAAGTGAATAACGTTACAGTCCCTGGTTTATACACGAACTGAAGGAAGATGAGCGTTTTCATCTTGATGTAATGCAAAAAAATGTTATTCACACTTGTTAATAAATCAGGCACTGTTGTTGCTAAATTCACATTGAAATTGAAAGCAAATCCAACAACAATACTCTGTTCATGTCTTAATCATTCCATGGATAAAAAGGACTCTCAAAGATTATCTACTTAAAAGTCATGAAAAATAGAAAAAAATAGGTGGAAAATTTTTTATCTTGAAAAATTATTTATGAACTCAACGAATAAATAAATTTATAAAGCCTCTCAAACATATATAAACAAATTCGTGCATATGTATATTATGTACATATATATTAAATTCAACAGTAAAATGAAATTCCTGCATACTTTATAGATTAAATTCAACATTTATAGTTTCCCAATCAATGAGAAATAATCAACATATTTTTACCGAATAAACGATGAATAATTAATAACATGATTATTCAAGTAATGTAATTTTATAGCATTTTATAGTCATTTGAAACTTTATACGATCATGATCCATGTATAATTGGCGTTATGTATAATTTTTCTCGGTGTAACAAATTCCTCACTAGTTACTGCTCAGTGCTACATCAGTTACTAATGAACACCATGTGAGGTATTGGTCAATGCTCTATCAGATACTAATAAACGCCATATGAGGTACTGATAAGTACCTGATCAATTATTCGCCAGTGCCTGCTTATTTTTCCTGATTAGTTCCTCGTTGGTGAGAGCGTTACATCCCTTACCAGTTACTGGTGAGTTTTCCCGATTAGTGCCTCACCAGTAAAAAGGATGAACTGATTAGTGTCTCATAGTTTACGAGTGGGAATTTCTACCAGGGATTCTCATGGGAACAGGGACTGGAACGTTATTCACTTTCGTTACTCATTATATATAAAATCTATGTAATAAATTTATAACTTGTGTACAGTATATATATTATTATATATTTTTTATATAGAATGAGTAACGAACGTGAATAACGTTACAGTCCCTGCATGGGAACCATCACTTCCTATGACAACAAGGATTCTCTTATGTTGAAACTACACGGAGAAAATATTTCATTATATATTACAGTGTACTACCGGATCATGGCGCCATATCGATTTCTTCGACAAAAATTACTGTGTGATTCTGTAGAAGCCAACAGAAAACAAGTATTCTATAGAGTATATTCTCCTACATATACGGAATCACACAGTAATTTTTGTCGAAGTAACTGATATGGCGCCCTGATTCGGTAGTAAACTGTAATATTTGATGAAATATTTTTTCCGTGTACATGAATATTCTTTGAGGCGATGCTTAACGTTACAGTCCTATCCCCTTGATTGGCAGCAAATCAGTTAGTAGTAGAGTTTTCAAGGTTGATTATTGTATCATGATGTTAAGTGGAACTTAAACTTTAAAACAGTGATAATCAAATTAAGCAGTGTGTTGTTATTTTTTTTCTAATTACATATTGTAGATATGCTACGTCTTGTCGCATATTTTGAAAGGAAGTACAAGAGTACCGACCAGTATAAGGAATACACCAATGTTTTAATTGAAAGAAATCAATTATTCCTCCCAGTATACAGTTTTCATCTTGTGATATCTTAGTCTTAGATTTCCTATAAAACACTTTCAGATGTCTTTCAGACAACTTTGAAAAAAAAATTGATCTAAAACTTATTGAAAAGTGTTACATAGGACAGGTATGTCCAAACTCGCGCTCAATTTCATTCGGAGATGGCAGTTCGGTGGCAAGCTATTCAGCGGGTGCAGAGACGTAACACGCGTGGTAGTGGGCTGGTCACGTGGTACATAAGCGTAATGCTGTCAATCAGGGTACGCAAGCTACAATAGACAGAAAAGTTTCATGTCCGTCAGTCGAGATTGTAGGGGGCGATACTATAGCCACTAACACATGCCCCTTTTCACATTCATGTGCACACGAAAAGGATTGTATGATAGTGGCTATAGTATCGCCTCCTACAATCTCAGATGTCGAACATGAAACTTTTCTTTCCTATTGTAGCTCGGGTACCCTGATGTCAATGGTGATCATGTATCACGTGATCAACCCCACTACCATGCACGGAAAAAATTAGTGATCCAAATTTTCGTTAACTGGTATGTCACTTTGGGATGGAGCACAAATTCCAAAACAATTCGCACACCGGATTTGAATAATTCGTCGACTGTTTCCATTATTTCGGCGATCAAAATGGAAAGTGATTTCCATTGGTTAAACAATCGACAAAGTCAACGAATTATTGAAACCCAGTATACGAATTCTTCTCGAATTTATGCTCCGTCCGAAAGTGATATACTGATCAACGAAAATTTGGATCACTAATTTTTTCCGTGTGGTTGTTACGTCTCTACACGCGCCTAAGGACATGTCCGGAGGATGATTATTCAAAACATCCTCATTCGGAGTGATAATGAGATGTTTTCAAAAATCGTGACAACCAATTCAATTGATTTTTTCCGAAAAATAAGTCAGAAAAATCGATTTTGATTGAAAAAAAGTAATCAATTTGCAAAATTCGTTTGATAATCGATTCTTTTCTTTCTAATGTTAGAAATTGGAATTAAAAAACACCATTATGAAAAAGACAAAATGAACATGTCAACACATGTGGCCATATCTGTTTGTATCATTGTTACCAAATATAGGATCAGTTTTGAAACAAAATTTCATATCATATCTTGTTATAAAATTTAATATCACTTTTCATACAAGATTTCGTATTATTTCCAACAGTGTAGTTTCACTTCTATCGGTATAAAAAAATACTCAGTATCCACGGAGAAAAATAAATATTAAGGGGGCTTTCTGATTAAAATTTTCAGAAAACATTTTTTTCTCGGACATTTTTTTAATAGAAAAAATAGAGAATTTGAAAATTTGTAGGTATGTTGACTAAAGATCAAACAGATATGGCCACACGTGTTGACATGATACATAATTTCTCAACACTGATACGTCAACAACTTCGTATCCGTGTTATGACATTTTGTACTGATTTTTCTAACAGTGTAGTTGAAGGATACTTCCATGAAGTTGAACAAGATAAATAGATAAATATAAAATTCATAGTGTTTCAGTATCAGTCTTGTCCAAATCAAATTATTTACGTGAAAATACCTCTAAAAGTACCATACTGGCTTGGACTTTCCTATAGTATACTACTTTTGTAGATATTTCCATGTAAATAATTTGATCTGCACTGTAAAAAAAATTTGTTGAATTCCGAACAAAAATGCTTGGGAATTTACAAACTTGGTTTGGAAAAATAATTTCCGAACCTTTTTTGTAAATTGCCGAACAAAAGTTTATGAATTCTCAAAAATCTTCGTGAAATCACAAAATTTTTTGAATGTTAACAAACTTTTGTTCGGTAATTTACAAAAAAAGTTTGTGTAACAAACTGCCAAAGAAGTTTGGCAGTTTAGGAAGTATATTTTTTACAGTGTGGACAAGACTGATGCTCGAACACTATAAAGTATGGTACTTTTTAGCAGATCTTTTTTCTCCGTGTACTTTATCAAAAATGTTAAAATTGACATCGATCTGTCTTATGAAACAATCTCACAACGTTCAGAATATTTTCCATTGGTATAATTTTATAGAGGTCCATACAATGGCAATACTACAATGCTCGTGGGGGTTGATTCGACGACTTCGCATTTTTGTCTATTGTACACGAAGAAAAAGGTATCTTAAAAAGTACCATAATTTATGGATTTTCTGCGCTGGTCTGACCGAGTCTAAATATTTACCTGAAAAAAGCCTCTAAAAGTACCATAATGTCTTGGACTTTTATACGGAAGGTACCATACTTATTTCAAAAAGTCCAAGAAATTATGGTACTTTTAGAGATTCATGCAAGTGAATATTCCGACTCGGGTCAGACCAGCGCTGAAAATCCATAAATTATGGTATTTTTCAAGATATCTGTTTTCTCAGTGTATTTTTATTAATTTCTTACGAATATCAGTCCGCTTCCAGTAAAATTCAACACAAAATTAGAGAAAATACAATACAAAAACGATGAAAAATAGTCGAATCGACTCTCTCGCTCATTCTAGTGTTAACAACGGTGTTATCGTGATTAAAGTCATATATTCCATTGGCAGGATAAAACATCCATTGAATACCCTCGTGCTATGTTGTTGAAATTTGAATCGTTTATTGAAACGAAATTTAATGAATCATCTTTGTTTATCTTTTTGCATTAGCTCCTTGCCCTAACGGCACACCCACCGACTCCACGTGGATGAATGGTTGACGTGGATACAAGGTGGATGAATGGAGATTCTACGTAGAGGCAACGTTGAGGCGACGTAGAAATGTTCGGTGCTGTAAGGGGAACTGGAAACATCATTTAAAGAATGTACAGCAAGAGTTCAGGTCTTTAACATCTGAGTATTCCGTTATTCAGTTACTAATCCGTGTCAACTTCAGCAACATCTCGTACTCTACATAAATTTGTGCTGTTAAGATTTATAAACGATGTAAGATAATATAGAAAATTATCGCCTGATGGAGATCCAAAAGAATTGGACATAAAAAAAAATGTTGATTATACGTTTTCGATTGTTTAAAATAAAGATGTAGTTTCCAGTCCTCTAGTGTCCAAACGTTTCCAGATGAAAATTGAGATTGACTTCAAGTTTTTGATGTTCTGTGTAAAGATTAATTTGAATTTTAAAAAACTGGTGAGACGTTGCACATATAATTGGAGGAATTTTTAATTACGTGACATACTTAGAAGTGAGACAGTTCATACAAGTGGATTCTATTCACTTGCCTCACCAACTCTGGAATTTCTATGCTTCTTTCTTTATTTCATGGTATTTCTAAATCCAAATCCAACCCTCCAAGTACCGTTAAGTCACCGCCCTTCAACCGTTGTTGGAACAAACCAATCCTCTCACCAAGGAAAATTACTGCTTCTTGGTTACGGTGGCACATTCAAGGAAAAGGATCTAGAATTCAAGTCAGCCATTTTGCTCTGCAAAGATTAGGTTGTGAGCGAGTGGAGTAAAGTGAGAGGGTTTTGGATGGCGGAATTTCATTTCAAAGTAAACGTTCCGTGTGAACGATCAGAATGTAGTACGTCAATATTTGACAGTATTTTGAAAGCATGCCTCCTTTATCTTTGAATGATCCAAATGATTTACAACTCTGAGCCCAGTGAATTTACGGAACCATGACTATTCCAAAAAAATTTCATCCAAATACTAAGGGAGGAATGGAAAAAGGGAATTCTATATACCGAAATTACATTACGATGCAATTTGTCAAGTGTGGAGTTGTTTGATGTACACTTAGAGTTCAACAAGTTCACACTGACTCAGGGTAACTAAAATGAATTTTATATACCAAAATTGCAGTGAGATCATATGATTGACATGCAATGAATCTAACATTGATGAAATTCGGAAATCTAACATTAATTTTTCAAGCAACCCTTGTTTAGTGTGATTTTGGTGTACTTCAGAGATGAATTTTTACATGAATTCATTCAACGATTACTGAAACTCCACCAATTCCACACTAATGTGATGTCAGTGAATATTGTTGAAAGTACTTTCAGAATACAAGAAAATCACATGTAAGTAAAGTAGGTTCTATAATGAAGGTTATATACCAGAACTATATCAAGATGTTAGTGCACAAAGTTGCCTTCGGTTGGTTTGATTTTTGTGTATTTCAAGTGTACTTCAAATAATAAGCACTTGATATCATAACAGTGTAGAATTGGTGTAAATTTAGCAGTTGTTGATTATGGAGGAAATAGGTGTACAAAATTTACAAATACACCGTATATTCATGGTGAAATACCAAAATCCCACTGATTTTCCACTTGACTTGCACGGATACTGGCAACTAATTTGCCAGAATCATCCTAAAAATTATACTGTAAACTGTTCTCACACGGCAAGCAGTTTTTATAGATATATAAAAGAATACTGAATCAAGAGCTCTTAAGGATATCTGCTAGTCTTGGTTGAAAAAAATCCAAACCCACTTAAATTAAATCGAATAGAACTTGGCAAGAACATTGTTCAGATGTCAATAAGATTCAATAGATTCCTCTACCCACAGAACAGCTAAAGTTCTCAGCAACATTAGTTAAAATTTAGCTATTGGAGCTAAAAAGAATGGCTATCCATTTCACAGCGAACTACTTTTTTCCGTGTTTTCTCAAGTCTGAATGAACATATATTTCTGGTTACTGTAACTAAGAAAATATATTTGATGTATTTCACTAAAAAATTTAGTAAATTCTTCATTGTAGCAGCTGAAAATTTTTTTCAGCGTAGCGCTGAAATAAACTTTCCAAGCTCTTTATATTCTCTTAATTGACTTTGTAAGTGCTTTTCATGTGCTCTGAGTTGCATGATTTATTCTCACCAGGAATGTAGCGTGTAAATCTTGACTAAAAAATTTCTATGGGAAAGTTCCCACATATCCTGTCCTTTACTTACGCGCATATTCAAATGGACGCCGAGAGAGGATGATTTTCTCGAGCCGCCACTGTTAGCACATACGTACATTAGAAATTTCCCGTACTTCTGATAATACCCAGTGAGCATTATGAGGACGACGTCTTGAAGACAACCTGAGGAACTTTTGAAGTGATTCTAATTCCCAAGAGAGCATGAAAGTTGAGGGAATGTACAATACAGGTGCACCTGAAAAGTTTGTGTTCTCTTGGGGAATATCATTCAATCCGTCGATTTAGGAGACCTCACAATGCTTTCGTTCATATGGTATCTCAAAAATAACATGTAGTAGTAATGTATATAACATAAAGTAGTTCAAATCAAAACGGAGAAAAAATGATACTTTTTTGCATTCCTTACTGAACTAGGAACAGGAAAGTTTGCAATATGAATTTTAACATGAAAGTACGGGTGATTATGAATGAATAGATGAATTTTTAAATTTGAATAGACATTAGGATTAAGTTGTCTTCAAGACATCATACTCATAATTCTCACTAGGCATGCTTCCAAAACGATTTTAGATCTCTCAGTCCTGTATACCTGGATTCGTTTAGACAAGTCTGATATTTCAATCTAACGTGGCGTCGTAAGACTTGTTCACCAGTTTTCGAATTTAGGCAACATGAATAATCATTGGAAATCTAAATTCTCTTGAATTTCATTCATTTTCGTGTGCGTTGAAATAAGAAATGAGTTTGTATTCGAGAAAAGCGGTGAATTTGAGTGAATCCTCTTTCAGTGAAGGATTATTTCAAGTTAATCAATTATCTTAAATTTTTTTCAACTGAAGCATAAATAATAATTTGGAAATTTTGCAGCCTGAATACACATTCACATTACTTGTTCTCCAAAGTGAAAATTGATCAGTCTTCGATTCTTTTTAAATAACTCATAGTTCAATCGAATAAAAAAGCAAATCAATCGTTGTTCATTTTGTTGAGAATTCTTTCAATTCTCATCATCGTGATTTCCTGGAAGCTGACTATGAAGAAGGGTGAAAATATAAGTGCGCGTGAGTCTTCGGTCTTTGATATTGATCCAGTCAAGAAAGAGAAAAATCGAGAAGGTGGAGTTACCCTAGGCAACCGAGGGGTGGCTTTACCCCCTCTCGTTATGTGTGGCTTAGAATGTGATTGGTTTACACGAGAAAAGATGGCCGACCTGTGATATGTGCATGTAACGGAAACGTGACGCCTCATACGCTAACACAACAACGAAGGCTTCCTTTTGTGAGTTTTTTTTCCATTCTTCCTTTCTTTTTTTCTCTTCTTCCTTCTTTCTTTTTTCTTTCTTTCTAGAAGATGTTAAATTCTCTGTAAAAATGCTGCAACATCGACCAGCTGAACGAACACGTTCAACCTACGGATATATATAAAATATATAAATACATACATACATACATATATATACACAAGCACACAGATATACATATTGAAATCTTTTGGCTCCTCCATTTCTCTTTTACTTACATTTTCCAACACAAAAATTATCGTCGCTTCTTTTCCTCTCATCATTTCTACAGGCTGTTTAGTTTTCTTTCTCTTTTCCTTTTTATCAATTCAAATTTCAACCTACTTATTTTTTCAATACCAAAGGACTTGGAGCGGTAAATCTCAAATTTTTCCTGATTCCATTCAGTGATCAGAAATTGGAGAAAATGATTGATAATATCAAGATTCGAGCCTTTTCAAGCTTCCTCCATGTAGCACAATTTTTTTGGTAAAAATCATATTTTCTAATGATCTCAAATTTAAAATTCTCCCCCGTAAAAATTATCCATATATTATTCAGATAAAAATGATATCCCTAGTCAAAAAGGATTATACATGTACTGTATATAATTATCGGATTTTATATAGGAATTATTGGAATTCATCTAAACTCATATATAGTTATACATGGAGCTATATATAAAATTGGAAGTCACTATATATAGTAAAAATAACTTTTCATGTATAGTCACATATATAATTATATATGACCACTTATGAATTGAAATAATACTTATATAAGATCCGATATTTATATATAGCGCATATATAACCCTTTTTTACTAGGGATGTAGTGATTTATAAATCATATATAATTAATACGCAAGACATATATGATGCATACATGAGTATTCAAACAATATAAGGACCAAATATGAACTATATATATGGGATATATAACGCTGCATATCAGACATATATAGTCATACACAGCCCATATACGCTACCTTAATAAAAACGGATTATATATACTTCACATATAAATGTCGGCTTTTATATAATTATCATTGGAATTCATATATAGTTATACATGGAGCTATACATAAAATTGGAAGGGACTATATATGGTGAAAATAACTTTTCATATATAGTCACATATAAAGCTATAAACGATTATATATGAATTCTAATGATACTTATATAAAATCCAATATTTGTTTAATTTTTTTAATCATACACTGTGAGAAGTTTCTTGATGAATTTACAAAAAACTTTGGAAGTTTTTCACACAAAAATTTTCTTTGGTGGATACTCCAACAAACTTTTGACCAAAAATTTGTTGAATGATCCATCAGAGAATATGTTTGAGTAAAAAAACTTCCAAATCTTTTTTGTAAATCCACAAAGAAATTTTTTACCATGTATGTAATTGATTCTTACCTCAAGAGAGGAAGATGGCCGCCAAGCGTTCAATAAACATTCAACAAACGTTCGATAAACGTACGGACATTTGTAGGTTAAAGGAACATTCAACGAATGTACGTGAACGTTCCACAAATGTTTGGAGGTCTTGGTTCTCTTAGAGTATACATGGATCAATTGGGGCAATTAATGCTGGATTTCACCATATTCAAATACACCGTATTTGAGCACAAATGGTTTTGCTTCCTCGTCAGAGAGAAGCTTTGTGATCGTTTCCGAGGATCGAAAATTTTTTTCTCTCCAAACTCAAAATCTCTTATTTATTTATTTTGTTTATACGGGTATAAAAGACCCTTTGGTACATAGAATATACATTATTTGAACCACATTATATATATCATACATCAAAGCATTAAGCATCATGTTAGGCTCGACTACATGCATCTTATATTACAACAACAGTTAACGTGTATAATTATAGGTGAAAAGGACAATTAGATATTAAATTTGACAAATAAGAGAAAGAGAATTCCTAAGATCAGAATGAGATGAAAATAATTCAAGCACATCACTGTAAGAATTTGCTAGGATAGATATCCGATTTACCGGATCAGAATAACCGTGTCTCGATTTATAAGAAATTGGATTGAACAATTTAGGGCGCCTCAATAAACGAGAAGGGACATTAAAACGTACAAGTCCAAGCAGTTGAGGGCAGCGAATTTTCCCATTAACAATTTTATACAAAAATGAAAAATCATTGAACAAACGACGTGATTCCAAGGGAGGCAAGTTAAGTAGAGCCATAATCAATGAGTAATCATGACAAGTGACGCTCAACGGACGGCCTATCTGATAGGCAGCAAAACGCAGAAACTTATGCTGAACTCTTTCCAAGTCTGTACAATCCCGAATTAGATGAGGACTCCAAATTTGAGACGCATACTCAAGATGAGGTCTAACTAAAGTACAATACAGTGTTCGAAGTGCAACAGGATCACGAAAATCTTTACAAACGCGCTTGATGAATCCGAGAGATTTCATGGAAGTACCAACTATGTGATTGTAATGATCTGAGAAGTTAAAACGAGAGTCAAATGAAACTCCAAGATCACGAACAGTATTTATAGGTGATAACAGAGAATGAGACAAGTTATAAGGAAAATAAATAGCATTTTTACCTCTATGAAATCTCATCACATGGCATTTAGTGAGATTTAATGACATATTAGATAGCACACACCAAGATTGTAACCGATCCAAATCAGATTGCAGATTTTGAGCATCTCTGTAAGTTTTTATAATCATAAACAGTTTCAGGTCATCAGCAAAAAGAAGATGTGTGCAGTACTTGAAAATCGTAGAGATATCATTAATGAAAATAATAAATAATAAAGGACCTAGATGTGAGCCTTGCGGTACACCTGAGGATACAAAAAATGAATCAGAGAAATATTGAGAGACACGAACTGATTGCGTACGATTCAGAATATAACTCTGTAACCACGACAAAAAATTGCTTCGAATACCTAAATGACTTAATTTATTTAACAATATATTATGATCAACTCTGTCAAAAGCCTTTGAGAAGTCTGTATATATAGTATCCACTTGGGCATTTTGATCAAGCGCAGAGGACACAACATGAGAAAAAAAAGACAAGTTAGTTACGGTAGATTTGCCAGAAGTGAAGCCATGCTGGAAATCAGAAATAATATCAGAAAACAGTGGTGTTATTTTATCAGTAACTATATCTTCAAAAATTTTCGGCATAACATTCATGATACTAATTGGTCTATAGTTTCTCACGTCAGAACGGTCCCCAGATTTGAAGATAGGAGTAATTAAGCTGGATTTCCATTGAGAAGGAAATATTCCAGAGGATAAAGAGCTGTTGAAGATCAACCACAAAGGCCGAGAAATGACGAACTTGCAAGATTTTAGAAAATTAGGAGGAATACCATCATCACCAGGACCGGAAGAAGTTTTCAAGGATGAGATTTTATTGAACACTTCACCGATATTGATGGATAAATCGGAAAGATTGACATTGAAAGTAGATTCAGGTAAATTACAAGGAACAACGGGATAATTTTGATAGACTGATCTGAAATAAGATGCAAATAAGTTCGAAATAGCAATACCAGTATTGCCAATAGTACCGTCTCAATGCATCACCAGGGGTATACCGTTCTGATTCCGCTTACTATTAACAAAGTTCCAAAAGCTTTTGACATTTGTAGGAATGGACCCTTGAACGTAATGAAGATGAGACAAGTAACATTGGCGAGTCAAAACTTTACATTGAGCTCGTAAGTGACTAAAGATTAGGTAATCTTCAAAGCAATTTGACTCTTTGTACCTATTGTGAGCAATTTTCTTTTGACGAATAAGTTTAATTAATTCCGAAGAAAACCATTTTGGATAAGAACTATTCCTTGATACATACTTGGGTACGAATGAATCAACTGCATTATATAAATGAAGATACAAAAAATCAACAGCTTCAATAACATTAAGATTACGCAATTCATCGTCCCAGTTGATAGAACCTAAATATTCACAAATTGCACTGTAATTCGCCTTATTAAAATTATATTTGATGATTTTATTGGGGACCAGTAAAACACTATCACGTAGGTTGAGCTTAGATACAAGAGAAGGATGAAAGTTGTCACACGCGAGAAAAGGATCCAGAGCAATATTGACATCAATACGATCGTTATCAGAAAAAATAAGATCAAGTATGTTACCATGAGAATTTCTGAAAGGATTAAGTTGAAACAAATTCAATTCATTGAAATATTCGAGAACATATTGCGCAGAAGTCATTTCATTGAGAGTCGAACCAGGTAACACTGAGAAAGATAATTTGGAATCAATATTGCTCCAGGAAATATGAGGTAAATTGTAATCCCCGTATAAGTATAAGGAGTTAAAGTTCTCCTTGAGAAGGATTTCGCCAACGCTTTTACAATGGTCCAAGTATATTGAAGAATCCGAAGAAGGTGGAATGTAGACAGCCCCAAACAACAAAGACAAAGAAGCAAAATAAACTTTGACGTAAAGATGTTCAACTTTGGAATAAGAAGATGAGACGACACAGCTCCGATGGGTATCCTTAACGGCGATTAAGACACCACCTCCCCGTGAAAATTGACTGGTGAGTCCGTTTCTATCCATACGATAAACTGCATAGCCATGTAAACCAATTTCAGAAGATAGAATATCCTCGCGCAGCCAGGTTTCAGATAAGATAATAATATCATAACATGGATCTGATATAGCAACAGAGCAATGAAATTGATCGAGTTTAGTTCTCAAGCCACGAACATTCTGATAATACACCAAAGGGTCGATTAAGCGTTTTTTCTTTGGTGAGCAGGAACTATCCTAGGTATCCCATTGAAATAGCGAATAGTCCTTGAAGGGTCATTTAGATTTTTCAACTCTTCACGTAAGTTCGACAGATGATTCCGTTGCTTCAAGGTACGATCTTGCGATATTCTAATTGAACCATTGTACAACGATTTGTTACGAAGAATCTCAATGGGTATGTTCCGTGATGCAAATGTGACACAGATCGGACGAGTTTTAGAAGCATCCTTCTTTTTACCGATACGACGAATCTGCACATTGTCGTAAGTATCAGGTCTGATTTTTTGAAGAAGATCAGTAACTATAACATGATCAGGAGACCCATCCCTCGAAGATTCTTCAACGTTGAAGAGTAGAATGTTACATGCTCTTCGATGTCGTTCATTCAGCTCATCTATCAAATCTTCCTCATTGTAGAAACCTTGTGAAGAAGAAGGGGCAGACGATTCCAAGGTGGATAATCTCGTGGATAATTCCGCCACAGTGTTGGATAAAGAATTTAATTTGATCCCAAACGCGTTGAGCTGGTTGCTGAGTTTCGAACAAGCAGAATCAACGATGCTCTGAATTTCCGATAAAAAACCTGACTGATCCAACACGCCATCAAATTTTTCCGCAAGATCAACAGAAGTATCAGAAGACGGAAGAGTCCCCTTGCAGTCAATCAGTACTCCATTATGCCATGGATACTCTTAGACCAAAATGTTCCTCGAAACTCGGGGAAAATTTTTGGTTCCGTGTCTGTCTGTCTGTCTGTCTGTGCGTGTGTGTGCGTGCGCGCGTGCGTAAACTTCTGCGACTAGGGAAATCTTCCGTTCCTATTATCCGATCGTCATGAAATTTTAACCACGGTTAGACCCGAGTCGAAAAATTGTCATACTTCTCAAAGCCCGATCAACTCCGTAATACGTAACGATCCAGAGTTGAATCAGGTCGAAAAGAGGTTAACAGCAGGTCAAATGAGGATTTTGAAAACAAAAGCAAGTTGAGACCAGGTTGAGAACAGTTTGAGATCAGGGTGAAAAATGAAATCAAACCTGATTCACTCCGTAAGACGCAACGAATCAGAGCTAAATCACTGCCACTTATGTGAAGGGAGCATTTTTCTGCTTATATGACCTTGCGTTCATTCTTCAAACTTGTGAATCAAGATGCACTTGTAATATAGAAACACTGAACAAACCGTATGATCTAACTAGTACATAGTTGAAGTGGATACGCGGATGACTTCGTCAAAGCGTTAGTATACAGGGTGACCCATAGTGAGAAAAATTGTATTTCAAGGGCGTATTCTGCAGCCATAATGCAAGAATTTCCCGTTTTTGTGAAGGTTAGTTTTTGAGATATGAGCATTTTTAGATTTTTTAGTTGGATGCCATTAGAGCCATGATTTGATTATAATTATAATGATATTATTATGTTATTATACTGGATTAAATTTTTCTAAGTTTTTTCAATCACCTGTACATTAATTTCAATTTTCATGCACGATAACTTGAAAATTCAATAACATGTATTTGGACTCCTATTTCAGTTCACAAAAATTGAATTTTCATTCACATATGTACATGAAAAGTACATGAAATTTCAAGCAATTTTCAACAGTGTACGTTCCAACCTGGTCCTCACAAAGAGACGGGAGAGGGAGAGAAAACAGGTCATCGGAAATTGTGATTGCGCAACCAAGCCTGTCTTGGCTTTCTGTTATCCGATTGCAATGAAATTCATACCACGTTGTAGTTATGTTCCCATAATGGTCCTTTATAAGTTCCATCCAGATCGGTTGAGAAATGTGGAAAAGGAGTCTTTAGCGATTTGCGTTTCTGTCGACATGTTCAAATGTATCCTTTCTCTGTATCTGTATCATCTGAATTCTGCAAAAACTCATATCAAATCATGATAGAGCCATTATTGAAGTATGGTATGAGTTTCATCATAATTGCTTCCTGATTATAGGGAAGGTCCGTGATCGTTTCGAGGAACCAAAAATTTTCAATACTTTATGAAGTTTAAATTTGCTCAAGTTTGATTGACATTCTGCAGAAATACTTATAACACCAATTTATCTCATTAATCTTGTGAAAACTTGTAAGATTGATTCCATACAGAAAAGTTGAAACTTTTTTAATTCCATAACAAAAAGTTCTGACATTGGTACACAAAAATTTTATCTTATAGATCAAGATGACGGGAAAAAAGTGGAGAGACTACACGGAGAGAAAAAATTTGCTGACGCAGCAAATCGAGGTATTATATATAGAATAGCAGAATTGTTTGCTGAACTAGCTAAAAATTTGCTACAACAGCAATCGTGTTAGCTACGACAGCAATTTTTTATCTGTAGCAGCAAAAAATGTTTGCTCCGCCAGCAAATTTTCAGTATTATATATAGAATAGCAAACAAATTTTGCTGGGGTAGCAAACATTTTTTGCTGTCACAGCTAAAAATTCGCTGTCGCAGCTAACAAGATTGCTGGAACGGCAAATAGTTTGCTGTCACAGCAAAAAATTGGCTGCTCTAGCAAAAGGAACCCAGCAAAAGTAGATTTCGCTTCCA
The DNA here is from genome assembly GCA_018340375.1 of Gonatopus flavifemur. NCBI lineage: Eukaryota > Metazoa > Arthropoda > Insecta > Hymenoptera > Dryinidae > Gonatopus > Gonatopus flavifemur. Next base: position 170,698 of record JAFFJZ010000011.1, read on the forward strand.
CAGCGAATTCCTTTTTCTCCGTGTAAGTTGAGCCTTCAATATACAGATATCCTCATTCGCCGTTTTCATGCTTGACAGTCAGTATCTAAACATCATCAACAGTTTTCAAGGAATCCGCAAAGAATTTTTGAAAACATTGGAATTTCCAAAATAACTTTCCAGAAACAACAAAAATAATATGAAAAATCTTGATAGAACATATTGAGAGCTGTGCTATAATCTGCCAACAGAGCATTTTTCATGTTCTTTTACTAATAATCTTGGAACTAATCGTGAATTCTTTAGATGTTCTTGAAATTTGAATCATTTTTAGAAACGAAACAGAAATTCAAATCCACACGAAGTTTGATGAATCATCGTTGTTCAACTTCTCGAATTAATTCTGTGCTATTGGAAGTATGGTTTAAAGAATGTACCCTCACAAAACCGCAGTCCCACATGGAGAAAAATGATGTTTCAAATATTACTACATTTTGTACTAAAGTAGTGCTATCAGTGAAATAGTACACGGAGAAAATATTTCATTAAATATTACAGTGTACCACCGGATTAGGGCGTCACATCGGTTTCTTCGAGAAAAATTCCTGTGTGATTCTATGCAATCACACAGTAATTTTCCTCGAAGAAACCGATGTGGCGCCCTAATCCGGTGGTACACTGTAATATTTAATGAAATATTTTCTCCGTGTATAATGTTTACAAGTCATTATGCATGAACTTTTACTACATTCAGTTGTAAATATTATACTATTTTACTTATAGCACTACTTCTGTACAAAATGTGGTAATATTTGAAGCATAATTTTTCTCAGTGCAGATGAATTCTTAAAGAATTTATAAAGAACGCAATCAGTTCACTAAGAATTTTTCATGAATTCTGGGACCGTGGTGCTGCGTGGGTACTGGAAGATGTTGGGTATTCAATGGGGAGTATTCCGTTATTTGATTACTAATTCATTCTCATAAAGTATTCAAATTTCAGCAACATACTTATCAGAGAATTCTTCGGGATCATTGATATCATGAATAAAGAACTAATTACCCACACAACACTTTAGTTCAGGAGAACTCATGAAAAGTTCAATTAAGATTTAAAGAATTCGTTATGAATTCTTCAAAATTCTCTTTGAACTCCTGTCAGAAATTATTCTTCAATGGAATTCAATTACAAATTCTTCTTATAATTGAATTTTGCTGAGGTTAGGAAAAATTCGGATCATGCAAATATGCATTCGGGATTCATTGTTGAGTCGGGATTCTGATGCTAAATTCAATGAATTTCATTCAGCGTGGAATGCTCTTGTCCCAGATCCCGTAGAATATCACGGGCAATTTCATGTGCGTGGATTTAGAGGCAGCGAGAGAATCCATTTCATTTGAATTTCATATACATGAATTGTTTCATTTATATTATGACTTTGAGGCTATCTTAATATTCTAATGAGTGTTACATACAATGTTCTATACATCCAAGTCTTATTTCGTAATTTCCGATTGCGCTGAAGCCAGCACAAGATTCGGATCATTTAAACATGTATTCGCGATTCATCGTTGGTTCTAAAGTTACCCAGGTAGGAACGCTGTAAAACAGTTCCTTCCGAAAATTCAGAAAGTGTGACCATAATTTCGGATACTCACTATTTTCTGCATTTTCAGCAGAATTTTGCTGAATTTTGAGAAACTTGACTGAATTTTCAGCACACTTTCTAAAATTTAGTCGGAATTTCTTAAAATTCAGTAAAGTTTAGCTGAAAATTCAGAATAAAGTGGCTGTAAAAAATTACAGTCACATTTTCTGACTTTTCAGGAGGAATTTTTTCAGAGTGAATGTTGAAATCCCATTACGAATGGTGGAAATTATGATTAAATACCATTGAATTCCATTGAAATCCATCTATTTTCCCATTCGTCATTAAGATTTTACAGAATACCTGTAGCAGAGCAGATTCTAAATGCAATAAAATGTCATCTATCATGGAATATTTGTGTCCTAAATCCCATGGGATGCCAGGATGATACATGTGTGGCGAGTTCAGGATCAGAGAAACAATTCAGTGAATTTGAATCTTGCATATATGAACTATTCCACCTGTATCATGAGCGTGGATCAGAATACTCTTCCCCTGAACGAAAATTTAGCGAATATTCAATAATTTCTGGGTTTCCTCCGCATAAACTCTCTTGGAAGCTCTGAATTTCGTATATCTTTAAAAAGAATTATATTGGACACAAAGTATCGAATTCCAAAACATAACCAACATACGTTGAATCAGATGATTATGACTTGTATGTATCAAGAACTTATCCTGGTGAAAGTGAAGCGTTGAACCGTGACGAAAGTGACGTGTACAGAAAAAAAAAACATTCTCGTATCAAGACAATATTGTTTTCGTTATATATGAAACATGGATTGTCTCAGTTCAATGCAATTTGCTTTGAATCAAACACAGGAAAAAACAAAATCCTTGATTCAAAGCAAATTGCATTGAACTGAGATCAAGGATTTTGTTTTTTCCTGTGTTTGATTCAAAGCAAATTGCATTGAACTGAGACAATCCATGTTTCATATATAACGAAAACAATATTGTCTTGATACGAGAATGTTTTTTTTTCTGTGTAACAAACATAGTGTGTGCCTCAGGCAAAATCTGCTACAAAACTCAGTTGGATTCATATTGTTATCATTGATTCCATAGCAATACTACTTCCATTCACTTCAGTAGCAATGTATGTATAACATGGGTTCCAATGTCAATTTTATTCCAATTACATTCACGTGGGCAATTATGTCAAATTAAAAACAAGTAATGTAGAATCCACATGGAATTCTTTTCCATGTACATTCATCGGTTATAAACGGATTTCCATATCTTTTTATTCCCAAAAAGTTATATATCTCTGCAGGAAATACAGTGCGACCTCTGAATAAGAACGCTTGCCCTCTTTCTCTTTCGAACAGTTTTTGCTTCGCGTTGAAGGGAGAGAGTGAGCGTTCTTATTGAGAGGTCGCACTGTACATCACTCGATTATAATGATCCCTTATAGCACCACAGTCCCAGAAGAATTCATGAAGAATTTTTATTGAACTGATTGTGTTCTTTATGAATTCTTGAAGAATTCTTTTGGCATTGTGGTGCTGTGAGGGATGTATGCTTATTTCGAGACTGCTGAAAAGAATACGTTATTGGTTATTGGTCACAAATGGTTTAGGTCTTCCGAAAGCCTATGCACCAATTTTAAAAAGAATACGTAAGAATCATTATTTGGTAAGTATGAGGGTATCCAATGTCGCCTTCACACAGTAGAAAATTTAGTGCATCTTCAACACACATGCATGTCCCAAACGGTCCACTCAAAATTTGTGTTAAATATTGACACGAAGGATGGGAGAAATTAACACAAACGTGTTGAGTTTACATTGAAAATCCGTCAATTTGATGGTCATCTGTGTCGATTGCCAACACGAGTTGTAAGTGGACCGTTTTTAACATAAAATTTTCTACTGTGTAGAGAGGAATCTCGAGTTTTGCTAGGATTCTCTGTTTGGCGGTACTCATGTTCCTTACTAACAATATTACAAGCTACATAAATGAGCAATAAATGATAGATATGATGTGTATAGTTTGTGGCTCACAGATATGGAGTTTAACAGTGTTAGTAAGGGACATTATCAGTTTTCTCGGTATACACGGAAGAAAAAAATTCTCTGTTCTGAATAAATATTTTCTCGCTCAATTGAAATAACAAATTCATTTAGATCAAAGATTATTTGTTTTTGTCAAATGAAATTTGTTTCCATTAAACATAGAATGATTCAAGTGAAATGAAATGTTCCCTTCGCCCTATTGCAATATCATATTCATTTGAATCAAAAAAATACTTTTTTCTGTGTAGTTTTTAGCTTTCACATTTATAATATACATCACTCATGAACGTTGTCTTATGTGTAACAGAATTCAATACATTGTGCAACTATAGGGAGCAAAATAGATGGTTGCCGGCGAGTGCATGTTTGACCCCCGAGCAAAGCGAGGGCGGCAATTTGCACGAGTGTGCAAACACCTATGCTCCCGTCTTGCACATACTATTTTCTCATACGGGAGAAGAATGCATCAAGAACATCCCGTAAAAGCGGGAGTTATTAGATCTCTCTACCTAAAATACTCAAAGATAAGTGAATAAAATGGAAAAAATCAACCATCTAGACCCCCTGGTACCCCTGCTCAAGTATTCTATAGAAAACTCCACGGAAAAAAAGGTATCTTAGAAAAAACCATATATCATGGAGATTCAGCACTGGTCTGAACCGAATCAAAATATTTAGACGAACAAACCTCCAAAAGTACCATAATGGCTTGTACTTTCATGAGGGAGGTATCATACTTCTTTATAAAAGTTCCAGAAATTATGATACTTTCAGAGATTCGTTTACGTGAGTATTTTTACATGGGTCAAACCAGCGCTGAATCTCCATAAAATATGGTATTTCCCAAGATATCTGTTTTCTCAATGTTCAGTTTATTATAGAAAAAATTACGATTTACTACAAAAGATGAATAGCTCTCAATGAGCGTTTTGTGGTTTTGAATAATGATACACGGAAAGACCGGGTCTATGAATATTCAGAAAAATGACTGTCAATTTAGGGAAAACGAGGATCGCTGAAAAATATTCGTAGTGAGTCTACTAAAAATTCGTAGTCGATGTATTAACAATTGATAGTTTCACTGTGAAAAATACTACAATGAGAATATCAACTGTTAATATTTTGGCTACGAATTTTTGGTAGACTCACTACGAATATTTTTCAGCGATCCATTTTTTCCCTAAATTGACAGTCATCATTCTAAAAACCCGGTCTTTCCGTGTATGACCTCTTGACAGCAATAGTTCTTGATATTCTTCAATAATATGGCTCATCTTCAATACACGCCCAGGAAAGTTATCTAAAAAATTACTACACTTTACAGTGAAGTAGGGACCAAATCATATTATGAAGTGATGCATTATATTTTGTCATTAAAATGACTATACTTCGTATCAATAAATAACAGAATTTTGTCACTGTTCACTAGAAGGTATACCCGAATAGCATTGGAAGATTTTCTAAACATTCACAAAACGTACTTGTTTACACACAGAACGTTCAAATAAGATCTCAGGACGTTCTAGGAACGTCACATGTATGTCCCAGGAACATACAAATGTTCCACAATGTTCTATTCATCTTCACCAAGCAACGTTTTGAAGACGTATTCAATAAAGGTGTCGATGACGTTCTGCGATGCTACACATATATTTGTAAAGGTTACTTTACATGAAAATACGTTTGGAAAACATGATAAGAACGTTCTGTGTCAGATGAAAAGAACCTACCGGGAACGTGTTCGGGCTCACTAAAAATGAAGCTGCTCTAAACATATCAAAACCTACTCGAGCGAAACCAAGACGCACAGAACTTAGGTTATGATGTTAAAATGTCCAGAAGACTTCCAATGTTATTTGGGATAGTAATTTCAATGACAAAATATAATACATATTCTGTTCCTACTTGACTATAAAGTTTAGTAATTTTTGAGGTAACTTTTCTTTGCTTGTAGTTCCCTATGGTGAGTTCTCACACTACTACCGTAGTGAAAATGAATCATGGGAATGTATAAAAATCATATATGATCCGTATAAAATCCATATATGGCCATATATATAATACGTACATAATCTATATGGAATCCATGTAATTTTTTTTCACATGTGTAAAAACATTCTGCCGTATATCAAATATTCTCCATACATGGATTATACATAAATTATGTATGGATCATATATACTGGGTGATTCAAAATTGTCGTACACTTTTCTGAGAGCAGATTCTTGATGAAATTCTAAAAAAATTTTGGTCCGGAATATTCAGATCTGATCCTCAGATCCGGAGATATGAGCATTTTCTAATTTTTTGAAAAATCCAAATACCTCGGGAGTACCATATTTCTGACTTTTGAATCCAACACTATTCTCTAAGTCAGATCACAGGGGATCCGTGGAAGAAAATAAATCTCATTCAGCTTCCTTCGTTGTGGAGTTATAGCGATTTGAACTTGTTGAATTCTGATTGGCTGGAATGCAAAAAATTTTAAACCGCTATAACTCCACAACGAAGGAAGCTAAATGAGATTTATTTTTTTCCAGGGATACCCCATGATCTGACTTAGTGAATGGTATTGGATTCAAAAGTCAGAAATATGGTACTTTCGAGGTATTTGGATTTTTCGAAAAATTGAAAAATGCTCATATCTCCGGATCTAAGGATGAGATCTGAATATTTCGGACCAAAATATTTTCAGAATTTCATCAAGAATCTGCTCTCAGAAAAGTGTACGGGAATGTTGAATCACCCAGTAGTCATGTATGGATTATATATGATTACGCACGTTTTCATGTATGGAGCATATATGGACTATATATGTATCATATGTATGAATTATGTATAGATCATAATGTCTAATTTTTCCTAGGGTGCAAACTATTATTACGTTGTACCATAAACTGGGGTGAATCCGATCATTATGGGGTGAAGGCAGTCTTTTGGAGACAGCATTTTTTGGGAATAAATGGCGATTGGGGCAATACAAGGGAATGATCGTCTTCACACCATAGTGATCGGCTCCACCCCAGTTGACGGTAGTTCTGTTTCGAAAACAATACATACTGTTGAAAACTATAAATTAATAGCGAATCATCGATTCAAAACATTCATTAAAAACCATTCGTTTTTTCAATAGTTTTCAGAAAAAATTTTTAAGCGGTGATGAGACAAGGCCTGGATAATTTTTTCCATTTGATTCAATCATCATTGACTATCATGAGATTTACTAACTCTTGCTTCCCCACGGAAAAGAGGACATGGAGGAATTTCCCGCATATGATGACAACGCGTCGCTTCAAGCCTTTAAATCAGGGACTGTAACGTTATTCACTTTCATTACTCATTCTATATAAAAAATATATACTAATATATATATATTGTACACGCATTATATATTTATTATATAGATTATATATATAATGAGTAACGAAAGTGAATAACGTTCCAGTTCCTAATTCTAACTGAAATTAGGTTTTTTTTACCGTGTTGACACCCTGCTTAAGTCTTTGCACCTTTACTGACTTCGGTGTGCTTTGAATTCAAGTCAATACACTGTAAAAAATATACTTCCTAAACTGCCAAAGAAGTTTGGCAGTTTTTTACACAAACTTTTTTGTGAATTACCAAACAAAAGTTTGTAAACATTCAAAAAGTTTTGTGATTTCACGAAGATTTTTGAGAATTCACAAACTTTTGTTCGGCAATTTACAAAAAAGGGTCGGAAATTATTTTTCCAAACCAAGTTTGTAAATTTCCAAGCATTTTTGTTTGGAATTCAACAAATTTTTTTTACAGTGTAGTACTGTTTCGAGATACTTCATATTGAAGAGGATAGGCCATCAATTTCACTCGCACTAAAAATGAAATTGTCAAATTGATAATTGTGAATTTTAATCTCAAGCTTGATCATTCATGCATTTATTGCAACCACACAGTAAAAAGTAAAAATTAAAGTGATCCCGAATATCAGCTTAAAAATGCAGCCAAAAGTAGCGCCGATTCCAACTGAAAGTAATCAATGAAAAAGACTAAATTTCAGTCAATTCCATCTTACTTTGGAAATTAAGATGGAATTCTCTCTTCATATTTTTCGGACTTCTCCTTGCTTCGTAGAGGTGCAATCCCTGTTTACATTTTGTTTCCTTGCATGCTTGGTTTCTCTGACTTTTCTTGATACACGGTGAAAAGTATATGGGATCGATTACCATTCACTCTAATTCTCGTCGCAACTTTAAAATAGGAATTGAGTGACGACGCGCGATTTAGTGATCATTACGATGTTAACCTATTGTTTCCATGGTAACGTCAACAGTTTACCGCATTCACTTCGATTCTGAATGACACTTGTTACAATTTCAAATATCTGTCACCGAATTACTATTCTTCATAATATCTGTCATCGAATTACTATTCTTCATAATAACCGTCACCGTATACTTTTCTCCGTGTATGGCAAATAGCAATTTAATCTTACTGCAATACTGTCAGCCCTCGTTCAAGAAACCTATTGAATCTTGCCAAATTTGATTGAATCTTGTATAATGTCTTAGTTCCAGCCAGTTTGAAAATTTTCACTTAGATTTGGCTAGATTGAATGAGCTATTTCAAAAGAAATGTTGGTCTTTATACCAATTTGGAAAATGGATGAGACAGTGAAACTAATACTGCGTCATTCACCAGAAATTTCAGTTGCAGGATTTTCTTAAAACCTCGGCTGAAATTTTTATCAATAACTTCTACCGAAGGTCGACAATATTTGAGGTTTACCGTCTTCAAGCACTCCAACATTCATTAAAGTCTCATCAGCTCTGGTGATAAGAAACCACCATAATATATGTTTCCTTGCCTCTTTATCACTTTTATAGTGCAGAGAGAATTTCGTGCGTGCTGAAAGACTTCCACTGTACAAATGAGAAATCTTGATTTTCCATAGACTCAATCTAACAATAATGTGGACATAATCACGAAATTTTATGCATTATTATGTACCACAGTTGAAATCATCTAATTTGCGAATCATGGGACCGTTATTACATTTTCTATGTCAAAAAATGGAAGAAAAAGGTGTGAGAACTATTTAAATGCAAATGTAAAATTATAATACAAAGTAAGTATCTTAAATACAGAAAAAAATAGGCATTTTCGATTTTCTGTTTCTATTTCAAATGGAACCATTTCAACTAATGCATAGCTCTGGTCATTAGTCACTTTGGAAACACGTTCTTCCACTTCTCAAGGTTTGTCGTCAATGAGGCGACGATTAATATTTTTGTAAGCCTCAAATTACAACAGTAACTCACTTTCACCTCAAAACAACTTTTTATCTTCCTGCTTTTGAAACTAGAAAAACAGTTTTTCGATGCATCCTAGTGTTGAAAAATGTGAAAATTTTTGAATGTTTCATACGAGATTTTAATATGGAGGAATGCAGTAACATTCCTCGCACTGCGTTAATTATTTCATCTTCTTTCAATTCTGCATTCTCTTCAATTTATCAGGCATATGAGTTATTGTTATCAAAATATGTTCTCTGCAAAATAAATCTATGAAACTGTTTTGAAGTGAATAGATTCGAATTATACACAAGAAAATCTATATAATCCTACTCAGCATATATTGCAAAGGTAGGATCGATAACGCCCATAGGTTCACTCCGCCTTTACAGTGTTGCCAAAGTGAAGGACATTTGCCATGTTTGAACTTGTAGGGTTTACTTGTGTTACTATGATTTAATGAACTTGTGTTATTATAATAACACATACACTCAAAGAAATATTTTCTTCTGATAAGAAAACATTTCTGTGAGTGAAGTTCAACTAGAACTTTTTTCGAAAGACTTTTGTATCTCTATTGGGGAAATTTATCAAACACAGAGTGCAATATTATATTGTATGAATAATAAATTGATAGTTGTATGTGAATTTAGATAATATCAATTATTCCCCGATAATTTTGAACAGATTTCAGACAGAAAGGTTTCTCATGAATTTTCGGAAAATAGTTCTTTATGAAGTCCCTCACAAGGGGCTGGTGAGGCCTCGCAAGGCCTAGAGAATCACTAGAATGATTTCTGCTGGGTTTAAATCGGATAATGTGCTGATTATGAGCAATGCCTATCTTATAGTCAGCCATGCAGAGCTTGATGGATAATTCAGAAAAAAAAAACATCTGAAAATAAGATTAGACCTCTTTCATTTTCAGTGTTACAATTGTTTATACGTACATATATATATATATATATGTGCATGTAATTGATTACAGTTTCAATTCAGTCAAATTATTTTAGGTTTTTTATTTATTATTCAAGGTGCCTAACAAATTCGGTCACAAGTTGCAATACCAACTTCGTAAAAGCTTGTTATTGGATTTTCCGCACTGTTAATGGATTTTTTATGTCGACACTTTCACTTCAAAATTACAACACAAATTGGAATTAATCCAAACCTGCGGAGGTACTCACATTTGCACTAAGTATCAGTTCCCGTAAAATGTCTTCCAAATTTATCTTTGACTTCACACTATACATACTATTAAATTATACTATTATGAAATGATTTATCACATCCGTCGATCGAAACGGTACCATGTCGGAGTGGTTAAATGCAAAGGACTAGGACAGGTTATTCCAGCAACAACGTGGGTTCAAATCTCCCGATGAGGGTTAAAGATCTTAAAAAACTACGATCACGATATAATTGAACAATCAACAAGTGAACTAAATAACTTCACACAACGGGGGATTTTTGTTTGTATCCTCCGAATGAACACAAACATATTTCTCATCGTCGATAGGTAACGCTATGTTGAGTAAAACAAAACAAAAAAACAATCGACGAACCCATTCATCAGCAACAATTCACTTTGAATTTCAGTTCAAAATCAGTTTTCATTTCAGTTCAATGGAGATTAATGTAAGCTGTGTTCTTGTTTGAGTTTGAGAACGTTTTTAGTGGCTGACTTTAAGTTTAATGAGTCTTCTTTCGGCTGCATCTGAAATTCAGTTCATATTCTAACTGAAATTGAGTTTTTCTTTTTACCGTGTATGTGCTATGAATATTCTAGCATGCTGTGCGAAGGCTGTGTCACTAGTGTTTATCATTAGTAGATCATGTAATGTGGAATATTACAAAGTGTAACGTTGGGTAGGATCAGACCCGGATTGAGGGTGGAGCCAATGAGCTCAGTGGCCTCAGGGCCCCTAACACCCAGGGACCTCCATCACTTCGACGTTTTTCCTAGCTGCCTCTCAAGAATTTTTTGCTGGACGTTTAGCAACCGATGACCTTCTTCGGAGAGATGATGTCGATTCTACTTGTAGATATGGGTCTTCACCATTCTTCCTCAACTCAAACAAGAATACAGCTCACATCAATCTCTATTGAACTGACATTAAAACAGATTTTGAATTGAAATTCAAAGCGAATTTTTCCTGATGAATGGGTTCGTCCATTGTTTTTTCTTTTGTTCTACTCAACATAGCGTTACCTATCGACGATGAGGAAGTTATTCGGAGGATGCAAAAAAAAAGTTCCCTGTCTGGTTTTTCTGAATAATGTTTAATCAGCATTCTTTATTGAAAAAAATTGAATTTCAAATACCCGTAGAGCACAACCGCTGATCGCGAAACATTTTTTTGTCGCTTCAGCGTCGCTTCTCCGTTCCCCACGTTGTATCTACCCAGTGAACATTTTTCCCCTCAACATCTTAAACATGCATTATGCTCTCTGAATGATATCAATAATTTTTCTGATGCGTCGATTTCTGGAATCATTCAGAGGACTTTCTTATGAGGTCTGGAAGTCATCAGAATGTGATTCAAGTCAATGTCCTGATAATTTCCAGGCGTTATAAGCAGGGTATCTAAGAGATTTCCAAAATCGACGGATTAGAGAACTTCCTATTAGCCTTCAGAGAACATAATGAATGTTTGAAATATTGAGGGGAAAAATGTATACAGGACACGTCTCCCTTTCATCCACCTTGCCTTCACCCTAATAAACATGTCGTGTTCAGAAGACATCTTTCACAGATGAAATGTGTCTACAACATATATTTCAGATACGAAACGTTTATTGGGATAGAGATGTGACATGGCCATCGAGGGGGGAGGGGGGGGGGGCCTTTCATCACTTTCGTGTTAGATTTGGCGATATTCTATTATGAATCCGTTGCGATAAACCATTCAAATTTCCGCGTCATAGCCAAATTTCATATTTTGTAGTGTACTTGACTTTAATTAAAAGGTAATTGTCTCAAACTCATATGAATATTCGCAATGTTTGGCTATATTAAGATTGATTCTTTATGTCCTTGTGATCACTATCGCTCTCACTAGGTAAATGAAAAAATAAATCTTTTGAAAAATGTCGTTGAAAGAAGAAGTAATTTGATAGGACACACGTTAAGGCATGATAGTTCATTGGAAAAAAAAAAAAATTAGGAGGAAGAATGAATGGTAAAACTTGTAAAAGTGGACCTAGATTGAGTTATGTGAAGTAAATAATACGCTCTCTAAAATTTTTAGAGTGAGATTTCACTTTTCAGCTAGCTAAAAGTGAGCCTGTCGAAATTTTGAGTTAAATTTCTCCTCTTTTAGAGTGATATTCTAAGGTTTGAGGTTATTAACTAACAGACACTCAAATTCTAGAGTCAATTTTTCACTCTAAAAGAGTGAGGGTTCACTCGAAACGAGTGAAAATCCCACTCGAAGCGGACTGGCTGGATGATCATTATCCATGGATAATATACACTGGTCAAAATAATACAAATTATTGTATCAGCGATAATATTGGATTTCTTTACAATCTGTAATACGGAAAATTCGTATAAAAAGTGATCCTGAATTTTTCAACAATGATATCAATCGATTGGACAACATGTGTTGAGATAATTTCGTAATTCTGATAAGTAACAAACTTCATATTCGTGTTATGAAGTTTTTTACGGATATAACTAACAGTGTAACCATATGGACTTTCTTTAGTGGAAGAATTTGCTGTATTCATCCGTAAAATGTTCCGAATTCTATATACATTCTGGTAAAAACACGTATAAGAACAATGATAACTTGAGACATAAGTAATAAAGGTGATTGGTCACTGGACTTAAACGTTCTAAGCGCGTGCGTACTTGTAAAAGAAGAGTTCATAAAATCGGCACAGCTATTTTACCCATTAATATATTTATGACTCCGATTGTTGTGAGATATCCATCACAATTATCACCTCTTTAACTTCACGCATCGATTTGTCTTCCGTGTAGTAATTTTATGTGGCAATGAAGGAAAAAGATGGTTTGAATGAGCAAGTGGTTGCAATGGGATAATATAATGTGTACATTCAGTACATTCCTAATTCTTTGTACACAGATTTACGCGTAAAACCGCGAAATAGATACGAGAATAGTTCAGAGGGGAGGAGAATATAAGACTTTATAAATGCGAACTTCAAAGTAGCAATGAAGACATAGTGAGAATGAAAGTCAGGAAACAAATCAACGGGAATGATGAACACGCGTAAAATGTTTGAAATTTCCTATCCCGACTGAGGTCACAAAACTTTTTAGAATGTAACCATTAATAATTAGTTGGCAATATACACTGAGAGAAATTCATCATTGAAAATTACTGGTTTCCCTATTGTACGGGGGACATATTCGATATAACAATCTTATATACTTGGCATGAGATCACAAATTTGATGAGAAAAAACAGTAATCTTTCATGCTACGGAATTTGAAAATTGAAATCACTAAGAATTCATGCTGACTAGAAATTCACCCCATGGACCAGATCAGGTCAAGTTTGATCCCGCTCAGGTCCTAGTAAGACAACCTCGTCAGGACCTGACAAGTCATGTCACGCTTTACTAATATCAGGACCTTATGAGGCAAGACTAATGAGGATTTGATGCGGAATCCCATACCGAAACCTCCAGAATAAATTGAAATTAGAATATGAACAGGAAATCCACAACCCAAAAATGTTGTATTCGGCATGGAGAGATCTAACTTGAAAGATATATGCACAGTTGACATTTGTTTAGAAATATTTTCCTAATTTACAGAAAATTTATCTCATCAAGGAGTATACAATCTGAAATTAGGACATTCTTGCATTCACTTTATTAAACTATACTTTATAAACATATATGTTCATAATCTCAGGATAACCTAACAAGGTCTTGATGAGATTACAGCAAGGAAAACCTATTTCAACCTTCTGGGATGATTTAAGGGAAACCTAATTAGGATCAAATGGGCTTATCCCTAGATGGGGCATCCACATCTAATCCTGATTAGGATTTTAGCAGGTATACCGTATTTCGGATGATCTTGTTAGGTCCTCACCATGTGTCAGGTTAATTCTATGATAATTTCCAGTCGGGATGTTGAAAAACAGTATTTTCATGCCACAATTTGAAAACAAAAACTCTCAGTTGGTGGGATTGATATAAATTGAAAGCCATGACATTTTCAAGAATGATGCGTGGCTTTGAAAAGGAGCAAGGTTCGTGATCATGAACAGTCGTATTCGACGCTGTTGAGGATACAATTTTTTTCCGGTTAAAATAACGTTATGAAAAATTACTGGTATTTCCTATCAATTTGTAATCACATGTCAAGTATTCCCTCATTTTCTGACAAAAACCAGTAATTTTCAATGATAAATTTCTCTCATTGTGTTGATATGTTAACGTTACACTTCCCAGATAACAACTTGACCTTGCTGCGATGTTGTCAGGCAAGCTTGTGACGAGGTTGACGGAAGGTTACTAGTTAACGCACACTTTATCGAGCAAAAGAGCACTAGAATCCAGGTTAAAGGATTATTCTGATCTACATGGGAAAAAGAAAACAGCAATCGTTACTGTGAATCCCAGTAATTCATTGAAAAAAAATGAAAAATCAAATTCACGCCGTTCATTACTGCGTCTCCCAGTAACCGTTAATGTTCAAGCAGCATTGACGAATTTCACTGCAGTACACATCACTGTGATCACGCTAACCTCTATCATCCAAGCGTGTTTTCATTCGTTTTTCAACTGATTGCTGTTATGGACAATAACCAGTGCTGTCTTCTTTTTTCCGTGTAGAATTTTGGAAAAATCGACTTTTTTTTCTTATTTACCAAGTTTAAACTTCCGATAATATGTGCTCAAAAGGACTTTTGGGGAAAAATTCAAGTATAACGTACCATTATAATATAACAATAAGATATGTGGGAATGGGAACATGGGCCAATAATGGTTAAGTACTTTTCCCAGAGTTACCAGTATTTGCCAACTGACATTTACCAGCCCAACAGCAAAATGGTTTTCTGGGACGTTTTCTGAACCTTCAAAAACCTCCCATAAACGTTCCAGTGGCAGGTTATGCTGTCTGGGAATCACAGAGCTAGTTGAATTGACGGTACTGGCAAACAGTCAAGATGATAACATCATTCAACATAAGGGCCAGTATAACATGTGTGGGGTGTCGGCACAACATCGATAACCGAAGTTATCCGTGTGATCATGTTGCAAGTAATAAAAAAAAAAAATACATCAAATTTAAACTCTAATAATCTTAAAAATACATTTTTTCATTATCGTTATCAAAGAGAAGAACGGTGAAAGCGATTTCTTGAAAACTAACCGAGTGTGGATTGGTCACGAGTCCTATTAGAGAAAACCTGTGTCTCCATCACGTCAGCGAATTTCCGAGACAACGACGAATCACTCAAATTGCGATTTTGGTAATAATTTCATTGGAGTCCTAGGATTCATCATAGATTCCGTACTGAAACTAAGTTCTATCAATACAGGCACAGTATCGTTTCTCTACGGTATTATATATTGTATTGGAGTTTAGGTTAATACTGGCGCTTCTCTGTCTCATTGACACAGCCGTTTTCCTAGACCGTTAACTGGAACTCTGCTTTTCCATCAGTTCGGTTGTATCAATACTGATAGGGGAAACTGATGTCAATTGTAACAATTTTTACGAAATATTCTCGTTGGTACTTAATATTTATTATCTCTCACATATTTTTTTTACAAGCTTCATTGAAGTATTCTTTAACTAGTTATACTTTTATGTTCTAGAAAAAATGATCAGTGTTTCTATCAAAAACCCAAATACAGCAACACTTAGTATGTTATACACTGAGAGAAGAGTTTATTTGTATTTAATAAATCTTGTTTTGGATACGGCGAAATAAATATTTATTACATACAAACATAACTCATTATCCTCAGATAAGGTTTAATAACAGTTGAAAAATGTCATATGAAGTTTTGTAACAGTTAATAAACTTCATTTATAGTTATTAAGCCAAGTTTACGTGGAAAAAATACACGGAGAAAAAGGAATTCGCTGTGGCAGCGAAATCTACTTTTGCTGGGTTCCTTTTGCCGCAGCAGCAAATTTTTTGCTGTGACAGCAAACTATTTGCTGTCCCAGTAATCTTGTTAGCTGCGACAGCAAAATTTGTTTGCTATTCTGTGTATAATACTGAAAATTTGCTGGCGGAGCAAACATTTTTTGCTGCCACAGCTAAAAAATTGCTGTCGTAGCTAACACGATTGCTGTTATAGCAAATTTTCAGCTAGGTCAGCAAAAATTTTTGCTATTCTATATATAATACCTCGATTTGCTGCGTCAGCAAATTTTTTCTCTCCGTGTATTTATTTCGCCGTATCCAAAGTAAGCTTTATTAAATACAAATAAACTCTCCTCTCAGTGTACAGAACTATTGTTGAATAATTTTCAAGGAAAAATGCATTCTCCAGTGGATAGTATAACAATAAGCAGGGATATGACACTCCATCGGAAAATGTGTTCCTGATTCGATATAATCCCCGACGTACCCCCCCACCCACTCCGATAGGTGGCACTACTTTTTTTTCGTCAGCAGTTATCAACAGTTGAATTGGTTAATCCAAAACATCGATTCACTTGTGAGATTCACACTTATTTTATGCTCGCAAATGTGCGAAGATATATGAATTGATAAAATAATCTACAGATCAAGGACCATAACCACCATTTCTTGATTGAATGTTGACAAAGAACTTTGCTGCTGACGAAGGCTAATGGTGCCACCTTGCCGCACGGGTGAGTGGGGATTGGGGGAGTTGGTACAAATTGTAAACCGTATTTATATCCCAAACAGCATCGAAAGTTCTCAAAATGTTTTAAAAACGTGTCAAAAGTCCCACAGATGTTGGTTAGCAACAGCACGTATTCTAAATGTTTTGAGAACATTCATTCAATGTGCTGGGGAACACGTTTTGGGGACGTTGTTTACACATACTATGGTACGTTTTCAGAACGTTCTCGAAACGTTATATCAAAACCTAGTATTCTATTTCTAACCTATACAAATGTGTATTCATAGTTTCTCATAGGGAAAAAAGTATCAAACAACCATAAAAATATGTTTTGTATTGGATATTTGGAAAGATTCCACTCCAGAAGTTCAAAACTATTGGCAGAATGTAAATTATCAAGCATTAAGTCAATACATTAAGACTCACATCACCTCAAAATTGACGTGAAACAAAATTCCACTATATGCAATACATTAAAGAGATGCAGATGTAATTCATTAAATCTATCGATACAGGCTCCACCGCAATTCATTTGCATTGCCTCAAAATGAAGAATATTGAAAGATTTGGCACAAGTTTGATCATCAACAAATTCTCATTCTACATGTTTGATGAACGTTCTATGGAAATCTAAATGAGACTATACCGGACATTCGTACATCACCGGTATATACATGCCATTTTTCTGAACGTTCCGAAACATTTTTAGAACATTCCAATGTTTCAGAAGACTTCCAAAGATGTTGATAGTACCTCCCGGTACTTTACGGGATAGAGTAAGCATAGGAATTCCCTTCACAATAACACAGTTGACAAACTTTTCTTCCATATCGTGTTCATAATGAAATCAATTCACATCCTTCAACAATATAATCAATACATAATTTTTTGATTCTAAATAAGGTGGCATTGAGTCACGATATGAAAGTTTTACGTGTTCAATATCAGTTTATCGATAACAGTGACAGTTTGAAAACCAGACGAAAACATAATCAAACACAAAAATTTACTTCCAATCAAATAGAAGAGGTTTATGGACATAATTCAGAACTGATTAATACGAGTCATACAAAATGTTGAAATATAACAGAGGGACGTGAATCTCTACAACTGAATCTTATAAGTTTCACTTTTTCTCAAAAGATGATGGAGAAATATTTGTTGTTACAATTGACACTTTGTTACAACTAACACCGGTCGCACTCAAAGTTTCGTACCTTCTTAGTGATCTACACTGTTATAAACTCCAGTTCGGTACTGCCACTGTTTTGTTTCACCAGAAGAAATGCGTCGCTACCTTAAGAGAACACTTACGTTCAGAAAACTTTTAGAAGATTAAATAAACGTTCGTTAAATGTAAATTTATCGAAAATCAATATAAAATCGATCGATTCGGCTTGTGTTCTCTTGGGGTATGAACTTAATTTTTACTCAAAGTTGACACTGATTCCACTCTAAGACAACGTTGCGTCGGTTCTGATAGAATATTGTCTTTTCATGTATCCCACAATGTTATCAATTCTGGTTGACTACTGGCCCAGTCTCGTCTGACCAAAGCAGCTGTATCAGTACAAGGTGAGTTTGAATTCTGATCCCCCACCAATTCTGTATTGAGAAAACTTTACAGCAATTAGGGAAGAGTCCAGTACCGACACCTTTAGAATTTTTTAGTATTAATTCAACTTTAATTGGATGAGGAAAATCCTAAATTTCGAATGATGATTAGTTACCTCTGATATCACTGATTATATGTCTGTATGTTATCTTCCTAGAAGTTGACATCAAATACAGATTAAATATGAAAATTAGAAAGCTCAAATATTGAGCTCTTCGAAACGCGTCGTACAGTACCGACACCTATATATTCTTTTATGTTTCGGAGGTGAAAATGAACACCTCGATGCTTTGTACGTTGAATCTTTATTAGAATATTCACTCCATGCCTTATAAAAACGTTTTAAGTGAAAGTTGATTTATTATTTCTTCGTTACAAGATGACAGGAATCCTTGTGATCGTTTTTGCATCTCAAGAAAAAAAGATAAGAGAGTCCTAACATCAAATGTTTTTCCGATTTCAGGAACCAATTTTGGTTCCATATCTGTTTATTTGTTTGCTAGTCTCTCAGTTTGTCGGTCTGTTTGTTTAATTATGAGGTGTCGGTACTGGGCGACATCGAGGGTGTCGTTATTGGACGACTGTGGCGTTTCAACAATGTTTCTGATATGAATCCTAATACGAATCATTTTGCTACACTAATCATGGGTGAAGTACTTTGATAACTCATAGAAAGAACATATACTATCCGGAGAGATACTATCTACTCTAACAAAACGAATCAAGGGTCCCCAATCATCATTCCACATTCCTCATTAGGATAAAAAACTTCAACGTCGTGTAACTGTAAGAATAATAATTGAAAAACTTTATACTCGGACTATGTTTGATTTGACAACGACCTTTCGAAGTAAGTATCCTTACATTGTTCCCTTCTATTGTTAATTAGCGAGAATCATAGGGTGTCGAAGTGTCGATGCTGTACGACTCTCCCCTATATCAGAATATCGTGTTCTCATAAATTTTACAATGTAATTAGCTCTGGCTCAGTACTGGCATAGTCTGGATTTATTTAAATGATAGTATTCCCATGAAATAGATTTGGACTCCGATCCATCATTGATTTGGTAGTCAGTAAACATTGTATGAATAGTGACCTGGGAGTCCCGCTCTATACTGGCATAGTTCCGCTTTCCTAAAAATTGGATCTAAGACTGTCTCCCGGGAACAAAATTCCATATATGAACCCATATATTGGTTCATATATGCATCCGTATATGGGGAATGGCTATATATGCTCATATATGGTCATATATGAAAGTGGGAAATCAATCAGCATTGATCTCACTTCTCTCTCCTTTGGTTCTTCATCATGATCATCATCATCATCATCATCATCATGAAGTAATCAGTCTTATGACTAAAAGACTTCTTTTTTCATTCATCTTCTCAAGTACTTCTTCATTTTTTACTTTCTCTATCCACTTTACTCTAAGCATCCTTCTATAACGCCACATTTCAAAAGCTTCAAGTCTTCGTTGGTCCGTTTTTCCAATTACCCAAGTTTCGCAACCATATAATGCTGTGCTCCGAACGTAACTCTTCAAGTATTTCTTCCTTACTGCTAAACTAATATTCTTCGAACATAGTAACTGTTTCTTTTGGTGAAAAGCCAGTTTTCCTTTGCTATTCTTGTTCTTATATCTCTTTCGCTTTTATCGTTTTCTGTAATTATGCTTCCTAGATATTTAAATTCTTTCACTTGCTGAATTGTATCTGCATCTATTTTGATTTTCGTTCTT
Organism: Gonatopus flavifemur; assembly: GCA_018340375.1. Classification (NCBI taxonomy): domain Eukaryota; kingdom Metazoa; phylum Arthropoda; class Insecta; order Hymenoptera; family Dryinidae; genus Gonatopus; species Gonatopus flavifemur. The sequence continues at coordinate 190,789 of JAFFJZ010000011.1, forward strand.
CTTGATATTATCGCTGTTGTACAAATCATGAATTTTGTTTTGTCCTTATTTATATTCATACAATAGTTTTCTAGTAATATTGTTCTCATAGTGTTGAGAGTATTTTCTAACTCAGCACCACTCGTAGCTAATATAGCTATGTCATCCGCTAATCTCAACATGCTTACACAATCACCTTGAGTCTGTAATTTCAATTGCACTTGCTCCTTCACTTCGTTCATCGCTTCTTCTATATACAAATTGAAAATCAATGATGATAGTGAGCATCCTTGTCTCACCCCTCTTTTAATTTGTACTCCTCCTTTTTGACCCTGTATTTCTATTATTGCGGTTTGATTCTTATATAATTCATATATTATGCTCCTATCCTTGAAATTAATTCCTACCTTTTTCAAAATCGAGAACATTTTCTCCCAATCAACATTATCGAATGCTTTTTGTATATCTACAAAACCTATATACACAGACTTTTTTAACTCTAGACTTTTTTCTACTACTGTTCTGAGTGCTAATATTGCTTCCCGAGTTCCCCTATTTCTCCTGAAACCGAACTGATCTTCTACTAATCTACTCTCTATTTTATCCTATATTCTCCTGCATATAATATTTGTCAGTATTTTCGAGGCATGTGAAGTTAAACTAATCGTTCTGTAGTTCTTGCATTTGTCTGCTCCTTGTTTTGTTGGAATGGCGACAATTTTATTCTTCTGGAAATCTTTCTGGGTTTTCATAGCAGTTCATAAAACATTGTGAAATAATTTTGATCATACATGGATATATATGATAATGTATGATTGAATATGATCACATATGGCCATGTATAGTCTAACTCATACATGATCATATATGGCCAAAATCAATGTATACTCATATATCATCCCATATGTGTTCATATATGTTCATATGTATTTCATATATGTTCATATGCATTTCCTCTATGTTCATATATGGGCCACATATGATTCATATACGTTAATATACAGCCTATATGAATTATTTTTTCCCGGGCTGTGTACGGCGACCAGTGTCTTCTGAAACCCGTCGAACCATTGGTGCCAGTTGAGAAGCAGTAATGCCCCTTAAGGGCATTCCGAAGTCTCGAGAAATTCCAAATCTCTCCCCCCACTTTTCTCGAAAACGACTGAATAAATCGAAAAATAATGAGTTGACGCATCTTCTTCATGATTCACAGAAGATCCATCAACTCATCATTTTTCGATGTATTCAGTCATTTACGAGAAAAGTGGGGGGAGAGATTTCGGATTTCTCGGGACTTCGAAATGCTCTTAATTGAAACTGTTGTTTTTGCTAAACTATGGTGCGACCAGACTTGCCAGTACTGCGCCTTCAGTGTTGCCGCGATATTATCATTGACAATTTGGGATAATCGATTATCCTAATTCCTATATGTTTCAAAGGAACATTTAATGCATGGATTCTCGACTTTTTACATAAAAAAAAAACGGAATAATGGATCATCTTAGTCTTGTACATGAAATAAACCAAGGTATGCGTCCATTATCGTTTTGATATATCGTGCCGATATACAATTTCTAAGCTCTAATTCTATTGTGACTCCAACTTCAGCAATCAATAAAAAAACACCGGAAGAAGCAGAACAAAAGAATTAGAGATAGAAGATATCCCTTACGAATTGTACATGTTACTGTGTACAGAAACAAGTGATTCTGGGCGTAGGATGTCTTCACTCGTTTGTTGTCTTGCATTTGTACTGAGAAAATAACAGAAAAGGGTGGGAGAATGGAATAAGAAATAGCAAGAGCATTGAGGAACAAAGCCAAGGAGGGAAAAGAGAAGGAGTGGAATATATCACAAAGTATGTTGAAGGTTCGGAATATGTAGTGTAGCTCTCAAACATAGTAAATCTATGGTTGACGCGGCTGCTGATACCTAGCTCTTCTTCCTATGGAGAACAAGTTTCTCCAGCCTATATTGACTCTTACTATCGTGTATGGTCACGAGTCCCATTGGCAGTGGTAATGGCCTTGGCAAACTAACCAATTCGGGTCGGCTCAGTGAATGCACGAACGAACGAACGAACGAACGAACGAACGAACAGAGGAACACACTTGATGTGCTCATATTGTTATTGTTTGGTTCACAGGAGGCAATCCAAGTATATCCGAGCGTTGATCAAGTACCATGAACAATTAACGTGTTATTTTGCACTTTATTATGTGAAATGAATATTTTGTGTATTTTATAATGAAACGAGATCACATAATACAGGAATGGTGGCATATTTTTCCGTCGGCATTATGCCTTAGTGATTGTGGATTGGATAGTGCAAATGGAGCAGATGATAATTCACGTGTATGCAATTCGAGTGGTGTTAAGAGTTAGTGTTGATTACGATAAGCTCAGATGAACTCGGAGCAATCAATTCCGTGCATGAATTATCACGTTGATGAAGAGCAGCCTCATGTTCTCTAAGTCCGAATGGTATTTTGAGTGCAGCCCGAGTTCTTTTTGGATACTTCAACTACTGAAAAGTAAACAATCAGCATGGAATGACCATTTGAAAATTGTCTATCGCCGAAAGGGCAAAAATAGTCATCAATGGTTTTTATCAGTTCACGATTTCAATTCCAATTGTCACAGTGATTGTGGTGATCTTGATAAAAATTTTCCAAGGATCATTATTTTACAGAAACTGTTCTATCACTCCCTCTACAACAATAAGGTACGAAGAGTTACGCGTATTTTTGAACTCATACAATCTAAAAGATAAGTGTAAAATTACTTCGGAGGTGTTATCCAGCCTATACAGTGTAATTCCAACACAAGTAGCATCGGAATATGCTATGAACGTTCAACGAACATCTGAATTATATTCAATGCACATTCCAAAACATCGTTTTATACCCAAGTAGCACCAGAATATACTATGAACGTTCACCGCATATTCGGAATATGTTCTATGCATATCCCAATGAGACCGTTTCATAGATGCTATGCATATTCATCGAACGTATGTGATCGAATACACGACGGTACGTCAATCGAACGTCGATTGAATGCATATCGTGAATTCCGGATATGCTGTGTACGTACTAATTATATTCAAAACAGTCTGGCTTGAACATCCTATTAACGTTCATTGAAAGTTCTTCGTATCTCATTCGTACAAACTACGAACATTTCTGTTCCGTATATGCATTCGAAGGTTTGTTGCTACTTGGGTGAAAGTTCTGAAAGAACACCTAGTCTGCTCAAAACAATTATCAATGCATTCACATTAGAGTTTATAAAACACGAATAAGTTGCATCACAAGATAATAATTCTGAGTTTTCCCGTAATCCAATGAATTTTTGAAATTAAATATTGAGCTTGTTGAATCAGAAATGATGGAAATCACAGTGTTTTTTTAGTGGAGAGTGGCCTCAGATGGATCACCTATTCTTTTCATTGCATGAAACTCTACAATGTTGACCGATCGCCATGTATTGTATGCTGTTGGAAAGACGTTTCGATTCCCCAAAGTTTCCCTCAGAAACTCGAAAATCGAAATCGAAAATCGAAAATGGTAATAAACAGCCTAAATGGAAACCTTGGTTCCAACTCGGACCACCCACTGTTCCAAATCGGACTGGCCATGTTTTTTGGGTTTGCATTGCAAACTTTGGACTTCCAAAAGTATGTGGGTGTGTTCTCTTTGCGATAATTCTTGAAATGAGCAATGTATGATGCAGAAAATTAAATTTTATTGCACATTTTGGTTACAGTTCTTACATAGTATAAGTTATTTTTGAAATAGTAAAAAAACTGACATTCAAAGGAAGGTAACGTAAGAAGACGTGAGTACATTTTTTTTCACCAATATATCCCTCCCATCTGTGTTATTAGGCTTATCAATTAATTGATAATCATCACTTTCTTCTCTCATGGCTCAGTAGATTTTTATATTATTCAAAGTATATCCATTTCTATTGTGGGGAATTAAAGAGATTTTGAGGTGAAAAATCTTTCTAATACTTTAGTAGGGGCGATGTCCAACATTCGATTGAGAGGAACGGACAATTAAAGGGTGGACACTCAACGAGCATCGACTGTCAGTTTGTTTTAGGTTATTGTCACTGAAAACTCATTGAGTGCTGGAGAACGGAAACATAACCAATAACATGAAGTCACCTACTTCCTACACTGAAAAAAGTTTGGTGCTCAACCTGTCATTTCAATGAGGCGCAGCGTTCGTACGTACGATTTGGTGCGGCTCCTACGCCAAATCTGGCTCAGATATTGAACGCAATTAAAGTTGCACGTACTTGCGCGTACTTACGCGCAACTCCTACGCCTGATTTGGTAGACGAGCCGCATTAAGTTGTATGTACGAATGCTGCATTCCATGAAAAAAGGCAGGTTAACTATCAAACTTCTTTCAGTGTACCATTCTCCCACATCTGACCATTTTATATTTTTGAAAAAATTACGAGTTACGATCTTACGAGTTTTGATTCCATGATCAAGATGTAAATTGAGGTCGAATAGAGGACCATCTAGTCCGTACATTACAATGAGATTCAATCTATTTACATGAATATATAAACCGTTATTCAAATAAGCATGAGGCGGTCAAAAGGTTACGACGATGGGCAGTGCGCTATGCATCGCGATGGTTAGATGTACGATATTTCACGTTACATTTGAAAATAACATTTTTGATGCAGATAACAAAAGATCAGTCAATACACTGCGGTCCAGTGATGCGTGAAGCCATTAGGCTTTATGTGTATACTAATCTCATATACAGGATGGAATCGGTGTCAAGAGAAGTTTAATGGTGTAGTAGAAAATGCCTTGATGTCCAAGTCGAAAAATTTTAATATTTTTCACAGCCTGATTCTTTCCGTAATACGCAAAAAATCAGGTCGGATCTGGTTGAAAAAGGGTTGATATCAGATTGAATGAGAATTTTGAAAACGAGACCACGGTGAGAACAGAACGAGATCAGGGCGAAAAATAAAATCAAACCTGATTCACTCCGTAATACGCAACGAATCAGAGGTAAATCAGGTTTATATTTTGATTTGGATGGAAGGGGCGAAAATTGGATTTTCTGTCCTCACTACTGTGGCCTCTGGCAAGAAAATCCATCCATGGATCCATGAATTTGGAATTCATCCACCCATTCTCATGAAATCAACACTGTAAAAAATATTCTACATCAAAGTTGAGAGATGCTTGCAGATGGGACATCATTTTACAAGTCGAACACTTCTTAGACCACCCTCCTTGGATTGATCTCGAAATTTTTCTATGGATTCTATATTCGAAATAAGGGGACACGCGTATCAGGATTTTTTTTATTTCCACTATTTTCAGAAATACACTAATTCGAAATTTTACCCATCTCCCAATCAGGCCAATTTTCAATTGATCGTAACTTTGGTTCTATCCATCGTTCATACTTGATGCTTTTTTTCAATTTGAAGGTAATGGAACGAAGTTTACTTACAAGGGGATATCAGTCAGAAAAACTTGCGAATCCATATAGTTATGAACAATTACAATGTTTAAAACGGATTTACTCACTGTAACTCAAATCATATAGTAGATACAGAAAAGTTACACCATCGTTTTCCGCGTTCAATTTCCCATAAAAATCATCTTCTATATTGATGATGTCTCTGCAAGAAGTCTTGGATAAACATTATTTTGTTAGGCGCGACGCAACGAGCAATGACGCGCTGGGTTTGCGATACCCAAGACTGCACGTCTTGGCACACTCTTTGTTCCATAAATGAATTTTTTTCGTTTCATGAACAATTTTTTTCGTCACCAGTGTTCCAATAACACGTTCTCATAACGGATAAATGTAAAATATCAAGATACATATGTTGCTCTTGAAAGATGAAAAATCATCGTCATGTGTTTCAGAATAACGGGTAATTTTTCAATGAAAATTTCACGATAATATCACATGTATTCTATGACGAAGTCTATACAGTACGATGCATCACGGAAATCAGAGTTCTATCGATTGATACCACCATAACACTGTGGTCCCGTATTCAAGAACCTCATTCAGGAGGATAGAGGAAATTTAGTTCTTATCAGCTTTTACTTCCTTATTACTGATGAAAAATCGTATCAACTAATTTCACTCAATTGATTCTGATCAATTGCTTTTTTTCAGTGCAGAATTGACGTTTGTTATTTTAGACATAACTATAGTTACTGTTATTAATTTGAATTTGTCAATACTACCGTATTCGTTGCCGGCTCCTTTGGTTTTATTACTCTAAAAGTAAGTATACTTTTGAAGTCATATAATACATTTACAAAGTTTGAATACTATTATTCATTATTTTCATTTTCAAAAATTCTCAAAACTTGTCGAACTCATCTCGCTTGACCACCGGATCCCCTCAAAGTTTTTTGAAGAGATCTGATTGAAATTCTTGAAAATATCTTCCATAAGATGTCTTCCAGATATCTTCTTATGAAACAACTTCCAGAATCCTACAAGAGACACTGAACAGAAATGTATGGTTATGGTAACGATCTGAAGTGACAGATAGCTGCAGTAGCGATACGTAGATCGTTCTGATAACGATCTAGATTGTTTCATACTAATCTGGATCTTCCCTGGAACGATCCATTCAAGTTGTGGTAGCAATATCGACATCCCTACACTTCAGATAGCTATAACAGCCGCTCAGTATTGTTATGAAAGCAATATTTTTTTTCAATGTATCTCTTAGAATGTTCCAGAATAATTCCTTAAAATTTTTATCCGGGTACAATCCATGCATTGGAAACAAAAATGCAAATAAGAAATGCAAAGAAAGTTGGAAATATGAACATTTGAAACCATTCAGTTCGATTCATGTTGTAGGAGAATATTATACAGATATCAAAAACTTTTATTGCAAGGTCAGTGCATTCTGAGTTGTAAATTTTTATTACATAGAATCATGAGTGTAATTCAATCTTAGGCCCTAATAGATACACTGAAGAAAAAAATTCTTACACTCAAATAAATGGTTATTTGTCCTGCACCAAAGAAATATTCATTAGAATCAGTAGGATATTCTGTAAAACTAAAATAATTTATTTCAATCAAATAAATCATTATAACCATTCGATGATTCGAATAAATTATCTAAGCTTCAAAGAACATCCTGTTCATTCCAATAAACATTTCTTTGGTACAAGCCGAATAACCATTTATTTGACTGGGAGAAATTTTTTTTCAGTGTACACTTATATGGTGAAAAATTCAGAATCAGATGTATACATGAACGTCAGCGACATGAACATACGACGAAATCGAGGTATGGAAGCTGTGAGCAAAGTTGAGATTCTATTTCTTTCTTCCCTTCCACTGATACCCACGCATAGTAATAACATTGGCGACTGCACTCGCAGCGATATCAGCCGCAGACAACTCACGATCTGGGAAACCAGTCACAGCCATTTTGAATTCTTGTATTCATCCTATCCTGAACCCTGTCTTTTCTTCCTCTCTTCCTCTCTTCTTCTCTTCATTCGACAACAATCGACAATTCAAATGAAAATAAGAAACAAAAACTTGAAAATAATTTTCTTCGTAATGAATTATAATTTATCGTTGAGATCAAAAGATCTATACAAAAAGTTCAACAACTCTGAGTTATGTTCAATTTCATACAATAGATACACGGAGAAAAAGGTATCTTAAAAAGTACCATAATTTATGGATTTTCTGCGCTGGTCTGACCGAGTCTAAATATTTACCTGAAAAAACCTCTAAAAGTACCATAATGTCTTGGACTTTTATACGGAAGGTACCATACTTATTTCAAAAAGTCCAAGAAATGATGGTACTTTTAGAGATTCATGCAAGTGAATATTCCGACTCGGGTCGGACCAGCGCTGAAAATCCATAAATTATGGTATTTTTCAAGATATCTGTTTTCTCAGTGTATCATAAATACAGATTCAGCTATAATTTCGCACGCATGAAATTCATCGCATCGCAATTAACCAAGTGAATTAAAGATTATATTAGTATATATGATCACTATTAATATAGAGAATTTAGCATAGATGTGAGATTGGAGAATTATAGACCGCTTACCAAACATTGAGGTACTTCTTATATTAATTCGGAGTCTGGAGGTGAGACTGTCAAAGGGTGTGTGTTCCAATATATACTAGGACGCGAAGTATTTCATGAATTTGTATGTTTTCAATAATAATCATTTCCTCCTTTCCTAACAACATTTAATGAGAGACACTCAACCAGTACACGGAAAGACCGGGTCTATTAATAGTTCGGAAGAATTTATTAACGTTTAGAAAAATGACTATCAATTTAGGGAAAAAGAGGATCGCTGGAAAATATTCGTAGTAAGTCTACCAAAAATTCATAGTCAAAATATTAACAGTTGATAGGTTCATTGGTAGTTTTCACAGTGAAACTATCAATTTTTAATACATCGTCTACGAATTCTTAGTAGACTCACTACGAATATTTTTCAGCGATCCTTGTTTTCCCTAAATTGACAGTCATTTTTCTAAATATTAATAGACCCGGTCTTTCCGTGTAGATGTAGGGGTGCGCGAGACGAGATTCTCGACAATACTTTGAAAGTCTCGTCTCGGTATCGAGAAATATCATCAGATGCGAGTATCGTCTCTGTATTGTCTCGGTATCGTTGGACACGGTATCGGTATCGTCTCGCCAGTATTGGCATCGCCTATTATTTCTGATGAAAGTAACAATACTCCACCATTATACTCTGAATATCAGTGTACACGGAAAAAAAGGAATAGTTGCAGCAACTACTTAAATGGTCGATTTTCGACCATCTACTTGAGTAGTTGCTGCACACGCAGAGAATTTTGTAGTTATCGATTATTATAATTATTTTGTAATGTTGGACTATACTGACACTGTGGCCGAAATCATTCAACGTTGATTTTTAAATACTTCGCGGACATCTCTTTTCACGGAAAGAAAATTGTAATTCTTCTTTGTTTTGTGTCCAACTTTACTACATTGTACCGTAATTTCAATCATTATCATAGCAATATTCATCGTAATGTCAGTATGGTCCAACTTTACAAAAACATAGTAATATTCAATACATTTTTGTTACAATTTATACCACAAAATTTTCTCCGTGCAGCTACTTAGTAGTCAGGACAAGTAACACGTTAGCTGCCTCAACTAACTAAAATACTCCGTAGATTGCCAAGTATTTACTTTAGCTAGTGCAACTATCGAGTTAGTTTAGGCAGCTAACGTGATACTTGTCCTGACTACTAAGTAGTTGCAGCAACTATTCAAGTAGATGGTCGAAAATCGACTATTTAAGTAGTTGCTGCAACTATTCCTTTTTCTCCGTGTACACGTAGAAAAAGATATTTTAAAAACCCCCATAATTTATTGAGGATTAGCACCAGTCTGTGGTGAATGAAATTATTTACCTGAATATAGCTTCAAAAGTACCATAATTTCCTGTAGAAATACGTCTAATTATGGGGCTTTTTGAGAGTAAATTCAGGTGAAAACTTTATCTGTCAGAGACTGGCGCTGATCCTCAATAAATTACGGGACTTTTCGACACATCTGTTTTCTGCGTGTAATTTCATTCCTCTGGTATTGGTTTGATCGTCGCAAGAGGATCTTTGAGTGTAAAAACATAGATTATGATTATTCAGAGTTTCTTCAAATTGATTCATATTCGCGACTCTCGCAGTAAAGTCCCCTCTATGATCACGATCAAGTCTGAGTATTTTGAAATGAGCCAGCATAACATATCGTCTAGTTTATTGAGGAATTGATGAAAATCAGAGCTAAGTTTCGTATAAACTCAAACCATTTTAATAAATATACATTTATCTGAAATCAGTGAAGTTTCGGTAGAATGATAATGTTCATCGTATAATGTAATAATACATTGTAAAAAACGGTATCAAAACGGGATCAGAATTCATACAGAATCAACACCACGTGGATTCTATACAAATCCATCTCAAAATCGGTGTCAAAATGACACCGAACGATGTTAGAATGACACTTTATGGTGTGGAAATAACACCATGTGGTGTTAAAACAACACTATTTGGTGTGAATTTTTATTAAGCCTGCCAATTTTTCACATTGTACACGGAGAAAAATGTAGGTCGAAAATATAGTAATCTTGAATAAAAATTTGAGAATATTTCTTAGAATCTGAGAGTTTTTCTGGAATGCATAATAAAGACAAAGCGTTTCACTTTTTTGTGGAATTTTATTCGAAAAACAATGAAAAATTATCAACACCTCATTAAGAATAGAGAAACATATGACCTTTCCAAAAGTCCCGCGTGAAATTTTACAAAAATAGTGAGAAAATTTCAATATCCTACTATTCACTTTGTGAAATTTCGTATGCGACTTTTGGGAAGTTCATATGTTTCTCTATTCTATATTAAGTATTGATAATTCTGCATTATTTTTCGAATACAATTCCACAAAAAAATGGACCGTTTGGTCTTTATTATGCATTTAAGGAAAATTCACAGATTTTGAGAAATATTCTCAAATTTTTATTAAAGATGACTATATTTTTGACCTGCATTTTTCTCCGTGTACCGCCGCTGGCTCTTCCCAGATCGGCTTTTCTAACTACAGGAGCTTCGTTGCAATGTCAGCTTTGAAAATCGGTAGGCAGGCACATGAGAGGACGTGTAAGCCATGTTTCATAAATGCCATATGTATCCCGTTGAGCAGAAGAGTCCGTATCCAAGCAGCACCAGAATATACTATGAACATTCTTCGAATATTCGAAACATGTTCTATGCACATGCGAATGAGACCGTTTCATAGGTGCTATGCATATTCATCGAACGTATGTGATCGAATATACGACGATACATTGATTGAACGTCGATTGAATGAATGTCGTACATTTCGTGTATACTGTGTACGTCCCAAGTATATTTGAAACAGTCTCACTCGTACATTCTACGAACGTTTCCCGTTCATATATACTTTGAAATCCTGTTGCTGCTTGGGTAATAACCGGAATATTTGAAAAACCGTAAAAATCCTCAAATCCAATGCGCGGCTGGTTAGCAGCGTGATCCTTTTTTGCTATTTCTTATCTACTTGTGAGGAATCCATTGGAGCAGTACTTTCATTTACAAGAAGAGAAGAAAGTCGATGTTGATCACACTGAGAAAAACCACACAGTTGCTGTAACTAAATGCTAGCCAGAGCAGCAAAATAATTTATTCATGTATGAGATGGCTAGACTTTTATTCAAGCGGCGCATTTTGTTTAGTCAATTAAATTTAGTTGGAATGAGTAAAACTTTCACTCCTCACAAATCAATATTTCGACGTTGTGACAACCAAATATTCCAATGGAATCAAAATGGCATCCCAACTGAATTATTTAGTTGATAGAATATGGTTTTACTGAAATATTGTTAGTTATTGAACATCAGATATCGACTAGGAATCTCTGAACGACCTCACTAGAAATGACTCCAGTCATTTTCCAGGTCATTACAAGGCATTGCTAGGCCTTGAAAATCACTCACAAAGGCATCGTAAGGTCTTGCAAGGCCTAGGGAATAACTTGACTGATTTCTACTAAGGATATTTTAGTCAGGAGAGGTTTCGAGAAACTTTTTGCATTTCTACTTACTACATATTTTAGCACAATCTCACTGCATAAGAAAAGATTTTGTACGAATATTCTCCAAACAAAACCATCACAGAACCGATAAACCGATGGAATTGAAAACTTTTGTCATGGAGTAATCTATTCTCCCAAAAATAAAATACAAAATTCAGTATCGCCATTGCACGCTGTTGCAGACGTGTCGTTGAAAAGGGGGCATGGGTAGATATACCGGTAAAACAATTGAAGATGATGAAATGGTAGTCAGCGCATGCGTAATCAGATTCTATTTGCTAAGGAACTCATTTAAATAAATATTTTAAACTGCCTTGAATTAACATTTTTGAAATGAAACAATTTATTCAACGCGCATAAATTTTTAGTTGTCACAAATAACTTATTTATGCTACTGTTAACTCAACTTTTGTATTTGAAATGAACAGACGTCAAATTATTGTTTTTGCTAATGCAAACAAATTTTTATTCGTATCAAATAATGATTTATTCAAACGAACTAACAGATTATCAACTAATGTATTTTTGCTCACACAACTAAGCGATTTCTCTCAGTGCATGAGCTATGTTGTCCGTGGAAGGTTTCTTTCTTATGCTCATACACTGTTCTATCAATGAATCACTTTGATCTACCACCAGATTTAGAAGAAGCATTTGAGATTTGTTAACCTTCGCTATCAGTGCTCTCCCCTTCATTCGTGTTTCTTGTTTCTAACACACAGCCAGGAGAAATACTCTGAATGTAGGCTCAAGTCAGTGATGTCAGAATATTCAGAATGCCAGATTTGGGACCGAGGCCCTTCTTACCATCTCCATTGACCGCTTCCCTTTTCGCCCACCATGCGGATGTAATCGGGCGAGCGAGAAAGAAGAAGTAACTATCACTCTCTCGCTCGTCCGACTTGGACCGCATGGTGGGAGAAACGGGAAGCGGTCGATTGGGAAAGTAAAAACGGTCTTGGTCCCGAATCTGGCATCACTGGCTCGAGTAGATGAAACCGTATGGTTTATTGTCGAGGTATCATTTACGCGTTTCAGAACAACATTTTTCTCCAAGGATTTCAACTGGTCTTGATATTGACACATAGAATCTTGTGTGTTTCTCGTTGCTCTCTCGTTCAATCATTCGAAATTGCGAATTTAGCGTCTTCCCAGACAGCACAACGTGCGACTGGAACGTTTATGGAGGGTTTATAGAACGTAGGAGAAGTTTTCTGAACGTTCAGAAAACATCCCAGAGACACATTGTGCTGTTAGGGTTGAAACTTCTGAGCGTCTTTGAATATATGATTTTTCAGTCGCGTGTGAGTATGACACGCTAGCACAAGGCGAGAAACTTCCTTTGTACCGAGTCGCACCACTCTATCAATGTTATCCATTGATACGTTTATTTGGATTTTGGCGAGTCTGAACGACGGTTGATAACAGGCATCGATTTCTATCGGAGTTATCCGCTAGCTGATATATAAAATGGTTTTTATTTTTCTTTGCTGTTTAAATATTCGATTTGCTTATCCAGAATGGCTACTGGTTTTCCAAGGGAGGAACAAGCCCAAGTAACACCAATGTGCGTCAAATATTCTCCGAAAGTTCTTAGGATATTTAAATGTCCTGCAAACATTCTCAGAATGTTTGACGCACGTTTTGTGCTACTAGGGAGGCTGTTCTGAACGCTCACATTTCTGTTGGTAATTGTTTAAATCTTTACGAATAAGTTCATTCGATTGCACTAATGTATTTGGGGTAGCTTCTAAATTAGACACTTTGCCATGGATAAGTTCGTTTGATCGAACTACGGATTTTGTAGTACTTTCTACATTGTACACTTTATCTTTTGTTTCTCCCACATCCTTCTGCAGGTCTGTTGAGAGAGCTCGCGAACCCTCTGAAGTAGTTATAACTTTGATTGGAAAAATCCATTATGTTGTATTCAAGACGACGAATATACACGCATCTTACGTATGAGTATTGAATCGTAACGAAAACACATCTTATCCGTATGAAGGCTGATACCGAACTTAAAAAGGAAAGTTAGAATTACTCTTCTAGACGATTAATATCGTCTATTTATGAAATCTGGTCTCACACAATGTTCTGTTATGAAAATAACGGAAAGCTAGAATATTAAAGATATGAGTTTCTAAACTATCAAGTTTTCAAACTATCTCTCTAAAAAAGTGGAATCTCACTCTAAAAATTCTAAAGAGTGCATTATTTGGTCTGGTATTCCTTATGATCTGATACGTAAACCGTGACTTCACTCCAATTCTTCACACCCGGAAAAATATGTTTAGCTGTATCAGCTAGATTTTAGCTATCATAGCTAGATATTTCGCTGCAGCAGCTAGAATTTAGCTGGTACAGCTGAACATTTTTTTCCGTGCAGTAAGTAATTTCTGATCGAACTTTCAATTACACGTAACAGGAGCAAAAGTTATTCATGTCAATGAAAAATTACACTTACATTACAATGGAATTTAGGTTACAACCAGATACATTATGTTGTGATATAATATAGCAAGAATTTGGAATTGTGTTACGTGTAAATGAATTCCCAATTCGTTTACCGAGAATTAAGAATTTCACTCACAAATATATTCGAAAAATGCATGGAATTTGAAGAAATTTTACATTGTCGATTCTTGTCAATGCTTATGAGCCGATGGAATTTTACACTAACCTATCAGCATCTACTATACTCATTCTTCTAATTTATTCATTTAATTTAACCACTCGGGAAAACATGAGAATTGGCCAGATATGACCATCTATGATCATGCAAGATCATACTCTGCGTGGTGGATAAAAGAAGGTATACCAACAGCACGCTGTATTCCCGTGCGGTCACCCATCTAAGTACTGCCCTGCTTAACCTCGGTACTCGAATGAGAACCCGTGCGTTCAACAGGCTATGCCCATTGGCTTGGGAGTCAATGAAAAAATTCATTATTTATGTTGCATGTTACATTATTTATATTGAGTCCCCTTTTGAAACCTCAAACACACTTTCCATAACTTCCATGGAATCTCATGCGGTTCGATTGGACTATTCTTGAGACAAGAAGAACAGAAGTTTAAGTATAGTAAATAAGTTCTCATACATATGGATGAACCAGATTTGACGAGGCATGATCATGAATCATTTTTCCCCCAGTTGTTCTTATACATTCGATGTTCCACATGATCTGGCATGGTGAGGAATGAGTTTTTCCCAGGCGAACTTGAAAATTATATGTTGCACATGATCTTACATGATCATGCATGGCAGGAAGGTGTGCAAAACAGGGATGAGCATTTTTGTACTCCCGGAGTACTTTTGGTAGGGAATATTTTTTTTTGACCTCATATTTTATTTTAGAGACAAATTGTACAAAAAAAGTACTCCCCACTAACAGTAAAATGCCCATTCCTGGTACAAAATTGTGGGGGTCCATATTTGCACCTGTCTGGAGTCAGTGTACATAAAATGATTGTCCAAATGGTTGTTTCAAATGATTGTTGGAATCGCTTTTTACTTGGTTGAATATGCATAATACACATGGTCACGTCAGTGTAGATTCATTGAGGCAAGAAAATTATTCTAATAATATATGTAGTTGGATATGGCGAACCATAATACGTAGTTGAGTCAATAGAATATTCGGTAGACCCAATCATATTTTACAGAGTCTACAGATTCTGTTGACTCAACGAAGTATATACTTGGTTGCGCCAACTAGCCAAGTAGCAACAGACATTCCCTTATAACATTCTTAAATTCTGCACATTCAGTGCAGATGCAATGCATATGAATTTCATGTTCAATGTGAAATTCACATAGCAAATACATAGGATGTACAAAATTCGAAAAAGTTATAAGGGTTCGAACGTATACACGAAATAGAAACGTCGTTTGTAGAATGTATGAATGAGACTGTTTTGAGTATACTCGGTATGTACATAGTACATTCGAAATGTAGGGTAAGGCGGGGTAATATGCCAGTGTGGGTAAAATGCCACTTGGGTGATATTTTCCAAAATTACCGCAGATATCAGTCATAGCTTAGTCATATGTTTTTCGGAATCAGTTAGTCTACTGATTCAGAAGAACATATGATTGCCATCTGCGGTAATTTTGGAAAATATCACCCAAGTGGCATTTTACCCACACTGGCATATTACCCCGACTTACCCTATGTTGTTGAAGTTTGAATCTTTTTTAGTAACGAAACCAAAATTCAAACTTGCAGAATCTGATGAATAATCGTCATTTATCTTCTCAAATTGACTCCTTGACACTGGAAACATCGCTGGAAAATGTACTGCAAAATTTTGGGTCTCCAATAGCTAAGTATTCCCTTATTCGATTACTAATTCGTTTCAATAAACGATTCGAAATTGAGCAACATCGAAATGTACAGTATGCATTCAATCGACGTTCCGTTAACACACGTCCATACATTCGACTACGTACGTCCGATGAGTATACATCACGCGTATGAAACGGTTTCGTTGTGAAATGTGCATTGGATACCCTAATGGAAATGTTACAACGTGTTTTTTGGTGTGAATTGGTGTGATTTGGTTTTTTGGTGTCAGTGCAGATCAAGTGAAAAATCAGTTTTGGTTTGTTATTTCACCATGAAAACACGGTGTATTTGTGAATTTTCCACACTAATATCTTTGAGTTTCTTTGAAGTGGTCTACCCACTTTGGACGCAAAAAAAAGAAAAGATGATTTCATAAAGTTTTTTGATGGGTTCATATTATAGATGTGAATATAAAAGTTGTAACACTTGATAAATACACTCTGGAAATCATCATCATCAAGTGATCAGTCTTATAACTGGTTTGATGAAATCCTCCAACCCTATCTATTATCAGCTAAACGCCTAATTTCTGCATTTCTACGACAGCCCTTATTAATGTAGGTCTACCTTTACTAGTTTTACCATTCATTTTCCCTCCTAATATTGTTTTCAATAAACTATCATGTCCTATAACACAGTGAAAATTTTATATTAGATATTAGCATATTTATATTGTACTTTTGGGATATATTTGATTATATCGCTATGCACCACAATTTTACGAGCATTCACCATATTCTCTCGTGAGGATGGAGATAAATATCTTATAATTTAAAATAAATATAATTCTGAACCTCATAATAAAGTATATCCCATTAGTACCGTAAAAATATAGTAATCTTTAATATAAACTTTTCTCTGTGCAGATTACGTCTTCTGTTAACGAGATGTTTCAACAGATTTTTCTTTTCATTCACCTCCTCAAGTACTTCTTCATTTTTTACTTCCTCTATCCATTTTATCCTGAGCATCCTTCTGTAACACTACAATTCAAAAGCTTCAAGTCTTCGTTGGTCAGTTTTTCTGATTGCCCAAGTTTCGCAACCATGTACACTAAAAAAAAGGTCTAGTGCTTATGACGACGCGATATGGTTGAGATAAGTATTCGAAAGAAACAATAAACGGTAACGCTGTGACAACTGTAATATAGTTGGTAGAGCGAACTGGTATCCGCCCTACAACGATACGCATCTTTTCTCTATACACAGGGCTCGTTGTATTAAACATGCTCTTCGCTGCCACAGCAATGCGTTGCGAACAGCATACACTTTCGTGGTAAGAACGAAAATTTTTTTCTCAGTGTAATGCTGTGCTCCAAACGTAACTCTTCAAAACTTTCATCCTCACTCCTCAATTAATATTCTTTGAGCATAATAACTGTTTCTTCTGTAACTCTGAAAATATATTTGAAAAAATTATTTTGATTCATTTTAGTTACTTTTGGTGTAGAAAATTCACAAATACACTAGAAGACCACGGTGTTGAATCGGCTTATTTGATTCTATTAGGGTATTCCGAATCAAGAGAGGCGCCCAAGTAGCACTAGAATATACTATGAACGTTCTTCGCATATTCTGAATATGTTCTATGCACATTCGAATGAGACCGTTTCATAGGTACTATGCATGTTTATCGAACGTATGTAATCAAATATACGACGATACGTCACTCGAACGTCGATTGAATGAATATCGTACATTTCGGATGTATCATGTACGTTCTAAGTATATTTGAAACAGTCTCATTCGAAAATTCCATGAACGTTCATTATATGTTCTTCGTATCTCATTCGTACATTCTACGAACGTTTCTATTTCGTATATACTTTGAACTTCCATTGCTGCTTGGGCGTCAGCGTCTCGACCCCAAGTACCCAAGTAGCATCAGAATATACTATGAACGTTTTTAGAATATTCGAAATATGTTCTATGTACATTCGAATGAGACCGTTTCATAGGTGCTATGCATGTTCATCGAATGTATGTAATCGAATATACGACGGTACGTCAATCGAACGTCAATTGAATGAATATCGTACATTTCGAATGTATCATGTACGTTCTAAGTATATTTGAAACAGTCTCATTCGAAAATTCCATGAACGTTCATTATATGTTCTTCGTATCTCATTCGTACATTCTACGAACGTTTCTATTTCGTATATACTTTGAACTTCCATTGCTGCTTGGGTGTATGAAAAACCCCCAAAAAAAAAGATTTTGAAGAATAATGTACAAATATTTTTCATAATATCCGCTGAATATCCTTATGGGCCACCGAAGGAGAGACTACCCAAGCAGCAACAAAAGTTCAAAGTATATACGAAATAAAAACGTTCGTAGAATGTACGGATGAGATACGAAGAACATATAATGAACGTTCATAGAATATTCGAATGAGACTGTTTCAAATATACTTGGAATGTACATAGTACATTCGAAATGTAAGATATTCATCCAATCGACGTTCGATTGACGTCCCGTCGTATATTCGATTACATACGTTCGATGAATATGCATAGCACCTATGAAGCGGTCTCAGTAGAATATGCATAGAACATATTTCGAATATTCGAGGAACGTTCATAGTATATTCTGGTGCTACTTGGGTATATTCCGATGCTACCCAAGCAGCAACAGAAGTTCAAAGTATATACGAAATAGGAACGTTCGTAGAATGTAAGAATGAGATAACATATAATGAACATATAATGAACGTTCATAGAATGTTTGAATGAGACTGTTTTAAATATACTCAGAAGGTATATAGTACATCTCAAATGTACGATATTCATCCAATCAACGTTCGATTGACGTATCGTCGTGTGTTCGATTACATAGTTTCATCATATATTCTTCGTATTTCATTCGTCCATCTACGAACGTTTCTATTGCGTATATACTTCGAACTTTTGTGCCTGCTTCCCAAGTAGCACCAGAATATACTATAAACGTTCACCGCATATTCGGAATATGTTCTATGCATATCCCAATGAGACCATTTCATAGGTGTTATGCATATTCATCGAACGTATGTAATCGAATACATGACGGTACGTCGATCGAATGTCGATTGAATGAATATCGTACATTCCGTAAATTCGTAAATTCTACGAACGTTTCTATTTCGTATATACTTTGGACTTCTGTTGCTACTTGGGTACTAGGGTATGAAAATTTGGAGGCTAGTCGAGTAGTGATGATACAACGTTGTGAATTCCGTATTCAGAAACCTCACTGAGAATGATACAGGGAATTTATTCTTCTGTATTGTTCTTCATTGGAAACTTTCAACAGGACATAATGACGGAAGTTCATAGGATTTGATGAAAATTTTAATGTTTCGCTTTTTACCGACTTTGACGCTCATTTTCCTCCTTCTTTCGATAGTATACTTCCTGCGGTACATCAACCTCCGTGTTTCTACATTATCGATCAATGTTTCCACTGTAACTTACTGGATATCATATCAGATGGCGTCACACTGGAAAAATTCAGAGCAATGCTCTTTACGTATAGACATAGAAAAAATTGGGATTTGCTCTTGACGAGGATTAATACAAAATTACTTCAGGGACGTGAAAAAAAAACAAATGTGAATTGCATCAACACTTTCTGAATGCAAACGATGGTCATTATGTACGAAGTATACTCGCTTTTGTTTTAACCCTTAGTGCCCACACCTCCGTAGCGAATTATTAGAATACAAATGGGGTCAACCTGACCCCATGCTATTTTCATCAATGGACATCTGAATAACTATGGACTCTTGTGCAAATGGTTTGAATGGTTTTTGCAATGAACTGATTGAACTTCAAGGTCGTAGGTGATATTTGAGAACAAAATTCATTCCCTCGAAAAACATGCTTGAAGTTACATAAACCGACATAAAGAAAATATTCAAGTTCAATTGTAATTCAGCCATCAAAAGTTGAAATTAAGAAGCATGCCAATATTGAGCCAGGCTATCATCAATAATCGGCGTTACTTTGAAAACTAATTTTTATCCCGACTAGAGCAAAGTTTTGGCAATATTCAACCACGTTCCAAATGATCCTCACCTTCAATAGAATCTATCTTTCAGTCAATGTTGGACCGAGGATGAGCCTAGTCAGCGCCGAGCCTGGCTGAATTGTGAATCAGTGGTAGGCTGACAATTGAAATCCGTTGAACATTGATATCGGTGCGGCATTATATTTGTTGTTAGTCAACATTGAATATTCATAGATTGCCAAGTCTTGGCTGCCAACATTGCGTAAAGCTATATTCTATTGTCAGGATTGGCGAAACCTAAAAGTATTGATTCAGCTCATATTCTACCTGAAATTAAGTTTGTCTTTCTACGGTGCTGTTACTTGCAGTGATGAAGTAGAGATTTCAACAATAGTATTATAAGGAGCAAAAAGATATATAGTTATGATGAATAACAATCTTTCAATAATCATAATAATCTCCATTTTTCATGAAAATCAAGTACGAACCATAACGTTCTTGAGATGTAAACATATTGAAGGTCTAGAGTTCTTCGAGTACTGCTATAGTTGAACTATACCTAAGTGAGCCTTCCCTGGTGGAAGGGAAGCGTGTGATAAAGAGTAACGGAAGCGTAAGAATGTCTCAGATTACGTTTCCAATACTTCTCACATGCTTCCTATCCACTCTTCGATTACGCTTCCGAGTGTAAAGCCCGGTTCTATGAAATTGGTGTTACTTCCGATACGCTTCACACACTTCAAATATACGTTCGAACCACTCTTGATGTTCCACTTGACGCTCAATATACGCTTAAATACACGTTCCAAATACTTTCCAACTACGTCCCTGACACTTTTTATTACACGCTTCCCTTTCACCAGGGTTGGTAGCCGAATAGTCAAGGTAATCGAATATGACGCTACGAGTCCGGGTTCACGTCCCGAGAAATAATTTTTTTTTCGATTCCGCTAAAATAGTCGTATTTCATACCTATAATGCGGGAGCTAAACTACGTATTCCCAATCTTTCCTTACCAATGTTGAATGCGCGTGCGTAGTTGAATACGCTTGCGCAGTATGTTTTCATTAGTCCCTCGGGAGGGAATAGAGGGAGTAATGAACGCCGGAGAAATAGCGTCAACCGTAGTAAAAATGAATCATACAAGAACATATAAAAATCATATGTGATCCATATAAAATACATATATGGGCATATATATAATTCGTACATAGTCCATATTGAATCCATGTATGGCCCATATATAATTCATATGTAATCCATATACCCAAGCAGCACCAGAATATACTATGAACGTCCTTCGGATATACGAATTATGTTCTATGTAGATTCCAATGAGGCCGTTTCATAGGTACCATGCATATCCGTCGAACGTATGTAATCTAATATACGATAGTACGTCAATCGAACGTCGATTGAATGAATATTGTACATTTCGAATGTACTATGTATGTTCCAAGTATATTTGAAACAGTCACATTCGAATATTCTATGAACGTTCATTATATATTCTTCGCATCTCATCCGTACATTCTACGAACGTTTGTATTTCGTATATACTTCGAAATTCTCTTGCTGCTTGGGTATGGCTTGGGCTTGCCCATGAGTGCAAGATTTTTCACATACGTTAAAAAATTCTACCATGTATGAAATATTCTCCATACATGGATTATATATGCATTATATATGGATCATATGGTATATGGTCATATATGGATTGTATATGGATTATATATGATCCCACATGTTTTCATGTATGGACCATATATGGATCAAATATGTATTATGTATGAATTATGTATGGATCATATATGGATTAAATATGTATTATGTATGAATTATGTATGGATCATATATGCTTCCTTTTCACTAGGGAAGTTAATTAAACATGTAAGGACGTTCACTATTTTAGCGAAATCGGAAAAAAAGTATTGTATGTCCCTCGAGAGGGAAATGATTTTCACCTCGTGTGATTCTCGCCCTCGCTTCTCTTGGGCAACAAACATTACCCCCGGTGAAATTCACTCATTCCCCTCCCTCGTAGCATAATGTGCTATTCCAATAATATTGGCTCCTCACTATTCGTATCTGAAGGCAATAGTTGTAAAAATCTTATATTTTAATAAGAACTAACTTTTGTCCTTGCTTTTAACAAAATGATCTATTACTGGTTAACAGGTCCATTTACTACCTCAAAACAAAAATCTTTATAATAAATGGATACTCGTGCTCAAAATTTAGATACTTGTCCTCATACATGGTATAAAATATTCTAGTTCTTATAATATTTCTTACACCTCTTAGAATACATTTCTCTCCACATACGTCAGATGCATTGATTGTGTATGCACTGCATGTAACAGCGATGAGTTAAGATAAACATGGAATGAGATACAAAAAAAAGGTGGATCTCTGGATAGCGTTGTTGGGCGTTCAAGACTTCAAATTAAAATAAAAAAAAAAGAATAACTATAAAGACGGAAGAATGCGGATAAAAGAAGATGAAAAGCGAAAAACAAGTGAAAAGGGTTTGCATAAATGAGACGGTTGAGAAAGGTACAGGAAAAAGAAGAGCGTCTTCGAATAGCGGGGTTTAAACGTAGCTGCCTCTCATTAAGTTGAATTGTCTCTGAAGATGAGCTTCCTTAATTACTCAGATCTTTCTTCGTATGCAATTCTGAGTACCATCTCTTACTCTCTCAATTATAATCGTGCTCATGTACGTGTACAGTGAAGATACCTTCAATTTTATTCAATGTTTTCTGAATATACCAAGAATTTGAATTTGAACATTCTATTGGTATTGTGAAATGCAATACAAAAATGATGTAGACAAGTAACAATTAGATGTGGAACAAAGCTGTATACTAGTATCTTTGAAAACAGTTTATTTTTATATCTTTTGAAATGATATTTTCAGACATCCACGGAAAATTGAATTTATTCAACATTCAAATGAAACCAAGCAATGTACCCGGGATTCGCTACAAAACTGACAATTGATGGGGAGTATATCGGTAAAGGAAGCTACACGGTGTGAGGTTTGTTTCAATTGCATAACTCCCACATTACTCGAGAAACACACAGGGAGGTCGCTGCACGTTACTTCCCATTTTAGTACGTTCATTGTGCACTAAAAAAAATGTTCTGTTATTTCAACAAAACTTTTGTCATTTGAGGCAAGAATTTTTGTTTGAATATGGTCAATAAAATTCGTTGGTTGGAGTAAGAAATTTTTTGTCCGGTTGACCAAAATTTTGTTATCGTTGAAAAATATTTTATAATTATTACACAGAGAAAAGTTTATATTAAAGATTATTACAAATGGTATGGTACCCGTGGGATATATCTGATTATGACGATAGGAAATGTAACTTTCTATTTATTGTTTACTCCATATATTAGCCTCGAGAAGAGTTGTGGTAATGTTCAACATACTCCCCGGGTGGAAATTTTTCCCGGCTCAGAGCCGGGTCAAATTTATAATCCGTACTTGAAAAGTGGACCATACTTTGAATGTTACGCTTTTGGAGCGCTCATAGGTGCTCATAGGTATCAGCGCTGGCAGACTCGTACATTGTTTCTGCCCTTTCCATCTAACTATTCTCCTCTCCCCCACCATGCTAATCAAGTCGAGTGAGCAGGAGAGAAAATAACTTACTCTCTCACTCGCCTGACTTGATTGGCATGGTGGGGGAAAGGAGAATAGCTCAATGGAAGAGGCAGAAGGCGGTGTATGCCTTAAATCTGACAGCATTGATCAGTACACGTAATAAACCCATCATAAAGTACCTATTGTACTGGATATTGTACCCTCTAACCGTATCTTCTAAAATATTTGAGGAATCCAATCGAGAGTTGGAAAATTTTCTATTTCATGCAATACTGATTAATATTCCGTGAGGTTGTCTGTGTGCCTGTCAACCTGTCTGTCGCTCTGTCTATTTGTGTTTGGAATATCTCTGGACCGAGTGGACCAAATGAACTGAAATTTAAAAGGTCCCTTCTTCAAACCCTCCCCCAAGGACCATTTGGTTTTCATTGAAATCGCACGAAACTTTCTATTTTTGAGAGAATTTTTCTGCATAAATAGCTGATCTCGGAGAAAATTTTCTTCAAAATGTACACATATACATGATTTTCACCGTGCATATTAGTCATTTTCTTCGCAGTTTTCGAATATTCGTTATTTCGGCTTGCATTAACGAATTAATATGAAACATCCCATATAGCACAAATGTCTCAGTAATATCTCCAGAACATTCTAACAATATTACAATGTCTCCAGAATATTCTGGAGATAATACTGAGACAGTTGTGCTATGTGGGATGGGTCCTAAGAGATTTTCGAGGGTTTTTAATCCAAATCTGAAGCAAAAACACGAATTCAAGATGGCGGATCCAAAATGGTGGACGTGAATGTAATCATTTTCGCATTTCTGGATAGATTTATATGGAAAATGGATTTGAGGGGTCTTTTGAAGGTGCTGACTCCGAATCTAAAGTCATAATACGAATTTAAAATGACGTGTCCAATATGGCGTATGTGAATTCGGTCATTTTCGCATCTGTGGATAGATTCATATGAAACCCGAATTCTGGGGCTTTTGGAGGATGCTCAATACGAATCTTAAATTGAAAGAGGAAGATGTCACCCAGATAGCAATTTAACCTTGCTGCAATGTTATCAGGCAAGCTTGTGACAAGGTTGACATAAGCCTCCTAGTTGACACACGACAATGGTACAAGCTTACAAAACCCTTGCAGCAGAGTTGTAGCAGCCTTACGCTGACAAGGTTGTTAATAACAAGTCAAAAACAATCGAATGACAAGTCTGGCAAGCTTACGACCAGCTTACATGTTATCTGGGTCAGTTAGCGGATCCAATTTCAGATGTTTACATGATGTAAATATTAACTCTTGGGGAATTTTTTGTAAATGTTTATTACCCTTAGGAAAGTTTCCCTTATCCTAGCCCAATTTCCGTATTTTTTCTGCATCCTTCTCTCAAAACATGGAGGAAAATATGGCAATTTGACAAGTTTGTAAAAATAAACAGGGGAACCTTATTTTTATTCTAAAATAAAATAATTATTTTATAATAATTATTATTACACGCGAAATATAAAAATATGAAAATTTCAAAAAGTTATGATTTTAATGGGACGCTCATTTATTTCTGAATATGCAATGGAATTAAACATTCCCCACGCCATAACTTCATTATATGCAATGGTATTCGTCGCATTTTCTGCATCAAAAAACTTGACGTCAAAATTTAGTCATTCCTTTAGGAATTTGTTTGTCAAAATAACATCACAATGATGGTTATTTCAACTAATGTGTTCTACCTGGGATTAAGCACGTGCACATAATATTGATTTTGATATAAATTGAATTTTAGCCATATTGACGTAAGCGGTGATGTACAATCAACAACAACCGTGCAGAATCCACATGAAATTCTTTTCCATGTATGTGTCTTATGATTTATATTGAAATGAATGAAGAAAATTATTAGGGTAATCAAGATGTTTCGAGGAATCAGAGTCATGAAATGTCAAAGTGTGGCTGTACAACATATGACAACCAGAAGAATGATACTCTGTGGAAAACTAGACCAGGCATTTTTATGGGCCATCAAATTACGAGGACTACCCTATAAAATGTTGGAATGGGCTGCTGCAAAAGGTACTTAACCAACAAACTGAACGGATGTGTTTTCAAGACAAGAACTAATCCATTATATTCCATCATTATCAATCTATTCTTATTGAATTCTTTGCTATCATTGAATGTAAAACAGGAATATTTTCAGAGTCCTTGCTCAACAAACTTTATTCATTTTGATTGAAACGTTTGAAATTGTTCAAATTGATTCAAATGTGATGAGTATTGATCAGTTCACGGGAAAAAAAGACTAAGTCATACCAGCTAGTTTTACGTAGTTATATTGAAGATAGTTGTGATGATAAACCAAATATCTGTCGGAAATAGTCCGTTGGTGGTCTCAACTCTTTTGAGTATTTGCTACAAGCAAATCATACCGTTGTGGAAGGGTAGTTGATCGAATGAGAGAAATAGCTACCTCATCTACTTCACCTTGGAATAGTTCATGGAGCTACTCCCCACCAAACATAGTTTTGTTATCGCATCATAACCACAATGTAACACAAGATCACACGCAATATCATCTGTTCGTTGCATGCAATGAACTGTCAACTTGTGATTCCACACTCATCAAAAGTTGCTACAATGTGACAACAATATAACATGTTTCGTTTTAGCAACATCGTGGTTTCATCCATCTGTTTCATAGCCTATACTGTTGAATCGGGTAAACGATTTTTTCAACGCAAGTTTTGAGGTTGAATGCACACACACACATATATATACATATACATGCGCGTGACCTCGAATCCGAGGTCAAAAAGTGTCTACGATGCATATTTTCCGAAATAAAGAGGTCATAACAATTGCGTGTAACCCTCATGTAATCAACACAAAAAATATTATGTGATCGTGACGTTGCGATTACTTTTCATGAGTGTGAAATTCCAAGTTACCTGTCCATTGCATGTAAAAAGCAGGTTACATTGCATGTGATTTTGAAATTACATTATGGTTATGATACGATAACAAACTGTGTTTGGTGGGTTCTTATAGTATTGCTCCCATCGTTATTCGCGTAGTCCCTACACCTATGCCGATTTGGTTTGAAATAATCAAATAGGGAAGACCGAGGCGAATCGGATCACTTTTTTTTCGATGAGTAAAAATGATCAAAAGCAAATTTTTTCCGTAAATATCTTTATGAATTCTCATCTTATACATCTCTGACTTGAAATCTATGCGAAAAAATTAAATTCAAATGTACATCTCTTTGTTTTACAACCAAATAAACAAAAAAATGGGAAATATCCGATTCGCCCCAAAATCCGGGGCGAAACGGATCATCCATAAAAATGAAACATACGTTAATGAAGAACGAATTAATACTTCTAAATGACCTCTAAATCTCTTAAACGATCGAAAATTTTCATCTCATACATATGTGGCAAATAACTTTTTTTGTACGATAGTTAAATCATATATGATGACAGAATTCAACCCTTCCATTGCCAATTACCAGAATTTGTAGGTTATTCTAAATGAAAGTGTTCATCATTGGCACCCAATAGGTACCTTTAAAATCGACATACGTCCAAGTTAAGACCTTAATTTTACAGTGTATCACTCAAAAAATTCATGATCCCAATCACCCCAGAAAACGTATTCCGACCCGAGTCGAAAAATTGTAATACCTTTTGAAACCTGATCAACTCCGTAATACGCAACGATCCAGAGTCGAATCAGGTCAAAAAGCGGTGAGCATCAGTTTAACGAGAATTTTGAAAGCAAGATCAGTTTGAGAACAGAGCGAGATCAGGGCGAAAAATTAAATCCACCCTGATTCACTCCGTAATACGCGACGAATCAGAGCTAAATTAGGTTTCACTTTTTGACTCGGGGAATCAGTCCATATACTACTTAGAAGAAAACATCAATTTCTTCATGAAAGACGTGATAATATTGACTGAATAATCCAATAATTTAATTCTGTATTTCACAACCTACACAAATCTATCAAACTTGGATGATTTTCAATATACGTTGTCATTAAAAATTTAAAGAATTGCGGGAGTTGTCTTAC
Organism: Gonatopus flavifemur; assembly: GCA_018340375.1. Classification (NCBI taxonomy): domain Eukaryota; kingdom Metazoa; phylum Arthropoda; class Insecta; order Hymenoptera; family Dryinidae; genus Gonatopus; species Gonatopus flavifemur. Next base: position 218,462 of record JAFFJZ010000011.1, read on the forward strand.
ATCAGCGATGAAATTCTCGGCTGCCCAAGCAGCACCAGAATATACTATTAACGTTCTTCAAATATTCGAAATATGTTCTATGCACATTCCAATGAGACAGTTTCATAGATGCTATGCATATTCATCTAACGTATCCCACATAGCATAAATTTCTCAGTGATATTTTCAGAATATTCTGCAACATTCTGGAGATATTGTAATATTGTCAGAATATCCTGGAGAAATTAACGAGACATTTGTGCTATGTGAGATGCAATCGAATATACAACGGTACGTCAAGCGAACCTCGATTGAATGAATATCGTACATTTCGAATGTATTACGTATGTTCTAAGTATATTCAAAACAGTTTCATTCGAACATTCTATGACGGCTCATTATAGGTTCTTCGTATGTCATTCGTATACTGACAGAAAAACGACCTGGTTAAAAGATTCGTGGTCGCAGTAACTTGAAATCTGATTCGATTCACCAGGAAATGTGATTGTGATGTCCAGAAAAAGTGGTTGAAGCTAAAATCAACTACATTTTCCAGGTTATCACACCAAGAAAAGAATCTAATCTTTCTAACCTGAAAAATGTGGTTAATTTTTGCTTCGACCACTTTTTCTGGACATCACAATCACATTTCCTGTTGAATCAAACCAGATTTCAAATTATTGCGACCACGAATTTTCCAACCAGGTTGTTTTTCTGTCAGTGTACATTCTGCGAACGTTTCTATCTCGTATATACTTTGAAATTCCGTTGCTGCTTGGGTACTTGTGTTCAACTGATATTCGATTGACGTACCGTCATGTATTCGATTACACACGCGCGATGAATGTGCATAGCACCTATAAAACGGGTCCATTGGAATACTCACAAAACATATTTCGAATATTCGTATAACGTTACCCAAGCAGCAACAGAATTTCAAAGTATATACGAACTAGAAACGTTCGTAGAATGTACGAATGAGATACAAAGAACATATAATGAACGTTCATAGAATGTTCGAATGAGACTGTTTCACATATACTTGGAACGTACATAGTACATTCGAAATGTACGATATTCATTCAATCGACGTTCAATTAACGTAACGTCGTATATTCGATTACGTACATTCACGGAAAAAAAGTATGGCTATTATAACGATCTGATGTATGGTTAAGAAGAAATAGCTGTAGTGACAATACTGTATCGCCATGGTGACGATACAGATGGCTATGCTGGCGATCTATATCGTTCCTCGGATGATTTGTATCATCATAGCAACGATACTGATACCATTAAACTTTGGATAGTCATAACAACTATCCAGTATCGTTATGATAGCGATATTTTTCTCTCCATGTTCGATGAATATGCATAGTACCTATGAAACGGTCTCATTCGAATGTACGTGGAACATATTTCGAATATTCGAAGAACGTTCACAGTATATTCTGGTGCTGCTTGGGTAACTGTCTCATTGGAATGTGCATAGAACATATTTCGAATATTGAAAGAACGTTCATAGTATATTCTGGTGCCACTTGGGTAATAGTATATTTTAGTGCACAAAGAGAAATAAACCTAAGTAGCACCAGGATATATTGTGAACGGTTGTAGAATATTCGAATATATTCTATGCACATTCCAAAGAGACCGTTTCATAGTTGCTATGCATATTCCTCGAATGTCGCATGTATTTCAGTATACAATGGTACGTCAATTCCCTCAGTCAACTTTCTGATAACTTCCAGACCTCATAAAAAAGACATCGAAAAGTTTGCCGAAATCGACGCATTACAGAACTTTCTGATATCATTTAGAGGACATGATGAACGTTCGAAATTTTCAGGTGAAAAATGTTCACTAGATGGATATTAAGGACTAGAATAATCTAGATGTTTTTCCTCAGATGCTTGTCATTAGAATCTATTTTTCTCTGTGTGTTACCTGACAATTTGACCTAGGAAGATATAGCATCGGTCCGACCCTGCTTCGAAATCCAATAATATCCAGCATTGAGATAATCCAAACATGAATCCAAACCTAAAAAACAAAACACCCAGATTTTATGAAATGTCTAGGTAATGTTTCAAAGTATCGCTAAAACCTTACAGAGACATTTGTTATATATAATAAACATTAGGGTGTTTAAAAAAAAATTGTTTTCGAGGGGAGGGTCTTAAACTCTTGATTCCGACCCCAAACTGAACCTCCTGCAACCTGGGGTCCCTAGCTTTAGATTTAGAGGTCGCTCAATCGAGTTTTATATTGCGATTTTGATGCCAGTCTGAAAAACCACTTAAAGTGGGGAATTCAGGAATTTTGTGTTCATAATCTACTACAGGTCGTAATTCTTCACCGGGTTTGATGATTTTTTTTTTAAATGCTCAGAATTAAATTCTCAAGAGAACTGTCGTTCCACATTTTTCAGTCCCTCCCTAATTTTTTCAATAAATAAACAAATAGTGTGGGAAAATCTTCAATTTCAGGTGTTTGAGCTTGTATCTTCTAAAATTGTTTATAATTATAAAATTGTTTATAATTATTGAATTCGTAATTCTTCGAATTATTCATGTTTAATGAGCACACCTGTAATAATCTTGCTGTATAGTAACTTTATCCCAAGACTTTTTCGGAAGATACAAGCTCAAATACCTGAAATTGAAGATTTTTCCACACTATTTGTTTATTCATTGAAAAAATTAGGGAGGGACTGAAAAATGTGGAACGACAGTTTTCTTAAGAATTTAATTCTGAGCATTTAAAAAAAAATCATCAAAATCGGTGAAGAATTACGACCCGTAGCTGAAGTAGGCCTGGACCAGGAATTACAACAGATTTGAGACAGATTCTTTCTGCATGCTTACTATCTTCCGTCGGGGGTCCCGTCTGGTTTCTTTCAACAGATCTGAAAGCAAATAAGAAAGAAAAATTTCAAGATTCTGTTGAGAAAACAATGATGGCTATTAGGGTGAACAGATTCTGATGCTACCAGATTCCTTCCATTTGATTGGGCCAGTTCGCTCATTGGTTAATAGCCAAATACGCCAGATATGTTACTACATTAAGGTAATACAAGCTATGTACATTTTGTTTATCTCGATGGGAAGAAGACCACTTTGTGTTACCTTTTCGCATCACACCGACATTCAAAAGATCCCAATACACCTGATACATCACGCTGATGAAAAAGGCGCATAACGAGAAACATACCACAACAAAATATCTTATGCACGTCAACGCCGTGGTAATAAACGACCCTTCTGAAACTGACCGAGCTGTAAAGAGTGTTTCTGTCTGAGTACAATCAGCCAAGTGTGAATTACGATTGGAAATTAGCAACGGTACCTGCATTGCCCGTCACGCAATTGGATTATATTAATTGGTTCTCTATGGTTGAGAAAATTAATGGAATAAAATGACTCTAGAATAAGGGCTTTATATACAGTCAAAGGAATTAATAAGGGTGGAATTGGACATATGTAGTTTTTTTTTACTAAAACGGAAAACGAAATTTAAAATAAATGAAAACAAACCGGATTTTGACATTTCAGAAGACAATCCTATAGTGATACCACCTCATTTTGTAAAGTAATTACCCATATAGAAATTTATCATTGGCACCAGCATAGCACAACGTAAATAAAGCAGTGATGCCAGGAAAGGCGGTATGGACTGAAAAATCAGCCCCTCTACCGTGCACACAATGAAACTCTTGTATACATGTGAGTCACACGTATACGAACGTGTCATTGCCCAAGCAGCAACAGAATTTCAAAGTATATACGAAGTAGAAACGTTCATAGAATGTACGGATGAGATACGAAGGACATATAATGAACGTTCATAGAATGTTCGAATGAGACTGTTTTAAATATACTTAGAACGTACATAGTACATTCGAAATGTACGATATACATTCAATCGACGTTCAATCAACGTGCTGTCGTATATCCGGTTACATACGTTCGATAAATATGCATAGCACCTATAGAACGGTCTCATTCGAATGTGCATAGAACATATTTCGAATATTCGAAAAACATTCACAGTATATTCTGGTGCTACTTGGGGATTGAAAAATTCGTTTGTCAATATTGCGTTAATGATACACGGAAAAAAATGATGTTGTTGACATTTGGAAAAATTAGCTACAGTAGCTATTCTTCAGTTGTAGCAACAAAATTCATTACTATGGTAATTTAAATTGAGCTGTTATAACAATATTTTTCGCCATCCAAATATCAAATACACAAATTAGCTATCACAGCCAATTCTTAGCTACTGTAGTGAATTATTTTAGGGAACGGAAGTATTGCGATAGGGTAAAAAATCCATTATGCAGAGGGGGGTATTTTGCCTATGCCAAACGCTTCAGAATGTTGAAAATCGGCATGGAGAACTGTAGGGATGTAACATATATGTAGATATATCTTCCAAGAATCATCAACGATGTAAAACAATTGCAAGTCTTCGTCGGAAAAGAAGTCATGCAATAAGGGTTTAAAATGACATGAACATCAAAATTATACTCACCCATTACTGGGAGAAGTAGGGGAAACTGGGGATAGTTGACCATAGGGGTAAGTAGACTAACGGCGAAAATCTCGGTGAAGACGCCAGTGTCGCGTTTTTCAACTACAGCTGAATAATCGTCCTTATTAACCGGTTCAGTGGTCAAGGACGCAAAGTCACTCTCGCGTATTGTTGGGCAGTAGTAACACATTCTCACTTTATGAACCATGTAAGTAAAATTTATCTTTCGTACATGCTTTGTTGTGACGTAGACAAATTTATTGTTAATTACTTTCCTATTAATCCAGGTATTGGTTTTATAGCTGTTCTTCATATGACATAACATTATTCTCGAGTCACTGTTGTAAGTTAGGTTTTAATATGTGATCAAACACAAAAATGACGTTTGGGGCTAGTTGACTAATTACCCGTTTCAGAGCTGGATAAGTGGTTACCCCGTGATCTCACACTAATTACTACACGGAAAGACCGAGTTTATCAACATTTCGGAACATGACTATGAATTTAGGGAAAAAGAGTATCACTGAAGAATTTTCCTAGTGATTTTACCAAAAATACCAAAAGGTGATAGTCTCATGGTTATTTTTCACAGTGAATTCTTCAGTGTTCTTCCATCTCCTTGAATTGACAGTCATTCTTCGAAATATTAATAAACTTGGTGTTTCCGTATATATTCATCAACTTCCCAAGCGTATGGTTAACCAACCCCAGACATGGGGTAGATGGACCAAGTGCATGCCATGTTAGAAAATGAATTACATATTCAATACCATAGTTTAGTTATAGTCAAAACATTTCTATGAATAATTTCGAACAGCCTAATAATGTATCTATCAATTTCAGTAGCTTCCATACGCATCGGTATTGGAGCAGAAAAAATATACATATCCTTGCAAAAACTTGGTCAACTATCCCCGGTCTTCCCTATCAAGGAATAATGGGAATAGTCACCAAAAAAGAAACCAAAATTGATCCAATAATCAGAAAATGTAACACGAAGGATCACTTGGGCGTCATTTGAATGATTCAAGAAGGTCCATAGGTGTTTCTTCAAATGAATTTTTCTGCAAGAAGTTGATTGGGAAGTGGAAAGCCTTTTCAGAAGGTATTGTTGATCTGGTGGCGTCAACTTGTAATAATAACGCTAGCAATGCTAGTGTGAAAAGGACTACTGGATGGCCACTCCAGGGTTAAGTACCTGGTAAGAAAATTAACAGACAGTGATAGAACGAAGCGTTGAAAATCTGTTACTTGAATTTGATTGTATGTCATCACCAGTGGCTTAATACTTGGTTTCTAGTACACTAAATAACTGACATTGATAATGTATATCTAAATGACTACAAAATGCGTGGGCAATAGAACCGTTAATACTCTGTAATAAGAATAAACGTCAGCCATAATTCAGTATTGTAATTGAACCGTCGTAATAGGCTTTATTGTACCGATTAATATGCATCGTTAAAGTAATTGCTGATAGCACAGACTAGTCACATCTATCATAAGCTATTCACTCTTGAACTTCACGTACTCAGACAGGCTACTGATGTTTACGTTTGTAAGCGGTGTTGTTTGACACGCGACTTTGAATTCACAAGAACGCATAAAATGGTAATTAACCACTTTACTATCTTGTTTCTCGATGAAAACCTCAACTCGAATGTGAGCGGTTAATCTAAAAATATACATTCTTGATATTTATGTGAAATATTCAATTTTTACTAAAACAGTTCAACATTGCATTATATATCGGCCTCTCATAAAGCGTAATTTAAAAAGCTCCCTGATAAAAAATGATTCTAACTGAAATAAGAATCACCATGAAATTTATATAACGAGCAAGAAAGAACATCGGACATACCCAAGTAGCATCGGAATATACTATGAATGTTCTGGGAATATTCGAAGTATATTCTATGCACATTCCAAAGAGACCGTTTTATAGATACTATGCACATTCATCGAACGTATGTAATCGAATATACGATGGTACGTCAATCGAACGTCGATTGAATGAATATCGTACATTCCGAATGTACTATGTACGTACTAAGTATATTTAAAACAGTCTCATTCGAATATTCTATGAACGTTCACTATATGTTCTTCGTATCTCATTCGTACATTCTATGAACGTTTCTATTTCGTATATACTTTGAACTTCTGTTGCTGCTTGGGTATTTATGTATCGGAGATTGAAATCACGTTTCGTCATTGGGTTCATATATAATTGAATGAAATGATATTGAGTGAGGATTTTGATAGATTCCTCCTAAAAGTGCTGCAAAATTTTCTAAATTTCAGTGAAAAATGAATCACCTTTTCAAAATACGCTAAGAATTTATAAAATTCTCTGAATCATAAAGAAAATTCGGCAAGAATTCCCGCTTATTGAATATGTTTTTGACACGGGCACAAAGAATACAAATGTGTTCTAAAGAACATTGTGGAAATTAGCCTCCTAACTGTTATTTAAAATAGGGCGCTGTTCCCTTCTTTTGACAAGTGCTAATTAATAAATAGGTATGCTGGATCATTATACATGTTTTATTGAGCAAAGTAAACCTATCCTGATACAAAATTGATATTTTATGCAAAATATAACTCAGGGCGTCGTCCCCTCCAACATTTTGTAACGTTTTGTTTCCAGTGATATGTCATTAAAAGAATAAGAGAAAGAAAAATTATAATTCAAGTAGGCTTCAAACTCTAGAGCGCATTCTAATGTCTTCGGTTTACTCTATACAATACGTCTATTTTCATGATTTTTAATCTTGTGTAGTGAGAATTACTGGTTTATGTGAAAAACAGCGTGATTTTATTGTTATTTGATGGAATAGTCATATGCAAACTTTGAATATGAATGATCTGTAGATTAGCGTGGGTTGACGACGAAATGGGGAATCCACATGACTCATATTCACATTTAAATGTGAATAATTTTACCATGCAGTCTCTGGGAATGTCTCGAAAATGTATCGTTGCGATTGGAGGTCGTGAAACAACGGGCACGTTACTGAAACATTTTGAAAACTTATGGTGCTGTCTGGGGATACGGTTTAATTTCCCATGCAGCAACAGAAGTTCAACTTATACACGAAATGATAATGTTCGTAGAATGCATGAAAGAGATACGAAGAACATATAATGAACGTGCCTAGAATATTCGAATGTGAGTGTTTTAAATATACTCAGAACGTACATAGGACATTTGAAATGTACGATATTCATTCAATCGACGTTGGATTGACATTCCGTCGTATATTTGATTGATATACATAGCACCTACCCAAGCAGCAACAGAATTTCAAGGTATATACGAAGTAGAAACGTTCGTAGAATTTACGGATGAGATACGAAGAACATCTAATGAATGTTCATAGATTGTTCGAATGAGACTGTTTTAAATATACTTAGAACGTACGCAGTACATTCGAAATCTACGATATACATTCGATCGACGTTCAATCAACGTGCTGTCGTATATCCGGTTACATACGTTCGATAAATATGCATAGTACCTATAGAACGGTCTCATTCGAATGTGCATAGAACATATTTCGAATATTCGAAGAACGTTCATGGTATATTCCGGTGCTGCTTGGGTATGAAACGGTCTCATTGGAATGTGCATACCCTCACAGCACCACAGCCCCAGAAGAATTCTTAGAGAATTCATAAAGAAAACACTCAGTTCGATGAGAACTCTTTGTGAATCCTTTTGGGATTGTGGTGCTGTGTGGGTACACTGTTAGGAAAATCTGACTGAAACTTCATAAGAATGTTATTTTTTACATAAACATTTTATTAAATTTTATAATGAAATATCGAATTCAATAATATAATTCTTAGTGTTAAGGATGTTTTCCTGAATATTGAGGTTTTCCATTAATATTCCTTCAAGAACTCCCCAGACTTCTGTAAGAACGCTTCTGGAATTCTTTCAAAGTTCTTTTGGACGAGAAAAAGAATTCTCCTTCAGAGAGAGAGAGAGAGAGAGAGAGAGAGAGTCTTCTCTAAAGAGAGTACACGGGGAAAAATAAATTTTTTAAAATTACTACATCGCTACCGAATTGGCAGGATATAAGAAAATATCACTGTTATTGATAGACAGTGTAGTAAAATGAATGATTATCAAAATATTCTTTAGTAAAAGCGTGCAAACTTCTGCATGATAAATTACATATTTTTACTACACTTCTATATCAATAACAGTGATATTTTCTCTTATCCTGCCAATTCAATAGGAATGTAGTGATTTGAAGAACTTCATTTTCTCCGTGTAGGAATTCTTTATGATCTGATTGGGTGCTTCATGAATTTTTCAAGAATTCTTAAAAAAAATTCGTAATGAAGTATTTGAGAGGAGTTCTTAAAAAATTTTTCAGGGATTGTGGTGCTGTGTGGGTAGAAGTAATATTTCCTTACATACACAGAGGAAATATTTCATTGAATATCACAGTGTACCACCGGATCAGGGCGCCATATCGGTCTTTTTGAGAAAAATTACTGTGTGATTGCATAGAAACACACATTAATTTTTTTCGAAAAGAACAATATGGCGCCCTGACCCGGTGGTACACTGTAATATTCAATGAAATATTTTCTCCGTGTATAAGGAGCACGGAGATGGAAATAGAATTGAATTTGAGTCCAGCCTCATTTTTGTAATTGAAATAATCACATTATCATCATTACAGCTATTTTTGTAGCTACTCCAATAAAGATATGGCTAGTTTCAAATATTTTAGCAATCATGGAATGCGATGAATGTGAATTTTTTTAACATTCGTGCAAAATTTTTATACGCTCTTTCTCTTTTCCGCTGTCCGTTGTCCTAAAAATGCAGGTGAATATTGATTGTAACATAGGGTTGTGATGAACAACAATGATATTGATAGCCTAAGAAAACACAACTACGCGCGTCCGTTTTGTTTTCAGAGCATACTTGATCGAAATCGTTTCCGTACTTTTCGAGACCATCTTTACTTTTGTAATAAGAGCAGAAAAAAGGAGGATTGTTGAAAAAGAGAAGGGGAATAAGATACGTTTGAGAAAGTGAGATGGAAGCAGCTTTGCCTGATGAGGACGTTCCCATGGCGACGCAACCCCTAGGAACACGAAAACTTCCATTCAACCAAGGCAGATACAAGAACAAGCTTTCTGAATAGCTCCAAGCTTCAAGCTCAGGGGTTGCACGTTTACTCACCATCACAAACTCAACTGTTTTCTCATCCCCCTAAATCTTGGTTTCATCCTACCTTCAACAACCTTCATGCCTCTTCTCCATCACGGCTGACGATGTCGCTGCGTAAATGGAATATCGTACTTATACCGTGTTCCAGCTGTAAGTCTTTATTTTTCGCGAATGTGCCTCTTAATATACATCATGAGTCTGTGGTGAGGTACAAGATGGGTAACGAGTGTGAGAGAGAAAACTTTATATGTACTTTCAATGGCAAAAAGAAAAACCTTGCTTAAAGATATCTCACATATCGCTGCAGACCCACAATATGTACATGTATACACATTTATAAAGTGAGTATGACGTTGAATACAAACTAGTATCATGAGAATAGTAAAGCAGAAGAAAAAAATATCTGAAAGAATAAAAAAGTCAACAGTATCTGCCTTGACTCGGAATCACTTCATTACATTTTTCATGATTCTTTTACATTTCGTCTTGTTATAAAATATAAATATTTGTGTACACATATATATTCATATTTAAATAAAAAAAATGAAGAAGTACTTGAGGACTTGAATTTAAAAAAATTCTCTTATGGAACATGTCGTTGAAAGAAGAAGTAATCTGATAGGACACACATTACGGCATGATAGTTTATTGAAAACAACATTGAAAGGAAAAATGAATGGTAAAACTTACAAAGATAGAGCTGTATTGAATGGCATGAAATAAGTTACGCAAGACGAGGTCTGCCGTAGATATGTATAACTTCAATGATTGGCGCCCGGGAAAAAATAATTCATATATGGTCGTATATGAGCGTATATGAATCATATATGAATCATATATGAACATATATGAAATACACATGAACATATATAAACATATATGAGATCATACGTGAGCATATATGGATTTTGGTCATGTATGAATGAGACTGTATATGGCCATATGTGATCATATTCAATCATACATTATCATATACATCCATATATGGACAAAGACATGTCACAATTTTACATGGGATGTGATGAAAAACCAAAGGAGAGAGAAGTGAGATCAATGCTGATAGATCCCCCACTTTCATATATGACCATATATGGCTAAAATCCATATATATATGGGTCCATATTAGAGTGGTTCATATTACTATGGTAAAAACTGAAGTCGAAGCAACAGACCAGGCCATCCCCTAACTTAGTTCCATTTGTTAATATAAACTATCCCCTAAAATTTCAAGATCATACGTCAATTAGAAGGTGGTGCTCATAAGGGTGAAAAAAGTTTTTAAAACGTAACTTTTATCATTTTGTTGAATAATGAAAACACGATTTATACATTTATATATCAACATTTATTTTGAAACTTCACATTTATATTCCTAAATAATAATAGCAAATGTGAGATATTAGCTGCTTCAGTTCATTTCAATAAAAAAAAAATTACAAACAAAACTTCATCTTTTTCCATGTTTGGTATTATTTTTTGGAGGTCGTCGGTTGAACAATTTCGAGAAGAGCTTTCTTCGTTGGTTCTGTTGGAACTTTTTGACGGTTGGCTTCCACAACTTGCAATAATATTTGTTTCTCTTCTCCATCATTGGTAATAAGCTTGTTAAAGTCTTGAAACAATTTTACACCCCTTTCGGCGACGTCATTTACTACTTTCAGATTTTTGGCTGTTTCTTTACCAACTACAAACTGAGGGTCTTTTTCCCAATCACTTGGTGGTTGTGTGAGAAATGTCTGGTTTATATTTAGCTTAGTAAGAATCAAATATGTTCTGGAGCTGGCAAAATCTGAAAGTTCACACTCCCCATTCAATAAGTCAGGATTTCCTCTTACGGCACGCTGTTGAGGTACTTTAGTAAGATTTTCAACAATGTGCAGTTTCTCCTCATCTGTGACTTTTTTTGAAGATAGAGCAAGGCCAACTAACTCATCAGAAAGATACCACAAGTGAGTTTTCAGAGAATTTCTTACTGTCAAGGAGATTCCTTTGTCAAGGGTACAGTATTTTCCAGCTTCCTTCCATAAGGTCAAATCATTTATGGCTACATTCGCACCTAATGGAGCCTCAACCCAATTTTTGACATACAAGAGGGCACCAAACCTCACAAATCTCTCTAAACTATGCTTTTCCCTTTGGGTTAGGCGGAAAACATCCTGGTTTTGAAAAAAAAAACATCTTAAAAGCATAAATTAGTTTGGTAATCCAGCGAGCATGGTGGATTGGTCCAGGTGCTCTCCAGTGAATAGTTTCAAGTGGGTATCCTAAGACCAACAAAGTTAGTTCAATCAACTCCATATAGTCATCTCGGGGTTGGGTTTTCTTCTTCAAAAGTGGGACTAATATTTCGACTGTAGACTTCTTTAGGTTCTCTTCTTGATCGTTAAGAATTAAAGATGAGTATTCAGATCTAGCAATTGAAGCCCACGTTTCTTGTAACCTTTTGAAGAGTGGGATATCGGGTGAGCTTGAAGGACCTAAGCATTGGCTAAATACTTTACTCAGAATTATTTCCAGTACATGATGGCGGCATGCAAACCATACACGGAAAAAAATGAACTGTTAATTTTACCAGAATTCCGGTTACTATATGGACAGCAAGGAATATCTGTGACTTTTACTGGAATTCTTGTTAAATTTACCGGAGCCCTTGTTAAATTTGCCGGAGACTTGATTCATTTAACTAGAATGCAGGTTAAAATAGCAGTAATTCTTGCTTATTTGATATTAACCGGAGTATTTTTTTCAGTGTAGTTAGTCTCTCTTCGATTTATGTTCTAATAAGGCACAAGCGCCATTTTTTAAGCCGGTGTTAACTGCTGTAGTGTCAAAACCCTTCCCAATAATTTTGTCATCAAGATGCCATGATTTAAAAATACCATGAACAGCATTTCCAGTATTTACTCCAGTCGAGGAAACAACTTTTGGTACGCCAAGTAATTTTTCTTCTCCATTTGCAAATGAAACCACAACTGGTAATCTATCTACCTTGTCTGAAGCTAAAATATCTGGTAAGTTTTTCCCGTCCCAATGAACAACAATAGGTTCTTTCATTTCTAAGTTTTTTTCAAGTTCTTCTGCTAAATTATGTCTCGCTTCTTCTCGGTTCCTTTTTATAGAACTTCTAGAAACGGTCATACTGGTTGGATCATGCCCGAGTGCAGCAACGATTGGAATGATCAGTCTCATGGCTTCACGATCTGAAATCTTATTTCTATCCAACGCACTTATCACAGTTTCGGTGAAGGACGTTTTTTTACATTCTGGATCATGTGTACTTCTGCTCTCTCCTTTTAAACTTTCCAAATCCTTTTGTTTCTTTAATGGAGGCTTGTATAATTCATCATCTGACTGATCATTGCCACTGCAATCAGCGCTAGTAGTTGAACTTTCATTGCCCTCCTCTTCAAGTTCACAATCAGATTTTTTTACGGAACAAGACGGAGAATCAATGGAAGTTAAAGTCAGTTTCTCTCTTTTCTTTTGTTGCTTTTCTTTTCTTTCTTGTATTCTCCTTTGTTTTTTGCTGTACTCTTTATCTTCAGATGTTATAATCATATTTCTTGTATTCCTCTGATCAATCAAAAAAGTTTTGTCTTCTTCAATTTTTATAAGTTTTTCAGCTCCGGCATGTGCAATGTCGAATAGTTTTTCAATTTCTTTGATAAATGCGTTTTCTTTAGATTTTTGTGTTTCAGACCTTCGACCTTTGTTTTCCTTCAATAATAACCATTCTGAGTGCACTTTTTCAAGTTTTTCAATTGAATGTTTGGTCTGTTTTGTGGGAATTGAGGCTTTTTGCCATATTACATTGGGCTCTTCAATCGTGCTGTGACTGGCATTCCTTACTGATTTTTTTTCTGACAGAAAATGGTGAAATCTTAATAAAACTTCTTTAGTTGTTGGTAACTGATTTTTTTCAGTTGAAGAATGTAAGTCTTTAACACCTAACAAATAAACGCTATCTGAGAGGCGAGTAGTAGACATTGTCACTGTTTTTTTTTTAACAAATCCGTCTATTAATAAAACTTCACACTTCACACTTATATATGTATGTCGACTTGAGTATTTATTTAGATTAGTGAGTTTTTTGAATGTTCTTTTCTTTGATTTGACGATAATGAGAGAAATAAATCTTCGAAAATGCTTGAAACAAAAAATATTAAAAAATAGTAGTATTTAGCGAAATTTTCAAAATTAACATTGGTTGAGCACTGCTTTTCACTTGTCGTAGGATGCTGAAATTTTGTGAGGTTGCTATTAATACATGTTGAAACCAAATTACGGCGTGGCTAGGTTTATTTCATTAAGTTCAGTTTTTTGGACCACCCTAGTCTATATATGGAATTTTTTTTCCCGGGCGGATACACTGAGAAAATTTTCACTGTAAAAAGTCCCATCATTGTGAGCAAGTTTAGAATACTCTTGAAATATAACTGAATGTAGGTTCAATTTCATGAAAGTTTACTGTCATGATAGTACTTGATTAGGTTATTATAATAAGTTCGCACGTGATGGGTTATTTATTTTCATAAAATTGAACCTATATTCAGTTAGATTTCAAGAGTATCATGAACTTTCTGACAATGGGATTTTTCACAGTACAATCTTTCTCAGTGTAAAAGACAGAGTTGGAGGATTTCATCAAATCCGTCATAAGATCGATGATGACTTTATGATGATGATGATGATGATGATGATGTGTGTACTATAGCTGGGAAAAGCTGCAATAAAACAGCCCTCCAGCAACATCAATTCAACTTGAGCATGTAAAAATCATTTTTAGATTCAATAAATTTATAATTATGAGTAAAATAAACATATATTTTAAATGGAACCATTTGTTTGCTGGTCTGGATCATAAAAAATTTGAAAAAAAACGGATAACTCTTCACTCCATTTATGGAATTTCCTGCTACTTTTGAGCTTAAATCATTCCAAAACATTTCAGCGATATTCGAGAACAAAAAGCGATATTTCTGTTTTTTCAAATTTTTAGTGCTTAAAATTAAAGTTTCAGTTCGTTTTGAATCCATTGACTTGTAAAATATACGAGTTTTTCTTGGAGAAAACGACTAAATTGATGGTGAATCTGACTTTAACCATGAATAACTTTTAACCGAGTTGACCTATCGAAAAATGACTGAGTACCTTTTTTGTAGAGCATTCAGTTCTCTACAAAAATATCTCAAGAACTTCATAGTACGACATGTTGTTCGTTAATTATAAAAATCAAAGGAAAAGAAGAGGATTTTTCCCACGTTATTCTTATGGAAAACAGAAAAGTGCGATGCGGAAGTACTTCACATAAATATTAAGGGCTCATATTTTACAAGACTCATTTTTTCACCTAAGTGGAACTTGTGAGCATGGGACCGCGAAGGAAATCGAAAATTTTTTTTTCCTGAATCACCCTAGTGTATACACATATCGCATCAAAATTTGAATTGCTTATATCTCAGTGTCGCGTGGACTGATTGAATTCGTAGTGTGCTTAATCGAAAGCGTATAATCGAATTATATAGTAAAAGTTTCATTATTGTTTCGTTACATGCAATATGTATTGAGTTATTGTGGTTTGATTTTTTTTTCAATATAAGAAGTGTTGGTTTAGGCGTAAAGATACACGGTAGCGCGCGACTTCTGCTTTTTCGTTTCACATGTTTTTTTTCGCGGTTTTTTCATATCACATGTTTTTTTTCACGATTTTTTCATATACTTGGCGTCGAGACGCTACCGCGTCTCTTGATACGGATAACCTTCGCTAACATGACCGATATTCATAAGTTCGACTTATTGCAACTAAACAAAACAACAGAAGTATCTCAAGTAAAATTTTTGACCTCTCATAATTGAAAAATGCGATATTTTCAAGATGAAAATGACTTGGAATTAATATTTTAATCCACTTCAGAATTTGATTGAGCTCTGGTGAAGATACGCTATTAGAAATGTTTGTGAATTCTATAACCATTCTCAAACATTTGTATATTCAATCGAATAGCTGTATACGAATCCAATTCTACTGTACATTTGTAGATTGAAGGACAATGCAATTGACATAATCAACATTCAGATGTTTAAATTCATTGGAAAAATGTATATGAAAAAAACTTCCAAATTTGATACATGAAATTCAATACAGATAATTCTAACAGTGTAGAGTGTTGACAGTTCAATGAAATGTTGCAGTAATAATAAGAAATCAATGCATGTTGAAGTTGCTTACAAAATTCTTTGATCCTGATCCTAATCCATTTTTCAACTACTCAAACGTTCCGAAAAATAGTATTTGATATTTTGATTGGTTGAAAAATGAATGAGGATCATGATCGGAGAATATCGTAAGCATTCTGAAAGTCATTTCGCGCATTTTAAATGTAGAAGTGACACTTCTTTCGTTTGTTTTCAAGTTTCGTGCAAACTTTTACTATATTGACACCATGAGAGCTTTATGAAATTGTTATGAAATTGGAACATGAACGTCAAAAACATGATCACATACAATCGGTAATAGCTGCCGAAAATTAATTTTTATCATCACGGTCTTGTACTCATACAGCACCGAGAGGTACTAACAACATTCTCAGAACGTCTTCTGAAACATTGGAATGTTCGGACAATATTTCAGGATGTTCAGAAAACGTCACGTGTATATACCAGGCACGTGTAAATGTCCGGTGATGTCTCATTCATATTTTCATGGGATGTTCATCAGACATTTAAAATGAAAATTTAATAATGATCAAACTTGTGCCAAATTCTTTCATATTCTTCATTTGGAAGAGATGCGAAGAGCCTGTGGCTGGGCCTTTATCAAGACATTTCATAGATTCCACTTGCATCTTTTTAACCCTGTATTAGTATTTTGTGGTAAAGGAGTGACACAATTCGGAATAGAATATTTATTGGTTTAAATATTGAAAATTGAACTTATTTATTGACATAATCAGTTATTTAATTTGGCGTGTCGAAAATTCTTGGACAAATCATCCTAGCACTGTACACATGGGTTCAGCGGGCCCAGAGCATTTTTTCAAATCCATATAGTTTTGTACCGCGTGGATTCTTGTTACCTCAATTATGAATGGAGGAAAAAAAGTGTGTGCAATTGGATTCGATTTTTATTCATCTTAGTGTGTAGCTTACAATCTGAAGTTTCGATTTTACCCCAATTGAAAGAAAATCAATCATTATTATCAAGAATTACAGCACATTTCGTCAGCCGGGTCTCGTGGAACCATGTACACAGTATGAGGGGTACAAAAATATGTATACATTTTTGGGGCTGATATCGACTTCGTATTACTATAGTAGTGTTCGTTAAACATCGGTAGTCCAAAACATCGAATTTCCTCATTTGAGTTGAAATCTATCGGACACTATAAACACCACTGCGGAAACACGAAATAATATAAACTGTAAACATTTTCACAACATTAAGAAAATTCGATATATTTTTCACCTAGACAAATGAGTTTGATGTTTCGTGCTGTCGATGTTGAACGAACACTACTTCGTAGTAGCATGAGGAATAGACCAAGGAAGAATCAAATTCTCGCATACGCGTGCCAGCTATGACGAAAATAAGAAACCTTGTATCTGACAGATCGCGCGTGACCAATGCAGTGTTGATACATTGCATGCAATGAAATTTTGTTTTGGTTCAATTTGTAGGATATGTGGATCTTGATATATTTTGACCCAGTTCTTGATCATTTTTATTTTTCCAATGATTTCGAACTTGTACCTAAGCGAAAAGTTTACAAAGTTTTTTTGAGTGGAAATTGGGTGTCAGTGTAGACTGAGAGTGAGATCGGTGGTATTTTGGTGTTTTTGCAAATTCATCATCATCATCATCATCATCATCATCATCATCATCATGAAGTAATCAATCTTATGACTGGTTTCATGAAATCCTCCGACCCTGTCTATTATCCGATGAACGCTTAATTTCTGCATATCTACGACAACCCTTATCTTGTATAATTTGCTTTATAATTTAATATAAACGGAAAGCCCGGGTCTATTCATATTCAGAAAGAATTTATCAACGTTTAGGGAAATCACTGTCAATTTAGGGAAAAAGAGGATCGCTGAAAAATATTCGTAGTGAGTCTACCAAGAATTCGTGGTCAAAATATTAACAATTGATAATTTCATTGGTATTTTTCACAGTGAAACTATCAATTGTTAATACATCGACTACGAATTTACAGTAGACTCACTACGAATATTTGTCAGCGATCTTCGTTTTCCCTAAATTGACAGTCATTCTTCTAAATATGAATAGCTCCGGTCTTTCCGTGTAGGTCTAACTTTGCGAGTTTTACCATTCATTTTTCCTTCCAATATCGTTTTCAATAAACTATCATGCCTTAATGTATGTCCTATCAGATTACTTCTTCTTTTCACGATATGTTTCAAAATACTCCTTTTTTCATTTGCCTTCTCAAGTACTTCTCCATTTTTTACTTTCTCTATCCACTTCATTCTAAGCATTCTTCTATAACACCACATTTCAAAAACTTCAAGTCTTCGTTGGTCCGTTTTTTCAATTGTCCAAGTTTCGCAACCATATAATGCTGTGCTCCAAACGTCACTCTTTAAAAATTTCTTCCTTACTGATAAGCCAATGTTTTTTGAGCATGGTAACTGTTTCTCTTGGTGGAAAGCCTGTTTTCCTGTTGAAAAAGTATCTAAGCGCGAAAGGAGCGGAAATTGAAACATTTTACGCTCCATTTGTTTCAAAGTTCGCTTCCAGCGGGCGGAAATTTTCACCAGGGATATAGCACGTCATGCGTCTTACATAAAAAACTTTTTTTCCACAAGCCAGAATAAATGTACCACTTGGACTGAATATTAACATGAAGAAAGCAATAGATTCCGGTATACTTGACATTAAAAGCGTGTCTCTGCCATATTGGAGATGAGCGCTGAAAACTTTTTTTTTCTATTGCTCGAACAACTATACGGCTTCTACCTTTAAAACAAGAGGGCGTCCCAGTGCAAAGTAGGGAATTGTACTTCGGCACCTCGACGCTCTACTCAAAATGGCATGCGTCATATTACATGTTTATGGAATTTTCCACCCTATAGGTGTTTGCCTTTTTACCTCTCATCCGCGCTGTCAGTTTTTTCTCTCACCGCATATCCTCTTCAGCGTCTAACCGAACAAATTGAAAGCAAACAAAAATGAGCTGATATTTACTTTTGTAATTTATCAATTTATTTTCAGGAAATTATAGGAGGTTCCAAGCCGATGTGAGATATTTATAATTTCGCAGTACACTTAGAGACATGCCCCAATGATAAAACAAATTCAATTGGCAAACACGAGCTGGCCACAAAGTTGGAAATTTTATGTTAAATTCAACACATTCCACATGTCCCAAACGGTCCACACATATTTTTGTGTCGATATCACATAATGTATTTGTGTTAGCTAATAACTCAAGCTCGATGTAAATAATATAACACAAAAAGATGTTGATAAAATTTTGATTGGAATTTCCGATCGTGTAAATTCAACACATAAGTACTGTCAAATGAAATCCAAAATAAGGAATGAATCAACAGTTCACAAATGTAATTTATGGATTTTTTACATCAATCAAATGTGAGAATCACACTTCTTTCGTGTTGAAACAATGCATGAGAATAAATTGAAAAAAACAGTACTTCAGTAAGCATTGAACATGGATCGTCGGGACCGAATGTTGAAGCTGTATCACCCAAGCCACTGCCGGTCCTTTGATTGAGTGTACTTTCTTTGCGTATATCAACTCGCACTCTATCTTCAAATTCACATATATAGAAAACGAATTTCCATTAGAATGAAAGCTAAAACCAAAATGAATGAATAGTTCTTCCGACGACTACTAAAGTTACACGTACATAGAAGTTTCATAAAAAAATAGCTCCCACCACCCGCGATCTCCCCTTGGTAGTTGAGAATAACACAATTTTTATGTTCAATCTTGAGTTGAATAAGATTTGTGTCATTTTGACACTTTTTTTTACTTGTTTGAATGATTTCACATCAAAATCAGTTGAGACCTGATTACACAAGGACTGTCTGTAGAAGTTACACGTGGTTGTGTTGAATATTTAACAGAAAATTCATGACACACGGATTTTTTAACACATTTACAAAAAATTTTCAACTGTGCACATAAATTATTCACTCATACAAATAATAGCAATAAAACATAGAAACTCATCCATTCAATGTTCTCATCCAATAAAATAATCCCGAGCAGCACACAGGAAAATACACGCAGAGAATTTTGTAGTATCGATTACTGTAATTCTTTTGTAATGTTATGGACTATACTGACACTGTGACCGAAATCAATCAACGTTGATTTTTAAATACTTCGCGAGCATCTCTTTTCACGGAAGGAAAATTGTAATTCTTTTTTGTTTTGTGTCCAACTTTACTACATTGTACCGTAATTTCAATCATTATCATAGCAATATTTATCGTAATATCAGTATGGTCCAAGTTTACAAAAAAATAGTAATATTGAATAAATTTTTGTTACAATTTATACCACAAAATTTTCTCCGTGTAAGTATTACGGATGTTCCATTCAGAGCTCGTTTCCATTGAAATGCCCTCAACAAGGACCTTACACAGATTTAATAAAGATGTTTCATGATGATAAAGACCGGGTGTATTAATATTTAGAAAAATGACTGTCAATTTAGGGAAAACGAAGATCGCTGAAAAATATTCATAGTGAGTCTACTAAAAATTCGTAGTCAATGTATTAACAGTTGATAGTTTCACTGTGAAAGATACCAATGAAACTATCAACTGTTAATATTTTGACTACAAATTTTTGGTAGATTCACTACGAATATTTTTCAGCGATCCTCGTTTTCCCTAAATTGACAGTCATTTTTCTAAACATTGATAAATTCTTTTTAAATATTGATAGATCCGTTCTTTCCGTGCATCTACGTGTCTACCCAGACAGCACAACGTACCACCTGAACGTTTATGGAAGGTTTACAGAACGTAGGGGAGATTTTCAGAACGTTCAGAAAACGTCCCAGAGACACATTTTGCTGTTAGAGCGAAGAGGCCGAATGTTTAATTTCGAAAATAATTTTTTTCTCAAAATTTTTGATTGCAATTAAAAATTCGGACTCTTTAGCGAATAGATGAAGTCTCAAAGAATCGTCCCTGGAAATTTCAGATTATTTCATGAGTTCAGTTTCGAGTAATTTGGCCAAAAAGAACTGTGCTCGGTCGGTAGGCTCGTATCCTCTTAATAGGATACCAGCGTACCATGCGAGTCAACATTTTGGCTGCAAGATTTTTCCGAACTAAAATTATGGAACAGTCTGAAATTTACAAGGAATAATCTTTATCAATCGTGGTGCAAAGCTCAAATTTTGAATTTTGAAAAAAAGTTCTGTTCTCAGTCAATTCAGATTATTTCATAACTTCAGTTTGCAGAAATCTTACAAAAAAATGTAAGAGCACTTTTTTTAGCGGGATATCAACTCAGATGAACAATTTTCAGATTCATTACAGCACCGCCGTACGCATCGAAAAAAATGTCTTCTCAAAATTCATATAAATGTATCCGAAACAATCAACCCATAATTGGTGTCGTGGTCTGTTATACCGCTCAGGAAAATATTTCAATGCCTCAAATCTTCAGTTTATCCGGAAATAAAAACATTGTATTCCCATACATATCTACGTTTGGTACGTCTCCGTCTCCCTAAGGTGCAAATAATACCGTGAAATAAACTATGACTGAAGTATTTTAATTTGAAAAATTTTCACAAAAATAATGATACCAATTGAAGGTTGACACATCAATTTTATATTAATTTTTGAAATGTTTTCTGACCTTTCATATGAAATTGTATGGCATCTGATACAAAATAATTATGATTTTTCATGCATTTTCATAAGAATTCCAATACATTTTGCAGTGAATTTCTTGAATTCATCTTTGAGCCAGATTTCAATTAAAAATTTCAGAATTTTCGTATTCATTTAACATAGAAGATGTTTCCAGACCATTTTTCACAGTGAGTGGACAACTTGAAGTAATTTCACATAGATACAACGATACAACTTCAAAAATTTCTATGATTTGTTTATGATTCGTCTTTGCGTATTCATGAAAAAAATTACTTCAAATGGTCCATCATGCAGTGGTGTTGTAATGAATGTCAAAAGTGCCTCCTGACTTCACTATTATATTCTCAAATAAGTGAAAATATTTTTAGAATTCTAATGAACTTTCTATCCAATTCATTGATCGAGCACTCATTGATGTATATTAAAAATAAAAACTGGATATTTGGTTTGGAGAAGAATATTTTAGGAATGTTCTTCCTTGGTCTTGAAGTGCTTCATCGGTATGTTTGCAAAAATATATAAGAAATCATGAGGTGTCATAAAATAAATGGATAGTAATATAACATACATACCATGTCACATTGGTTCCTTTATTCACGGAATTTATATTCACTCTTTCCATATTACAGATTAAGCCGTTTTTCACTGGATCTGTTGATAAAAGGCTTCAAAGTGTTCGGCGCCGTGGAGAAAACGTTTCACCCCTTCGAGCTGTGCAGCAGGTGAGCGTTAACACACTGAGAGAAAGTTACCTAACTGCGGCACTAACAGTCAATTGTCTCCGTTACACAGAGAAAAGCTTACATTAAAGATTACCATACACTGTAAAAAGAAAGTCTTAATTTCAGCTCATTTCATGGCTGAATCTATGATGCAAACAAATTAAGCCGAAAAAACAATCGCTGACACAATGGAAAAAGCATTGTCTGAAATTAAGATGCAAACAGATTAAGACTTTCTTTTTACAGTGTACATTCATGGTCCTCTGGGATATACTTTATTATGAAGTTCAGAATAATATTTATTCCAAATCATAACAGATATATTCTCATCTTCAAAACAGTATGGTGGAGGCTCGTTCACTTGTGGTTCACGACCACATAATCAAGTGTATCCCAGAAATACAATATGAATGTAATGGTATCCAATATAAAAATCTAGTTGTCTGAAATATAAATGAAACAGTTCATTCAGTGGAAATGAAAAGTTTAGTTGTGACAAATAAAATCTACACTGTAAAAAATAATTGGAATTTTCTTGTGTTCATCAACCGGAAAATTCCAATCACTGATAAGGAAATCAATTTCCGGTACATTTATATGAAATTTCCCATGAATTTATTTGAAAGTTCTAAACTTTATAGAATTTTTTTCAATATTTCACAGTAAATTTCCGCATAAGTTCGGAAAATTCCTAATGCATGTATGTGTTAATCACTTCACATAAATATATGTATAGGAATTTTCCCATAGAAATTGTTTACAGTGTAGTTGACGCAACTAAATTTTTATTTAGAGTGACTAAATTTCATACCTGTTTGATTTTCAACCAGACCGTTTTCTCAGTGCTAGTTTCAAATACTTTTGATATCGATATTATCATTTTAATGGATTTTTTTAAGCTGGTAATAATTTTTCATAATGAAAATCCATATTTGATGAATACAAATTATTATCTCGACAGAAAAACATGGCTGTAATGTTCCTGCATCATCTATTTTCCCGAAATCATATGTTTTAATTAACTCACTATAACCCACACAGCACAGGCATGTCCCAAATGAACTCCCGTCATGTCAGTTCAGACAGAATTCATAATGGATTCTTGAGAATTCTTTAGGAATTCTCTTTGAATACCAGGGATTCATAGAGAATTCATTCTCAACTGTCATAACGGGGACTTCTAGAGAATCCCACGATCATAAAGGATTTTTTATGAACACATCAGGACCAGCGTACTGTGTGGGAAGCAAGGAATTGGTGAGAAAATTAATAAGAGGAATTTGTATGTCTATCCATTTGCATGGCAATTCAGTAACAGCAGATTTTCACACCCGAAATATCAAACGTCCATGTATTCAAGATATTCAACTGATATTATGGTTTCATGATCTGAATTTTTCTCTATGACAATAATCTACTAGTTGTAGTACAAATTTGATTGGCAGTGGAAGTGGTAGGATTCTACCTGCTACAAGTGAAAATTTAATTGGGCTAATTTTTTTCACCACACTATACACGGAAAGACCGGAGCTATTCATATTTAGAAAAATGACTGTCAATTTAGGGAAAACGAGGATCGTTGAAAAATATTCGTAGTGAGTCTACTGAAAGTTCGTAGTCGATGTATTAACAATTGATAGTTTCATTGGGATTTTTCACAGTGAAACTATCAATTGTGAATACATCGACTACGAATTTTCAGTAGACTCATTACGGATATTTTTCAGCGATCCTTTTTTTCCCTGAATTGACAGTCATTTTTCTAATCGCTGATAAATTCTTTCTAAATATTAAGAGACCCGTTCTTTCCGTGTACGTAGCATCACATTTTTAGCAGTCTGAACAAATAATTTGCAGATGCAGCTTTTTGAGTAACTAAAACGGCTAAATTCAGGGAGTGATTTGTTAGCTGAGCTAGTGAAGAATTTACTGTTTCAGCAAAATTTACACACTGACATCGAATTTCGATAATATTGGACAAAAGGGGAGAATGAGATAATCACAAACACGAAGTGAAACCGGAAGTCGTCATTTCTTTACATTCCCACAATATTATAACTATCAGCTCCTACCTATTTTTATTAAGTTCAAAGTAAGAAAAAAGATTCGACCGTTAAGCTAAGAACTGGTAAAGTGTCTCGATGTATTTGATGTAACTTCGGTTTTTTGAACGAAGAAATAGATTTTTTGGAACTTTCATTTATATTATCCTCAATACGTAGTTTGAACAGATCAAATTAACAAGGATTTAATTTTTTAATTGTTGATGTCAATTATAGCCCTTCGGTCTGTTTTATGTTATTCGTTGCAGTTAGTCGGGTGGGACAATGTTCGTAATTACCCCATGCCATTTGGGTATATGATGTGAAAGGGAGGTGTTGTAACTAAGGCTGATGGACTGAAGCCAGTTACACTGTTAGAAAATTTTTGAAACTTATATACAATCTATACATAATTCAATAAAATTTTTATACAATTTATATAGAATTCTATATAAATTATATATAATTTCGAGAATTTTTCTAACAGTGTATGTCTGAATTTTTTGATTGATCATCAAATGTCTCACGATCTAGGAACCTGATTAAGTGGAAATTTCCAATGGTAGATGTGATCGTTTGGCAGTTCCAATTTTATTCATTCAAGCTCCGAAACGATAAAGAATTGATGTAAATTGTGTTCGTGAGATATGAATACAGTAATTTATTTCAATGCTTATGATGTAATTATCCATGGATTTCTCTTCTTTTATCAATTCTCATCAATCTAGAAGTGTATTTCTTCATATTTTATTGTACACTCGTAAGCGATTTGAACTTCAAAAATATCACAATGCATGGGATATGTTGAAAATAATCCATGTGTTGTCCATTTTCTATCAATGAAAATTCATTAAACATGATTGGAATCAGAATCTGTACATAACTTCGGATTTTGATACACTATCTCCACTTTAAAAAAAAATCGGTGAGTTTACGGATAAAGAACTCGGAAGAATTGCTGAAGTCATGGGAATTATACTAGAAAAATGTGGCGAATATTCTATCGAAAAATTGATATACGTACCAAAAAATTTGATAATTCTACCAAAAATTTGGCCATCTTCACCTATTGTGATCAGGGTAATTGCTTCCCAAATTTCTGGGTAAATTTTCGAAATGTTCCTTACATTGTACGAAATGATTCGATACCACATGGAGAGAAAAAATGAGCTTTAAGAGCATGAAATTTCACGTTTTGAAGGTTGTGTTTAGGTTGCTTTTGATCGCATAAGGCCATGTTCAGAAGGCTGGAATCACGCCATGGAAAGGCGTGAAGTACGTCATGCTTCTAGAGCTCATTTTTTCTCTCCGTGCATGATATGTAAAAACTTTCAGAAATCATACCTCCACGGAGAAAAATAATACTGGGTACTACCTTATTTACTAACCCTCGGACAGTCGCGCCTTCAAGGGGATACTAGCGGTTACTATCCGAGCACTTTGATTAGAAAAGAACCCGCTTGTACGATAGGAAGAAAGGTTCGATACTGTCCCTGGTATCTCCTTGAATGGTGCATGGATGACTCCGCGTATCTGCAGGTTAGATCGAAGCGACTCGGATCACTTTTTTTTCAATGAACAAAAATCATCAAAAGGAGAGCTCTTTCAGTGGTTCTGGGGATAGATCCTGATTGTATACATTTTCGACTCCAGATCGTGTGGAAAAAGAATATTTAAATACACAGTTCTTTGTTTTATAATGAAATGAACATAAAATGGCGAATATCCGATTCGCCCCAAAATCGGGGGCGGAAAGAATCATTAATAAACATAGAACGTATTACACATTTTTGGAAACAAATTTACACTTTGAGACTCTTTGATGAAAAGAAAGACTTTGTTCCACATACATGTGGCAAATAAACAGTTCTGTGTGACTTTTCTTGCCAGCAAATTTTTCATAAGAGTATTCTTCGCATCCACTGCACTGAATCCGGTCTTCTTCGGTTGGATGTACGAATTTTTCAAAGCAACAAACACTAGGACTAGTCTGTAGATGTGCTATTATTGTCTTCAATTTTCGCATGACTAGAAAAAATTCATGATTTACTATTTGGGAGAAAACGTTTATCTACTCATGCCGAACGTAATAATATTGTCTGAACAATTCATTCGTCTAAATAAATACATCATGAACTATACATTTGAATTAGACTGGTATGATTTTCAACTTTTCCTGTCATTGAGAATTTCAAGAACCGCGATAGCATTTTTACATCGGCGATAAAATTCTTCTCTATGCACACAATACTACAAACTGTATCATTGCCCAGGACTAAATGATGTGCGCTAGGGCCGTGTCATCTTCTTTCCCAGTAGGTGGTGAGATCATCTACGCAACTGACACGTTGAAAAAGTATAAGGTACACTGGGTACGGTTGTGACATTTTGAATTCAATCTCTTGTGAAAATTTTATTACTGCAATCAGATCAAAGCTAGATAGTGTTTCAAATGGCACATATATTTGTTTAACAAATGTAGATGAATTTCTTCCGCGTAAATGTAATTGAAGTTCAGAACAGGCATAATTATGATGGCTGTTGAAATGTTACAACCGAGCGCAATCTCAGGACGTTAGTAATAGGGGGTGTCCATATACCCAAGCGGCAACAGATTTTCAAAGTATATACGAAGTAGAAACGTTCGTAGAATGTACGAGTGAAATACGAAGAACATATAATGAACGTTCATAGACTGTTCAAATGAGACTGTTTTAAATATACCTAGAACGTACATGGTACATTCGAAATGTACGATATTCATTCAATCAACGTTCGATTGACGTACCATCGTATATTCGATTACATACGTTCGATGAATATGCATAGCACCTATGAAACTGTCTCATTGGAATGTGCATAGAACATATTTCGAATATTCGAAGAACGTTCATAGTATATTCTGGTGCTCAGGAAGTAATCAGTCTTATGACTGGTTAAATGAAATCCTCCAACCCTGTCCATTATACGCCAACCGCTTAATTTCTGCATATCTACGACAACCCTTATCTTGTATAATTTGTTTCACATAACTCAACCTAGGTCTACCTTTTCGAATTTTACCATTCATTTTTCCTTCCAATATTGTTTTTCATAAGCTACACGGAAAAAAATGTTTCATAAGATTTACTAACGCGTTCAGTAAAATACAGCACTATTAGAATTTCTCGTAATATTTATAAAAGTTCTAGTAAAATCTACGATGGTCGCAGTCAAAATTACTACCGCAGTAGTAGATTTGACTACAGTTCTAGTAAATATTAACAGAAATTTTAATAGTGCCGTATTTTACCGCCCTCGTTGGTAAATTCTATTAAACAGTTTTTTCCGTGTATCATGCCTTAATGCGTCCCCTATCTAATTACTTCTCCTTTTCACGATCTGTCTCAAAAGACTTCTCTTTTCATTCACCTTTTCAAGTATTTCTTCACTTTTTATTTTCTCTATCCACTGTACTCTAAGCATCCTTCTATAACACCACATTTCAAAAGCTTCGAGTCTTCATTGGTCCGTTTTTCCAATTGTCCAAGTTTCGCAACCATATAATGCTGTGCTCCAAACGTAACTCTTCAAGAATTTCTTCCTTACTGCTAAGCTAATATTCTTCAAACATAGTAACTGTTTCTTTTGGCGAAAAGCCAGTTTTCCTTTGCTATTTTTGCTCTTATATCTCTTTCGCTTTTACTGTTTTCCGTAATTATGCTTCCCAGATATTTGAATTCTTTCACTTGCTGAATTGTCTCTGCATCTATTTCGATTTTCGTTCTTCTTGATGTTTTCGCTGTTGTACAAGTCATGAATTTTGTTTTGTCCTCATTTATATTCATACAATAGTTTTCTAGTAATATTGTTTTCATAGTGTTGAGAATATTTTCCAACTCAGCACCGCTCGTAGCTACTCTCTAAATCTGAAAGAGTGAAAAATCACGTGTTTCACTCCACTAAGTCTCAGAAGTGAGCCAGTTCGCTTCGAGTGGGATTTTCACTTGTTTCGAGTGAACCCCCACTCTTTTAGAGTGACAAATTGACTCTAGAATTTGAGTAGCTGTGAGTTTCTAGCCTCAAACTTTGGAATATCACTCTAAAAGAGTGGAAATTTCACTCAAAATTTCGACAGGCTCACTTTTGGCTGGCTGAAGAGTGAAATTTCACTCTAAAAATTTTAGAGAGTAATATAGCTATGGCATCCACAAATCTCAACATGCTAACATTTCCACCTTGAATCTGTAATTTGAATTGCACTTGCTCCTTCACTTCGTTCATCGCTTCTTCTATATACAAATTGAAAATCAATGGTGATAGTGAGCATCCTTGTCTCACCCCTCTCTTAATTTGCGCTTCTCCTTTTTGACCCTCTATTTCTATTATTGCCGTTTGATTCTTACATAATTCATATATTATTCTCCTATCCCTGAAATGAATTCCTACTTTTTTCAAAATCGTGAACATTTTTCCCCAATCAACATTATCGAATGCTTTTTGTATATCTACAAAGCCTATATACACGGAAAAAAATCAACTGTTAATTTTACCAGAATTCCGGTTACTATATGGGCAGCAAGGAATATCTGTGACTTTTACTGGAATTTTTGTTAAATTTACCGGAGCCCTTGTTAAATTTGCCGGAGACTTGATTCATTTAACTAGAATTCCGGTTAAAATAGCAGTAATTCTTGCTGTCCATATATTAACCGGAGTATTTTTTTCAGTGTACCTATATTTCGTATATCTATAAAACCGAACTGATCTTCTGCTAATCTAATCTCTATTTTCTTCTCTATTTTATTCTCTATTCTCCTGTATATAATTCTTGGTAGTATTTCCGAGGCATGTGAAGTTAAACTAATCGTTCTGTAGCTCTCGCATTTGTCTGCTCCTTGTTTTTTCGGAATGGTGACAATTTTATTCTTCTGGAAATCTTTCGGTACTTCTTTTCTCCCGCACATATTTCTGATCAATTCAAACAGTGCGTCACGAGTTCTTTCACTAGAGGCTTTGATAAGGTCCGCACTTATGCCATCTATTCTTGGCGCTTTATTATTCCTAAATACTTTTGAAGCCCTGTCGAATTTTGATCTCAAAATTGAATCTCCCAATTCTTCTCCATCGACATCTTCCTCCCTGTCCAAAAATCCTAGCATACACACTGATAGAAAGAAATGGAATATAGTTCAGCATTGAATACTTACTTTCAGCGGCAAAATTTCAAAAGTTCTTCCTGACGTTCTGAGCATATGTGATATGGCTGGAACAATTAACACACAAGTTTCTACATGCGAGAACGCCCCCTCGCCGGTCAGGTGATCTGAGCTTTCACAATCCCATCATCAGTTATTCGTAATGTTATAACCAACCCCCTGTTACAACCGTACCCAGTCTACCATAATTAGAAATGAAAATGATCGAAAACAGCTAATTTGCTTATTTTGATCAGTGATGCCAGCATTTGGTCGGCCGACCAGTTCTACCTCCTGCATCACGCTCTATACAATGGAATTTCTTTTATCGGAGGTTCCATTGTGTATGTGAGGTTTCTATACAGATGGGTGTGATGGAGAAGGTAAAATTGGTCGGCCGATCGTATGCTGGCATCATTGATTTTGATCCAGTTCGCCTCGGCCCACCCTATGAAAGGAACCCGCACTAATTATATGGGAAAATGGCTTTCGGTTAAATTGGGTGAAACTTTGCTATAATACACGGAGAGAAATTTGTAGTTAAATTTACTATGTTATTATTGTTCCCGAGGAACAGACTGAACTATGACGGGTTCCCCCATAAAACATAGTAAATATGATCAGCATTCTATTGTTGTACCATAGTAAAAATATGCCCTTCATAGTAAAATCCGACAGAATTCAGTCTGTTCCTCGGAAACAATAATAACATAGTAAATTTAACTACAAATTTCTCTCCGTGTATAGTTCATGATGTTCTGAAAAAAAGGGTCAATAGGCACAGAGTCCAAAAATGAATATTTTCCGAGTTATGGGGTATCATAGATCAGAGAAGTGAACATATTAGAGCGCTGGTACAAGAATACAGTATATATATAGTATATGTATATATTGTGTCTATATTATACACATACTATATGTATACATATTATTGACTGATAATAAATAGAGAAGAGAGGAAGATAATATACATAATATAAACACCCCAATGCTATAATCACTATATCACTTTTAGTTGAGTTTTCTTGAGTTCATTGTATAAAATATTATATCTATATACACACTAATGATTGTGTATGACGCAGGATTTGTATGACAATTAACTACGGGTTTCCAGAATTCATATATGTAAAATAAAAAATATTATATGAGGATGATGATTATTATTATTATTACTATATTCTTATTCTTATTATTGTATTGAATTGTATTGTTTTTGTACATATTGATTTATCAATATCGTAACATTCACCGTTATGTATATACACATATATACTTGATATAAATACATCAAACTAATTATTTAATGAAGATGTACACATGTACGCATACACATGCACATGATAATGCACATGTACATACATGTCCACATGTGTATAAGTGTACATGAATATAAAAATATACATACACACCCACTATATTCCTGCACTAGAGTTTTCAATAACTTCAGTTTCCCAATCTCTGACACCCCATAACTCGAAAAATATTCATTTCTGGACTCTGTGCCTATGGACACTTTTTTTCAGGACATCATGAACTATATTATAGCAAAGTTTCACCCAATTTACCCGGAGGCCATTTTCCCATATAATTAGTGCGGGGTCCTTTCTTCATTGATTTCTTTATTAGATAATGATTTCCACACATTTTTGCTACATTGATCATTAAACTTAACTTTGTTATGATAGAATGTTGAAAAATCCAATTGCAGTAAGATAATTCCTCATTATATTTATCAAATTCTCACACACTGTATCTGACAGACACGCTCGTGCGTTCGAGGGTTAAATATGGAGACCATCTAGATCATACCCCTAATATGTAGATACTAGTCTCGAACAACTTTCAACAAATTTCATCAATCATAATGATCTGATTTGATGCTCCTTAACAAATGGATATTAGAGACCAGGATAGAATTTGTATAATACGATTCGTACAATTTGTACAATCCATTCTTCTCCGGATACAAAGCGTTCAATCAGTTTACCGAGCTGACCGAATTAATGTCAAACTCACATCATTAATTACTATTATTGATTCCGTGATTAACAGTTTTATTCTCAAGCAGTACATTAATGTATTTACCTTACATCATGATCATTCATTAACTTGAGTGCGTTTTTATTTCACAATATATAATGAAAATATCCATATACGACCTACAAATCACAGGATTATAATCATGATACACAATAATGAGGTATTTAAGCGTTTTTGTTCACTTCTCGATTGTGAAACATTTGATGATTAAAAAAAAGTAAAACGGGAGTGGCTTCAGAAATCTAAGGCTGATCGGACGAGTGAAACATCTTTCGGCAGTGAAAATTTGGCATCCATTTGGAAATTCTTTGGAACATACACTGAAAAAAAGGCAGGTCACAGTTATCAAATGATATTCTTGAATATGACCAATCAAATATTCGATAACATGAATTAAATATCAATAATATCTATTAAATATTCGATGATAAATATTCGAAATAATTATAAACATAATTTATAAACCTTATTGAATATTCGATGAATGTTATCGAATATTTGATTGGTCATATTCAAAAATATCATTTGATAACTGTTACCAGCCTTTTTTTCAGTGTATTAGAATCGGGTGATCCGGATCCATCGTCAACCATTTTCAAAATTCTTTGGCCATTAATTCAGTGAATGGGTTGGATATTATTGGATGATAGCCCCAAGTTTATTTCGCAACTCTTAAAAAAAAAAAAAACAACAAACTATGAGAATATTTCTCATAAATGTAAATTCATCATTGGTAGTTTAAGGGGTATAGCCAGAGTAGAATTCTCAAAGAATCGATGTTTTTTGGGCTCGAATGATACTTTGAACTCTTTAGAACAAGCATGTCCAAAATCACGCTCAATTTCATTCGGATACGGCAGTTCGGTGGCAAGCGATTCCGCAGGTGTGGAGACGTAACGCGCGTGGTAGTGGGGTTGGTCACGTGATATATGATCACCATTGACAGCACTGCGTTTATGTAGCATATGACCACCCCACCACCACACGCGTGACGTCTCTACACCCGTGGAATCGCTTGCCACCGAACTGCTGTCTCCGAATGAAATGGAGTACGAATTTAGACATGCCTGCTCTAGAATATAAGGCAAAAAGAAACATTTACGGAAAAAGTTTCCTAAAATATTACTACCCTTCATAGTGAAGTAGAAATGAAATTAAATATATTCATAATGAATTCTATTCGCAGTCTCATTATTTCGCCTCCTCAGATGCGCAGGATATGTATAAAACGTTTAATAAACATTCTCAAAATGTTTCACGTATTTTTGGTGCTACTAGGGTAGACTGTTTCAATACTGCAACATGCTGCATATGAAACGTAACTTTAAAAAATGAATTCATGATGGATTTTGTTTTCATAAATGTATTTCTAATTTAGTGCTGACGTTGCGATGAGACGTTTTGAAAGTTGGAAGTAGGTTCGAAATTACCAAGTTCAGTTCAACTTGAAAAATATATTTGCAGTTCGGTTCGGGTTCAGTTCGACTTTTTGAATCGGTTCGGTTAGACTGGGAAAATTTGGAGTCCGGTTCGACTTTTCAAAGTTCGGTTCGGGTTCGGTTTGACTTGAAAAATATATTTGGAGTTCGGTTCAAGAAATTCAAAGTTCGCACACCCCTACATGGAAAAAAGAAAATCAAGAAATTTGCGGTATAGGATGACAACGCGTCGCTTCAAGCCTTTAAATGGAAGTTTTTACAAAATATCTTGTCAAATAATTCACATCATAAGCGAAAAATCTATTTTTGACTTACACTGAGAGAAGAGATTATATAAACATTACCAAAATTCCAGTTATAGTTATTGGAAAGTATGATAATTGAGTGACACATGGGGATTTTAGATAAACGTTCCTTTCTTCTCAATTATAATCATCCCATATCTGATATACCACGCGATATTAAGAGGAAAAAGGATTATTTTATATACATCGGAGTATAAGCTACGCAATAAAATATTGTCAATCACTTTACAATATAGAGAAGTATGTAAATTCGGTTGAACGAATCCTCACTAAGTAGTTTAGTAAAATTTCACCATTATGCCTGTGAAATATTCCGATCCTTATTTATTGGAATATAATGGTCTACTTGTTGATTTTTGCGGCATATTTGATCAACCCATGCAGTAGGAAAGGTGAAATTCTAATGGATTCAGTAATTGAATATCAATTTCAAAAGATCGATTTCCTAACACAAATAATAATAATTGCATTGATGTGACACAAGCGCTAGGACTCAAATCAATTCTTTGTGAATAATGTACGCAAAAATGCGTGAGTTTATTTAAAATATCTCTCCGGACAACATTTTTTCAGTGTTTCAAATCATGTTCTAAAAACACCTAGACAGCAATACGGTTCAGAGAGAATTCATATTCAATACTCTTTGGATTCTGAGAATTCATAAAATTCATATATGAATACAGGTGGAATTTTTGTGTTGTATGGGTTTTAAATAAACCTAATATTGCGTAATATGTAATGAAACAATTGGCTCAAGTTTCAATGAGATGTTAAGCAAATCTTCCTTTGGCGAAA
The DNA here is from genome assembly GCA_018340375.1 of Gonatopus flavifemur. Taxonomy (NCBI): domain Eukaryota; kingdom Metazoa; phylum Arthropoda; class Insecta; order Hymenoptera; family Dryinidae; genus Gonatopus; species Gonatopus flavifemur. The sequence goes on from JAFFJZ010000011.1 coordinate 252,587, forward strand.
TACTGTGAGAGGCTTCGTCTTCAAGTTATAAGCAAAATAAATTTCGACGAGAAAATCAAATTTTAAAATCAAGACTATCCTCTACTTTTGACATAGATTGCATCTGAAATATGCCAAAAATTTATATACTACACTAAAACATTAAGAATAGACTGTCATTTGAGAATGAGAGGGAAATATTCTTAGAGTTCAGCGCAGGGGCTTTTGGTAGCAAATTTGTCACAGTACGCGACGATGCTTCCATCAACACAAGTCGATGAGAAATGAATTAGAAGCACGCACTGCACGCACAAGCGTTGATCTAGAGTAGTTGGTAGTGGGGATGAGCGCAGATTTTAGTGAACTAGACAGTAATCTGTATCCAAAAGGTTACGAACCAATCCCTGGAAAATATGAGAACAAGAATGTTCTTGAAAGTTCACTAATGTTTCCAAAATACGTGTCGTAGACAATACATATTTATATACGATAGAGGTACGCACAACAAAGCTACATGAATATATAATGTTTATACAGTACCCATCCGATTTTCTTCCGCTCGATTTTCTTCCACTTCCCCGCCTGACAAGCTTGAACGCTCCCCCCACCCCATCCACTTGATCACGGGTTGGACAATACGCTTACTAGACGTTCGATTTTCTTCCGCAGATCAATCGTTAATTCTGAGCTGAGAAATTTTTGTGCAGGTAAAAAAACAAAAAGTGAAAATGATTTATTCAAATAGTCATGAAATGATAGAAAGTAAATTGATGAAACTTCCACATGCTTACCCAGCCGCAGTATATTTTCCAGTTATCAAAAAGTTCAAGTGATATATTAATTTGCCTCATCAAAAACTATATGATTCATATCGGTATTTCACTACATCTATATAATTACGTTGTACGGAAGGAAATTTTTACATTTCCTTTTTATTAATGACAGGAAACAATTGTTTGAATGTGATAGAACCCAAGTAACACAAGAAGTTCTAAGAATGTGCTCGAACAGTCTAAGAAGGTGCTGGACCATTCTTAGAATGTTCGAGCACATTCTCAGAACTTCTGGTGTTACTTGGGAAGCAATCATTCTCAGAAAAATACATATTATTGTAATCCTTGAGCCCAATGAACATCTCCTTCTTGAAATGTCTCGTGGATGAGTGTAACATGTCTCACGCAACACTGTTCCATACATGTATTCGTATTTGTGTATATCACTTATCAGTTTTCGTTATTCACATCCATTGAGTATGAGAAAATATAATCTTCCACAAAACGTGTATGTTGGAACTGTCAAAATCCGTTGGATGGAAAGCGGAAGAAAATCGAGCCACCATGCACAATTCATAGATACACAAACACAAACGATGTGGCGAGCGTCACAAGACAATTGGGTGGGGGAAGCATGATTCCTAGAAAAATATTCCCCGCAAGACCCGTGAGCGGAAGAAAATCGAATGGGTACTGTATTGAAAATTGCTCAGTAATTTGGGAAAAATAATTTCACAAGTCGGAATGAAAGCTACAAGGTATTCAAATATTTTACTTTTTGATGGAGTTATTATTCGTCGTTACGTGACACTATTATTTCTCACATCATAAGACTATCAGTTGATGAAGTGTTCACTGTGGTCTATAAGGAATATCGTTGTACATCCTTTTTGAATATGTAATGATTACAAAACTGAACGTATGATAATATTTATTGAACATTTTGTCAAGGTTTTGCATAAGTTGGGTAAATTTGGATGAACTTACAAGATCTATTGATAATATTTCAGCAATTGATAATCCTACTAAATAATATGAAAATCAATGCTGTATTTCACCAATCCATTTCTCTCAGTGCATGTCGTCTATCGAACATATTGAATCATAATACCAACTCTGGGTCAATGCTTGCGCGACTCCGGCTGACCACAACAGCCGAGTTGCCAAGATCATAATTTCAACATCAATCGACTATCGATTTTGTAGTCAGCCAGAGTCATATCATCACTGGCTTATTGCTGTCTAACACACATATAGTATGATAATACCAACTCTGGCTCAGTACCGGCGTGACTCCGGCTTACTGCAATAACCAAGTTGCCAAGATGGTGATTTTAACATCAGTTCACTACCGATTTTGTAATCAGCCAGAGTTATATCAATATTGGCACATCGCCGTCTCTTGTAAATATTGAATGATGACACCAATTCTGGCTCAGTACTGGCGCGGTTCCGTTTCTCTGCGATCTAGGTATTCCACAGGCAGTATCAATTCGATACTGGCCCGAGACCGTCTGTCAACGTAAGCCAATACCGTCTGAAATCCGGCGAACATTTGGCGCCAGTTGAGAAACGGTGATGATTCTGAATAGGCACAGTTGTTTTTACCGAAGTCTGGCAAATACAACTTCGCCGGTACCGCGCCATTTTCCAACTCTGGCTACTTCCACATGGGTGGCTAGCATCGCATGGGCTATTCGACTCCTGATCGACGAAGACCATTGGACCAGTGAAATGCTCACCATTGGTCGGCGTTTTGATTATCATCCCTTCGTATGCTGTCAACGAGTTTGCGTATCGATGTATCGAAGAACGATTCATCGTCAAGCAAGCATTTCTGTTTATAGGCTGATGCTATATCAATTCTTTTCATAGGCCACTCTTGGCAAATTTTGACTTCGAATATCCAAATACTTCGCTTTCTGAACAGTGCCGTGGACCTCCCTCTCTCTCAAATTCCCGTCCTTGACGGAATGAAGAAGACACGATTCGGCACTATTCGGAGAGCAGCTGGGTAGAGAGACCATACGGCGAAAGATTCAGCATCACGCGAGTAACTGCTTCGTGGTGAATTGATGCACGGAGGCAATTTTTTACTGTAAATTGCATGAAAAATATGTTCAATATTACTATGTTTTTGTGGAGTCGGACCATACTGACATTACGAAGAATATGGCTATGATAATAATGATTGAAATTATCATAGGACAGAGTAAAATTGGAAACAAAACGAAGGAAAATTACAATTTCTTAATCGTGAAGGGGAATGCATGCAAAGCATTACTGAATGATATGCGGGTACCCGGAGAAAAACATCGGGTGTCTATCGTGTTAGGTTGGGTCGGGTACCTGTCGGGTTGGGTTCTTTTTTCAATTACCCGAGTTTCTCGGGTACCCGATTACATTCGGGTATTCCAAATAGTTAACCCACCGTTACTCGCGTCATCTAGAGAATAATATTATTCCCAATATTATTTCAAATGATGTTGAGAATAATAATTAACTACTCTCAGTGACGTTGGGAGTGATATTACTCTCAACATTATTCTCAAAAATATTGTGGATATTTGGGATAGTTGATTATTCATTACGATTGGAAATACAAAAAATTCACTCAAATCTAAAAATATGAGAGAAGAATGATATTGACGAAATAGTTATATGATTCTGAAGATTTTGTTATGGTTACTAAGTAGGAGAATAGATATTTTATTACATACAAATATTATAACGTTTCTGAACTGAATTCAAAAATGAAGAAATATGAAGTTTTCATGAAAAAGTTCGCAAATTTGTGAATGTGTGCCATAATCAATTACATGAAGTAACAACTTCAACAGGCTGTTAGTAGTAGAACATATGATATCCTTTATATACGAATTAAATTCATATAAAATTCCCTCACTTCTACAGATGTTCAAGATATTACCTCAGGTTTTTGATTGAAGTTGGTACACAAGGGAAGGAAACAATCACCGTAACTGTTTCCTTTTCTCCAAGTATTACTGAAATTGATTCAATTATTCCTACGTCGGGCGTAATTAGTTGTTCAGTATCTCATGATTTGGAAATTTTCCAAAAAATTCGGATAGCCCGATTGAACTTGGAAGACCCGAATGAATCGAGTACCTGACCCAACCCAACCTGAGGGAGAATGAAATTACCTGAACTCGACTAGACCCGATAAAAGTGATGCTCGCACACCCCTATTGAATGGACATTGAATGATTGTAGTCACAATGTCAGTATAATTCAGCATTACAAAATAATTGCAGTAATCTATATTACACAATTCTTTCCGTGTGGAAAAAATGCATGTGTGGCGATGATCGTTGTTCGATACATCGATACGCAAACTTCTTGACAACGTACGACGAAACGATAACCAATCTGCCGGACAATGGTGAGCATTACGTGGCTCAATGTTTTCCGATTTTCGGTAATCGAAAGCCATTGTGCGTGCAACACTAACCGATGATGATTCACCCTGAAAGTGCTCGGAGAAAAGAAAATGGATAAATTCACCATGTAGGATGACGCCGCGTCGCTTCGAGTCTTTAAATAGGATTCTTTACAATATATATTGTCCAATCATTCACATTATAAAACAAGAATAGATTCTTCTCTTATGATGTGAATGATTTGACAATATATATCATAAAAATTCCCGTTTCAAGAATCGAAGCGACGCGTTATCATCCTAGATGGTGATTTTTTCCATTTTCTTCTTTTCTGTGTATTCGACGCAATAGTCACCATCGTACAAGAAATCGAAGAGCAGTGTACTCGCAGTGCTTCTAAATTACAAAATAGAATTATCCACGATACAACGGTCAACATTGCTCAGAACCCATTGAACGGTTTTCTCTGTATATGACTTCTGTTTTATTTCTGCGGTTTCGCGCATTTCTGAGTAAAGACCATTCCCTAAAGCTTACAGAAAGCACTGCAAAAAAAAATCTGCAGCAAATGTTCGGAAATGAAATATTAATGTTTTGAAAAATATCGTCGGTATCTTATCATGAGACACTAACTCTGTCAAGGTAAGTCATTGAGATTCCACCCGCGTACAGCCATGCGTTATTTTTAAACACTTGTTACACATCAGTTTTCGCAGTGAAAAGATTGAAAATGTTTTCGATCCGTTTGAAAATTTGAAAATTTTGTAGCGACAGTTTTTTCCATATACGCTTCATATAGCTTTCAACTTCCACCATTCTTCTTCGACCATAACTTTTTGCTCAAGATATTATGAATGAGATTTAAATGACAGCCACAAAAATAATGACGTCAAATATATTACATTCCCATGGTGATTCCCGCACGGAGAAATCGAAAAACTAGTGAGTACTTTTCCGACAAGACCGGCTTGTGTTATGAAAAAATCAAAGTCCAACACTACTGGTTATTATACGGACATGAATCAGTAGAATCTACTAAAAAACACGACTGGTTCATGTCTATAGAGTAGCGTTACCCTGTGAGAAATTTTTCAGTGAAAATTACTGATTTTTTTTTCATCGGAAAAGCTGTTGCTACTCAAGCAGCAATAGGAGTTCAAAGCATATACGGAATAGAATCGTTTGAAAAATTTACGAATGGAATACGAAGAAAATATGATGAATGTTCATAGAATATTCGAATGAGACTGTTTTAAACATATTTAGAACATACATAGTACACTCGTAACGTACGATATTCATTCAATCGACGTTCGATTGACGTGCCATCGTATATTCGATTACATATGTGCGATGAATATGCGTAGCACCTATGAAATGGTCTTATTGGAATGCGGATAGAACAAATTTCGAATATTCGAAGAACGTTCATAGTACACTCTGGTGCTGCTTGGATTAATTTTCACTAGTTTTAACCCTCAACGGCCACAGGGGGTGACTAGTTACCCCAGGCTTAAAAAAAGTGGAATTAAAGGTCTCAAACCTTTCAAATAAATACAACAAATACAATCTGCCGGTGACAGACATGTGTGAGGTGTCACTTCACTACATAGTAAGCCTGAATAGTATTTTCACGTTCCTAATCATGAATATGTATTTAAAATCTAATAAAACGCAAAAAAAGCCAATTTCATGATTTGTAATTTTTTTCATTTTTCTTTCCAGTAATTTTGAAAATTAACTATACTTTTTGAATAATTGGTGGATACTGTTATTGTTTTTTGGTAGTGGTATACATTGTGCGGACGACCCTGGAGTTTTAGTCGTTAATATTGTAAAATGGTGGAGTAGTGAATTTTTGTGCAAAAAACGCAATTTTTCCTAAATTTTGACTTATATGACCAGTTTTCAGAACGCCATCTATAAATTAACCAAGTTAAACCATTAGAAATATTAAAAAACCAGTCAACCAACATGACACAATCAGTTAAAAGTCTCAAAACATCTACACATCTTGTCCGACCGGGTTTTTCAGCGTGGGGTACTGAGTTACCCCATGTGGCCGTTATGTGGCCTGGGTGAGGTGTGGCCGTTGAGGGGAAATTCTGAAACTTCTTAGTATGCAAAATCACTGGTTTTCCTCATCCTCATATCAGGTATGTTCCCTGTGTAATGGTAAAATCAGTAATTGGTAATAATGAATTTTCTCTCAGCGTAGACTTCTTTTGTTTTCACAGCATGAGCCAGTCATGTCGGATAAGATACTCACACGTGTTCCGTTTTCTCCGGGCAAAGTATACACGGAGAAAAAAATCTGGGAACTATCGCATGAGCATCCATGACGTATCAATCGCGAGAAGTGTCACCAGTTTATTGCGTGGAACTCCATTGGAATAAGAATATGAACCTATGCGCTTATCGCACTGCTGTATGGGATGAGCAGATAGATTCATGCTTTTATTTCAAGAATATCTTCTTGCGATTGATATGTGAGCGGTGCTCATCCGCTAGTTCTTAGATTTTTTTCTCCGTGCACGGGAAAAAATGGCTATGTAGAGTAGTGAGATCACGATTAACAGCGTGGGTTTCATGTGAAATCTATTACACACTGTAAAAAATAATCGGAATTTTCCTGTGCATATCAACCGGAAAATTCCAATCACTGATTAGGAAATCAATTTCCGGTACATTTATATGAAATTTCCCATACATTTATCTGGAAATTCCAAACTTTATGGGATTTTTCCCAATATTTCACAGTAAGTTTCCGGATAAGGTGGGAAAATTCCTAACGCATGTATGTGTTGATTACTTCAAATAAATATATAGAAATTTTCCGATAAAATTTTTTACAGTGTTATTGAATTCGCATTTTTATCATGGTTATCATGTTACCATACACTGAGAAAACTGTTTAGTTGCAGTAACCAAGAACGACATCAAATTGAAAATTTCAGTCGCCTAACTGAAATATTGTTTGTTTCAACAAAAATTTTCAGTCGAAGTGATTAATATTTTGTTGTGACAAATAAATATTTTATTTGATGTCGTACTCATTAAATTTTTAGTGGCGACAACTGAATAGTTTTCCCGGTGTACCCTCCAAAAGAACATGAACATTCAAAAACCGTTTGTTAGACCTAAAACGATGCTATGGACATTTGAAGGTTCATTGAGCGTTTGTTGAATGTAAATTTATTCTAAATCAACCTCAAATCAATTCATTTGACTCATGTTCTCTTCGGGTGAATGCTCCCCTGCTGAATTCAACAAGTACTCAAGTAGCATCGGATTATACTACAAAGATTCTACGGATATTCGAAGTATATTCTAAGCGTATTGCAATGAGACCGTATTATAGGTGCTTTGCACTCCCCTCGAACACACACTGTTATAGATGTCATTAAATTTCAATATACTTCTCAAGTATATTTGTAAATGACATTTCCAATCCTTAGTGATTGAAATGAGAATTCATTGACACGTATGTGATTTTTGCTATATTATCCCAGCCAACAGAATCAAAGTAGCGCTTCTACCAGCGATGCTATTATCCAGTCGTGCATTCAAAAATTTCTAATACATGCACGGAGAAAATCATATATTAGAAAGCATTAGACAGTATAGTAGTTTGGGGATGTATGTTTTTGTATGACAAAAAGTGAAGATCAGTATGAAACCGTTTACCATACCTGTCACAAAGGTCACGATACACGCTGATGGAGGATCTCAAGTAGGAACAGAATTTCAAATTCCAAGTAACACCAGAATATAATATGAACGTTCTTCGAATATTCGAAATGTTCTATGTACATTCCAAGAGACCGTTTCATAGGTGCTATGCACATTCATCGAACGTATGTCATCGAATATACGACGGAATATACACGGAAAAAACTGTTTAATAGAATTCACCAACGAGGGTGGTAAAATACGGCACTATTAGAATTTCTGTTAATATTCACTAGAACTGTAGTCAAATCAACTACTGCGGTAGTAATTTTAACTGCGACCATCGTAGATTTTACTAGAACTCTTATAGATATTACGAGAAATTCTAATAGTGCCGTATTTTACTGAACCCGTTAGTAAATCTTATGAAACATTTTTTTCCGTGTAGTCTCAAGGTCATTGAAAAGCTACTACGTTGCTACCACCAGCATGGCTAGAAGCGGAAACGTCAATTCGAAAGCATTTTGCTGGCTAGGATACTATACATTGATAGTTATTTTCGTAACAAAAATTTCGTTCAGATGTAATTGAAATTTCAATAAATTTTTCAGTTATGTGGATAACTTTTGATTCCATTATTTTCAATTGAAAGTTCAATCAGAAATTTCTAACAGTGCATGTAATTGAATATATGACCGTAAATCGAACGAGTAAACATCGTATATTTCGAATGCACTATGTATGTTCAAGGAGGAAATGTATCTAGGTAAAAAAAGTTCTACATGGACTATGTAGAATTCACGTAGCGGAATGGTTCTACATGATCTCTACATGGTTTATATCATATATGGATAATCAAGAAATCTCAAGTGATTGGGTTAAAGTTACGAAAAACATCAGACAATGACTTATTCGTATACAGAAAAAAATTGTCATTGGATGTTGAATTATTCGTTTGGAAGGAAGACTCGCCGCAGGGGAAAAACACGTTGTTTCAAACGTTCAGTATTACATAGTTTTACCAACCATGATCACCCTAAAGAGATGTAATTCTGGCCAAAATTGTTGATGATATTTTGGACCCTGGATCAAAAAATTGCATTCCTGAATGAAAAAAAAAACCGATTCCATTCGGAATCGAATTTGAATCTTCGTGATCCATGATCCGACTTCCTTGCCTCTTACCTATGATTCTGTATGAATGTACTTGGCATTCAAAATATAAGAACATCACTCAATTGAAAATCATTCATGAATGGAATAATTGATCTGATTGGAGAGGATCCATTGAATTCCGTTCAATGTTACCAAAGTTGAACAAAAGTCTAATTAATTTCATGTGATTATTTGTCAATGAGACTTGGTCGATCGCATAAATTCTTTTTGACAATCTTACTGACTTTTTTTGAATCTCGATGAATTTCGAACAAACCATTCACATTTGTACGATCAATTATAAGCAATTATTCAGAAAAATATCATTCTCCAATGATTCTTCAAGTTTTCCAGATAGTTTATTATCTCAGACATTGTTTAGAAATGTCATAATCACTTGAAGAATTTCTTGGTGAATTAATGGAAAAAAATCCACCACAGTCCCAAAAGAATCCTTCTGGAACTGTGTTGTTGTGTGCGATCATACCCACCAAGTCCGACCAGGTCCGACTGGGTCCTGATCGGGTCCTAATCAAACTCCGGGTTAACCAGATAAAATGTGACTGAATTTCCAGTCGGCATGTTCGCAGTCTAGGAAATATATATAAATCTGTGGAAAACTTACACTCAAGAAACGGCAATGATGGTGCATGCACTAACTCAACGGCACCAGTTTCCGACCATTCTCCTAAATTTGACCATCCTATATTTGAAGAAAAATTGATCGCACGCATTCGTACACTATATTAGAAGAATCTGTTTTAAACTTAACAATACTATTATGAAGTTTTTTACATGAACATTTTATTAAATTTCACACGAAATATTGTATGAAATTTCATATTTTCATATTAAATTTCATAAAAAATTTCGTATGAAATTTAATAAAATGTTCATGTAAAAAACTTCATAATATTATTGTTAAGTTCAAGACAGATTTTTCTAACAGTGTACCCGTACAGGACAATCACCGATCGCCAGACATTTCTCCGTGGCATCTATGTCGCTTCTCCGTTCCTCCACCTTTTATCCATCTCGCCCTCACGGAGACACGATATGGACGTCAGTGGGTGTGCTGTGAGCTCATTTAATGAACCACGTTAAATAAATAAATATCTAGTCTGCAGATTGCAAGTAAATTTGATTAATTTACATAAGTATTCAAATAATTATTCGAAAAAGTACCAGGCGGTCGCATAGTTGGGATGCTGGTTGAAAACCGGTGCCTTTGCTTTACAGATAAGTTCAACCACGACATAAATTCCTTATGAACTTGGGCTAGCCTGCACTGATTGGTGTCAAAGAAAAATGCAAGTTTCCTCTTGAGCATTTGGTACTGCCGTAGCGAACTATCAATATAAGTGCAGCAGAGGCCCTGGTGGAAAGCGTTACATGGTTTCTGGTCAGTTTCTGGCTAGTAGCCAGAAACTGGGTGTTTCTGGTCGGTCACTGGCTAGTTACCGACTAGTAGCTGGCCAGTGGCCAGCTAAACTGGGAAAATTTCTACCAGGGGGTCTTTTTGAATTATAGCAGTTAAGTACTACAGTTTAAATTTACCCACAGACAATTTTCGGAGCTCACAACTGCATTCTGCTACTGGCACACGCTTCTGTTAAAAGTACTATAAAAACGCTGTTAATCTAATCACATTATTCCTCTTACGAGTATGTAAAGCTGCAATATATTGTGCCGTCATTTTTGTTTCGTGTTGGAACTACGCTTCTAATGCTTTTTTCAAGCCTGAAAAACGAATCAAAGTACAAGTCGAGATGTGGAACAAATATTGGGAGTTTGAAGCTATTTTGAATATTGTGAATTTTCCATGTAATTGAATATGAAGAATGTACACCAACATTTAAATACGTTCTAGGCTCTCCCGCGTGTTTCCTCCCGCAACTCTGGCCAGTATACAAGGTATGGTATTTTATAATTCAATGATTATAACTATTATATATTTTGAAATTTTTTCGACTTCACTTTGTAATGGTAGTTGATTTTTTCACTCCAATTTTGCATATGAGAGCGAATGAAATACACCTATCTTTAATCAGATCAATAAAGTATTCACGATTTCCTGCTCTCTTCGAATTTCATAGATTAAGAAATTTGCTAACAAGGTAGAGATATATTATTCTTCTACTAAATTGGAATTATTATAAATCTCAAAGATTCACTATGACATGATAAATCTCATATCTGAGTGTCATACATTCGTTGTTTCTCCTACGTCCTATGGTAAAAAAAGGTGTTCTTAAGAGAAGATCATGAGACCACTACTGATGAAGTGGTCTCTGTAGCAGAAACAAACTTCATGGCGATCCTATTTAAAATAAAACATGAAAGAGACTAAATGAAACCATCAAGTTCAATAGGTTATGTTGATATTCCCAGCAAGAATAAATCATATAAAAGATATATATGGCCATATAAGATCTATATATGGTTACACAGATGTATATATGACTCCTATTTAATTCATATATTAGTCGTATATGGCCATATACGTCTTGTACATGGTATTAAATATCCCATATGTTTATTTCTGATATGATATATGAAATATGATCCTATATATGCCCACCCACTGAGCATTTCCGTTAGAACCTTGCATTAACATTGCAGCGATATTGATGCGATCTTGAAAGTACTTGTCTTTCAATTCACAAATGCAATATTACCAAAGTAACTTGCAAAAATGTCGTTGAAATATCACCTGACAACGTAACATTGCTGCAATTTACTTGTAATTGGATGTTGTAATTCTCATAACAGGTACTTTCAAGATCGCATCAACATCGATGCAATGTTAGTGCAAGGTTCTATCGGAAATGCAGTGGGCATATATGATATGGGATGGATCATGCACATAAGAATTGTGCACTTATTTATTATGCACATAAAAAAATTTAATTGAATTTGTTCACATATTAATTTCAGTTGTTCCTAATACGTTTGATAAATGTGCACTGATAGTCGTGCACAGTGAATTGTACACATGAAAAAAAATGAGAAATATAAAATGTAAGATTGTGCACCTTACATTTTGCACCGTTGGGAATATTCAATATTGTTTTTCATGCGCAAGTTTTTGTGAATAAAAATTTTGTGCATGATTACTTGCGCATAAAAAACAATATTGAATATTCCCAAAGGTGCAAAATGTAAGGCGCACAATCTTACATTTTATATTTCTCATTGTTTTCATGTGTACAATTCACTGTGCACGACTATCAGTGCACATTTATCAAATGTATTAGGAACAACTAAAATTAATATGTGAACAAATTTAATTCAATTTTTTTATGTGCATAATAAATAAGTGCACAATTCTTATTATTATTATTATTCTTCGCATATATAATTTTGCCGTTAATTTGTATACGAACCGAATATGATCTATTTGTGAACTGTATATCAATCATTTTTACTATAGGCATTCATAATATAAAATTGATCCGAAGGAAATGGATGGGGGATTCATAGGAGTGAAAGATAATCCTGCAGATAAAATTATCTTCCCTTAAGTTTGAAATTACTCGGATTCCTTCGTAGCACAATTTTCTTTGGATGAGAGAAATGAACATTCCCGATGAACAAAAAACGCGCGCTCGTTATTTCAACATAGAAAACATTGTATTATCGAACGGATGTTTGTAGCAAATCCGACTGTATAAATTAAGGCGGGGAACCTCGTGTAAACAGCACTTTCAAGATCTAATTATACAAAAAGTGGTATTATTTAGTGAATTGGAATATAATACAAAATAATATTCAAGTCTGAATGTACAAGACAGAATTTTTTTGTCAAAAATAACAAAATGGCCGCACTACAGCTGTTTGAACTTACCTCCTCGAATTTGGACCGGACAACACACAGGTGCTTGTAGTTGTTTGAAATCCACAGACTAAACTTTTCCATTACAACAAATAATTTTGTACTGCATGGACCTAAAGTGAGCAGAAAAATAAACGAAAAATAAAAACTAAGAGAATTTTTAACCTTTAGTTAGTGTCGTGGTCTGTGATACCGCCGAGGAAAATATTTCAATGCCTCATCTCTTATTTTCATCCAATAATAACACTGTTAGAAAAATTTTTTAATTCAATGGAAAACTTGTGAAATATAATAGTCCCATATTAAATTTAATAAAGTTCTTAAATTTAATATGAGTTATGAAATTTTAGAATTTCTGATTAAAATGTAAGAAACTAATTATCAAATTTACAAATATCTTATTAAAATTAAGAAGAAAATTCCTAAAATTAGGAACTATCTCATTGAAATTGATATGATATTATGAAATTTCATAGATTGTGTTATGTAAAAAGTTTCATAATATGTCTATGAAACTTAAGACAGATTTCTTTAACAGTGAAGGACATTGTGTATGCATACATTTCTGCGTTTGATACGTCTCCGTCTGTTTAAGGTGGAAATAGTACCGTAAAATAAATCATAGAAATCAAGAACATATAATTTCTTTGTTTCCAAACAAATTGTTGGCCCTCCACAGACACAGACTATTCCGAATTTCGCTGCTTAGTTAGACTAAGTGGGTCTTTGAGAAATTATTGAATTTCCAAAAGGGAACATGAAGTTTTCAAAAGTTTATAAGATTTTTGGGAAATGCTCTCAATCTCCGGAAATGATTTCCGAAAATGATAATATCGTAAGAGTATCTTCTACTTTTTTTATCATTGCAATAATATCAGGAAGAATTTCGAAAGCAGGAAACAATTCACAGATCTTTAAATCACCAGATAGCCTGTGGAGGTTTGAAAACATTACATACATTTGATCCATTCCATTATAATGAGAAGATTCATCTTTCTTCTGTCGCGAGTTTGAGGAGACAAAGGAGGAGAGAGTGTCCGCCAAGGTCGATAATTACAATCAGTATATAGTTGGTATTAATGGAGGGGGTCCCACAATATCATATATGCAATAACTCGACAAGCAAAACTTATTTTTTATGACATAAAAAACTGGTTAGGGGACATAAGTTGAGTTTTTTAGAACTATCAATCAGTATTTTGTTTTTTCTCAACTTCCAACTTTCGATTGAGTGTCTGAATGCGAGAACCGACCTTAGAGCATATACTACTGGAGCGAGTATTGCCTACTCTCTAAATCTGGAAGAGTGAAAAATCCCTCGTTTCACTCCATTAAGTGTCAGAAGTGAGCCAGTCCGCTTCGAGTGGGATTTTCACTCGTTTCGAGTGGACTCCCACTCTTTTAGACTGAAAGATTCACTCTAGAATTGGAGTGGCTGTGAGTTTTTAACCTCAAACCTTGGATTATCACTCTAAAAGAGTGGAAATTTCACTCGAAATTTCGACAAGCTCACTTTTGGCTGGCTAAAGAGTGAAATACCACTCTAACAATTTTAGAGAGTATGATTACAATAGAAATAAGTGTGGTTAAATTGAGAGAGAGAGAGAGAGAGAGAGAGAGAGAGAGAGAGAGAGAGATCCGACTTTTAGGCAGTTGTCTCTCTTTTCATCCAATGAGATTTCAACAAAGATAGCACTGCCTAAAAGTCGGAACTCTCATTCTATCTTTAATTCGAACTAACCACACTTCTCCGTAGCCTTTGGTCGCTCCAGTAGTATATGCTCTAAGGAACCGACGATAGGCTCGAAGAGCCTTACAAGTATTGTCCAAGCTCGTCATGTCAAAGCTCGAAAAAAAGTTCAGAATTTCGAAACTCTAAAAATACTGAATGATAGGATTTGGGAAATCAATCCAAGTCTCTTTACAATTTTTTTCCTACAGTCGCTAATTTTTGAGAGATGAACGTTAATATCACCTACTTTTTCACACCGAAAATCCATGATATTGACCATCGAATTTGTTCTAACTTGGTCATTCTTCGATGTATCGGAATAAATCTTGCGGATTCTGATTTGTAAGACTCCTTTGTGGACTAAACTAAAATGTTGGACCAATTTGTAAGAATTAATAATTCTTGAATCCGGAGTGGAAACCATGCTTTCCATGCTTCGCATTGAAAAACATGGTGGGAGAAATATGAGGTAAAAATAACTTCCAGCGACAAGGTGGTTCGTTAGTGTATGGACAAACTTTTTGGAAATTTTCAGATCGATCGGACTATTAGTTTGCAGAATACACCGATTTTTCATGAGCAACGGAAATTTTTTATGATACTGCAACGTCTAGGGGAGAATTCCCTTCACTAAAAGAAATTCAAATAGTCACATCAACTATTTGAGAACAACCATTCACTTTCAGTGTTCACAACTATATAAACAGTTATGGTAATTCGTTTATAGTAATGAAACCCATTCAAATGCTTGCATGAACTATGAACAGAGTTGGAAAAATTATAATTGGATAGCTGTCCTTTCACATAGTTGCCATGACTATAAATTTCTCTGAGTGCTGAAAAAAAACAGTACACTGTTGAGAATTTCTTTAAATTTCATTCGCTTCTCAAATACGCTGGTGAATGAAATTCCAAATTCTTGCACGGAAAGAACTCTGGAGCTACCGTAGTATGTGAGCCCGTCGCACTATAGTAGCTTGGCTGCCCACATACGAGCGTAGTGCCGCTGTGTACCAAAGTTGATTCGACAGTCAGCCAATGTGGTATGACGAAGCGCCGAACTGAATTTGTTCCCGTGTAATACCAGGGTACCCAAGGTATAATGTAAATGAAAAATACGAGTTTCGACGCCGTCTACAACTGGCGGGGCAACTACAGCTCACACACACAACTATACCACAATTACGTTCACACTCACACTATGATGGTGCCATTGGTGCGAGTGTGAACGTATTTGTGATATAGTTGTGTGTGTGTGAGCTGTAGTTGCCCCGCCAGTTGTAGACGGCGCCGAAACTCGTATTTTTCATTTACATTATACCTTGGTTTCCCTGTGTAATACCACGATGGTATGGCTCAGGAGCAAACAGGCCTCGACGCGCGTACTCGCGCTGCTCCCCACTCCGCCCTCGAGGCCTGTTTGCTCCTGAGCCATACCATCGTGGTATTACACGGGAACAAATTCAGTTCGGCGCTTCGTCATACCACATTGGCTGACTGTCGAATCAACTTTGCTACACAGCGGCACTGCGCTCGTATGTGGGCAGCCAAGCTACTATAGTGCGACGGGCTCACATACTACGGTAGCTTCAGAGTTCTTTCCGTGTGGTAATTGGATGAAGTGATTGAATTTCCCACACGGAAAAAAGACAACAGCAATGGTTACTGTGAATCGCAGTAATTCATTGAAAACAAATGAAAAATCAAATTCACGCCGTTCATTACTGCGTCTCCCAGTAACCGTTAATGTCCAAGCAGCATTGGCGAATTTCACTGCAGTACACATCACTGTGATCGCGCTAACCTCTATCATCCAAGCGTGTTTTCATTTGTTTTTCAACTGATTGCTGTTATGGACAGTAACCAGTGCTGTTTTCTTCTTTCCGTGCATTTTGACCAACGAAGCAAACTGGTGCAGTAAAATATGGACGGGCAACAAACGTTTGGTTACTACAATCAATCGCTCAGTTATTCTAATTGAATGTATCGTTGATTTAACTGCTCATGAGCGTATTGTAATTTCCATTGAGTTGTTTAGTTATTTTGATTACGCAGTTTGGTCTGTCCATATTCCACTATTCGTTCAGTGATTATCATTATTACTATTTTTCCGTGCCGTATTATACTACCAACAATAGTACTTATACTTTAGTACCTAGGTTTTCATTCATATACACAGTTGGGAATAATTTGTGTGAATGTAAAAAAAAAATATATATAAATGGATTGATGTTGAAAACAACACATTCACGTGTGTAATGCTAACCTAACAAATGAATGAAGTTGAGGTAAAAAGTGTCAATTTGAAGTGAATTCCATATTAAACACACTTGATGTGTTACTTGCATATTACATGAAATTTGTTAATTTGACATACGGTTACCAACACATCAACGTAAATTAGAAGTACCTAATTTGTTAAAATTACATTTCAACATTTTTTATGATGTTCTCATTTCATGAACTTGAAGTCAGTCATTAATTCTAATTTATTCGAGTTTAACATACAATAAGAGTCACTGGTTTGTATTTACAAACGACATCTGAAGTTGTTGAGGAAGTTATTCACATGGGACAGTCAATTTAACATTTTTATTCAATGCGAACCGTTTTGGACATGACAAATATGTTATCTTTGACGAATTTGTTTCAACTGTGGATGTGATTGAAATGTCAAGAAATTTTTCAATTGTGTGAATGGAAGTTGACTCCATCACATGTGATTAAAAGCCTTATGCAGGAATTTCCAACAGTGTACTGATCACTGTGAATGACAGCAATCAGTTCATTGACAAACTGGCGTATATTCGATTTCCGCGTGGTAATTCAGAGTCTCGCAACAGTCTCGCAAATAGTCTCGCGTTGTCTTTCAAGTGTCTTGCCTATAAAACAATCCAATACCTTAGCGAGATCTTGCTAATAATCTCGCTTGAAGTCTCGCATAGTATTGCTCCCATTTTTGGAATAAAATCCCACATAGGAACAGAGGCTATGTCGTTCCAAAAGTATTCTAAAAGATATCTTCAAGATGTCTTATGCAACATAAAAGGAGAATTTAAGAAAGATCCTTTCTCAAGAACAAATCTTTCTTAAATCGTTCTTTTCATGTTGCATAAGACATCTTAAAGATATCTTTTAGAATACTTTTGGAACGACATAACCTCTGTTGCTATGTGGGATAGTACAAACCTAGTGACATAACTTGAAATTTCAACCCTTTTTTCCAAATGTATGAAATACTTTGTTTTCTCATTAAATTTTTCTTGATGCATGCATTGATTTTTCATCTTTGATTATTTTCATAATCGATCGTGCGATTTTCCGCTATAAAACAAGCATTTCCTTCAAAATCCGTTTCCGTTTTCAAATATCACGATAATTTCTTGGAGAGGTACTAGGATCGGTAAATCAATACTTTATTGAGGATTTGGCGACAACGTTGTTAACGAAAGCTCGTTGCGTACTTTATGTCAGAATTTTTGTAAGGCTATAAACTGATGAATTATGAGCAATTGTTCAGAGAAATCTTATTCTCCAATAGTTCTTCAAGTTTTTCTGAAAACAATCATGACAGATATCTTTGAGGAAAGTGATGATCACTTGAAGTTGACTCAACTTATTTCATGGTAAATCAATGGGCAGAGATCAAATGATATTGTTTTACCGACGATCACAGCTTATTCGTATTTTGTTGTATTCCAATCAATTCATGGGATGACTTTTTTTTATTATTCCGTTCTTTTCATGAGGTAGAACAAGAACCTAAATTATTCAAAGATATATGAAAATTCCTATGTTTGAACTCATCAGACGAACATTCCATATTTCAGGTGTACAAAGAAGAATTAATATATACCGTCAACCCAAACAAAATTAGTAACAAAATTTTCTGCACCCTAAAGGAAATTCATCGATTGGTGAAAAGTAATTATTTTAAGATAACTATATTATCTACCCATGTGGAAGAAATGTTCGAAAATGTATCCAATTGTACACAAATTGTATACAAATCGTATACAATTGTATACAATCTGTGTACAATTGTATGCATTTTTTCCACGTGGGTTCATTCTTAATCAAGTCAAATTTATATAAATTTTAAAGGTTTCCTATATTCATTTCCAAGACTACGAGATTCTTTGCGAGACCATTTCCAAGAGTGTTTGCGAAACTATGCGAGATCGTGTGCGAGATACTGAATTTTGGCGCGTGTACGTCCGATGGATATGCATAGTGCTTATGAAACAGTCTCATTGGAATGTGCATGGAACATATTCCGAATATTCGAAGAACGTTCATTGAATATTCATTGAATTAAACATATTCTCGCCATTACAATGATCCTTGGCGAAATCTTACATATAAAACTATGATATTTTCGTAATACCAGGGTGATTATTGGTGTACCATCCTAGAAAGAATCATTGGCGATCAACATGCCCAACGATTTTTTGTAAAATTTCTCATTGTGCAGGTGTTAATACGTGATTATTCAACTGCATACGTTTACGTTGTAACGGTTCATCGAATAGATTGGATCGAAAATCTATCTTTACATGGAGAAAATTTTGTAGTATACATGGCATAAAAAATGTGTTCAATATTACTATGTTTTTGTAAAGTTGAACCATACTGACATAACGAGGAATATTGAGATGATAATGATTTAAATTACGATAGATTATAGTAAAATTGGAAACAAAACAAAGAAAGGTTACAATGTCTCAATCGTAAAAAGGGATGCATGCAAAGCATTTCCGGATAAACGTTCAGTGATTTTAGTCAGAGTGTCAGTATAGTCCAGCGTTACAAAATAATTGTAGTAATCTATACTACAAAATTCTCTCCGTGTACATATATGCATGAACAATTTTATTACAAAATATCGTCATCAGTTCTCAGAATTCCTTTGAAGACAACTTCTTGAATCACTGCCACTGATGTATTCCCCAAGACAACATAAACCTTCAGAAACGTTCATTGAACGTTCGCGAACGTCTAGGAACATTCAGTGAACGGTCCTCAAGGTTTATGTTATCTTGGGCTTGAGTCTCTCATATTCAGTATCAGCAAATGGACAATAATTTTTTCAATTGGATGAGAATGATGAATTTTTATTCTTCGAATGACAAAGCAATCCCCACAAAAACTCCAAAAAAGTGGAAAGATGACGCCAAGTCCATGAAAACATGTAAATCTTTCACCATTTGACAAAAAATTCTTGGAACAAAAACTCCACTCTGTCCAGAATTCTGCTTGAAGTGGCAAATATACCATTACAAAAAAATGGTACATGAGAAATTTTTGGGATATTGTAGCTTCAATTTGTTTAAAATGCATTCATAGTAGTTTGTAATTTCTAAAAAAAACATCCTTATCTTCAAAACATGTATGAAGGAGAATAGAACAGAAATTAGGTTGATCCATTCAACATACTAGAATTCTGAGTTATTCAAAACCAAACGTGTTGGTCGGTTCAGATATGTTTTGAAATCAACGTCAATGCAGGGTACTTGGCGAAGCCGACGATAATTTTGTGGAATTATATTATTCGAGTTTCTATCTCGATGCCCTTGAGACATTTTGTTGGAATATAATCTACACTAAAACTTCCTGCTATCGGCCACTCAAAGTCTCCCGCAATGGCGTTGATTTCAAAACATATCTAAACCGATCCACAAGTTTGGTTCGGAATAACTCAGAATTCTAGGGTGTGAAATGGATCGACCTAATTTCTGTACTATTTTCTTTCATATATGTTTTCGAGATGAAGATGTGTTTTTAGAAATTACAAACCACTATGAATGCATTTTTGACAAATTGAAGCTACGATATCGCAAAAATTCCTCACATACCATTTGGATCGCCAAATGTACTCGGTAGCTGTTATTGATTCGACATATTTTGTTTTGTTTTTAAAATAGTATATCTGCGACACCCAAAAAATCATATCCTCAAAATTAGAATCTACTCTATAATATGAGCCTAGAAGATCTTCTTAATAATATCAGTAATTCATCTAACATTCAGAGGAACCCCTACATCAATCCTCTAAAACTCAAAGGAATATGTACTAGTTTCATATTTTAGAGGAATCTTCTTAATTCTAGTATACGATTTTTTCAATGTAGTTCAAGTAGAATTCTGGACAGAGTGAAGGTTTTGTTCCAAGAATGTTTTGCCAATTGTTATTATGAGAGATTTACATCTTTTCATGGACTTGGCGTTATTTTCCTACTCTTTTGGAGTTTTTGTGGGGATTTCACTCATTTTTATGAATATTGTTCATTCAACCTGATTATCTTATCTCTCTATTTTATGAAAATCGAAATATTGAAGAAATAAATTATTAACTATTATTACAATTACTATTCAAAATCTGATTTGTTTTTCCAATATTTCTACTCTTCTCTCCACATACTTGTTTTTTCCTTTATCAATTTCGAATTATAACGAATAGAAATAGATTTTGAATTCATCTTGGTCAAGAAACTCTCGTGAGGTACCTTCAGGAAGGAATTATTGAGATTCTGTCACCAGTTTCAACTAAAAACGGTGAAGTTTGAATGACTGTATTGTTGGTGAAGTTTTTGGAATTTATGGGGCATATACCCGAGTGGAAAAATTTTCAAAATTATATATAATTTTTATATAATTCTATATAATTTATATATAATTCAGATATAATTCGCTATAAATTTTATACAATTTTGAAAATTTTTCCACTCGGGTAGTTAATCATTATCATCATTTACAATTTCTGTACAAACAGGAGTATGGCAGATATCCTACACTGATGAAAATAATGATTAATATCAAGAATTTTAATTCATGAATACTGCCAAGAATACAAATTCTTGATTAGAGCTGATATTTTATTAGCTCAAAAGAAATGGTCTTGAATCGAGAAAATATTTTTTGATTCATGAAAAACTTTCTTAGGCCCATAAAATATTATCTCTAATCAAGAATTTGTATTCTTGGCAGTATTCATGAATTAAAATTCTTGATATTAATCATTATTTCTCTCAGTGATATAGTTTTTAATATTGAGTACTTTGCTGTTAATGTTTCCTTTATGATTTGCAGCCAAAGTGAAGCAGATTATATACAATCTTCTCAGGGAAAATCAAGAGCATGAAACAATATTGTCTTTATAGAAACTAGTTGAGATTAATTATATTTCAGTCTGACTAAAGTGACTGGGAACACGACCTATATCTCAAAATGACTTGAATAAATAAATGTGTGTAAAACAACACAATAACATATCTTGTTGATGTATGAATCATATTAAGTTCCAGATTATGCCGGAAGATACTCTTATAGCATTCATAATAGTAGGCTCAAGATGTCAAGAAACAAAAATGTTTTATAATTTCAATTTAGCTGACCTCGGAATACATTGTGATTTGAAGCCTTGAGTTCAGGTATAACATTAGTTGGAAGTATCAGTCATCTGTCCAGTCACTTTGGTTGAGCTGAACTGCAATTATTCTTTTAGCTATGAACTAGTCCATATACGGATGGTATAATTTCATATACTCGATTTTCTTCAAACAAACTTTGTATAGTCTGCTTCACATTTGGTTACGATTCTGAATGAAGAAACAACATTCCGCTGTACGAGGTGTGTTCAAAAAGTAAGGTGACTTTTCAAATTTCGTGGGCAACGTACTTTCGATTATCGATTTTTTTGTTTTGTTATGTTGGCACACTCTTCCCGAACATCTGTACCAAGTTTCAAGTGTATAGCATTTTTTGTTTGGTTGTGAGAGGCGTAAAGGTTATGAGTGTTTTGCGTGCTCGGCGATTTCTTGATATCGAAAAATATGGATCAAAGGATTTGCATCAAATTTTGTGTAAAAAATAAAATAAAGTGCTCCGAAACACTTAAAATGTTGACAGTGGCATACGGTGAAACTGTTCTGAGTAAAAAAAATGTTTACAAGTGGTACAAACTCTTCCAAGATGGCCGGGAAGATGCCAATGACGAGCCTCGCTCTGGACGCCCAAGCACGTCAACAACTGATGAAAACGTTCAAGCAGTGAAGAAAATTGTTTTGGGAAATCGTCGAATCACTATCAGAGAAGTTGCTAAGGATGTTGGTTTATCGCTTGGCTCGTGCCATGAAATTTTTTCTAACGTTTTGGGCATGAGACGTGTGTCAGCGAAGTTTGTTCCGAAATTGCTAAATTTTTACCAAAAGAAACGTCGCATGAGCATCGCTCAAGAACTGTTGAATGACGTCAACGACGACCCAGATTTACTCAAAAGGGTCATAACTGGTGACGAATCATGGGTATATGGTTATGATGTCGAAACCAAAGTCCAATCGTCCCAATGGAAGACCCCAGATGAGCCAAGACCGAAAAAAGCACGCCAAGTTCGATCAAATGTCAAAGTTTTGCTCACTGTTTTCTTCGATTACCATGGCGTGGTGCATCAGGAGTTCTTACCATATGGTCGTACGGTCAATAAACAGTATTATCTTGAAGTTATGCGCCGTTTGCGAGAAGCAATACGAAGAAAACGTCCAGAATTGTGGAAAAATAATTCATGGCTTTTGCATCACGATAATGCCCCTGCTCACTCATCTTTGCTTGTGAGAGATTTTTTGGCCAAAAACAACACCACAATCATGCCTCAGCCACCATATTCACCGGATTTGGCCCCATGTGACTTTTTCTTGTTCCCAAAACTAAAGAGACCTATGAAAGGACGGAGATTTGCAACGATTGAAGAGATAAAGACTGCATCGCTGGAAGAGCTCAAGGCTATACCGAAAAGTGCTTATGAGAAGTGCTTTGAGGATTGGAAAAACCGTTGGCATAAGTGTATTGTATCTGAGGGGGATTACTTTGAAGGGGACAACATAAATATTGATAAATAAATAAATATTCTTTCTTAAAAATACAAAGTCACCTTACTTTTTGAACACACCTCGTATGCAAGGATGTTTAGCGTATCCACTATGATTCTGTTTACAAAGAAATTGTGATTAGATATAATTCTCTTCATAAAAACTACACAAACAATAAAATCATATTAAACGTACCTTTTCTCATTAGACATCTCTTTATAGTTTTCTTTCTGAAGAGAAATGAAGAAGATTTGGAACAGTTATTTTAGAATGAACTACATCTCCAGTCGCTTTAGTCAGACTCAAGTGTAGTCATTATCGATCAGGGTATGCAAGGAGGATTATATTTTATCAATTCACTATTCTTTGAGCAGGCTTGATACTATCTGTTTTATTATTAGTTCACGATTCTGGTTGCAGGATAATAGATACTAGCAGACTGTCCATTAGGGATTATGGTATATCCATTATACTTTTGCCTGTAAAGAAATAGCGAATGAACTTCAATAATCATCCTTGAGCAGGCTCGGTATGATATGTTTCATCAATTACCCACGATCCTAATTGGAGAAATCAACATTAGTTGATTAGTCCGTCAGAATTCATGATATATCCCTGACATTTCAGTATGTGACATTCCAGTATGGTTTATCCGATAAGATTTTACCTACAAAGTAATATATACATTTGAATCATTCTTCTTGATTAGACCTTGTATGATTTATTCGATCATTAGCCTGTGGTTTTGGTTGGAAAAACCAACAGTAGCAGACTGTTCATCAGGGATTACGATATATCTCTTATGCTTGTCATGCTCTTGTCTGTGAAGGAATATTGTTTGTGAAGGCATATTGTATTTTATGAAAAATACATCATACAGAATTTACCTTTTTATATATTTCAAATGTGGCAAACAGATCTATAGCTCCCTCACACTTTTTGTATGTTTTTTTGTTTTATAGATAACCTCTTCATTCATCCATTTTTCATTAATTTTTTTGTGTGGTATATACTCCACATCATTCGTATTCCATTGTTGTCCTGATTACATGAACTGTAACCACCTGTAATTCGTCCATTTGTTATGCAATTATTTCAATATTATACCAACCTGTCAACACATCGCCTCAATCACAGGTTTTTTTATGTTCTCACATACCATACTATACTGAAATGCACGCTATTAAATGTTGGAAAAAAGAAAGAGACAGATCCATCTATACTATCGCGAAAATTGAAAACCCACCTCGAAGGCCTAAATACATAGGCCAAGTAAACGTGAACGTAAGGAATGGAAGCCTGCGTAGATCTCGTATATAGTTTCTGCGCATCCGTTTCTTACGTTTACATAACTTGTGTGTCTTGACCTTCAGATAGTGAAAATTCATCGTGATAGAAAAAATCGTTGATGGAAAAAACATTGTGATATTTTGAACGCATCAAAATTTGAAACGTCTATATCTCGGTATCGGATGAATTGAGATAGTTCGTAGTGTGCTGAAAGGAAAGTGTCTGTTCGAGTTATATAGTAAAAGTATAATTCTTTTTTCATGACACTCAATGTGTGCCGAGTTATCGTGAGTTGAAGATTGTTGACTATATCAAATCTCGGTTTATGTGTAAAGATACGGTAGCGCACGAATTCTGCCTTTCCATTTTTTAATTTTTTTTCAGGGCTTTTTTCATGTACTTGGCGCCGAATCGCTACCGCGTCTCTTGATATGCAGAAATGTATCCGCAATATTCAGTTTCACTCCATACATGGGTCCATATTCTTTGAGTTTAAATCCGCAGGAAGTGATACATTCAGAAAAAATATTTTCCATCTGAACGCAATGTATTCCGCTGTATGTAAACAATTCCGTAAGAGGTTGGGAATTCAATTCGTTTCTTCCAGTTTCAAAGTGTGTGGAATTCCATTGGCAAATAATAGTAATTTCCAAACAAATTGAATCAATGGGACACTTGGCATTATTTGCCAATGAATTTCCACTGATTCGGATTCATAGTATATAGAACTAGGATGTTAACGTATGAAAACTGTCACTTGATATTTGTTCACGTATGAAAATTATCATGTATTGCTTTTTATCTTTAGAATTTATCAATTCTCAAGTTTTTATATTCTCTGTATGACAAACCATATAAGAATTACTTCATTTATTTTGATAGAACGAAATTTCTTGATCTGTGAAGTTCGAAGAAAGTACACTGAGAAAAATTCGTAGCAGAGATTCTCATAGTGATAGCACTTTTGGGACACATGAGTGTTGATGAACATTTCTTCTTCAATTTGTGGTGATTTTTTGACAGCCTATAATAATATGCGTCAAACGTGGAGTTATTCTTACCAAAAGGAGGTATGGATTGCCATAAGTTGAAGAAGTCCATATAAATGCTCATGTAACCCAAAACGGCCATTATAGTAAACCATGGTGCACGTTTTCTATACGTTTTTCGCAGTGCATACGCAATAAATGGTAATCCAGTGCACAATGTTTCAAACAGTCCTAAGGAATGAGATAATTTTTGCTCTCTACTCGGAAATGCTTGGCAATCTATTTGTTCTCCATAACCTTCCTGTTAAACTAAAACAACAGTGGAAGTATGATTGATTGAAATTACACTGTAGAAAATTTCTTGAAGTTTCATTCATTACTCAAGTACACTTATAAATGAAATTTCTAATTCTTGATCATTAAATTCAGAATTTAGTTACCTGTGATTGAGTTTACAATTGTGGCTATATCATTAGCCATAATAGTATAGTTTCGTAACAAAATTCACATTCATGTGAGTGGAATTTCAGAAAATTTCCAAAATTGCAGGGATAGCGGTATAACTTCACTGTAAAGAAATCCCTCCTGAAAATTCAGAAGATATGACTGTAATTTTTTACAGTCTCTTTTTTCTGAATTTTTGGAAAAAGTCTGCTGTATGAAGTTTGACTGAATTTTCATAATACATTTTTTAATCAATGTTCCCATGTCTAAGGAAATAATTCAAGGAGATAAATACCGATGACTTCCTACGCGGAAATTCAGAGTCTCGCAACGGTCTCGCAACAGTCTCGCAAATAGTCTCGCGTTGTCTTACAAGTGTCTCGCCTATCAAACAATCCAAAACCATAGCGAGATCTCGCTAATAATCTCGCTTAAAGTCTCGTATAGTATTGCTTTAATTTTTGGAAAAAAAAATAGTACAAACGTAGTTACATAACTTGAAATTTTAACCCTTTCTTCTAAATGTATGAAATACTTTGTTTTCTCATTGAATTTTTATTGATGCATGCATTGATTTTTCATCTTTGACTAATCGATCGTGCAATTTTCCGCTATAAAACAAGCATTTCCTTCAAAATTCATTTCCGTTTTTAAATATTACGATAATTTCTTGGAGAGGTACTAGGATCGATAAATCAATACTTTATTAAGAATTTGGAGTTGCAACCATTACTGAACATCGATAATTCGTATTATTGGTTACGAAGAGATTGGATTGTTTTTGGCGACAACGTTGTTAACGAAAGCTCGTTGCGTACTTTATGTCAGAATTTTTGTAAGGCTATAACCTGATGAATTATGAGCAATTGTTCAGAGAAATCTTAATCTCCAATAATTCTTCAAGTTTTTCTGAAAACAATCATCTCAGATATCTTTTAGAAAAGTCATGATCACTCGAAGTTCACTCAACTCATTTCATGGTAAATTAATGGAAAGAGATTAAATGATATTCCCAGTGTGTATGAACTCTGGCCGACTCTGGCCCCACTCTTGCCCAGTCTTCGGCCTATAGTGGCAGGATGGAGCCCACGCTGAGCCGGGGTGGGTCCCATGGTACATACACGCTAGGGATTGTTTTACCGACGATCATAGCCTATTCGTATTTTATTGTATTATAATTAATTCATGAGGACTTTTTTCATTATTCCGTTTTCTCGTTAGATAGAGCGTGAACCTAAATTATTCGGAGATATATGAAAATTCCTATGGTTGGATCCATCAAACGAACATTTCACATTTCAGGTGTATAAAAAAGATCTAATATGTACTGTCAAAACAATTCGAATGACAAAATTTTTTGCATCGTATAGGAGATTTATCGATTGATGAAAAGTCAACATTTTAAGATAATTATTTTATCTATAGATCATTGTTAATCAAGTCAGGTTCATACACATTTTAGAGGTCTGCTATATCCATACAGAATTATAGGTCAGTGACAAGAAAGTCGGATCTCGGATCACGAAGATCTGAATTTGATTCCGGATGAAATTGATTTTTTTTTCCATTCAGAAATGCGTTTCCTTGATTTTGGGTAGAAATCTCAAAATTCTTCAATAATTCTGCGAGATGATCAGCGAGACCATTGGCGAGATCTTATTCATATCTCAGATTGTTTTATAACCGAGACTGTTTACAAGAACATTCCCAAGACTATCCGAGATTTTCTGCGAGACTATTCACAAGACTGTTTGCGGGACTGTGCCAGATCGTGTGCGAGATACTGAATTTCAGCGCGAGTTATCAGATTTCATGAGTTTGATTTTTCGTTTGTGAACGATTCAAACTTTAAGAATATGTTCGTGGAAGAATTCTTCATATACTCATTTTGGACTCCAGAGTTCTGTAACAGCTTTTCAAGAACTTATCCACCAACTCCATGCTATCTGGTGCACTATCCCAGATATCTCATTCTCAAGGTGTCATCCCAACCAGCATAAATGATCAATTCGAATTTATAAAGACCTCTTGGATAGTCCCCGATATGCGACCAATAATGAATTTAAAATGGAAACTTATTGAATACCCGCAAAATTGAATATGAAATCTCGATATCAGTTCTTTTCGAACGTCAAGTTGTTCAGCAAGACTTCATTTTGAATTCAAAATATGCATAATGAACGTATATTAATGAGCATAACGGAAGCTCTTTGCGGAAATTCTTGTGCTGTGTGGGATGTATATGATACGTAATAAGGTTTTTGAGGGTTACCTGACGAAAATCGACAACAGATCAAATCGATAACTTTGCATCTGATAATAATGACGTCAGTACCTGTTTTGTATAGAATCATTGATCATTTGTGACGGTGTAAAAATGACGGCAGGTATAAAAATTCACGAATGAAGTATAAATGTATTCCATGCCCATAAAATTGGAGCTCAAGCATCGTTCTCCTTCTTATTTGAATTTTTGTATGAGAAAAAGTGATGCGCCGTTATCCCACACAGCAAAGGCATGTCCCAAATTAACTCCCATTATGTCAGTTCAGAAATAACTCATAAGGAAGCCTTGAGAATTCTTTAAGAGTTGGTTGTGAATTCCGGGGATTCATAAAGAATTCATTCTGAACTGTCATAATGGGGGCTCTTAAAGAATCTCCCGATGAATTCATAAAGAATTTTTTATAAATACATCGGGACCAGTGTGCTGTGTGGGATGTAATACAATTTACCCATATAAACAAAAATTTCGCTTTGTCTAAAAGATTTCTTTTAGATGTCTGAAAGATTTCTTATGCAACAGTTTTCACTCTGTTCAAGATTTTTTCGTTGGAGAAATCCAAAAGATTTCTTTAGATCTCTTTTAGATGTATTTCAGATTTCTTCAACTAAGACATCTTAAAGACAGTGAAAACTGTGACATAAGAAATCTTTTAGACAAAACAAAATTTTGCTGTATGGGTATGAAATGTCACCCGAAAATCTACTGCTTCTTCAATATTGAATAATTTTTTTTTCAAAGTTCACCTTTCAAATGAATTTTAATTCATAATAATGTGAAAACTCTCATGCTGATCTGTCATTATATATCAAATGTATCGAATTGCGACTCTCATTTGAAGTCCAAATAACGTTGAAAAAAAACAATATTACATGAAATTTTCCAAATCCAAATAAAGATCACACATATAAAATTCAAATGAGAGTCGCAATCCGACACCTCCTATGATCAATAACAGATTAGCAAACTATCTTCTGGTCTGTGTGCCATACTGAATTCCAACATTAGAACACATAGGCTTGAAGTATGGGAAAGACCTTGAGTCAGACTCTATCCCAAACTCTTTCCCATATTATTTTTTTGGTCCACGCGGGTAGCCTCAAGAGGCTGAATAGTACGTACAATGTGTGCCTGCGACTTGAAGAATAGATCGCAAACCTGGAAAAACTTGAGAAAACATTTTGACTTGTAGGTACTTATCGGCATGTACATGAAGTGCAATGCAGAGAGAACATTGTAGGCTTCACTGCCTATCAAAGGGTTGGGTGATATGATATATCCTTCGTTAGCAACCTGGAAAAATGCTACTGAATGAGACAAAAACTCTGATTCCTCCGAAAAGAAAGATAAATCTAATTGGACCAATTTGTAATTTATGAGGACTTCAACATATGTAGAAGAACTGCTATTATAGCAGTGTGTATGCTTACTAGAACAATTCAGTATTATCACTACAGCTATCTGCTCTAACTATACTTCAAATTGATACAATAACTACACTGTTAGAAAATTTTTGAAACTTATATACAATCTATACATAATTCAATAAAAATTTTATACAATTTATATAGAATTCTATATAAATTATATATAATTTCGAGAATTTTTCTAACAGTGTACACATTCATTTCAATGCATATAATTCATGTGAAAAAATTTAAAAAATCATATATAACTTATATATAATTTGCATTGAATTATATATAATCATAAATTCTGTGTATTATTTATATTATTCATAATTACATATTATGAATGATACATAATTTTGAAAATTTTTCCACTTGAGAAGTCGAGTTAAGAAACTTGTTTTTTTCTCTGAAATATGGTTAATAAAAATCAACATCAAAATTATACATTGCATCCAAGTTTTTTATCTGATGCTTTCATAAAGATTTTTTCGTGAGAAAAGGAACAATTAATTGTTCATTTTTATAATGTTACCTTGAAAAATTTTACATATACCAAAAAAAATCACTTCAATTTAGGAACTGAAGAGCATGGTGAATCTAATTTTGTTGAAGTTTGAACCCTTTATTGAAACGAACTGTTAACCCTTTCCGACACTTTGTCCATGTATAGGACGATGTTTTTTAATGTGTTTGTTACTGTGGAATATAGAATATTGATTTACAGGAGCTTTATTCCTAATGAAATTCTAGTAAATATATCGGCAAATAGGAAAAAATAATGCCAATTTAGTTGATTTATCTCTAAGATACTTTTCAACGCTCTACAATACATCGGCTTAAATATAAGTTGGTGTCGAAAAGGGTTAATCAAAAATGAATATTTTCAGAAATATAAAGATCCATTATTTCCCAGTATAGTATACAATTCCTCTAGACAAATGATACAAGTCAAGGGCTGTCATAGATAAGTAGAAATTAAACGTTTGGCGGGTAATAGGCAGGGTTGGAGGATTTCATCGAACCAACAAAGATTGATGACTGATGATTATGATGATGATGAATTCCTTCAGAACCATGAACTTCGCAACTATAATGTTCATTATACGCTATACTTTTCCATCCTCAATTCAGATTTCATTTCAATGGAGGATTTAAACCATACGGATTTTATCTTCCTTCCCTTCATAATTCGCATTGATTGAAAACATTGATGCATCCCTGTTAGAAAAGACAGATTGAAGACAGCCCAAGCAGCACCAGAATATACTATGAACGTTCTTCGAATATTCGAAATATGTTCTATGCACATTCGAATAAGACCGTTTCATAGGTACTATGTATATTCATCGAACGTATGCAATCGAATATACGACGATACGTTAATTGAACGTCGATTGAATGAATATCGTACATTTCGAATGTACTATGTACGTTCCAAGTATATTTGTATAACAGTCTCTTTCGAACATTCTATGAATGTTCATTATATGTTCTTCGTATCTCATTCGTACATTCTATGATCGTTTGTATCCCGTATATATTTTGAAATTCTGTTGCTGCTTGGGAACAGTCACAATTTCAATCGTTCTTAATTCCAAGAGCAGAATCACGTCAATCCTCCTTAATTTATCAAATTGTAACAAGAGAACATATTCAATTCGATTCAATTTCCTAATCCATTCTAATCCTTCTTTTGCAGCAGGGTAACTGAAAGAAAAACTAATCCCTCGGAAAAAAGGTTGACACCCGATCAGATCTCATCAGATCTGATCGTACATGATCATATCTACACGGAGAAAAAATGGTTTGCTACTATAGGGCCTACAAAGAAATTGGTTGTCCTTGCAAAAATATTCACTACAGCAACTAAGGCGTTAGTTCTGTTAACAAATGTGTTTATGTTAGCAAGAAAATTTAGTTGTGTCAATCATTTTTCTTGCTCTTACAGCTAATTTTTTTTGTAGGCGCTATAGTAACAGACCCGCTTGTTATAACAGCAATACTTTTCTCTCCGTGTACAGATTGTCTCTATCTGATTATATGTCATATTTAGTGGAATCTATCATACATAACGAGGGTTAATTATAAATATTTATACATGATAATATATGATCAGATTTAAACCCTTTGAGCATTCATGAATCAGTATATGATTTCATCTCAATATAATCAATCTGTTCTTATGTTTTGTCATTATTGAGTGAGATATGCGGCCAAAAGAATGGATAGATACATACTCGGATAGTCATTGATGTCTTGAAAATATTTTAGGAATATATCAGACAGATTCAAGACATCTAATGCACATCTGGAAGGTGTTCTCCTGGATATCTAACGATCTTTCACTCCTGAAAGATGTCTACTAGATATCTTCTAGATGTATGTGTGAAGATATTCAAAATATAGCTCTTTGAGATATATGACAGACATTTGAAGCACACTTCTATAGAAATAAGCAATGTCATATATTCAGAGAATATTTCAAGGATTTCTTAAATGTTCTCATGACAAGAATGGCTATGCGGACGAGGGGTAAACCACTTTGAAAGCATGATTTTTTTCTCAATCTAAAATCTGTTGATAGTGTTCAAGTAAACGTAGCTCTCTTCTGCTTAATACAGTGTAACTGTTGATTAAACCATTCTAATAGACTCATAAAACCGATTTTAGTTATCGATAACGAAAAAATCAAAGCATAAAGTCCGTATAAGATTGAAACTTGTCTCGCTGATTTTAGAGTGGTTTACCCCTCGTATGCGGATGGATAGAGGAACGAATATATTGATAAATAGATACACAAATGTATGCAAGAAATAATAGATTAATAGATAGATATATATGTATATATAAATATGTATAGAAATAGATTGAAAGACAATTTAATAGAATTGGAAAGAAGAAAGGGAGGCAGAGAGAGAAAGAGAGAGAGAGAGCGAGAGAGATATTGCAGAAAAAGAAAGAAACGAAAAGGGTGAGAGTCAGATATAATTCGATAAATTGCATGAGACACACGCAAATGTGTATATTCTGATGATCGCGCGGGTGGGGTGAGGGGAGGGAGTTATTTCGGAGGGTGGAGTGGAATGGCAGTACGAGACAACATTGTCTGGTTGGAGGGGACGAAAACGTAACTCGTTCGTGGAACTTTAGTTCCAAAACTATCCAACAGATAGAGCTTGTGGCGCTGTTGGCTCGCTGCTTTGGAGGAGCGAGTGACGAGGAGCTCTCAGTTGACGCTCAGTTCGGCTCAGCGAGGCCAAACGTGAAGAATAAAGGGGGATCGATGTTTTTATGTGTGCATTCGTGTACTTGTCTTCGTGAGTGCGATTATCTGGGAAGCATTGAAAGACAGACAAAAGCAACTTCTACCATTGGTTAGCCTCCCGTCCCTCTTCATCTCTCCTTTTGCATCTGCATCGGTATTATATTTCCTCCTTCTTATATACCTGAAATGAACTTTCTTCGTCAGAGGATCGTATTTATTGTGCCAAGAGGATACAGTTTATACCTGCTGATTTCTACAAATGACACGAGGATGAAAAAGTGAAAAAAAAAATGATGTGAATGAGAATTTCGTCTGACTATGAAGGTCTCTTTTCCACTTATGTCATATCCGAATATTATCTTCTATAGTCGCGGCGATAGTCGTCTGAGCGTCTGAAAATTTAAGTTTGAATTTTGATTGTGTTCGACTGCCAATTGATATATGAAATAAAAATAATGAAAAGAATTATATGTTCAACTGAGATATCAGATAATTGAACAGAAGATCAAGTGTGTGTTGAGGTATGTGGATGATATATACATCGAGACGTGAACATAAGACAATAGTGAAACGAGATGCGGCTCAAAGTAATGAATAATTACGTTGGTTCACTTCAAATGGTGAAATTTGAAGAAATATTGAGGAAAGAGATTGAGAAGTATTATAGATTGCCAAGTGTTTCAAGTAATGTTTTACCGCCAATGACAAGCCCATCTTCCTATCAAAATCATGTTACGCGCGGCTATCAAGAACGGTGAAAACTTGTCACTGGCATAAAATTAAGCTGAATCCAATTGTTCAAGCATTGTTTAAGTTAATAATATTGTGTTTTCCATCTTGTGCGTGTAATCACAAAAAAAAATACTAAAACTAAATTTGCTTGTGTGGTTTTGTTCTTTTGTTTCAACTTTGGATCGGCCCTGGATTAACGTTGGATCTTGGTCATCGTCACGTGGCATACACGGTTCTGTTGTTGTCAACATCAATTCTGGACCGTTTTCTTCCATCAATTTGGCACGTATTTCATCACGATATTATCACTCTACCATTTCTGTGTTCCTCGTCGTCTGCTTCTGTTTTCCTTTTCTCTGTCCCTCTCACGTTCGATCCTTCACTCATCTACGCTTGCTTTCCACCTGTCTTCTCGTCACTCGCACCCCTCTTCTTTCTGTCATTCTCTTGCATTTTATCCTCCTATTCTCATCTTTTTCTCGCTTACCCCCACTACCACATTTCCCCCTCTCATTCTCCTTCCTTTCCATACACGTTTCTCTCTTATTTCCACGACGACCTCGACGTACGATGATCATCCCGTTCTTTTACGTCGCTTGATTGGGAACAATTGTCGAATTGAATTGAGGAATTATAATCTACCCAATATCGAACGACCATAAACTTCGTGAAATAAATATAAACTATTTGTGGATAATCCGTTACTATCTGCACCATCGCTGATCACGTGTCTTGTTCGACGGCGACCCTGTACGACAATGCGCCCGCCGTGCCGCTACGCGGCTCCGGCGTTGGCCACCCTGGCTCCTTTACGTCAATGGAGCCAGCCACCGGAGCGGGGAATTCCACCGGGGTGACCTGGTGGGGTATGTCTCTTTACGAGGACAGCCCACCGCATGTACCCGTAGCTACAGCTTCAACCCTTTCGATTCAACAACAACAAGCTCATCATCACCACCATCACCATCATCATCATCAGCAGCAAATAACCTCAATAACTCCAGGTTCTCATCAAGCGACATCGCCAACCTCTCCGGGTTTACCCTCGGCCTCCGTAGTTGTTCAACCAACTCCAACGATTGCAAGTGCAAGTTCTACATCGCCAAGTGCCTCGTCGGTAACAAGCAATAGTACTGCAGGCCCATTACACATACCAGCGAAAAGGTTAACTCCAGCTAATACCACCAATAACAACGGTACTGTAAGTGTTCCTGGACCAAGTGGTGGTAACAGCACTGGTACCACTTCTGGTGGAAGCGGGAGTACAGGAAGTGCTGGTGGTTCGTCTTACGGGGAAGTAGTAACCTGTGTAGAGCCGTCAAGCACCCCTGTTGGCGCTAGTGGAACGGCATCTGGGGTGATAAGACATTCACATTCATCTTCAGCTCCTGGATCTCAAGGAAGTGCAAGCGCCGCTTGGAGTTACAGTCCTCATCATCCTCAAGAACCGCATTACACCTCCAACGATTCTTTGAATCATCACCAGGGTTACGGGGGTAACAATCCCCCTACTTATTACAATCTGGCAGCAGATCCGACGTCAACTGCTTCGGGAACCAGCTCTTCATCAAGGGATAGGAAACCTTCCACCGCTGCGACGATTAGCTTTTGGTCTCCTGCAGCTGCTACCGCCGGTGGGACTGGTACCACCGGTGGTAGCGGCACCATCACTGGTTCAACTAGTGATTATAAATCATATAGTTCTGTGGCTAGTGGGGCCGCAGCTACGACTACTTCTTCTGGGGGTAGTTCGACGACAACCGGTGGATCTGCGGACCCTGCCGTTTCTTCTTGTCATCAAAGTTTTTCCCAAAGCTGGTGCAATTACTCACCATATGGAACATCGAGGCATCATCATCCGGTAGATACCACGTCTCATCATCATCCACATTCCCAAGCTGGCGTACCATACCTCGCTCCATCAGCTGCGGCAGACGATCGTGGAAGGGTTGCAGCTGCAATGGTGGCTGCTGAAGGAACCTTTTCTCATGATGGTTATGGAAGCCTTAGGGGGGTAAACTATGGGGCACCAGAACCTTCGGTCACTTCCAGCCCTTACCCACCTCCAGGTAAGCATCAACTCGATCATACAGCTTCAACCTGAGTAGAAATTCCGTAGGATAAACGTCAGTTTTTTATGTGGCACAAGGCTCACCTTATAAGGCCCTGGCGTTTCCACCTTACCAAATGTCTACTCGGGGATTTTTCTATATACATTTTTTATTTCTTTCATGAGAATAATCAAAATGCACTTGATTAAACGAAAATACTTTCACGCAAATGAAAACATGAATTATTGAGAATGATTGACTTCTCTCGTAAAAAGTTGAGTCAGAAAAAGAATTCTGTATGTACACATAATTTTATGAACGAAGGTCATGGTCGACTCTTGAGAATTAAATAGAAATACAAGTATCACAAAATAATCGTTAACATTTTAGTATCTTCCGCTTGGGGGTTCAGAAACCAGTAGAGTGGGAAAGGAAAATGTTTGTAAACAAAAACGTCTCCGCACGCGAAATAGCAATTTCATATTCCGCGAACCGGTCAAAGTAAGTCATCGCTCATTCACGTGTTCGGTCATTCTCGATCCCGTTCTGTTTCTGTCTTTGTCTTTTTCTTGTTTTGAAAATCCTTCCTTCTTTCTTGCACATAACCCGTAGAACGTTATCGCTGTCGTCGTATTCACCGTTTTCGTCGTTGTAGCTTCGTAGTCGTATGAACAACGAATGAACCAACGGCGGCCGGTTTATTGGCGGCCGTAACTCGTAAACTCTGACGCGCACGCCTCTGATCAGCTGATCCGTTCTATGACCTGTGGTAGTAAAACAACATTCACTCTGCTTCCGTAAATGCTTAATGGTTTTTTTAGCTTCTCATGATGGAGTGAAATGTATCACAGTCATCATCAATGACTCTTGTCGTCAGCATATATGAGATTTATTATCAAAATTCATTCTATTATACCCTATAAAAAATAATCACAAATTTCCCTGTATACGGCAAAGGGAAAATTCGAATCACTAGATGGGAGATCAATTTTTGATATGTGTGCATGAAATTTCCCACAAATTCAACTGGGAATTCTGAACTCTATGGGATTTTTATAATAAATTTCTAGACAACGGCGAAAAATTTCTAATGCATGTATATGTTGATTACTTCACATAGATTTATTCGAATTTTCCCATAGAAATTTGTTAAAGTGTGAATTCCATTATTAGATTTCAAAAATTCCACTGATTTCTTTGAATTTGATGCACAATTGTAATGACATTGATCTTTCATAGAATGTAACATCCACATTGTATACGGTACATTAAATCTTCCAATTGGATTATTAGGAAAATGATAATAACTGCGCAGCAATTATTGCATTCGCTCAAAATATCTCTTTGCACACATTGTAAAAAATTCACTGCAAACTAAAGTGTCTTAAAATTGACTACAAGAACACACTTCAGTTTGCAGTGTTGTTATGGGAACCTTTATATACATTCATATGAAGCCATTAACATACAAATTGTACAGAGAAAATTTTATGAATTTACCTAAAACTTCTCATTGATGTATCGAAAAAATCCTGTGAAAATGCGAATTTTCATATATTTTTCCTATAACATAACGGAATAACCATACATTTTTGAATAATCCAAGTAAGAGTTGGATGTAATTCCATTAATCTCAATCAACTGATAATGCAAGTAACATCGCTCGTCGATTTTTCTCCAAAGATTCACGTAGACGTCATGAGGTGGTAACACGTAAATTACTAAACACGTGAAATAAATAAATTATAATTCGGTGCTTCAAGTTAATCGTTATAGAACGCTGATTTCTGAAAAAATGATTACACAAATAATAATAATTCGAATAAATTACGATAAGATATGTTTTTTACACTGTGAAGGAAACTGGAGTTCTTCGGTACCGTGAGACTGGGAAACTTCTATTCATGCACGAACAAAACGGTAGTTGAAACATTTGAATGGGTGCGTATGCGTTGACAAGTTGAATACTTATTCCAACTAACTATTAGTTGAA
This sequence comes from Gonatopus flavifemur, assembly GCA_018340375.1. Classification (NCBI taxonomy): domain Eukaryota; kingdom Metazoa; phylum Arthropoda; class Insecta; order Hymenoptera; family Dryinidae; genus Gonatopus; species Gonatopus flavifemur. The sequence continues at coordinate 290,458 of JAFFJZ010000011.1, forward strand.
ACCAGTATGGAGCTTGTAGGCGTATATGCACTCATTTACACGGAGAAAAAATGGTTTGCTACTATAGCGCCTACAATTAAATTTGTTGTCCTTGCAAAAACATTCACTCAAGCAGCAAACACGTTAGTTCTGTTAACAAATTTGTTTATGTCAGCAAAGAAGTGTAGTTGTGTCAATCATTTTTCTCGCTTTTGCAGCCAATTTTTTTTGTAGGCGCTATGATAACAAACCTGCTTGTTATGCCAGCAATACTTTTTTCTCCATGTAATTAGTTTTTTTCGAATACCATTTTTTTCCGTGCAATAAATTTTCACTGTTAACGCACAGGAAAATTTTTGTTGCATCGAAATTTTCCGTATTTCACATGAAATTCCATATCTTTTATTTCAATTTTTCAGCATAAATACAACATTACGAATGTATATATATATATATATATATATATACATATTTCAAAAAGTGCATTATTAGTAATTTCTGCATGAAGTTTCAATCACATGTGATGGAAGCAATTTCCACTCATACTCGGAAAAAAAAGATTAGTTAAAATAACTATTCAACTTCTAAGTGAATATGGACTCGTTCTCTTAGCTGGAATAACAAACTTTTTTATTGATTTAAACAATTTTGAATTATTTTTTGTAAAAATTAGTTGAATGAATGAAAAAATTGTTATTCCAACTGAAACAAGTGGTTCCATATGTGCTTATAAGTTGAATAGTTATTTCAACTGCACTGTAAAAAACATCTACGGAGAACTTCCAGTATCGTACAGCAAGCAATTGACCTGTACATTTGTGCTGGAAATGTACATTCAAATCATGGGAATTCCAGTACCTGTATCGGAAAATTCTTGTACATGTGCTGAAAAATTGAAGTGAGAAACATGAAATTTCATGTCAAATACGAGAAAACTCATCATGAATAGAAAATTTCCAGTTTCTGAGTACCGAAGGATTCCAGTATTTTCTCAACAGCATAATATTTTTTCCTGTGTATGCTTGAAAAGTTTCTTGAAATTCCCATTAAACATGACTGAGGATTATCAAATTGTGCTATTATAGTTGATACTATATGACAGAACTTGAAAAATCAATTATGTGTAATTGAATTTTCTAAAGAAGCACCAAGAATTGAAAATTTCATTCGCATACAAGTCTACTTGAGGAAGAAATGAACTTTGAAAAATTTCGGACTGTGTAGATCAGACTAAATTCCCATCACATATCTCCAGAGAATCATTCTTTTGATTTCAAAAATGTTAATAATACTCAATTGAAAAAAAAAAACTTGATCGTGAATCTAATTACAGAAAAGGAATTTACTTTGAAATTATTCACACACTGAGAAAAAACATTTGATTGATACATGGTTAACCAAAATTTTTTGTTGACGTCATTAAAAATTTAGCGGATTCAACCAAAATTTGGTCATACTCACCGAGGCAAAATCTTACCAAATCACTTTTAGTTCAAGGAATCAAACGTGATTTAGTAAGATGATTTGCTCAACACAGCTGAATTTTGGCGAGGACCACTAAACTTTTAGTTATGCCGACAAAAATTTTGATTGGGCATATAATGACAAAATGTTTCCGTAGGCACAACAAAACAGTTCTCTCAGTGCATTAAATCGACGATGATGCTGTTAATCAATAGTCTGGTAATCAAAGTTTTGACATGAAATTTCTTAATTCAGCGTGTGTACAGTTGTTATTCGAGACACGAAAGTCTCGAAAACATGGTTCGACACGGTGTTTACACTGGGTCATATTCCTCAAAAGACCCAGTGTACACGCACACGGAGAAAAAAGTATTGCTGGCATAACAAGCAGGTCTGTTACTATAGCGCGTACAAAACAATTAGCTGAAAGGGCAGGAAAAATGATTGACACAACTACATTTTTTTGCTGACATGAACAAATTTGTTAACAGAACTAACGTCTTAGCTGCTGGAGTCAATATTTTTGCAAGGACAACAAATTTATTTGTAGGCGCTATAGTAGCAAACCATTTTTTCTCCGTGCAGGGTTAATATTCTTCACAGAACTGAAACCGAAAGTTTCATAAACTCCGGGGGTTAAACAAGATAGCTCCGATTACCTAATTTGAATGAAAATCAATGTTTTGTTACCACTTGAATGCTCACTCTTTTGGAATTGTATTGGTATTTCGATAATCTCTCCAATTACCAAGATTTTGTGATTTTATATTGTAAAAATAGATTAGTCTACAATCCGCTTTCTGCACCTTTTTCTTGCAGGAATAAACGTTAGATGCACTTTCGGATCTCACGTATTTTGCTGAAAATGTTATTGGATGTATCAATTGAATGTTATCGGTTATTGATTAGATGCACGGAAAAAAGACTAATTGTAATAACCTGGGTAGAAATAATTCGGACATTTCCCAGTTACCTTCAGCTGGGAATACCACGATTCATTTCTATCCGGGAACTATTTGAATTGTAAGCACATATGGACCCCCTTTTTTTCGTTCAAATCATAAATTAATTCATTGATTCAATCAATTCAAAATAATTTACTTGAAAAATTTTTATTCTAACGAATAAAAGTGGGTCCATATGCGCTTACAATTTAAACGGTTATTTCAACTAATCTTTTTTCTCCGTGTGTATCAATTGTTTGGTGTTTCACATCTTATTCATGGATTCCGATTGATTTGGAATTGATGAATTAACCACCAAAATCAACCTTTCGCTTTATAAATTTTTTCGTTGATTCTCGACATGTTGGAAAATGTATCGTTCCTTCAGCTTTGCGTCTATATCCGCCTATATTGAAAAGAAGAATATAGTTGATGTATGCCCATCCAGAGTATCTTTTTGGTGTAACTAAAAGTTGGGTGCTTTCAACCAAAATTTGATTATGCCAACCGAAAAGATCGTACAGAATCATTTTTAGTTCAAAGAGTAAAACTGAGTAAGAACATTTGTTCAGCGTAGCCAAATTTTGGTGAAATCTTCCAAACCTTCAGCTATGTTGATGAAAAAATTTTGGTCGAGCATGTAATAACAGAATGTTTAGTATACATAGCAAAACGGTGTTTTCAGTGCACTAACAATCCGTCCGTGACAATGCATCAAACTGATATGTTCAGTATATGTTCGATTTTCTTTGGGAGAAAAATCGTTTATATTTTGAAATGAGAAAATTTTGGTTGTAATCAATAAAAAAATTATGAAAAAAATATTCATTAAGATATGAAAGCCCTGTCAATCTGCTTTCTATTAGTTCATTAGGGGTGTGCGAGTAGTGATTTTTCCGAGCCGAGTAATTGAAGTTCCAAGTCGAGTCGAGCTGAGTACTTGAAATTCATCGAGTACTTGAAAAATATATGACTTATATGAATATGATTATAAATACGATCTACATGTGAATATGATCCATATGTGATAGTGGATAACGAATCCTTGTGTTTTCTAAGAATATTCTACACTTTACAGATGATGATTTATGATAATTCTAAAAACATGCTCAAATTATTCGAAGACTTTCGATTAACTCGAAAAATTCCGAGTAGCTCGGAAATTTCAAGTAATAAAAAATACTTGACTCTCCTCGTCTCGAGAACAATTGAGAATTTTGAGTACTCGCACACCTTTATAGTTTGAGTACCAGAATAAATCGTTTCCACTTCGTGATTTTCATCGATATATCTGCGGAAGAATATCGAATCATATTGCGGAATTTACAGATACACGAACACAAAAGATGTGCTAAGCGTAAAGACGCATGGACGCAATATGATTCCTAGGGAAGTCTTCCCTTTAAGGCCTATACGCGCGAGAAAATCGAGTGCACAGTAAAAAATTTTTCGTCAAATTCAACACACAAGCGAATGTTAACCATTTTTCTTCACACTCAAAGTGTGTTGATTCCAGAGTGACACTTATAAAGTGTTAATTTGAACTCGAATAACATTTTAATGTGTTGAGAATGAATCGATCGAACAACATTTGATCAGTGTGTTTAATGAATACACAAAAGTGTTAAATATTCAACACTTGAATTTTAACGCGTAGTTAAATATTCGACACTTGAATTTTGACACGTACTTCTTTTTTACACAATGACGGAATTTTTTTGACTGTGTGGGTACTGTAAAAAGCTCGAATTTTTGGATTATTATTTTGTTTTTTTTATATGTTTGACAGTTCATTCCTTGCCACCTCATGATATTTTCATTTATATACTTCTAATTCCAATGTAGTAATATATTTATGCTGACCAGAGAAAAACCATTGCAAATAGAAAACTATTGAACTCCTCCTTCAAATCAAATAATTCTTCTTCACTTTACTGAAAGTAACTGAAATAATTAACCCCCCACAGACTATACCGAATTTTGCTGTTTAGTTGGACTACCTGGGTCTTTGAAAAATTATCTAATTTTTAAAAGGTAACATGGAGTTTTCAAAAGTTCATAAGACTTTGAGGAAATGCTTCCAATTTCCAGAAATAATTTTCAAAAGTGATAATATCGTAAGAGTATCTTCTATTTTTTTTTATAACTGCATTGAAATCAGGAGGAATTTCGAAAGCAAAAAACCAACTCGGCCTTCAAATCACCAGGTAGTCCACGGGTGGTTAACCAGACACTTATTACAAGTAATACAAATAACTTTTTGGAAAAGAAATTTTAAAAATAATTCTGTCGACTGTAAGCTCGAATTTTTTTTTACAATTAAAAAATAGATGATAACATTCTATATGACCATGTAACTATTCATTTCTATCGGCTACACAATGTTATAGTGATCTCAACTGAAAAAATTGTGAATAATGGGATATAATCTGTTCTTTGAATAGCGCCACGCATCTCTTTTTCACTCAAATGTATTTCCTTGATAGAGTGAGGGAGACACTATTCAGCACTATTTGGCCAGCGGATTGTCATAGATGTTTCTCCTTATTTGAGTGCCAGAATTATAACGAAGTCGTTGTGTTATGGAAAACTTGTTAAGAATGATTATAGTTAAGTATGAAAGGATGATTCCAACACGGAATAAAAGATTAGTTGGAATAACCATTTCAATTGTAAGTGCATATGGACCCATTTTTTTCGTTAGAATAACAATTATTTACGTTGATTTAACTAATGTTTCTAGTATATTATCTTAAATTGGTTACATTGATGAATAAATTTTTTATTCTAAGAAAAGGAAAATCCCAGACAGCACAACGTGCCACTGGAACGTTCATGGAAGGTTTATAGAACGTAGGAGAGGTTTTCTGAACGTTCAGACAACGTCCCGGAGACACATTGTGCTGTTAGGGATGGGGCCATATGCGCTTACAACTTAAATAGTTATTTCAACTGATCTTTTCTTTTCATGAAATACGACAACAATAAAGATATTCTTCAGCACTTATCATACACGGGAGAATAATATTGTCATCATGACCATCCAAAATATCATGAAAAGTGTATCGTTGATACAATGAATCGGATTGACACGAAGACGATATGTTTTTTTGTTTTGACTTGGAGATATCGTTGTGTTGAACAACATGTAGTATGTTTATAATGTTTCTGTGTGGAGCATATTGTGTATGGCTACGGTAGCGAGACTAGAAAGTGATGATGGCCGGGGACGGATCCAGGAAAGTCTTGAAGAGGGGCAAATCTAATTTGAATTTTTTGAATCTTAAACTTGAGAAAGCATTCTCAATTTTTTCGATTTCTTGTACTATAATAATGAGGTTTGATCGAGGTGTCAAATTCTAAATTTATGTTCAGTTTTCTGAGGGAGAGGTGCGTGCTTCCTGCGCCCCCCACCTCCTCTGGATCCACCAATCCTGATGACAATATTTTTTTTCTGTGTACCTACCAAGCATGCATTGAGGAAAAAAAACGTTCTAAATAATACTACATTTTGTACTAAAGTAGTATGATAGATGAAATAGTATAATTTTCACAACACAATCTAGTAAAAAAGCATGTTTTATGATGTGACATTGCGCTGAATTAAGAGGTTATATCTGTTTGAAGCCTAAAAATCAGAGGGTTTCTGTGAATTTTTTGTGACTCTGCAAATGGAACGATCAATATAAGGTTTCGAGGATTTATTATACATATCTTGAGGTGGAAGAAAAATTTTTTTATTTCAATATTGAGGACAAAATGGCGGCTCAGTTGTATATACAGAAAAAGTGTATTTTTTGAAGGCGCTCCACGGCCGACATCAGAAGTCTCGTACGTCTGCAGCTAGAACAATGAACAAAATTTTTTGTCAATCTACATGAATGTTGCTACAGAAGTACTTAGGATTGTTGAGAAATATTGATTTTTGCAATTTTGGCATCAATTTGAAGAAAAAAATCGCATTTTCGACGGAAAAATCGACCATAATTTGTTTATAAAAATCGTAATTGTTCATCAATCGTAAAAATCCTATGTACTCCGATGGATAATTTATCCGAAAAGGTACAGTTTAATTTTCAAGTCAATTGGATTGAGAATTACTCGATTTCTGACGTCGGCCGATTTTGAAAAAGGAGTTTCGAGAAAAACGCGTTTGAAGTTTGAGAATGGGTTTGCAATAGGAAATTCTCAAAATAGAGGCTTGCTGATTTTTTTGCCTTCAGTCTGTGATCCCAGCACCATATAACTGCCGTTCTGAGTTCAAATAACTCTTGGTAACACTCAAAGTGGCTACATGATTGAGAAAGTCGGAATTTGTCATTTTGAACTGCCCAGAGTTGCTTCAGAAATTCATTTTCTAGGAGTTTCCAAAAAATGTTTTCATCAATACATGTTGTTTGATATCATTCTTAAGATGTTTTTACATCATTTAAGCCAATAAAAAAAAATGGGAAAAGAAAAAATTCCAAACAGATATAATCCCTTAAACGATTTTCCAAACCATTAAGGATGAATGTTTACTACACTGTGTTGTAAAAATTATACTATCCCACATATTCTGCTACTTTGATACAAAATGTTTAGAAATATTTAGAACGTAATTTTTCTCCGTGCTTCTATTCTACATTAATTTTCAAAACTACGTATTGTAACGAAGATTTGAAGTATTATACATGAGAATTTCAATATAAATTTCCAATATTAACGTATAAAATAATTCACTTGCGTATGTCTAGGAATGCTGGTGAATATAAGACGCAGAAAAGAGAACCAAACCAATAAACATTTCCTCATACTGAATGTTTAGAGCGCTGTGTGCCAGGAACGGAGTTATTCAAAAATTAAGGATTGTCTATGAATTACGTGAATTGTTTTCTGTCGTTCCTTGTCGCACCAACTTCAGAAATAATGATAAAGAAGGCAATGTTCATTGTTAAATTTTTCAATTTAATCGCACTTTTGATACCCTTACTGAAGTAAGTAGTACTTACTAAAGTGAGTGCCCACATAACACATGAGTCTCGGTAATATCTCCAGGGTATTCTTACAATATTAAAACATCTCCAGAATGTTGCAGGATATTCTGAAGATATTACAAAAACATTTGTGCTATGTCAGTCGAAGTAGTAGTAGTAGTAGTAGTAGTAGTAGTAGCAGTAGTAGTAGTAGTAGCAGTAGTAGTAGTAGTAGTAGTAGGTGGTTTTACTGACTAAAAGTGAGATTTGTAATTATAAAATGGAAATAATTTCATTTGTTGATTATTTGAATAGTAATAACTCATCTAACTACTTTGCTTAATCTAAAGTGCGAGAACGAATGAAAGTGGAAATTTCAAAAAATAATTTTTCAATCTTCCCCCTCGTGCATACCGTCAACTCTCAAAGTATATTCATTAACATTTCCTAATCATTCAAAAAATGTACTCAAGAGAATTCACAAATCTTCATAGTTTCCCAAATAATAATTAAGATTTGGTGTTGAACAATTCTGGTATCCGGGTTTATACACTTAGTGTGAAAATCAATTCAGAACAATTGATCCCATCTCCCATGTGAAAAAAATGTCCAAAACTGTATACAATTGTACACAATTTGTATACGATTCGTATCCAACTTGTGTACAATTGTATTCATTTTGTCCGCATGAGCTCCTTCAAGTGTATGCTTTCAAAAGGAATGAAGACAGGAAATTGGAAAATTTGCCGATTTTTCAATGAAGTTTTCAAATTGACCATACTGACTGAGTCTGGTAGATTTTTATTGTATTAGCCATAAGAGTGAGAAATAGGGTTTCTGCTCGAGAAATACTGCATCAATATTTACTTCATTGGATCAACGTAATATTTTATTTAATGGATCTGTTACATAGCGAGTTTTCGAGATTGATGTCGAACAGATCTGTCATTCAATGTACATGACTGCCATCGAATAAGATTTCATACAAAGTTTTATTGAACTTCTTAATGGAGAATTAAAATCTTGGAGTTATCTGATCGATTAAAATTTGGGATCCTTTCATACCTTTTAAATAAACAATCAATTTATTTGTTCGTTATTTATGAGATATCATTTTATTGAAATCGAAGAAAATCAGCGCCGGATTAACAAATTCTTCTGATATTTTCAATCGGCGTTTAACAAAGGATAGCCGTCATCGGGTTACGGATTAATTGAAAAAGAAAGGAGAATTTTCTAATCCGGCACGGAAAAAAAATTCATACGTAAAGTGTATTGAGAAGTAACTTTCTTTGAACCACAGAGACGCATTATTCAATAATGATGAAGGAATATTCAGTTGAATAAATGAAATATTTGATTGATTCAATGGCCATTGGATGAATTATTTTTTTGCGTCTGAAGACAACTCTTCCTTGATGGAAATTTCATATCGAAGAAATCTATTCATCAAGAATTAAGGAAAAGTATATTTGGATATTGAAATTTAGTTATTAAACTTATGATATCTAATGAGTTTGATTCGTCCAAATCAAATAACCTACCCTTTTTGAATCTAGATCTTTCACGTAACTTTAGATGAAGAACTGTCTGAAAAAAGTCCAGTTTGAAAAATCCTGTGCCGTATGGATCGACTCTTCAAATTTAAATTTAGTTCATCTCAAAGTGAGTTATTCTTAAGGAATGAGAACTGATCAGAAAACCTAGCCTAATGTATACAAAGTTCGGTTTGGAAGTTTGGATCGAGTTTTTGATTTATTAGAACAACTATAGTTGTGTTATGATATATCTCTGATAAATCTCAGATAAATCGATGTTGATTATCAAATTTTATTGATGTTTTAATTTCTTATTTATTGAGATTTGCAATGACAAAAGAGTTTATTTGTGATAAAGAAGGCTTATTAATTTTAAACCAATCGTCATTTGGGTCAAATGAGATTTTTTAATAGGTAAGAAACTATATTTAATTGGAATAAACTTGGAATACTCTTTTGTCAATTTGAGAGAGATTTATCGTTGAATGTGTTATAAGACAAAATTGGAACAAATTGATAAATTTTATTCCTTGATAAAATCTATCAGTTTTTTCCCTATCTACGTTATTCAGCGAATAAACATGGTACTGAACATCCACTGTATATTTACATGCTTTCGATGTAAATCCATAAAAATATTATGCGCACGCAACTGTACCAGAACGGAGAGAGTACAGCTGACAAATACGAGGTCGCCTATACTTTAATCGTTTACCAGCAGATGGCACCTGTAATATCTCAACATACGTTTCTTAGACGTAGAGTCATGGAATGGAATGTATATTGATCAAGAAAAATGTTAGTCAACATCACATGTTCTTGCAGCTAATTGTTAGCCAATTCTATTTTGACAATTTCTCGAAAAATACTTATGCGTAACTTAAATATCGCTCTGTACGTTCTACCCGCAATAAGACAGGTTGTCCCGTAAACAATGCTAGATCATTTACTGCAGATTACATGTAATCTTGATTGATGAAGACTTACTTACATATGAATAAAATCGATAAGTTCCAGATCCTGGCTAATGAGAGAGTGGGAATGATATAATGTCTCCAACACTACCAAGATATTTCAGGAATCTTTCAGAAATGTAACTCTAGGAATTGGAAATTATTCCAGTTACGTGATGAGGTGTATGCTACCCCAAGCAGCAACAGAAGTTCAACGTATTTACGAAATAGGAACGTTCGTAGAATGTACGAATGAGATACGAAGAAGATATAATGAACGTTTATAGAATATCCTAATGAGACTGTTTTAAATATATTTTGAACGTACATAATGAATTTGGAATTCACAATATTAATTCTATTGACGTTCGATTGACGTACCGTCGTATATTCGATTAAATATATTTAATGAATGTACATAGCACCTATGAAACGGTGCCATTGGAGTGTGCATGGAACACATTCCGGATATTCGAAGAACGTTTACAGTAGGTTCTGGTGCCGCTTGGGTATCAGTCTACACAAAGTCCTCTCTGTACGACAAAATTCAGAAGGAGACAAGGGAACGTTTTATGTTTGTTTATTACCAGACCTCATCAGGATTCAACGAATGTTATGGAGTCTTTGAAGATGCGAAATCTCAATTATTTTCTTCTTTTGATAAAAATTATTGATAAAAATTTTAGTCGACGTGTCAAAAATGCCTGCAACTGGCATCTTTAGTACATGATAGTACATATAAGTTTCAGATTGTGTATCTCATTAATTTTTAAGCACTTATTGGTATACGTCGTATTCCAATCAAAAAGTGCCTATTACACCTGCTATCGTATCCTCTGACCGTATCTTCTAAATGATTCAAATAATCCAATTGGGAGTTGGATAGTTTTTCATTTCATTCGATACTAATGGATAATCTGCACGGAGAAAAAAGGGTTTGCTACTATAGCGCCTACAAAGTAATTTGTTGCCCTTGCAAAAATATTAACTGCAACAACTAACACGTTAGTTCTGTTGGCAAATCGGTTTATTTCAGCAAGGAAATTTAGTTGTATCAATCATTTTTTTTTGCTATTTTAGCAATTTTTTTTTGTAGGCGCTATAGTAACAGACCCGTTTGTTACGCCAGCAATTCTTTTTTCTTCGCGTGTGCGGTTGTCTGTCTGTCGTTCTGTCGGTATTTGAGGTATCTCCGGACCGAGTAGACCATCGTTATCATCATGAGGTAATCAGTCTTGATATTGGTTTGATGAAATCCTCCAAACCTGCCCTAGTAGAAATCAACACCGGATCAACGTTGTTCCGAGACATCTAAGCTCGAAACAATGTTGATCCGGTGCTAATTTCTGTTAGGGCGTCTATTATCCGCTATATACTTAATTTCTACATACACTGAGAGGAAAAACTGTATCTGAAAATGAGCCCAAGTACAGTTCGTAGTCACAGTAGCTATATTTTCACTATCACAGCGGATTTCATAGCCACTTCAATGGAAAATATGGCTACTGTAACTACAAAAATATACTTGGGCTTGTTCCAGCTACACGGAGAGAAAAATATTGCTGGCATAACAAGCAGGTCTGTTACTATGGCGCCTACAAAAAAAAATTAGCTGTAAGAGCGAGAAAAATGATTGACACAACTACATTTTTTTGCTGACATAAACAAGTTTGTTAAGAGAACTAACGTCTTAGCTGCATATATAGTAGCATAATATTTTTGCAAGGACAACAAATTCCTTTGTAGGCGCTGTAGTAGCAAACCATTTTTTCTCCGTGTACAGTTTCGTCTCAGTGTATCTACGACAGCCCTTATCTTGTATAATTTGCTTCATATAACTTAACCTAGGTCCACCTTTGTAAGTTTTACCATTCATTTTTCCTTCTAATATTCTTCTCAATGAACTGTAGTATCGTGCGTGTCCTATCAAATTACTTCTTCTTCTAATGACATATTACGAAAGATTTCTTTTTCATTTAACTTCTCAAGTACTTCTTCATTTTTTACTTCCTCTATCCATTTTATTCTGAGCATGCTTCTATAACACAAGATTTCAAAAGCTTCAAGGCTCCGTTGGTCAGTTTTTCCGATTGTCCAAGTTTCGCAACCGTATAATGCTGTGCTCTAAGCGTAACCCTTCAAGAATTGCTTCTTCACTGCTAAACTAAGCGAGTAAACCAAATGAATTGAAGTTCATAAGGGATCTTCTTTAAACCCTCCTCTAAAGACCAGTTGGTTTTTATTAAAATCGGACGAGTCCTCTTATTTTCTCTCAAAAAATAGCTAATCCTGGAGAAAATATTCTCCGCTGTATACCCTAGCAGCACCAGAATAGACTATGAACTTTCTCCAAATGTTCGAAATATCTTCTATACACTTTCCAATAAGACCGTTTCATGCACTGAGAAAAAAAATGAAGTGAGCTCAACTTAATCGTGTATTTGGACTGTATATAGTTACCACGAAGGAATTGTATTTGAACTAAACATAATTTCGTTGAGGCAATCATACAAAATTACGCTGATGTCGTTCAGCTAACTACATCACACTGTTATAGTATCATCAACGTTCATTTTGTTCAAACATCAATGTCATTCACTGAAGTTATCGTTGTAGTTGAATCAATTCATTTCGTTAGTTGAAACAATTGTGGGAGAAATGTAATTGAACGCATTTTTAGTTGTAATAAAGAAATAATTATTGGAAAATCACCTGATCAGAGATGGTAGAATACAGGGTATGTAGTACATTAACAACTTTTGCAAGAGCAAAATGCGAAGCGCGCTGTAGAGAAACGGTTAGGACGTTAGTGTCTCAGATAGGTAGGTAGACTCAAGATAGGTAGGTTGTTCGATTCCCCTCAAATGAGATTTGACATATACACTTACCGGTATCATCATGGTGAGATATCGAAGCATTTCAGAGATTGAACAGTAAACAAAGGAAGATTAACTTTTTGATTTAGACATTTTTTTTTACATAAATATATTTATGATTTGAAATGAAATAGTCTTGCATTAAACATCTTGTAACCTTGAACGGATTCTTCTATTGAGTTGATTGGAAGAATTATTGAATCTAATGAAATACGGAACAATTGATTGTAATAAGTATCATTTTTATGTTAAAAGAATGATGTATATGATCAAATTACCATTTAGTTCTGTCGATGTAGTTGACGGAACTATTCCGTGAGATTCGCCGTATTTAAGCCCACGATGTAGTTGAGAGAACTAAACCGTCTTTGAGTTCACAATCTTTTTTTCTCAGTGTGGGCGGTATGCATATTCATCGAACGTATGTAATTGAATAACCCATACGGCACCGAATGTTCCAGCAACATTGTCAAGATATTACATCTGAAATGTGTGATATTCTGGAAAATATCAACAATATTGTCAGAATGTCTCCAGAATATTTCATGTCCGCCCGTGTTTGACATTCTGAAATATTGCTGAGATCATCATGATAACATTCTGGAAACATTTTGAAATATTCCTGAGATCTTTTAGCGATACGCTGTACGGAACAAAAATCTAAGTATCACGTATAATAAAGAATTTACAAAATATTATTTTGTATTGAAAAAAATGTTTTCCAAGTTAACCTCTACAAATGTTGGATGAGCTTGAGCGGGACCCGAGTGGAAAAATTTTCAAAATTGTATAAAATTTATATCGAATTATATCTGAATTATATATAAATTATATATAATTATATAAAAATTATATATAATTTTGAAAATTTTTCCACTCGGGGATGACTTTGAGGGGAATAAAATCTGCATTGGAAGTCGGTTATTAGAAAGTTTCCCCAGTGAGGATTGAATCCGGATTTTGTGAGTGAGAGTCGAAGCCTCTATCCCTCCAGCAGATCTCCGAGATAACGACACCGCTCTCAAAGTGCGATTCATTGTAATAATCGCGATGGGGTTTGAAAAATTCGTTTCTGTGAAATATCGACCAATCGATTCAGAATCCTTCAAAACGAAAAATGAGTAGATCGTGGGAGACAAGTTTTTCTTGACTTCGACTTCGAAATTTTGACAAAAGTTGAGTCAGGTCGATGAAAAAACTTCACAAATATATCTCCGTAAGATATAGACCAATCGATTCAGAATCTTCTCAAATGGAAAATCAATAGCACTTGAGATTAAGGTTTCTTAGAAAATGCACTTCCAAATTTTATCAAATTTCTCTCATGCGTTTTAAAAACCATGTAGATGCGGAACACTTGGTGCGACCTATGAAGATTTTACTATCTTACTTTTTGTTCGCATACTCTCAGCGGAATTGTTTGAATACAATTGAGACTTAAAACTCACGTTATCGGCGGAGCCAAGTATTCCGCATCGATCCGCAGGGTTTCAAAACTTATCAGAAACGATCAACGCGTTTGGTGTGGATAACTCAGTGCTGTTTCTAGTAGGTATATGGAATGGATGAATTTGAATGTTGCTCTATTCTACTTCGTACTTTCAAGATGAAGATATTTTTGAAAAACGATGAACTACTTTGAATACAGTTTAGACCCACTGGAGTTACAATATATTGAAAATCGTTCAAATACCATGCGAATAACCAAATGTAATATATGTTTTCCTCCATTTTTTCCGTGAGTTTTTGATTAAGATTTCACTTGTTTTTCTGAATGTTACAATAATCTGCAACATCCATACTCTCCAATTACTCTATTTTCCACTGAATGTCTGTATCCTCAATTCTCTTAATTTGCAGATGATTCTCCTCTTCAATATAACCGATGATGGATATATATTGTCACATATTTCCACTTTCATAGATCCTTATTCTCAAACGTACCAATATTGAAAATATGCTGTTGAATACGATTTTTTTTTCCAAATTCGATACATATTTACAAACAAAGATGTGTAAGAATAAAAATACGTGGGAATGAAGATATTCCAGATGGCACTGGGTTCATTGACCAATTTTTGAAAGAATTCTCCAAGACCTTCAAGTGAAAATTTCCAAGGATTTCCAATAAAATCGACTTGAAACGTTCATTGTGTTCTTCGTGAATTCCGGGGGGGGGGGGGGGGGGATATTAATATATTTTACCAAATTTTTTCATTTTTTGCTTCCAGACAATGTAAACCAGTGGAGCATCTTTTTTTTTACACGGAGCGATTTTCCCTCAAGTGATTTGTGTGAAAATACAAAATTTGTTCAATATACAAATAGGATTTGCAGTTGCAGTTATCGTTCGTGAATTTACACGAACTATTCTTATGAAATAAATCCCATTGTATATCAAAAATATTTTTTATTCTCACAATAATCGTTTGTGTAACAGATGCTCCGTGTAGGAGTGATGAACATTACCACGTATATCATAAACCATTCCATCATTCCATTATTTTTTATTGAATCAAATTGAATACTTGATAAATATGTGTAAAAAATTGGCATTGTGTATTTAGTTCCTTCTATGAGAAAAAAAATCAAGCGAATCACCTTTTTTCGGTGTTCAATTGAGGAGAACCTCTCCTTGAATTCTCCAAATTTCGATTAGATTTCTTATGCATTCTTCCTGATTCAGTGTGATGTGGGGATTATTCATTCACCATTGATTTTAGGTTTGATGCGAATTAATACTTGATTCGATGTTTTCCTCTTCGAAACAAACAAATGTTCTATGGAACTATTCGGAGGGTTATCTTATTTCAAATAATTTCGTGTCAGTGTATATATACCCTAGCAGAAATCACTCTAGTCGAACCCTGCACCCCTCAAGGTCTAATCAAGTGCTTGTGAGGGACTTGCAAGGCTTAGTAAGACCTCGTAATAGTCTGAGGAATTACTTGAGTGATTTCTACTAGAGTGCCTCAGGAATTTGTGCCTCAAAAGGGATTGTTTGACAAATTATAAGTTTCGATAGTACCTAAAGTTTTCAACGTTTTCCCTGATTTATACCGACAGGACTCGATGTTTCGACTGTCAATGGTTAGCCTTTTTTACCAAGTAGCACAAGAACGTTTTGAATGTTCGACGACCGTACATAGCATATATAAGTATTCTGTGAATGTGTCCTAAGAGTACACAAATCTTCCTGAACGTTCATTGAATGTTCCTGGACGTTCGCAAACGTTCCTTCAACGTTTCTGAAAGTTTGCGTTCCCTTGGGGCTCATAGTATATTTTAAATGTTCGGATGCTACACGGAGGCAATCCTACACTAGTGAAGACTGTAGCCCACACGACTGGCTCGCGTTGCATAAAAAAATCATTTAAACACTACTGGTTACTGAAGTTTTGCGAATCAGGTTTTTTGACATACGAATCGAATCGAATATCTAATCATTTTCTCGAATTCGAATTGAATTGAATTTGAAGAACCAATATCGAATCGAATTGGATCGAATTTTTCAAACTCAAGCGACAAAACATTTAAGAGACGGCTCATGAACATGCTCAGTATATTTGAAGAAAATGATTTCAGATCATTTATTTCAAAGAACAGGCATAAAATATTTTGGAGAATTTATTTGAGATAGTCTTGAATATTTCATGAATTATCACATTCGGTAAACTCATTCCGTGATTAGGACAATTGGGGGTCTACCTATCGATTCAAATGTCCTGTCCGCAAGGGTGCGATGTCCTGCATTCAAAATAAGCTGAATACAGGTATACAGTCGGTTGTGTCAAGCATATGATTTTTTTCTTGTGTCAGGTTTGCCACAACCTGGAAATCCGTGATATCTCATTGCTCATTCTATCCAACGGATTTCCAGATTGCGGCAATCATGTGTATCAAGATGGTGTGAGCATGCAACACAAGTTATTATCCATCATAAAGATCCCCAATCAGTGTTTAATTAACACAATTAGGGAGTAATAATCTTGATTCAAAATATGAAAAATTATAATTATCATCTGAAAAATAAATTGTATAATTGAAAGAATTGATATAAAGGGTAGGTATAAATATGTTTTGAGAAACACTATGACTAAAAAGATAGTTCATGTATGCGTGAGTTTTTTTTTCAAGTGCATTTTGATCATTTACTACTTCCAGATATATGAATGAATACAATTCGATATCATTAGAAGAAACTTCAACCCTTCGGATGTAAATCAGGGGATTTCGTGGCTCAGCCAAAACACCCCATTCACGTCTGTAAAGGGTCTAAAATTTAAATTTCTTAAAAATTTTCTTTTTTTCAAACAAAAAATTCGGGCTCTTCACAACCTCAGATGACATATTGAAGAATCATCCCTCAAAATTTCAGAACTTCTTATGAATTCAATTCCGAATAATTTGATGGGGAAAAAATTCCATTAGATGGAGCCATCTGTCTATTTGTATTACTCTGAAATATCCTAATTTTACTCTATTGCAGCTGCAAAACCTTGAAATAAAATCTTTTGATTTGATAGCATTGTTATGCTCACAAAAAAATACAAACACATAGGTGACTCCATCTGATGACATTTTTTTTACAATCAAAATTTGGCCTCTTCACAGGTATAAATGAGGTATCAGAGGCTCATGTTCAAAAATTTCAGATGCTCTTTACGAATTCAATTTAGAGTCACTTGATAGAAAAAATAACATCAAATCCCATACAGCACACTGATATCCATTAGATGTCCATTGGATACCTAGAATATTTGGGATATCCAGTGGGGATCTAATGGACGTCAAATGGATATTGGACGTACCTTTGGATATCTGTTGGATAACTGATGGATGCCATATCCAAGTTTGCTGTATGGGATACTATTTATGCGTACGTATTTCCTCCATGGTTTAAACACCAAGGTCGTTAACTAAATTATCATACACTTCGTTCACTGGTCACTTTCCTAGAATTGAAAATACGATTTAGTCATCCAGCAGAATAGACCTATCAACACCGTGTACAATGATTTTGTTACGAATCCTGTTGAGCACACAATGAGCACATAAATGAACCAAACTGTAAGGGACACGCACAAATTGAAAAGGAGGTTTTGCGCATCTGTCTGTGTTCACGTTTTCCCTATTTTTGTGCTTTGGAGATAACTAATGATGTTGTAAATGTATGAAAAATATAATGTTTTGAAAAATTTGTCAAATTCTTTTCATAATTCTTGAATTTATTTTTTTTTGTTAAAAGATTCATTTGAATTTTAAGCATGACTGTTTTCAGCTTTATTCCATATAAAGTACACATGTTTGATCTCCGATTCAAAGGAACCAAGTTTTCGTTCCCCAAGAATCGTATGTAAGTGAAACTGGTGTGAGTCATATAATAAAAGTATCAACATTGAGTAAATGAACAATTCAAATGATAATATGCTATTCTAGCACAATGAGATAATTTTAAGAAATAAAAAATTCAAATTTCTAACATCATGTCTTGTTGAATTTATGTGGAGGTTCACGCAAATGCATTTGGACAAACCGCTGCTCTTTAATTATTACGTTGCTATAGTGAACTGCAGCCCACAACAATTCGTACCGTAGAGTCCCCTCAATTATTCAACGGTTAATGTTACTGTAAATTTGATAATAGTTTTTTTTATACGGAGAAAAATGCAGGTCGAAAATATAATAATCTTCAATAAAAATTTGAGAATATTTCTTAAAATCTAAGAGGTTTTCTTAAATGCATAATAAAGATAAAACGGTCCACTTTTTTGTGGAATTATATTCGAAAAACAATGAAAAATTATCAATACTTAATAAAAAATAGAGAAACATATGAACTTCCCAAAAGTCGCTTATGGAATTTCATAGAGTGAATAATAGGATATTGAAATTTTGTTATTGTCTTTGTGAAATTTCACGCGCGACTTTTGGTAACTTCATATGTTTCTCTATTTTTTATTATGTATTGATCAATTTTTATTGTTTTTGAGATAAGATACAATTCCACAAAAATGTGAACCGTTTTATTTTCATTATGCTTCTAAGAAATACTCTGACATTTTAAGAAATATTCTCCAATGTTCATTAAAGATTACTATATTTTCGACCTGCATTTTCCTCCGTGTATGGCAGCACTGCAGTTTGAATGTTTACTATATAAGTATGGACTGTTAGTCAACAATTCCAAACTGGTTTCAAAAATATCGTTCGCGGTACCTACCATGCCTCCACTTTCACAAACTAAAATCTAAAAATTAGTGGGAATCGAGAAATAAGTCATAATTGCTAAAGCACGTTATTTTTTCAAGGTATTTCACTTCAAACTATACATTGGAGTAGTATTTCAGCACATTCAGTGATTATAAATGCAAAAATCGTAAACTTAATGCAATGAATTATATGGATACGATTTTATTTTCCAAAACGCCGCTCTTTTGGTACCTGGGACGGAGCCTAAATGATACGCTAAGAGCAAAAGTGAAATCTAAATTACTGTCGAGCAGAATCAGAATAGAAACTTTTGAGAATCCCAATGGGACGTCGAAAGTTCTAGGCGAAAGCGATCCACTTGAAATTCGGAACAAAAAGCGATCGCAAAGACCTACGGACAAAAGTGTACCACTGAGGAGCTCGAGCAAAAACGAACCAGCGCATAGATCTTAAATTCGGCGTCGCTTTTGCTCTTAACGTAACAAGTATCGGAATATCTCGCTACATTTTGGAGACAGGATCCATACAGCGTTTGAATAGGACACAGTCAAAAGTAAAACTTAAAGTAATCCCGCATATCAGCTTAAAAATGCAGCCAAAAGTAACGCCTATTCGAACTGAAATTCAGTCTTTTTCATTGCTTACTTTCAGTTCGAATAGGCGCTACTTTTGGCTGCATTTTTAAGCCGATATGCGGGATTACTTTAAGTTTTACTTTTTACTGTGAAAAAGTGGAGGTAAATGGGAGTCCATATTTATATAGTCAGAGGGTTTAAATTACTGAAATGATGCTGAGTTATGTTGTTGATGTAACTGCATTTGTTATCCACACACGGAGAGAAATTTAGAGTTAGATTTACGATGGTACTTTGTAAACGAGGAACAGACTGAACTTACAATAAAATTCACTATGACGAGACAAAAGAGGCCTGATGAAATTTACAATGTTTTACAGTTAATTCCGGTAGAAATTCAGTCTGTTTCTCGGCCGCAATAATCCCATAGTAAATTTTACTACAAAGTTCTCTCCGTGTATAATTTATATATGTCTAATATGCTTGTATGTTATAACCTCAGATCAATACATAAATTAATTCGAAATTCAAACTCATGGCATATACATGTATAGGTCATGGGAACTATCAAATTAAACTGCAACTTCATCAAATTGAGTTTTGAATCCATCTGTATTCTCCGTAACTCGAACAGAGCCAAATGATTGAGCCGCCGGATTGTAAAACTCGCTGAGCGCTCGAACACGTTTCGGCATCTGATCCAGAAGTCCAATAGAATGAGGAAAAAAATTCGTCAAAATTCGCTCTAAGTTCTCCCAAGTCGAAAATTCTCTCGGCACTTTTTTTCTATGGAAACTCGGAAACGTGTTCTCAACAGGATTTGTTTATTGTCAAATATCCATTGGATGGTGAACGCTTCCGACAATTTTGATTCACCAGTTGTCTTCAGGGATCATTACTGCAGCTGTATACCAAATTTCAAGTCATTCCAATGACTTCTCGCTGAGTAATCGCAAAATATAATTTTAATTCTATTGATTTTGAAGGAATCAAAATTTTCACTTTTGAATTTTAATCGCGGGAATTATTGATGATAGAAGAAAATTCTTCGTGAGAAAAATGTGTGTTTTGATGTGTTCCAACAAGCAATGTTTTTATTTTTAATTTTGATGAATTGTTTTCCTCGTTCTATTGGGCTCCTGGATCAGATGTCGAAACGTGTTCGAGCGCTCGGTGAGTTTTTCGAAACGGCCGCTCAATTGAAAATTAAAATGTGTTACAACTTATTCATAGATGACAGTAATAAATTTACATTGCTGCTATGCAAATGAATGTTGGATATTAGTTTTGGTGATTTAAAATTTTTTTTTTCTAAATTCCAGCGCTTTTTCAAGAAATTCCTCGTCGCGTACTTTACACAAAAACAAGTTGTCTTGATTCCAGAATCCTTATCTCATATAACACAATATAAAAGCAATATGTTTTTCCCAAAAAGATTCGCTTTGAATTGAGAAAATGTTTTTTTCAGCTCTAGAACATTTTTATAGCTTGTTTTGAATTGAAACAATATTTTCTCTACACAGTAAAAAGTAAAACTTAAAGTGATCCCGAATATCTTTCAGTTGGAATAGGCGCTACTTTTGGCTGCATTTTTAAGCTGATATTCGGGATAACTTTGAGTTTTACTTTTGACTGTGTATTTAACGCAAATTTTCTTCGCCGCAAAAAATATGAGCAGTCCCCTGACACTCCTATGCTTCCATACGTATAACGGAATGGACTGAGAGAAAATTGTTCCCCCAGATATGGCGTCACGTCTGTAGGTTACAATGTACCCCCTTTTTCTCTATACTCCCCGTATCACCAAGCAGTCATCTTAGATTATGTTGTTGATTTTCGTATGAGCCGCGTTATATCAAATTATGGAATGATGATTGGTATTTTTTGCAGTATTTATTTGATGCATTCAACTAAGTATGATTTGATTACATGCAAATGTTACGAATTAGAATAATGTAAGACATTCCCATGTAATGCTTTAAATAATTCTCAATTTCATCACAACTGAAATTTCATCATTTCTAATTTAGTATCTAAAATTGTCAACTGTAACACTAGCGCCAAGGGAACAAAAATTCCCCAAAGAATTGGCTTGTGTCAGGGGCTTGCATATGAGACAACGATTCTTGGATCAGGCAAATTTTTTTTCTGTTCAGTCACATATACTACACTTATACTTGATTTTTTACAAAGACGATTAGAGTAGTAAAAAAAGGTCTCACAAATCACTATATTTCTACTAAATTAGCAGGATAAGTGAAAATATCACTGTCACTATCAAACAGTATAATGAAAATAGGGATTTACCGAAATTTGTTCAGTGTGCATGTACAATCTTCCAGATGATTGAGCATAGATTTTTACTACGCCATACTATTTAATACATTAAAACAACCTCTTCATAAAAACGCTCATTTTCTTCCTTCAACGCAAGGGATAAACCGTTCGAATGAGAGAAAGGGTAAGCGTTCTGATTGATGGGTGTTACTGTAATAACAGTGGTACTTTCATTTGTCCTACTAATTCAGTAGAAAAGCAGTCATTTTTTGAATGCTCTTGTGTCCGGGTATATAAATTGCCCGAGCGGAAAAATTTTCAGAATTATATACATTGAGAAAAAAAGTAATTCAGACAAGGAAATCATTTCTTCCAATAGTGACGAAGGAATGTTTTTTGATCTAATGTGTATCCTATTCTTCCGATGATAATTCCATTGAATTGATGAAACCTCATTTCGAATAAAGAAATATGCATCTGAGTGAAAGAAGTATTTCTTTATCATTATTGGAAGAAATAATTTCTTTGCCTGAATGAATTTTTCTCTCAGTGTATAAGTTATATATAATCCAATGTAGTTCATGTATAAGTTACACAGGGTATCCCAGAATTCGTGGACCGAATCTCACAGGTGTATTCTGCAGCCGAAATGCAATAATTTTCTCCTCGGAAAAATTTCTTCCGAACCTTAGGTTTTAAGATATGAGCATTTCTTTTCAAATCCAAACCATTCAGAAGCATTGTGTACTGCAAGTTCGAGCTTGACACCATTCGCTAATTTAGAAAACTACACAGTTGGGAATAATTTGTGTAAATGTAAAAAAAAAATATATGTAAACGGATTGATGTTGAAAACAACACATTCACGTGTGTAATGCTAACCTAACAAATGAATGAAGTTGAGGGAAAAAGTGTCAATTTGAAATGAATTTCATATTAAACACACTTGATGTGTTACTTGCATACGACACGTGAAATTTGTTAATTTGACATACGGTTACCAACACATCAACGTGAATTAAAAGTACCTAATGTGTTAAAATTACATCTCAACATTTTTTATGATGTTCTCATGACATGAACTTGAAGTCAGTCATTGTTTCTAATTTATTCTAGTTTAACATACAATAAGAGTCACTGGTTTGTATTTACAAAAGACATCTGAAGTGTGTTGAGAAAGTTATTCACATGGAACAGTCAATTCAACGTTTTTATTCAATGCGGACCATTTTGGACATGACAAATATGTTATATTTGACGAATTTGTTTCAACTGCACGGAGAAAAAATGGTTTGCTACTATAGCGCCTACGAAGAAATTTGTTATCCTTGCAAAAATATTCACTCCAGCAGCTAAGACATTAGTTCTGACAACAAATTTTTCCATGTCAGCAAATAAGTTTAGCTATCTCAATCATTTTTCTTGCTCTTCCAATTAGTTTTTTTTGTAGGCACTATAGTAACAGACTTGCTTGTTACGTCAGCGATACTTTTTTCTCCGTGTGTGTATACGGATCTCTGGAAAAAATTGAAATATTCTTCCATTCTTTGTTTCGGAGCTATAATGAAGTTGCTGAATTCTGATTGACTTGAAGCCCAAAAATTTCAAATTGAATAATGACAGGGTAGTTCAATTTTTTTTCCAGGGATTTTCTGAATGAGCGAATGGTGTTAAGATCAGGTATGTAGCATACAATGCTTTTGAATTATGTGAATTTTAAAAACAATTTTCAAATGCTCACATCTCAAAAACTAAGTCTCGAATAAAAGGACCCCGCACAAAGCCGATAGAGAACAAAATTTCGGTCAATTGGGTTGAAAACAGGAGAATGAATAGCTCTTGGCATAGGGTAAGGCGGGGTAATATGCCAGTGTGGGTAAAATGCCACTTGGGTGATATTTTCCAAAATTACCGCAGATGGCAATCATATGTTCTTCTGAATCAGTAGACTAACTGATTCCGAAGAACATATGACTAAGCTATGACTGATATCTGCGGTAATTTTGGAAAATATCACCCAAGTGGCATTTTACCCACACTGGCATATTACCCCGCCTTACCCTACACGGAGAAAATTTTGTGGTATAAATTGTAACAAAAATGTATTGAATATTACTATTTTTTTGTAAAGTTGGACCATACTGACATTACGATGAATATTGCTATGATAATGATTGAAATTACGGTACTATGTAGTAAAGTTGGACACAAAACAAAGAAGAATTACAATTTTCCTTCCGTGAAAAGAGATGCTCACGAAGTATTTAAAAATCAACGTTGAGTGATTTCGGTCACAGTGTCAGTATAGTCCAACATTACAAAAGAATTATAGTAATCGATACTACGAAATTCTCTGCGTGTACTGACCGAAAGGCTGAACAGCCATTAGGCTTAAAAATCATAGTTTTTGAGATATGAGAAGTCAAAAGTGGGTGAACGGTAGTTTACGCGATTGTACCCGCTCTTGCAGCACCATGTGTTCATAGAATACATATATATGTGTGCACTATAATTTAACCGGTTCTAACTCCTAACATCTCAAAATTATGCTTGTTCAGGCCCATGTCCGTGGAGACTTTTGATCAGCATGTCAAGAACTATTCATTCTCATAGTTCTAGTCTGCACGGAAAAAAAGATGATGTTGGATTTACAATGTTTCGTTCGATCACCATAGAAACATTAGGGGTTTCTATGGTGATCGAACGAAATGTTGTAAATCCAACATCATCTTTTTTTCCGTGTGATTGACTGAAAGTTTTTCTTTCATTGGTTTCGTGCAGGATCCTTTCTTCATAAGGAAAATTATTGCATTTTGGCTGCAGAATATACCTATAAAATCCGGTCCGGGAGTTCTGGGACACCCTGCATACAATTATATATTAATTACATATGATTGTGAAATTCTTCCGATTTTTCATACGAGAAATTAAACATAATCCCCAACAAACAGCATACCTGGAATATTTGAAAAACGCCGTCATTCAAATCCTTGGATTCAACATCATTGTTCAAGTTGAAAAAAAGGCGGGTTTCCGGAGGAACAGTTGAATCATCCTAAGATTTCTCGTTCCGAAGTGATAACGATTTGAAATTCTTCGAATTCCAGCTAATCGGAATTTAGAATTTCAAATCACCATAACTTCAGAACAGACGATACTACATTGAGAAGACACATGTGGTTGATAGATGTCCAACCAAAATTTTTTTTTCACATAACTACAAGTTTAGTGGCTTCAAAAGAATTTAGTTATGTTAATCAAAAATACCCTTCCAAATCACTCTTAGTTCAGGGACTTGAACGTGATTTGGTAAGATCATTTGCTCAACATAGCCAAATGTTGGTCAGACCTACGAAATTTTTATTTATGCCAGCAAAAAGTTTTGGTTAGGCATATAATAACAAAACGTTGTCACAACCAGGGCTGACGGTTCACGTGGGTAGTATAGGTAGCACTACCCACTCGGAAATATTTGAGTGGGTAAATTACCCACTCGAAATTTTCAAGCATTATTCCTTCATATAAGTACATTGTGAAAAATGATTTGGCATTAACCCTCCTCCCTCCCCCTCCAAACTCGCTACCCACTCTGAAAAAAAAGTCTGACACCGGCCCTGGTCACAACGTTAAGCACAGCAAAACGGTTTTCTCGGTGTAGGATAACTCAATTATTATTCACGAAATCCACTTCCCTCCAACTTGAACGATAATATTATAGATCATTCGACTATCACGTCACGTTGTTTGGAGTCTCTCCAAATTTTTTTGCGGTTAACTTCAGAGTGTGCTCGCGAAAAAGGGATAGATACCCGAGTGGAAAAATTTTCAAAATTATATATAATTTTTATATAATTCCATATAATTTATATATAATTAAGATATAATTCGATATAAATTTTATACAATTTTGAAAATTTTTCCACTCGGGTACTGTAAATAGCGTAACGTAATATTTGGATTATTCCTCATATTCAAAGACGTAAATGACGTTGTTTTTACGATATTTTAATTGTTTAAAGAATTTAAAAATGTCTCTATCTGAAAAAACAAGCTCAATAAACAATTTCGTCATGAGAAAAAGTTGTTTGACTTCAATTGAAAAATGCACCGATATAATCCGTTCCATACATTATGGGATACCCTTCATGTGAAGAAATTCTATCCAGCAGTCTCTTGAAACCTGTATGTGAGATACAGATCAATAGGGGTGTGCGAGTACTCGAAATTTTCAGGTATTCTCGAGACGAGTCGAGTCGAGTATTTTTTATTACTCACAATTTTCGAGCTCCTCGAAAGCCTTCAAGTAATTTATAAATCATCATCTATTCATCAGTATTATTATAAATCATCATCTATTCATCAGTATTATTATAAATCATCATCTATTCATCAGTATTATTATAAATCATCATCTGTAGAGAGTAGAATATTCTTAGAAAACATAATGTTTCGTTATTCATACGGAAGAAAAAGATCATGAAATGATCACTAGAAAAGACAGTAAACTGGTGACAACTACGAATTCTTGTACACAGTCGCTGAACAGAGGCGAGTGATGGTTCCTATTTTGGTATACTAAAATACAATTATAGTATAGCAAAATAGGAACCATAACTCATCTCTGTCAGCGACTGTGTATAGAAATTCGTAGTTGTCACCAGTTCATTATCTTTTCTAGTGATCATTCCATGATCTTTTTTCTCCGTGCACTATCACATATGGATTATATTCACATAGGTATACATATAGGTATCTTATTTATATTCGTATTCATGTATATGATATATTTTTCGAGCACTCGGAAATCTAGCAGGTACTAGAAAAATTTTCAAGTACTCGATGAATGTCGAGTATTCGGCTCGACTCGACTCGAAACTTCAATTACTCGACTCGATTCGGAAAAATCACTACTAGCACAGACCTAAAACTCATAAAAGAGATAATGGAGTTTTGCTAGTGCAGTTTTTTTCAAAAAACATTTTTTTTCGAAAAAACAGTATCGTTCTCATAACGATACTGGATCGTTGTCATGACTGTCTAAAGTATAGGGATATCAGTATTGTTGCCATGACGAAACAGATCCTTCGAGGAACGATATAGATGCTTAGCCTAAACCATCTTTATTGTTACCATAGCGATACAATATCGCCACTCACACTTTCTCTTCTAACTATACTTGAGATCGTTAGGTACGATAACTATACTTTTTTTTCCGCGTGAAATTATCGGTCAAAGAATTTGCTGCAAGGATTTGGGTCTCCCACTGAGGTTGGATCTGAGTATTTCGTTATTCGATTATTAATTCGTTCCAATAAATGATTCAAAGTTCAGCAACATCGTCGAATAGTCGAAAATGGAAAATATATGCATGTATCAATGGAAATTCAATGAGAAAACAAAATGTTTCATACATTCAGAGAAAACGCTCAAAATTTGAATTTAAGCGAAATGATCAGTGAGATCTCGTTGAGGTGTTGGATTGTTTCACAGGTGAGACACTTGAAAGACAACGCGAGACTATTCGCGAGACTATTTGCGAGACTCTGAATTTCCGCGCAGGGCAGCTGTTTTACTGAGACATGAGTGCCCCAGTGCAGAACTAGATTCGATTACAATGCAAAATAGCATGAGAATACGAGATTGTGCCAGTACTGATACGACATGGTCCCATTACGGGATTGATGGCGAGTTTGTTCTTCTATCCAACTTCAAGGTGACATGGCTATTTTGACGAGACCAAACTACGCCAGTACTGAACCAGAGTTCATTACACTCTAGAGTACATGAAAATAAATAGTTAATCGGAGTTGAAATAAACTTCGCAGCAACATAACTGTTCTGGTGTGACAAGACTGTCCCAAAACAGAACCAGACTCTGTGACAATGTAGGATAAAATAAAAATACGATATTAAGTCAGTATCTATAGGAATTTGCTTGAATTCGGAATCGGTGGTAGATCATAGTACTTCAATGGAATTCTCACAATAAGTGGCAATTCAATTCATCTGTCGTCAACTCAAAGATGTGATAGACTCAGTTCCTCATCCGCAGGCCCCAAGTCCAATCCTCACTCGGTGAACTTTCGAGAAATCACTTCCAAAGTGCCTTTTTCGATATTGGTCATCATGGGGAAATATTCATAAGATTTCGAAAATGTAATTTCATCATATTGAGTTTTTTTCAATAGTTGAAATTTGATAAACGGGTAACTTCGGTTCCTGTGCTATTATTGGGTCTGATTCGAATTACTACATCCTCAGCGTGTATGCATTTTAGCCCCACTTTGACCCAATCTGGGCCCCATGTTGGCAGGATGGGGCCCATCGTACATATATGCTAGGGATGGGATGTCATCATTCCGACTCTTTCCCACTGCTTATTAAGTTCTGGCAAAACGACTGGTCTTTTTGGAATGCCTGAGGTCCCTGAACAAATGAATCTATGCCCAATGTACTTACATAGCATACAATGTCTCAGTAATATTATCAGAATATTACAAATATCTCGCTCAGAATATTCCAGGTCAAATATTTCTACGAGATTACATAGATATTGTAGATACAATATTCCATCAAAAATATATTGAGGACCTTCCAATTGAGATATTCCACATATGATATTCTGCAATGTTCTGGGAATCTGTACTTAAATAACGAGTTGGTTGGCACAAGAAAATTCTATTGATAAATACGAGCCGGCTGAATATATTGCTGACGTAACAAAATGATATAAATATTACAAGCGAAACAAAATCATCTAAGAAATTTTTTTCCTTCAACAAAATAATTTTACGTATTACCACAATACATCATATAGCTGTCGCAATGAATTAATTTTGATGCACGGAAAAAATTATATGAATGAATTTCCATTAGTTGTTGTATTGGCATCATTTTTATGGGCCAACAATATATTTAGCCGGCTCGTATTCATCATTAGGTTTTTTTGTATTATCAAAACATTTCTTTGGGTGTATGATGTGGGATATTTCAAGTTTGTCGCAAATGAATGATTCTGAGAATATTACTGCATTAATATTTTATACGGCAATAGAGATTTTCATCAATCTGACCCAGTAGTTAGTAAAATTCACATATCGAGGTCGAAAAAAACCTCTCTTCCACGACCCATTCAATTTTTGTTTTGGATGATTCTGAATCAATTTGTTGATATTTTTATGGGAATTAATTTTTCCAATACTCATCGTCGTAATGACGATAGGCGGCACTTTCAGAGCATCATCGTCATCTCGTTAATCAGCTGATGTAATAGAGACTTCGTTCCGAACTAGAGAACTCGGGTTCAATCCTCACTGAATGAACTTTCCTCATAATCGACTCCCAATATGGATTTCCCTTACAAAGTCATTCAAATCAGACTCCGTACAACATTTGCAGAAGAATTAACTCTGGAGGAAAATTTTTTTAATCAAAAGTATTGGAAGTACAAATTAATTCGGTCCGTTTTTTTACAGTTAAAGATGCGTTTATTCCAGAAGAACATGAATTATCAAATTAATCAAAGTATTGTCCATCGCTGGCTATCACTTTTTCCCATCTTTCGGGTAATTTTTGAATCCCGTTACGGAAAAACATCTCGTCTTTCGAGGCGATCCAAGTTAGAAGCCAATTTTCGATTTCTTCGAACGAAGTGAACCGGTGGCCTGCCAAGTCGTGCTGCATCTGTCGAAATAACGGTAGAATATCCCACTTCAACGTTCCCAGATAATTTTTCACTTTTTTCTTTTGCGACATGAGGCTGCACGTTATCGTGTAAAAGAATAACTTTGTCAGGTCTTTCCTTGTATTCCAGACGTTTTTCTCGTAACGCACGACTCAAACGAATCAATTGTCGCCTATACCGATCACCCGTAATAGAATCACCAGGTTTTAACAACTCATAGTATATAATACCCTTTTAGTCCCACCATATACACAGCATAATCTTTGAACAATGAATATTCCTCTTTCATGTCGATGTTGAAGTCGATGGCAACGATTAACCGGGCATAGCATAAGATTTTCTTTTCTTGGGGTTATCGTAGAATATCCATTTCTCATCTCTCGTCACAATCCGATGTCAGAACCCCTTTCTTCGTTGTCTTTGAATCAGCTGCTCGCAAGTGAAAAATCGCCATTCAATGTCTCTAGGCTTTAAGTCATAAGGCACCCAATTGCCTTGCTTTTGAATCATGCCCATGGATTGTAATCGTACGGAAACTGCTTGTTGCGTGACTCCTAATGATTCCGCAAGCTCCTGTTGCGTTTCACTCGGATCTTCGTCGAGTAAAGCCTCCAATTCCTCGTTTTCGAATTTTTGTGGTTGTCCTGAGCGAGGCTTGTCTTCGACACTAAAATCGCCATTCTTAAAACGTCGAAACCATTCCCTACATGATTTATCAGTTGGAGCATTGTCACCATAAACTTCCACAAGCATCGATGGGCTTCAGCTGCACTTTTTTTCAAATTAAAACAGAAAACTACCACCTCCCGCAAATGATGCTTAGTTCAAACGAAATTTGACATACTTCACTAAGTAAAAATCAGGTGTCTAACCTCTCTGAAACAATTGAAATCGGTTGTGACTATGAAACATTCATAAGAGCAAGAGGCATCTTTTCAAACCGGACCGAACTAATTTGTACTCCCAATAATATTTTGTATTATTGTTAATACACGTAATTATTAGATGCTTCTCTGCATAAAATAACGCCAATATCGTCTCAGCGATATTCCATAATGTCTCTAGAGTGTCTCTAGAATATTACAATAATCATCTCAATGATATTCCAGAATGTCTCCAGAATATCACAAAGATGGGGACATGAGAGAGTTTGGAGACATTCTAACAATATTTTTGAGACTTGAGATATCTGCCAGAAAATTGCATATTTCAAATGAAATATTATGGCAATGTAATTGAGACATTCTTTGCTATGCGAATAAACCATTAGTCCTGGCAGTTCAGCTGGTTCTGTAATGGTAAGTTCGAAACGTCAATATTGCCAAATCCGAAAAGCCGCTATTGTCAAGTTTGAAATGTCAGTACTACCAAATTTGAAACTCAATATTCACAAGATTTGAACTCTGATAATGGGTTATATGTAAGAGATCATTATGATTCCATCTATTTTCCTGTATTGGTGGAACAACTGGCGATTTCGAAATTGTCAGTACTGGCACTCCGGCAACAGTACTGCGCCAATAGTCGGCCATTCGGCAATTTCCCCATGGGAAATCTTGTATCAAAGGTAATATCAAATTTAATAAGAAGTTATAATATGAAATTTTGTGGTATCCAAAATGATCCTAAATTATATATCAATTCCATCAACAGACATAGCAATACAGCAATACAACGTGACGATACAGAATTTCGTAACATTAAAAAATCAACAACTCCATATTCATGTTATGAAGTTTCCTACTGATTTTCCTAAAAGTGTATTCAATGCGAATACGTGAGTAGAGAATACCATCGGGAAATCTGTGGTTGTGACCACCCTATCGGAGTCGAATTGTTTACAGAAATGAACTGATGACCAATTTTTTCTCAAACCTGAAAACATTCTGCCAATTGATACGCAGAAAGCTCCTTTGTTTTTGATTGCATTGTTCTATTGTTAGTAGTGGGGATTGCAAATGGAAATTGTCTACATCTGCCAAACGACTAGGATGGAACCTGTATGGAACCACTTTGAGACCATAACTAAAACGTAGTACAAGTTTTATTGCAATCGGATAATGGAAAACGAAAATTTGAGCGGTCGCGAGGTCACAATTTTTGATAATTATCAACATGATTATTATTTGATAATCATATTAACACGTTCACGTTAAAAAGAAAGTCTTGGATTTAGATTGAGTGACTGAATTCAAGGAGCAGCCAAATATAGCCTATTTTGAGTGTAAAGTAGGCACTGAAAACAATCGCCGTCACAATGGAAGAGACTGAATTCCAGTGAATTTTCAAATCAAGATGCAGCCAATTCAAGCTACACTTTTATAGTGTTCCCTTCTCGTCTCCCATTTTGCTGTGAGAATCGAGTTGAAACTTACTTGGGAACACTATTGACGCCGCATATAATTGTGGTAAAAATTTCATAAAGATCCGATGATAGGAACGGAAGATATCCGCTTAACAGTGACATTTACGACATTTCCAAATATTCTTTTCCAGTTTATTATTCACCCTTTTCTCCCCTCAACGTCGATTCACCTGAAACTTATATTACACAATTAATACTTTAATTGTGTACATTGGTCATTTTTGTCCAGGTGATTTCTTCCAAGACAAATTTTTCGGTACATTTTTGATTTCTAAACCATACGAAATCTAATCTTTGCCTACTTCTGAGAAAAAAAGGTTTGTCATATACACTTCAAAATATGTTCATGAACTTTGGCAGATATTTTGAAGCATTTTTTTCACGTGGAATAATGGTCATAAATCAATGGTTCATGTATGCGCTGATGAAGTACTATTTCGGAGTGCGCGTTGAAAGGGTTTTCATGAATTTACTTTTGCTTAGAATCCCATGGTATTCGGGTGATATAAACACAAGGAACAATGCAGAACTGCTGAAAACTCATCGAACAATGCAGATTGCTGATTACTGTCCGGATAGCTCAAAGCTTCCGAAAGTATTTGAAAAGATATCTCAACAGTGCTTGATTCATATGGGAACATTGTGGGACTATAATTGAAGCGTGGTATGACTTTCATCGCAATCGGATGAGAACAGAAGACAGCGTGTTCGCAAAAATGTTCACTCCTGATCAGCTTTCCTTCCACCCGCCCAGTTCTTCTAAATGAATCAGATGTTAACTTATATGGGACCACTAACATTCCGGTCCACAACTATGGTAAGAATTCCAGAACGGTCAGATGATTAGAACAGGAGATATTCGTGTTCACAATTTGGGGACAGATAGACAGGGATCGAGACAGACGAACAGACAGACACGGAATCAAAGCTCTTCCCCGGGTTTGCACTGAGAAAAAGGCATCTAGGTGCTGCAATTAAAATTTCGTTGTCCCAGCTAAATTTTAGGTGGCGTGAATCAAAGTCTTAGTTGTCTAACATATCAATGAAGCAGTTCATTCAATGGAAGTAAGAAATTTGGTTGTAACAAACTTTATTCGGTTCAACTGGAATTTTATTCAGAGTGACAAAGATTTCTAGCTGTCTAATATTCAACTGAACCCTTCTTTTCAGTGTGGAAAAACATTTTGCTCTAGGAAATTTTTATTTTGTGAACGAAAAAATTTTCAGTCCCTAGAGACAATTACCAAACGAGGAATCCAACGAGGAAGCAATATAAATATTTCTGATTCCTTGAAACCGTTCCTAAGTAACATCCCATATAGAAGTTTACAATTAAAGCTAGCATGGTGCAACGTAGATAAAGTATGGCCGAGGCTTGGCAACCAAGCATGGCACAAACCTGGAATGATAACATCATTTTATGATTTACCTACGTGTTGTTCCAATGAAGTCCCATCATCGAGGTAACAATGGCAATGAAATATACCATCATTGGCAAACAATTGGAAATTTTGTTTGTCAATGCTGCGTCAATGATCAAAGTAAAAAATATTTAACCCAGAAATATATAAAAAGTATGCGCATTTCGCAATTTCTGACATATGTTTTTTGAAGTCTTATTGTTTCCCACTCATTTGTTTGTGAACAACTCGGCATCTTTTGTCGGTGAATTTTGCCATGAGAAGTAAACACAATGTATGTTAGCCCAGCGGTAGGAGCCCTCTAGTGTGACTCATAGTAAAGAGCGATTGACTGTTCTTTCAAAGACTTACTTAAGCCTTATATGTTCTTGGTATACGCGTTTCATCACTCGCGAGAAACATTTGATTAGTAACGTCGCAAAAATATTATATAGGTTGTCAATATTGAGCCATGCTATTACCAATGATCGACGTTACATTGAAAGCTAATTTCTACCGAAACTAGGCCAAAGTTTGGGGCAATATTGAACCACATTTTAAATGATCTTGGCCTTGAATGGAATCTATCGTTTAGTCAATGTTGGGCCAAGGATGAGCCAAGCAAGACCCAAGCTTGGCGCAATTGTGCCACAATAATAGGTTGACAAACGAAATCCGTCGAACACCGACATCGGTGCAACATTGTATTTATTGTTAATCAACATTGAAGATTTATAGATTGCCAAGCCTTGTCTGTCAACATTGCGCCAAGCTATATTTTATTGTCAGCATTGGCGAAACCCAACAATTTTTGTATGGGATGTCTTATCCAAAAATGTCAATTCTGCGACAGTGTCATTTTCAAAAGATCATCTATCCCCATCTTCAAGTTCAGATTTACTTTCAATTAATATATCAAGTTTTGACTATACGCCAATTCATAGAATATTCAGAATGAGCAGAGATATTCTATTTGAAACCATACACAGTTGAAACAAATTCGTCAAATATAACATATTTGTCATGTCCAAAACGGTCCGCATTGAATACAAATGTTAAATTGACTGTCCCATGTGAATAACTTTCTCAACACACTTCAGATGTCTTTTGTAAACACAAACCAGTGACTCTTATTGTATGTTAAACTAGAATAAGTTAGAAACAATGACTGACTTCAAGTTCATGTCATGAGAACATCATAAAAAATATTGAGATGTAATTTTAACACATTAGGTACTTCTAATTCACGTCGATGTGTTGGTAATCGTATGTCAAATTAACAAATTTCACGTGTAATATGCAAGTAACACGTCAAGTGTGTTTAATATGGAATTCACTTCAAATTGACACTTTTTACCTCAACTTCATTCATTTGTTAGGTTAGCATTACACACGTGAACGTGTTGTTTCAACATCAATCCATTTACATATATTTTTTTTTTTACATTCACACAAATTATTTCTAACTGTGTAGAATATTCGGAGAATATTTTCACGAAGAGCGCACTGAGAAAAAAGATTCTTCAACTCGAATAAGATTTGTTTATAGTGAATAAATTATATAGTTGAATATGGTCAGAGCAATTTTTATTAACATTCATTTCAGCACATAGTTGATCAATACATTGCATTTGTTTTTGAGTCAACTGTATACCGATGATGATTTAATAAATCTACTTTTCGTAAGAAGTCATATTCATTCAAATCAATTTTGATTAGTTGGAATCAAATCAATGATTTGGTTATGGTTAATAAATATGAATAACATTGACTCGACACAATGTTTGGTTATAACGAATGAATTTTATCTGTCTGAAATCATACCTCTTGAAAATGGTCAACCAAATGCGTTGATTTATCAGAAGGAAACCTTTTTCTCAGAGCGAGTGAAAATTTTTCAAGAATATACTCCTACGCTTATACTGGAAGACCGAGGTTATTGATATTTAGGGAAATCACTGTCATTTCAGGGAGAAAGGATATCGCTGAAATATTCTCACAGTGACTTTATCGAAGATTAGTAATGAAGCCTATTAGAAATTAATAGTGTCACTGTGAACAATAACAATATTGTAAGAAATTTTATATGAAACTTCACGTACATACATTTGAAGTAATTAACACATGCACGGGAACTCACTTTTCATGCACATACGGGAATTCACTCTTCCCATATAAGTATGAGAAATTCCGTGTACACTGTTAGAAAAATCAGTAAAAAGCTTCATAACACAGATAAGGAGTCTTTCACGTATCACTATTACGCAATTGCACGTCGGCACGTGTGGCCGTATCTGTTAATATTATTTCATTGTACGAACTTTAGGATCATTTTGGATACGGAATTTTATATCACAATTTGTTATGAAATTTACCCATATAGAAGTTTACCATTGGCGCGAAATGTGGTCGAGACAGAGGCAACCAAGCATGATGCAAATTTGGAATGATAGCCTCATTTTATGACTTATCTATGCGTTTCTCTGATGTAGTTCCATCATTGATGAGAGAATGGTAAATAAATAGACCCTTATTTACAGTCTCATTGTTTTCCCCTCATCCAGCTGTGAACAACTTAGTATTTTTTTTCGCTAAATTTTGACATGAGAAATATATACAATGTGGATCAGCAGTAGGAGTTCTCTGGTGTAACCGGTAACCATGAACGATTGATTGCTCTCTCAAAGAATGATTCGAGCCTTACACTGAAGGAAAAAACTTTCTTGCAGTCAAATAGATACACTGAGAAAAAGGTCTATTCAAATATTCGACAGCTAGGAAATTGAGTAACTGTAAATAAAAATTTAGTTGTGCTAGCTAAATTTTATTTGTCTTAACTATATTTTTTATTCCCATTGAATAAACCATTGTATTCATATTTCAGACAGCTAGTCTTTTATTTGCCCCAACTAGAGTCTAGCTAGCGTAAATGAAAATCTAGCTGCGGCAACTAACATTTAGTTGTCCCAGCTCGGTACCTTTCTCTCAGGGTATTTATTCTTCCTGTACCAAAGACATATTTATTACGATGAAAAAATGTCTTCCAATCAAATAAATAATTACTTGCCCTGTACCAAAGAAACATCCATTAGAATTAACAGAACATTCTTTGAAACCAAAATAATTTATTTGAATCAAGCAATTGAAAATTCAGGCCAAATTATCCAGAGTATTGACACATATAATGATATATATATATATATGGAACCCTGTTCAATTCAATTAATTTTATTACATCAAATACAGTGGGTAAGGTGGATAATTGTCCATAACCATAGAGTCGTCTCCTGTCACTGTTAGAAAAATCAGTACAGTGCGCTCTTTGAATGGTGCCGCAGGTCGCTCAAATGCCTACCCTTGATAGTGAGAAAGACACCATTCAGCACTATTTGGAGAGTAGACTGTACAAAAATGTATAACACCGATATGAAGGTTTTTCATGTATCAGCGTTACGAAATTTCGTATCTCAATACGTGTGGACATACCTGATAATATCGTTGTTCAAAATAATTGAGGATCATTTCTAATGCGAAATTTAATATCATAATTTGTAACGACATTTAATATCATTTCTTATACGAGATTCTGTATTATTCTTGACAGTATGGTTAAAAGGGTTATAATTGCTACGTTATATTGTATTTGAAGAGATTCCTCCCTTGAAAGCATCATATGGTACTTGAACGACTTTCCCCTGCTATACTAACGTGAACACATTTCCTCTCGATTAGGTGATCCTACATCTGTGTCACACGGAAAAAAGCGTAGTTTAAACAACCAACTAAATACACAGTTGAAAATTTTGTGTAAATGTGTTAAAAAATCCGTGTGTCATGAATTTTCTGTTTATTCAATACAAACACGTGTAACTTCTACAGACAGTTCTTGTGTAATCAGATTTCAACTGATTTATAATGTGAAATCATTCAAACAAGTGGGGAAAAGTGTCAAAATGACACAAATTTTATTCAACTCAAGATTGAACATAAAAATTGTGTTATTCTCAACTACCAAGGGGAGATCGCCAGTGGTCGGAGCTATTCTTTTCCCATGAAAGTTCCATGTACCTGTAACTTTGGTAGTCGTCGGAGGAACTATGCATCCATTTTCATTCATTTCGGTTTTGGCTTTCATTCTAATGGGACTTAGTTTTCTAGACATGTAAATTTGAAGATCGAGTGTAAGTTAATATACGCAAAGAAAGTACCCTTCACCAAGAGGCTGGCAGTGGCTTGAGTGACACAGCTTCAATATTCGGTCCCGACGATCCGTGTTCGATTCTCATTGGAGTTCTATTTTTTTTCAATTTATTCTTGTGCATTATTTGAACACGAAAAAAGTGTGATTTTCACATTTGATTTATGTAAAAAAATCTATAAATTACACTAGTGAACTGTTAATTCACTACTTATTTTGGATTTCATTTGTCAGTACTAGTATGTGTTGAATTTACACGATCGGAAATTCCAATCAAAATTTTATCAGTATCCTTTTGCGTTATATCATTCACATTAGGTTTGAGTCACTAGCTAACACAAACACATTATGTGATATCGACACAAGAATATGCGTGGGCCGTTTCGCACATGCGGAATGTGTTGAATTTAACAGAAAATTTCCAACTGTGTAGGTGCATATGCGCTTACAAGTTGAATAGTTATTTCAACTAATTAGTTGGGAAGACTATTTAATTCGTCAGCACATATGCACCCTTTCAGTTAGTTGTTTCAACTACCATTTTTACGTGCACTCACTACGTTGAAATTCAATATAACCACAAGCAATTAAAAATGAGAGACAGCAGTCTTTTGAATTGGATATTCCATTAACGAGATAATGGTTTTACTTGATTTTTATTTACAACTCAAATACAAAGTTGCATAATTTAAAAGATCTCATATCAAATATTGAAAAATCACACTGAAATAACTGTTTAGTTGTACACGGAGAAAAATTGTCTATTATAAATTACTAAACTCGCTAGTATATTGCGGATATACTTGCATTCTGAAGGTATATACCAAACATTCTCTTCAAAAGTACCAGACTTTCTGGGAGTTAATGGTAGGATAATGACATTTTATAATAGAAAGTCTGATGCTTTTGATCAGAATGTTTGGTATATAACCTTAAAATGCAAGTATATTCTCAATATACTAGCGAGTCTAGTAATTTATAGTAGATAATTTTTCTCAGTGTAGTAACTAAAAATGACGTGACATAAAAAATTTAAGTTGCCCGAACTGAAATATTGTTTGATTGGATAAAAATTTCCAGTTAAAAGAACTGATATTCAGTTGAGACAACTAAACATTTTATTTGAGATCGTATTTCACCAAATTTTTATTCACGACAATAATTGAACATTTTTCTTACCGTTTTTTTTTTCACTGCGGTTTCATCGGATCAAAACATCAATACAGGATGCTTAACACAAAAATTTTTAAATTTGATTTACACTGTAAAAAATTTTCTAAAAATTCAGACCGTTTCTGTGATTTGTTACAGCAACATATCTGAATTATCAGAAAGTTTCTCTGAATTCGCAGATGTATTCTCAAAACTTACCCATACTTTTCTCAATTTTCAGAATAAATCTGAATATTCGGGAAAACTTTCTGACAATTTCGATCTGTTGCTGTAAAAATGTACAGAAACGCCCTGAATTTTCAGGAAATTTCTTACAGTGTATGTGAAAATCTTCACAGAATCTGTACAATATTGTATTCGATGTTTAGTTTGTTGGTTTTGTTATATTGCCCTGCTTGAGATCCATAATAATAACAAATATTTTGCAGTAGAGAATCTTATATATTTTTTCAACACGTGATGTTTCAAACAGGCCACTCAAAGTTCATGTTCAATATTGATACAAAAAATGCGTGAAATCAACACAGAAGTGTTAAGTTTACACTGAATATTTGTCAACTTCATCTTATTTCGTGTTGATTTTGAACATATATTTCGAATAAATCGTTTCCAACAAGAAATTTTCTATCATTTTCCAAGTTTGGAAAATTCAGATGAATTTGAAATTGAGCTTCCTCCCGCAGAGATGTATCGCAGGATGGATTTAAGGAAAATCAATTAAAATTTATCGCTATGAAATTTGATTCACACCGTTTCTACTTTAATTTGCATATACTTGTCATGAAAATTTCTATTTTTACAATATATTATATTATTATATTATGTGCTAATTGATCAAGGGTCATCATTATCGACAAACTAATTGTGTCAAGTGATGTGGGGCTCTTCCCCATCTTCCTTGTTTCCAGCAGGTTCCCTGGGTGTCGGCGTGGGAGTCGGCGTAACAGGGATGGGAGTCAATTGTGGTGGTGGTTCTTTGGAATGGACTGGTCAAGTAACTGTTCGCAAAAAGCGCAAACCGTATTCAAAATTCCAAACTTTAGAGTTGGAAAAAGAATTTCTCTTCAATGCCTATGTCTCTAAGCAAAAACGTTGGGAATTGGCACGTAATTTGAACCTCACGGAGCGTCAAGTGAAAATATGGTTTCAAAATCGTCGAATGAAAAATAAAAAAAACAGTCAAAGACAATCTCAACAACAGAATAACAATAACA
Organism: Gonatopus flavifemur; assembly: GCA_018340375.1. Taxonomy (NCBI): domain Eukaryota; kingdom Metazoa; phylum Arthropoda; class Insecta; order Hymenoptera; family Dryinidae; genus Gonatopus; species Gonatopus flavifemur. The sequence continues at coordinate 330,266 of JAFFJZ010000011.1, forward strand.
ATAATAATAATAGTAATGCGAATAATGCGAATCATCACGTTGCGCCGGTAGCAGCAGCAGGACATCACTCAAATCCAGTTCATGCACCTCCTTCGAGTCATCATGTACCCACACAGGCGCACCACACCAACGGCTCTACTAAACACCATCATCAGTGACCCGTGGCCTTCTCTGGGGTCGTCTTCGGCCACCACCACCATAATCATCCCACAGCAACTGCAGCGTCGTCCAGTGGTAGTAGCAACGGCAACAGCAATCACGGTGCCGCAAATAACAACAGTCACAGTTTGGTCATCGGTCTTAACAATCATAGTCTTCATGTTCCGCAAACACCTCTGCCACCATCGCATTCATCGTCACATCAAGTTGTAGCATCATCGACATCGTTAACTCCAGCTGTTGTTCATCCGCACGTTCACGCGGCTCACTCCCATCATTCCCATTCAATGACGACTCATCATCAATTAACTCATGTAACTCAGCAATATCCTACTTTACTTCATCAGGCGTCTCATGGGCTGGCGGCCTAGAATTTGCACAACCCCAGAGAAAAAGTTGCGCAATCATTGCACTGAAATATTTACCTGTTGCCTGTCAACAACACGATACCCTTGGGTATCTACACTGCGGGAGAAGAAAAAAAAACAAACAGATGATTCAATCTCACAATTTCAATCGCATAATAATCAAAATCTTTTCCAAAATCTGTAAAATTTCATGGTTACTTCCAATACGATGAATACCGCATGAATATATCCTATTGTGCTACATGCGGAAGCGAAGAAGACGAATAAACTTATCTGAGTTGTGATAGAATAAAGTAACATCACGAGAATATAATGATACTACTACTTTCATTGCTCTTTTATGAAAACTTGACGACGAAATTATTACATGGAGGATCTCAATTTCTAAGCGGCAATACGGTCAATGATGATGAGCACATTAATATTGAAGTCTATAAATATATATGACATACGCGTATTACTTATTTCAATATACTATGCACTCCGTACAAAGACTGTGACCTTGTAATAAAACATCAGGTAAGCAGATAAAAAGGAGGAAGAGGTTGAACTCAATATAGATGGAGAATAATAAGTATGAAAAATAACCATTAGACCGATTTGAATTAATAATAAAAATGATAATACTTTAGGATAAACATTTGAACAAGGTGAATCAACGTGAAAGTGTATGAAATAAAAAATGCGTACAAAGAGACACGTTTCAGTGTAATGTAGATCGCATTTGTTTGCTGTGTGTGAAAAAATTGATATAAGTGTACATGTAGATAAATGTATAAACGCGAATAATTTAGGTGTTTGGTTTTTCTTCAAATTTGAAGTAATATGATGAAAGTAAGTGCCGTCATCCTATAATACCATTGTTTCCATCTTTTCCCCAAATGTTAAATACTGGAAAAAAAACATCCCGGACTGCAGCGCTGTTCAAAAAAATGTTCAATCCATTGGAAATTTTTGAGGAACTCCTTTCAGGTTCAAGGAGAAAAACAACTTTCTATATGAAATTACGTACATTAAATCAAAGCATTGCAACGAAAATTGATGAAAATATTTCCCATGGGCAGCTCTGTCTGATGGTACTGACAGTATTCTATATAACAGTATTTATTTATTTTTTGTGAAATATATATAATTTGAAAAATTATGGAATATTCTATCGAATTTAATTTTGATTGATAGACTGAAATGGGAAACGGATATGCAACAAAATTCATAACGAACACTTGAAAATCATGGAAATGTTCTGAAATACGCGATCATAGTGTTCGTTACTGTGTCAAAACATTCGGAATGATATGAAATGATAGTTGCGTAACGAATGGTTTTTTCCAAAATCTATGCTCAAATACAAAATTTTTATATCAATAATAAATAATTGAAATCTTGAAACATCATATTTGTGAAGAAACCAGCATTATGGTGATAGAGATCCTTCGACAGAATCGATTCTTCTTTGTAGAAAAAGTATACAGTTTTTATAGATTTGTATAAAATATTCATAAAAATTCGATACAATTCCTAAAAAACACTTGCATTTGTTTATATATAAAGAATATCCTGTATGGAAATCAATTGTGGGCATCCTAAAGTACGTCCTGGTTCTGTGAGTGTATAAACTGGGCACGTAATACAAGAATTGCCTACCCACAGCCCATGTGGGCCACAGTTAAGGTTGCCAGTATATTCTTCGAATATTTCAATCCAGGTATTCCTACCGACAGTCCATATAGGCCCTGAGTTGGCTACCAATGTTTTGCGTGGATATTTTAATACCATTACGGGTCCTAAATTAAAAAGCGGAGCTTTTCAAGTGGGGCTTATTACCCTGGCCTGGGTCTGACCCGGGAAAAATTTCCAAACGGGATTGGAGTAGAAGAATCGATTCTTTCAAGAATTCCGATTTCTAACCAACACCACGCGGAAAAAAGATTTTTATTTCAATAAAGATGAATATTACCTTTGCTCAGCCTGATTTGAACTTTGAAATCGATGGTTTTGTGCATTGATTGTAAATTTACGGGGAAAAAATTTTGCTCTTTGACGGTATTGAAATGGGAAGTATTTCATTCCGCCTTTTGAAGAATTTTTCCGACCTAATAGCGCTTTCAATAATCCCATCAATTATACGACAAAATTTCAGTCACGACACAATTATGTACTACACAGAGAAAAAAGCGACGTGGTCATAGAAACCATTCTTGCATGGTTGAGGACTTATGGTTTCAGTGACCTGAAATTTTGTTATCATAACCAAGAAAACAAGACAAAATCACATGAATCTGGTTGTAGCAACTAGATGAAATAGTTAAAGTCAAAAATAACTACGTCGCCTCGTTATGAGAGTGAGGTAATCGCGAACACCATGAATAGGAATAGAAATCCGATATTTTTTCCTGTCGAATAAAAAGTAGAATCCAAGTATAGCACTTAGTGAGGGAAACAACTGGTTGAAAAGATACTCCGTAACAAAACAATCGTTCTTTCATTTCCTGTCTGATATACATGAAGATTCCTACACTGTTGTTTGAATAATGTATTAAGAGTATTATGGGCGCGAGAAGAATATATCATAAGTAAATATATACTGAGGGGCCGCCCTGGTGATTCGAGTAATTTTTGATCTTAATCATCATCTCATCCGAGAATATTGTGGGATTAATAATTACCCTACACCCATCGGATAATTCCGAACACCAAAAGTTTTGTTTTTCAATGACAAATCTATTTTAGCTTCAAGAATTATGAATGTTCGTCATGAAAATTAGTTATACGAAGAAAAAATGGTTTGCTACTATAGCGTCTACAAAGAACTTTGTTGTCCTTGCAAAAATATTCACTCCAGCAGCTAAGACGTTAGTTCTGTTAACAAATTTGTTTATGTCAGCAAAAAAGTGTAGTTGTGTCAATCATGTTTCTTGCTCTTGCAGCCAATTTTTTTTGTAGGCGCTATAGTAACAGACGTGCTTGTTATGCCAGCAATACTTTTTTCTCCGTGCATTAAGAATCACAAAATACCCAAGGTAATAATCCAGGTCTTGAGAAATTTTTGAGAAATCTTAGATAATTTACATACAAACCCATTTACCAAACCCGTCCAAACCCATGCATCGCAGCAGAAAATTGTCCAGTAATTTTCTAGCTGTGACACCTACCCCAACGAAAAACCAGACACCTAAATAGATTATTTTCGAGTTCTCTAGTTTTTCGTTGGGATAGGTGTAACGACTAGAGAATTACTAGACAAATTTCTACTAGGGTAACACAAGCTTAATCTATGAATATTCTGCTGTGATCCATAGAACATTACAACGAGATTGTCCCAAATATCATGTGAATGTACATAAAATATACTGGAAAAGGATATTTCAAAAATATTCGGCAGATACTTCGTATAACATTTTTGTTGTTGCAAGAACATCCTATGCATAAACTATGGATATTGGGAAAGAATTTGGATGTTCTACAAACATTTTTTAAGTATGACGTGAATCTCATCAGAATATTTCCAGAATATGCTGTGCTATATGGAAATAAATACCCTAGCAGAAATCACTCTAGTATTTCTCTAGGTAATTACGAGGCCTCACAAGTCCTTGCAAGTTACTTGCGAGGCCTAGAGAACGACTAGAGTGATTTCTACTAGGGTATCTTCAGCATAACTCAAACCTTCTTCATGTATTCACTTCTGTTGGATGAGGATTAATAATTACTATATGATCACATTTCATGCAATCGGAAACATATTATCTTTCATTGAATATACTTTGTTAAATATGGGGGAACAGATATTTTTTCCAGTCAATTGAAATACATATGTTATCCTCAAATTAATGTTCCCCGACAATCATCATAATGATTATATTGAATGAATCATTGAATATTCCATGAGCAAGAAAATATTTATTCATTATAAATAATGATTTTTATCAATATATTCGCTTCAATTTCGTAAGGGTTCACTTTTTGAGAAATCAGGCAAATTCGGAATGAAGAAATATCTTAATAAATATTGGTAACGACCTTGCGCATCGCTTTAGATGGAAAATGTGGTCTATGGAAATATATAATCAATGTTTTCCAATAATTTTCTGTATAATTTTGTGCAAAAAGCTGATTTTCATGACTCCTAAACACGTCACAAGGGCGTCACGAGGCGGATAAGAATATTGTATTCAGAATATTTCCACGATAGTTGAAAGTACTCTAAATTTTTGGGAAAACTGCTGCAGTGAAAAGAACCTCACACAACTGGAAAACGCGCTTGATAACTCCCAAGAATTTCCCAGGCTGTCTGGGCTGAATATGCATATTTCTCAAAAATTTTTGGGGTGGAATTTAATTCTTTGAGACGCAAAAAGTGAGCTTTTCATTTTTTCAGATGAATTTTATTTTCTAAGTAACGATATCCTTATATATATGAAGTTCGAAGTTTGAATTACCCCTGATACTTGCGATTTGTTGAATCTGTCATTTGAAACAAGAATTCAATCGCAACGATTGCAGATGTAATTTGAATTGGATAGATTCTCCTATTTGTGTATGTAATACTATGAATAAGATATAATGTAAAAGATTACACTGAGAGAAGTGGAATGTAATGATTACCATGTACAAATAGTAATTGGGAGACAGCTTCGCGAATTTGGTTTCGGATACTATGGAGGATCGTAGCAATGTTCATGCACATGGGAATGGTTACCATTTACATGAAGATGGATATCAAATAACATAGTAGATATCAACAACTTGGAGATTCTGTCATTCAACTACCATTTTCGCATGGTAATGGTTACAGTTCACTTTTTTCAGTGTATGGTTTCCATATTCACGATTTAGATGCATCTGTAAATGACAGAAAAATGGTTTTTAGGTGATGATAAACCTTTCCTCTTGTCATATATAAAAGTTGCTTTCATCAGATACATTATTATGGCTGACACCCCATTATATTTTGCAGTAGGTGTGATATAATTATGCTATTTGCTTTATACTATTTGATATACTACAAAGAGGAAAGTTTATATTAAAGATTATTAGACACAGTATCGTACCCGGGGGATATACTCGATTATGACGATAGGAACTATAACTTTGTATTTTCTTATTACTCCGCATATTGACTCCAAGAAGAGTTGTGGTGATCTGTCGCATGCTCATGGTTCTTTCCGCCACAAGTATATCCCACGGCTACGATATAAATGTATCAATCTTTACTATAAAATTTCCTCCGTGTACATTGATATCAGATATCATAACCTTACGTTATTTGCATATAAATTTTCACTTTGGTATATAGCAGATCGGTACTTTCGATTCTTATATTATATCATCTTGAAGAAACCATCAGTGCGCGCACCTGGCAGCGAGACATTATCAAAATAAAAATCTGTCCAGTCCCCGTACTTTACTATATTATGACTTCCGCAAACATATGTAAACATACGATTAAATATGAAGATGTATTTACGTATACATATATGAATCAACTATTGAGGGAATGAATGCATAATATTTGTGTAGAAAATATTTCAGACTTCATCAATCAAATTAAAATTCGTGATCACCCAAATTATTCAACTTTCATTTATCATTTCGAACACATTGATTCATGTGGAAATTCATAATCCCTGACATGTTTGATATGTATTTACAGGGGAGACCAAGGTTGGCTGTGGCAGGGGTGAGTTGTTACAAAGACTACAATTTTTATATTCTGCAATAGAGAACGTTCAAGCTCCTCCGAGTGCTCTTTAGTGACAGGTGAAAGAGTATTCTGAAGAGCCGCAAAATCAGCTATTGGAAAATATATAAGTTTTAGATCCTGTAACAACCTACCCCGCGCCATACCCAGCCCCGGTCTACCATACATATAAAAGTGTGAAGAACAATTACTATCATTCAATTTATTTATGCGACAGTTGAAGATTGTGTATTGAAAATCTTTAATTTTCATTGTTCCATTCGCTACGATAATGAAGATTGCGAAATATTCGTATTCTGTCAAAAATATGAACATTATGAAAATTTCAAAATATTCAATAAAACTGTGAATTGTGAGTGATGTGGCGTTCAATGACTGATTGCACCTTGTGATGAAATTTTGCTTGGCTCCTTGATTTTAGAGAAGAGCAGGTATGTGACGTATAAGTGCGTTATCAAGCGTTAGAACATCCTTCGGTTTTGGATGACATTTTATTATCATTATAAGCGTCATTTGCCCGTGAAAGTTGATTGTAGTCTTTTTACGAGTGAATTATTTTCCAATCCGTATGATTTGGAAGAACAGAATTGCCAATTCAAATTGCAAATTAAAACTATCTCAATTCGTGTTTTTAAGCCGCGGCTAGGTCAAATTATTCTTGCTTTGGTGCAAATAAAGAGTGGATTGGTGAGCGTACGTATAACGCGTTCAGAAAAAATTTGAAAAATGAATTAGAGTGTGCATAAAGCATAATTTGCGATATGAAGTGCATACTTAGTGTATACCGCGTATGTATCTAACGTATATGGAACGTATGAAAAAGTGAGTGGTTTCTAGTAGAACGGAGATTTTCCAAATGAAACGTAAAAGAGCAGTAATTTGAAATATTTTTGCGCTATGCCGAATTTTTTTCACACATTTCATTTTCATCGGGATAACTAAATAATTCATCCATTAAGTCTATGTAATTCAAGCTTGATGATGCATATAACTGTTTTAGGAAAAACCTATTCGCAATAGTAAATTTACTGCTGTATACAGTAATAAACTGCTGCATTTTTAGTACCCATTCAACAAAATCAAGACAGCGCTTCTGGCAGCGATACTATCATTCACTTGTACATTTATAAGTTCCTCGTACATATGTTGCTCAATTTATATGTGGAAATGGGAGCGACCCCGTAGGATTTTACAAGAAGCCCTACTTGGTAGCGTGCCCTGATAATACTGGAGGCAGTGCTACGTTATAGCACTGGTAGTAGCGAAGACGCAAATTTGAAACACTTTGCTAGCTGCGTAGTAAGCGTTCTTCTTTATCTCATCCCAAGTTACATAAAAGGAAAAAACCTTTGAGAATATTGTTTGGAATTCATAATGATTTTTATTATAAATGCGCTTATTACTTTCGAATGGAATAGTTTGAATAAATACATGTTATTCATAATTGTACAATATTCAGTCATTGTAATGCACTCATGAAAATTTGATATCTCATCTATCTATAGTACGCACAATTGAAGAATTGCTAAGTTATTTCGCAGATTCTTGTAATACATAGGGATGTGGTTACGAATTTACTGGTGTAAACTATCTTCTTTCATAACAAAAGATGCACTGTGTTTAACTAGATTTGAAAAGGAAATTTATTTGAGATTTGAGCAAGTTCGTACTCTCAATTCGCTATATTGCTAGTTGATTGCAAGCGCACTTGTATTCATGCGATACCTTTGCATATAAATATTGAAAATGAACGAATGAGTATTCAAAACAATTTGGAGTTTACAAGAAATTATTTTCAAGAAATTACCTCGGATGATGAATATAATTTTTTTTCCTTGTATATATTACAATCAGTTAAATTGTTAAGATATATTAATCCAAAATCTTAGAACATTTGAAGAAGGGAAGTAATTCGTAACAGTTTATTCCAGTGATTACCGCAAAAGAATAGGAATGTTTCAAAGTTTCTGAGATAAGAGCAACGAAACGTTTCTAAACATTTTCGTGTGAAATTATTGAGAAATCATAATTTCACACAAAAGATTTGGCTAGTGTCACGTGAATCTTATCTTCAAACTCGTGATCATTTAATGGAAAATAATACAATTTTTCAATACAAACAAAGAATACAGTAGAACCGCGATTGAGGGAATCGCGTTGTCCTCTTACTTCGTCAGCGTCCTTTAGTTCTTGAGAATATGACGAAGGATAAAAAATCTTGCCTGAATCGAGGCTCTACTGTACATTTTGGCGAAGTTGAAATGGTTTTATTATGATAATTTCAGTATTCGATCTGAACATACACTGAAAAAAATACTCCGGTTAATATATGGACAGCAAGGATTACTGCTATTTTAACCGGAATTCTAGTTAAATGAATCAAGTCTCCGGCAAATTTAACAAGGGCTCCAGTAAATTTAATAAGAATTCCAGTAAAAGTCACAGATATTCCTTGCTGTCCATATAGTAACCGGAATTCTGGTAAAATTAACAGTTCATTTTTTTCCGTGTACTGTTTTCTGTAATCTGTGAAAGGTATACATTTATTGTTTTTAGAAATCGCTGATATCGGTTTTCATTCACTTCACTCGAAAATGAAAACATGCCAAAATGTCAAAATGTCTTCGTTTCATTGAAGTTTAGATAATCTTTTACAAATACATTGTCCTCGCGGAGGAAAGAACATTTATCAAGTGATAAGTAACAATGTATCCTCAAGGATCTCTGCTCTCTGGGGCGCGGCATTACATTTAAGATGAGAAAGAGAATGTTTGAATAGTATAGTGTGAATAAGTGCGATATATGTGTTATATATATAGTATATAATATGAATTTTGTATGTGAGTTTGTGAATGGAACGAAATGATGTTATGCGATGAAGAAGCATACGCTTTGACGTCAAGGAAGAAAAGGATTTAGGATAGCAAGAATCGTATAATAGTTGGCAGTCAGTCAGGAGAGTGAGGTCATTAATGTTGAATAGAAGTAAAGAATTCTATAATTTTTGTCATGAAAAGAGTATGTGCGATCGTTCAAAGAACACTTTGTACAATAAAACAAATTTTATTATTAATTTTTTGTTTTCCGCAATATTTTCTGATAATTGATTCTTTTCATAATGAAAATTCAAGTGTTCTTGATCAAAAATGTCAACATTGATGAAGATCAAAAGGTATGGAAAGCTTAGGTGTGTGTTTTTATCTCTGGAACTAGCGCGAGCTATCTAGTTCTAATACTGCATTACGATAGTTATTCGACAACGATAAAAATATATACATGTATACATATACACAAAATTTAAGTTTAAAATAAATAAAAATGATACAGAGTAAAGGAATAATACGTTTATCAAGAAAAAGTGAAATGATTACAATTTCGTTGTACAATTGAACAAGGTCACACTTGATTAAATTACTGCACGTCTTCTGAATTCTGCTGGAAGAAATGTAATTAGTTATAATTATGTCACTACAAATGTTTGTTAAGATTATCAAGATTATTATTATTATTATTATTATTATTATTATTATTATTAATATTATTTTTATTATTATTATTATTATTATTATTATTATTATTATTATTATTATTATTATTATTATTATTATTATTACTATTATGTGAGCGTCACGTTAACATTGTGTTATTGTTTTTATTGTGTGTTGTTTTGTATGTATCTATCAATCTGTAATGTTATTATTGTCATACGAATGAAGGAAATAATTATGCGTATATATATATATATATATATATATATATATATATGCATACATCATATTATGAGTTCATGGCTCCATCATGATCCATCATCACAAAAAGTGATTCTGAGGTAAGCCAAATTATTGTTTTATTTTCATATATCAAGAAAACAGAATGTTACTCCATTTTGGTATATTAAGATGGCAGCTCCTCCGTTCTCTGCTCTTCAAGATCATTCACATAATTATCATTCAACTCGCCTGCGAATGGTTGAATTTTTATATTCTATATATGGTAAATATATAAAAACTTTTTGTTATCACAAAAGATTTAGTCGATTTATTTACCGTTGTCCTAACGACTTATGTGCAAATGTATGAATAAATGATTTTTCACTACAGTTCCATTTTATCTCCCTTTTTCACCAAAAACAACAATCATTCAACTTTAAAGAGAAAATAATGAATCAATAAATAAATCCTTTTGATAATCACACACATTTTCATATTGTAAAGCATTTGTTATGAAGTATCAATATTTTACTAGAAGTTTTTGAACAAGCCCATGTATAAGAATATAACAGTCCAACTGAGGCACGGACTTACCGATAGAAGAAAAATAAATTACTGTAGTAGAAATCAGGGATGGGCAGCCTCAATTACTTTCTGTACTTGATGTATTCTCTTCTGTCAAGTACTTTTTTGTTTCCATAGAATAGAGATTTTGAACGCCAAAATCAGAAAGTACTTGACAAGAAGCAGTACTTAAAGTACAAAAAATAATTGAGGCTGCCCATCTCTGGTAGAAATACTTGGGGCATTCATTTGTTTGTAACTGCACTGCCTACTTGCGAAGCACTTATAAGCCTGATTTTTCGCTAGTGTAGCGAATGGCTAAAACAGTCCTGCTGTGATTATTAGAGACCATCATTTCAGAGAATCGGAATTTGAACAAATTAAAAAAAATACACATACCCATGGGAGCATGAACTTAGGACCAATTTTTGTCTAATTTTGGTAAGTTTCGAAACTCGGACTTCGATCGCCCTAAAGTTGGACCAATGGTCATGCTCACATGGGACTCCATCTGAATAATCATGGAAACGTGACCGAAAATGAATTGTGTTGAAATTTCTGCGTTCTAAATGCTAATATGTTGTTGTATTCTTTTATTTTGCCCTTCGCGATTCCGAAACGTCAGGGGTTATTCCAACGGAATTATTCCACTGGAATGCCCATTGGTCCAATCCATTCTAGAAGATGGAAGGGGAATGGGAACTTTTTGATTCTTGTTTGCTCCTTGAGTACGGAGTTTAAGGAATAATGAAGGACTTTCATCTAGAGCAGTACCCCAAAAAAACGCAGACCTTCTATGTGAGATTTAGGTTCATTGTATCTGCGTTCACGTTCATGGAACGTTCTGTAGACCATCAAATGTAGGGACGTTCAATGCACCTCTGTGAACATTATTTGGGCTCTCGTGTTCTCTTGGGAGTATGACACCACGAGTATCAACTTTTCCAAGAAGAATTGTGCTGCCTGAGGAAACGGGTGCCATCGGAATATTAGAACTCAACTGATCGTAGTGGACTTTTCAATTTCCTCTCAAGAATTCCGTATTTGTTTTCGAGTTCAGGGAGCCCAGCTCTTGTCAGAATGATATTTTCTCATCATATATATATATAATATATTCTGGCGAGAACGTCGATTAAATGCATATCGTACACATCGAATGTACTATTCATGTAGTAATAGGGTGGTCCTTAAGATTGAACTTCCGAAATTTTAAAGTGGCACCCTCTCATTTCCTTTCCCAGCTCAAATTTTATTGAATTGCGTCAAATTTTAAGGGGCGCTATCACATTAGAATGGTCCTTCTTTGGTTCAAAAAAATTTGTTTTTATTCTTTGTATGGGACACCTCCTAATTTTGTTCTGCATCGTGAAAAGGTCCCACAATATTTTCAACATATCTTTCGAGAAAGATTTAGGGGTCACTACCGGTGGTTCAAATAACTGGATCTTGGTTTTTTTGATGCCCAAAAATGTTCACCCACACAGCAAATATTTTGCTTCGGCTACAACATTTCTACTGGATGTTTGGAAGATTTCTTATGCAACAGTTGTCACCGTCTTTGAGATGTCTTTGCTTTACAAATCTGGAAGCCATCTTCAGAAGATTTTCCTTTTAACCAGATTTGTTAGCCATCTCCGAACCAAATTCATAGAAAAGTTTGGAATTTTCAGGAAATAATCTTTAGTATTTCATTTATTCCCATACAGCACTGGAACGTTTTGTGAACATTAAAAAAACGTACTTTCTTACAAATGGAATGTTTCAAAAACGTTCCGTCAGATTTTCAGAAGGTTGCATATCCGTACAGCACAATCACCAATCCCCAGACATTTCTGCGTCGCACCTATGTCGCTTCTCCGTACATCCATCTTGTATCCACGTCTCCCTTTCATCCACTTCGCTTTCACGGAGATGTGACGTGATCATCGGTGGGTGTGCTGTTAGGATATATGTATTTAAAACATGAAAATATCCGGGTTTGTTTTATTTACGTTTTCACAGAACGTTATTAGCATCCCTGGTGGAAAAATTTCACTGAAAAACACTGAAATTTTCAGTGAAGAGTTTTTCAGAGGATTTCAGAGGTGTTCATAGTTTCTCAGAGAGTCTCAGTGACTTTCAGAAGAATTCAGAGTTTTTCAGAGATATTCATGAATATTCAGTACAACTTTCAGTGGAGAAACGTGCCTGATAAGTAGAAGTTTTTCAGAATTTTTCAGGGATTATTAGAGTTTTTCGAGATTTTTCAGAGTTAGAAAAAATGTTCATAAGTTTTCAGAGTTTTTGAGATTCTATGAGGTTTTTTCAGTATTTTCCAGAGTTTCTCAGAGAGATTCAGAGGTTTGCAGTAAAATTCAGAGAAATTTTTAGATAATTTTTTTCATCAGGGTGTAGTAAGAGCTAGCTATCCAACGTTAAAAATTTCAATTCCACGCATTACACTTCTTACAGTATTTGTAATCTTCTTCGATTTTCCATGTGAAGATTCATTTTACAAACCTGATTGTGTTTTTTTTTCTTTCAAGGAGTATTCTCACCTAATGGAAAAAAAATTCCTTGTCATTTTCTAAGACCTACCACAGACGATAGGAACATTTTTAGAAAATGAGGTTTTATGGACATGAGAGTATCAGTCTTTGAGTATCAGACACACATTTTATGATTTTTTTACCATACAAACTGGCTGCATATCAGCACACTTGAGAAAAATTCCTTCATCTGTATAGGCGGACCGCCTACAACTCACAATTATGAATGTGGAACAAAGAACCAAAAACTTTCTTGAATTATAGTTCTAAATGAAGTGAATGTCGTACGGTTCCATGTTGTCATTTTGTATTATGAGAATATAATAAAATGTGTTTTTGATACTCAATGACTAGTACTTCCATGTGCATAAAACCCGATATCCTAAAAATGTTTCTTTCGTCTGTGATAGGTCTCAGAAAATGACAAAGTGTTTTTACCACAAGGTGATATTATCCCTTGGATATCAGAAAAGACTTATACTTTCAAGCAGCATTTTTCCCCGAACGCATACACAGGGTACAGCATTTTATGTTTATTAATCTTTTAATGCGAATATCTCGAGAAATACGCATCCTAGGGCAAAAGTTCCGTATATGAAACTTGTTGTAGAGAGAGGGGACAGCAAAATGATGATATCAATGACATTGTGGATGGCGCTGTAATTGGTTGAAATGGGGTTGATTTGATTTTTTCGAATAGGAACCTCCATTTTTTATTGCATATTATGGTTCTACGCTGGAAACTGAGAAAGTTTATCTGATAAATTTTTGTGAAATGCTTCAAGATGGCACTCCAATTGAAGAAAAATCAGGTTGATGAAGGACTTTCTGTAAGAAACAATGGTCGATTTTTGAATGTTTTTTTGTTTCAACTTCAGTAGAGTGCACAAAATATTTTGTTTGTTTTCACAATAAAAGTAACAATCAGATTATTTTGATGTAGCAGGGATTTATAATAATTACTCCTTTTAGGAATTATCCATCTACTGGTCATTGTTCATCTACTGGGTAGTTCACCCCACTATGCACGTTCTGAGCACATTTAAAACACTCTAATTCGAATATTCTGTTGCTGATCGGGAATGTTCTTTGTTCATGTGGTAGGGGAGAGTGGGGACACTTACACTACTTTTCTTTTACATTGTTATAACTTTCATGGTTAATTTCATCCAATACATTATTTATAGGATTTTCACACAGCAAATATTTCTTTCCAAGTTGTAAATGATTGCAGGATCGAATTCAACGTTCTATCAATGATATGAGTACATAGTTGAAAATTTTGTGTAAATGTGTTAAAAAATCCGTGTGTTATGAATTTTCTGTTTAATATTCAACACAAACACGTGTAACTTCCGCAGACAGTCCTTGTGTCATCAGGTCTCAACTGATTTAAAATGTGGAATCATTCAAACAAGTGGAAAAAAGTGTCAAAATGACACAAATTTTATTCAACTCAAGATTGAACATAAAAATTGTGTTATTCCCAACTACCAAGGGGGAAATCGCCTGTGGTGGAAGCTATTTTTTTTATGAAAGTTCCATGTATGTTTAACTTTGGTAGTCTTCGGAAGAACTATTCATCCATTTTGGTTTTGGCTTTCATTCTAATGAGACTTAGTTTCCTAGATATGTAAAATTGAAAATCGAGTGCAAGTTGATATACGCAAAGAAAGTACACTCACAGAAAGCATTTCTTGAAATGAGAAAATTTTTCTTGTCTCTGAGACAAAACTCATTTTTCCCTTGAGCCTAGAAAATTTTACTTGAATCAAGAAAAGTTCGGTTTGATTTCCAAAGAAATTTTCTTGATTCAAGTAAGATTTTCTAGTTTCAAGAAAAAAATGAGTTCCGTCCCAGCGACAAGAAAAATTTTCTCATTTCAAGAAATCCTTTCTGTGAGTGTACCCTTAACCAAGGGACCGGCAATGGCTTGAGTTGTACAGCTTCAACATTCGGTCCCGACGATCCGTGTTCAATTCTCATTGAAATACTATTTTTATCACTTTATTCTTATGCATTGTTTCAACACGAGAAAAGTGTAATTTTCACATTTGATTTATGTAAACAAATCCATAAATTACATTTGTGAGCTGTTGATTCACTACTTATTTTGGATTTCATTTGACAGTACTTATATGTTGAATTTACACGATCGAAAATCCCAATCAAAACTTTTATGTGTGGACCGTCTGGGACATGCGAAATGTGTTGAATTTAACACAAAATTTCCAACTGTGTATTCTCCAGAAACATCAATGTTTCTGTGTTGAAATGTTCTGGAGAATTCGCAATTGCGATTGGTGCAATTATTTTCTCCAAATGACGAAAGACTCGCGCCACCCTGTTGGCATTTTCGCACCACCTTGCGAATCGGCTGTTTATCTCTGTCTATGACTAACTGATCGCTTAATTCAAATAATAACCACTATTTCCAAGTCAATTTATGAATATTCATTCAGAATTAATCATTAGACACAAATCATACAAAAATGGAACGATCTTGAAAGTGCCAAAGTGTTTGCTATACACTGTAAAAGAATTTCACCGGAAAATTCCAGTACATGTACTGGAAGCAATTAACCTGTACATGTACCGGAAAATTTCAGCTCATTTGTACTGCGAAAATTCAGTACAAATTTTATGGAATTTCAGCATCAAAACTGGAAATTTTGTGAGCCTCAGTACTGGAATTTTTTAGTCCACGAACTGGACTTTTCCAGGACATCTATTGGAAAATTAATGCTGAAAATATTGGTGAAAATGAAAAAAAAAATTGCTCACACAAAGTGATTTTGCACGGTCCTTGTGTTTCAAGATGATTGAGAAACTTTATCGTTTATGTAGATGGGCAGAAAGTCATGTCTACCCAATGGGGATTGAACCTGAACTTTTCCACCTGCCTATGAACTAGAACCTGAGACCTAACCGATGAGCTATAGCGCAACACGCTGGAAGGCCAGCTTGGGTTACTACATATGCTTCATATTTAGAATACACAGAGGAATGAGTCTCCGAAAAACCCCATATACGAGGTGTGTTCAAAAAGTAAGGTGACTTTGTATTTTTAAGAAAAAATATTTATTTATTTATCAATATTTATGTTGTCCCCTTCAAAGTAATCCCCCTCAGATACAATACACTTATGCCAACGGTTTTTCCAATCCTCAAAGCACTTCTCATGAGCACTTTTCGGTATAGCCTTGAGCTCTTCCAGCGATGCAGTCTTTATCTCTTCAATCGTTGCAAATCTCCGTCCTTTCATAGGTCTCTTTAGTTTTGGGAACAAGAAAAAGTCACATGGGGCCAAATCCGGTGAATATGGTGGCTGAGGCATGATTGTGGTGTTGTTTTTGGCCAAAAAATCTCTCACAAGCAAAGATGAGTGAGCAGGGGCATTATCGTGATGCAAAAGCCATGAATTATTTTTCCACAATTCTGGACGTTTTCTTCGTATTGCTTCTCGCAAACGGCGCATAACTTCAAGATAATACTGTTTATTGACCGTACGACCATATGGTAAGAACTCCTGATGCACCACGCCATGGTAATCGAAGAAAACAGTGAGCAAAACTTTGACATTTGATCGAACTTGGCGTGCTTTTTTCGGTCTTGGCTCATCTGGGGTCTTCCATTGGGACGATTGGACTTTGGTTTCGACATCATAACCATATACCCATGATTCGTCACCAGTTATGACCCTTTTGAGTAAATCTGGGTCGTCGTTGACGTCATTCAACAGTTCTTGAGCGATGCTCATGCGACGTTTCTTTTGGTAAAAATTTAGCAATTTCGGAACAAACTTCGCTGACACACGTCTCATGCCCAAAACGTTAGAAAAAATTTCATGGCACGAGCCAAGCGATAAACCAACATCCTCAGCAACTTCTCTGATAGTGATTCGACGATTTCCCAAAACAATTTTCTTCACTGCTTGAACGTTTTCATCAGTTGTTGACGTGCTTGGGCGTCCAGAGCGAGGCTCGTCATTGGCATCTTCCCGGCCATCTTGGAAGAGTTTGTACCACTTGTAAACATTTTTTTTACTCAGAACAGTTTCACCGTATGCTACTGTCAACATTTTAAGTGTTTCGGAGCACTTTATTTTATTTTTTACACAAAATTTGATGCAAATCCTTTGATCCATATTTTTCGATATCAAGAAATCGCCGAGCACGCAAAACACTCATAACCTTTACGCCTCTCACAACCAAACAAAAAATGCTATACACTTGAAACTTGGTACAGATGTTCGGGAAGAGTGTGCCAACATAACAAAACAAAAAAATCGATAATCGAAAGTACGTTGCCCACGAAATTTGAAAAGTCACCTTACTTTTTGAACACACCTCGTATCAATTTTATTTGCTACAATTACAATTATTATTCGAAATCTCAATCAGGAAATTTTTAATATAAAGACTTGGAACTTTTCCTGCCAGAAATGACGAAGTTCAATAGAAGTGGAAAATTTCAGTGCAACAGTGATTAGATTCCAACATAACTGAAAAATTCCATTGCACAGCAATTGGAAAATTCCATCACACGACCTGAAAACTGCAGTTAAAAATCTGTATAATCCAATTGCGTAATAACTGGAAAATTCTATCACACAACCTGAAAATTGCAGTTCAAAACCTGTATAATTCCAGTATACCAACGATTAGGTTTTTGTTTCTAAATTCGAAATTTCTTTCAAGTCCTTATTGAGGGGATACTTTTTTCTGGTGCACAAGAACTGTAAAATTGTAGGACGAGCCAGTAAAATTCTCGCGAAATCATGGTAAAACTTCAGCACACAATCTCAAACTTGAAAATTCCAGTACAAGGACTGAATTTTCAGTTATGCTTGGTAAATTTTCAGTACCTTACCAACAAAATCTCTGTACATGTACTGGAATATCCATATTCCAGTACTAACACTGGAAATTTCCAGTCCAGGTGCACAGTAAATTTCGCATCACACAGTCGCATCTCCGTGGAGGCGAGGAGGATAAAAGGGAGACGTGGATACAAGGTGGAAAAACGGAGAAGCGACGTAGAGGGAACGGAGAAACCCGAGCAAGCGTTATATCAGCACTCGCTAGGCCCTTACAAGTTCCTCGCTAGCCACTAGACTCTTTCTAGCCCTTGGCTAGATCCTCGCGAGGCCCTAGACGGTTGCATGGATGACGTTGCTGGGGAATGTCCGGCGATCGGTGGTGTGCTGTACGGGAGAGAATCATTTCACATTCCCGTGGACTCGTGTGGAGTTAGTACATCTATACAGCTAGCGACACGTGCAATAACGACTTGGAAACTTTGTAAGATCAAGAGATATCTTCTGTGGTGTATGTCACCCCGTGGTACGACTCTCCCCACTCTTCCCTATAGGGTAAGGCGGGGTAATATGCCAGTGTGGGTAAAATGCCACTTGGGTGATATTTTCCAAAATTACCGCAGATGGCAATCATATGTTCTTCTGAATCAGTAGACTAACTGATTCCGAAGAACATATGACTAAGCTATGACTGATATCTGCGGTAATTTTGGAAAATATCACCCAAGTGGCATTTTACCCACACTGGCATATTACCCCGCCTTACCCTATGCGAAAAATATGAGAATTCTCCAAATCAATGAGATACGTATTTATATAGCCAAGAATGAGAAAGACTCACCATAAAATTGTAAATAGTAATTGGAATGTCCAGTATTTTCACGGAAAGGCCGCATTCATTAACGTTTAGAAAAATGAATGTCAATTTAGGGAAAAAAAGGATCATTGAAGAATATTCCCAGTGAACTTACTATAAGCTGATAGTTTCACTGTGAGAAATAACCATAAGATGCTCAACCTCTTACATTGCCACCACGAATTTTCGGTCAACTCACTACGAATATTTGTCAGCGATCCTGTTTTTCCCTAAACTGACAGTTATTTTTCTCAATATCAAAGGTCAACTGTTTATTATTAATGAACTCGATCTTCCCACGCAGCAACCGGAAAACTCCAATCATTGGATAGGAAATCAATTTCCTGAATAAAATTTACCGTGAATTTAACTGAAAGTTCCAAATTTTATGGGCTTTTCACCAATACTTCTCAATGTATCTCCAGATAAGCACGAAAAATTCCTAACGCAGGTATGTATTCATTCGTTTACAATAAATATGTGAAGTTTTCCGCTTTAGTTTGATTCACCATGAAAAATTTCGAAACAAGCATCAATCTTAGCACTACCGAACATTAGCACAGTATTTTATTACTAATTTCATGTTTTTTTTTTGATTTTATGCGGAATGGTTCTTCGTTACAATTTTTCCATGGTAATTTATAACACAATATGTCCTGTGTTTACTAATTCATCCCATCATTCAAGTTGGATATATTCAGAGGAAAAAATAGACTGAATTATGATCGGAATAGTTGGGGAAGGACACAACTACGACTGATAATCAGTGCTACTACTTCCCCTAGTAGAATAATCTAGCCATGTACGAGTTTGTAACGTTTGCACTAGCAAAAAACTAGCCACTCCGCCAAATACTCACGTGGTACTCACCAGTCTCTAGTTTTTCGTTAGTGCAAGCGTTAGAAACTCGTGAATGAGCAGACTATTTCTACAAGGGTGTATAATCTAAATAACAATATTGATTATGAAAATCACTGTTTGCTGTTCTTATTTTTTACATTCACAATAGAGTAGTTGGGGTAACCATTAATTAGTTGACTGCTCATAGTTGCGTCCTTTCCCAACTGTTACTACCCTAATGAAATCGAATAAACCGAGTCAACACCGTTGTTATTTGGTGTATTTGTGAATTTTTCACACCGTGATTGACATTCAAACTGTTAATCCCGGAGTTTACCAAGTTCACGCTGATTCAGGGTAGGTAATAGAATGAATTTTATACACGAAAATTACAGTGAGATCATATCATTGACGTACAATCAATCTAATATTAATGGAATTTCGGAATATAACATCAATTTCTCAATCAACCCTGGCTAATGTCATTTCGGAGTACTTGAAAGATATATTTCTACATAAATTCATTCAACGATCACATCCACCAATATAACACAAATGTCACATTAATGTGATGTCACTGAATATTATTTAAGGGGCACACCTAGTGTGAAATTTTGAGAAAATCTATTTTTTTTTCGAAGCGCCCAACAGGCGCTTTATGGAGAAGATGAAGGTCAATTATATTGGCCTGAAACAGCAGATTAGCTGTAGATATGATTTTGCTCCATTTATAACAATGACACCGATCATTTTATCTTTAAACGCGTTTTTCTCGAAACTACATTTTTCAAATTTGCTGGAGTTGTAATTTGGAGACAAATCATCCAATCGCTTTGATTTTGTTCCGCTTATTTTGTATATGTTTCTCTGTATAATGACCCTCCAGCTATTCGATTAAATGGAAAATGTAATTTCGGCGGGCCAAAACCCACACAATTTTCAAACAAAATTGGACGTTTTTTTTCAAAACTCCGCATTTTGTTGAATTTCAATTTTTTCACAATTGGGGCCATTGTATAGGCAATCTCTTTTAGTTGATTGATTTTTTTTTCAGCCATGGTGAAATCATTCCAATCACTCCAGCAGTGGAGGACCTTGTTTTTAGTGACTTGGGTGATCGCGAATAACTCGCTGAGAATTGAATTTCAGAATTTGAAAATTTTACTATATATTCACCATTCATGTATAAATATATCTTCCGAATGTTAAAACATTTCATGCGGTAGTTTTTTTTTTATCCCCGAAAATCACCTTTTTTCAGGCCTGCCTTAACGTGCTCACACTAGGTGTGCCTCTTAATACCCAGCCAGCACCAAATGATCAATTTGAATTCATAAAAGATCATGAAGACTTCTTGAAGACTTCTCAAACAGTCCCCGTTATGCGACTAACAATGAGTTCAACATGAATCTGTATGAGTTCGAATGAACTCTTAATGATCAACTTAATGATCAGAAAGAATTCATATCGAGACTACATAATGGATTCTTTCTGAACATTAAGTTCTTCATCAAGAGTTCATTTTGAATGCACTGTATTCATATTGAACTCATTGTTAGTCGCATAACGGGAGCTCTTTGCGGGAGCTTAGGTGCTGTCTGGGTATACTCTCAGAATACACGAGAATCACACGAACGTACAGTACATTCTATAATGAATGTTATATACTAAAGCTACACCCAAAGTACATTGGTTAAATATCAACAAATTCAATCTTGGTGTAATTTTGGTGTACAAAGTTCATGTTACTACCTGCCTTGGGTTGATTGGATTTTAGGGTATCTTAAGTGTACGTCAAATAATAAGCGCTTGACATCATAACAGCGTGAAATTAGTGTAAATTCGGTAGTTATTGATTATGGAGGAAATGGGTGTAAAAAATTCACAAATACACAGAGGAAAATGAAGTTCCAAACATGACCATATTTCTATTGAATTGGCAAGATACGAGGAAATACCACTGTTATTGTTACACAGTGTAGTAAAAATGTATACTTAATCATGTGTTGGATTGCACGCTCATGCTGAAGAATATTAGGGTAATCATTCATTTTTACTACACTGCACTGAAGAAAAAGTATTCTTTTCATAACAATACTATTTAGCTGTTACAACTATCTGAAGTATAGGGATATCGGTATTGCTACCACAATCTGAATTGATCGTTACAGAAACAAACATATCAGTATGAAACAATCTAGATCGTTAGCAGAACGATCTACGTATCGCTACTGCAGCTATCTGTCATAATCATACTTCAGATCGTTACCATAACCACACATTTTTTTCAGTGTGTCTAACAATAACAGTGATAAATAAATTTTGAGCTTCCGGAGTGGAGCCGCGTCTTGTATCGGTTTGTTGCCGACGTTTCGGTAACACAGCCCTGAAGAAGCCAGCTGCACCCATACAAGACAGTCGCCAAAGAATTATGTCGCTTTTTTCTCCCTGAATTCCACGGAGAGGCGACGTAGGTGTCCTGTGTGGGCAATGATGGCGAAAAGTCGGCAACCAACCGATACAAGACGCGGCTCCACTCCGGAATCTTCACTGGAGCAACTAATAACAGTGGTAATTGCTCGTATATTGCTAATTTAGTAAAAATGTAGTAATTCTCAAGACTTTATTTTTCTCCGTGTACACCGTGAATTTATGGTAAAATACCAAAATCCTACTGATGTTCAACTTGACTTGCACGGATACTAAATTCACACCAAAAAAACACGGTGTAACATTTTCATTAGGGTATGCATTTTTAGGCCCTCATTGGTATACGTATACGATAGTATACTCCCACATAGCACAAATGTCTCAGTAATATCTCCAGGATATTCTGACAATATTAAAATGTCTCCAGAATGTTGCAGAATATTCTGAAGATATTACTGAGACATTTGTGCTATGTGGGCTATAATATACCAAGCACGGAGTGCCTATTGCACCCGCTGTCATACCCTCTGACCGTATCTTATAGAATATTTGAGTAATTCAATTGGAAGTTGGATAGTTTTCCATCTCATTGAACAGTGATTAATAATACGTGAGTTGTGTGTCTGTCTGTCTGTCTGTCTCTCTGTGTTCGGGATACCTCTGGACCAGGTGGACCAAATTGGTTGAAATTTATAGGGAAACTTCCTCAAACCCCTCCTGAGGGACCACTTAATTTTTATTGAAATCGGACGAATCCTTCTATCTTTTTTTATTTTTTTTCCTCAAAAAATAGGTGATCGTAGAGAAAATATTCTCCGCTGTATACATACATACATATATATATATATATATATATATATATATATATATATATATGTATATCATTTTCTCCGCAGTCTTTGAATATTCGTTATCTTGGCTTGAATCGATGGATTATTATGAAACATGGGTTCTCGGGTTTTCGAGGGTGAGGAATCTGAATCTGACGTCAGAAAGAGAATTCAAAATGGCGGACGTGAATATAGCCATTTTGGCATTTATGGCGGAAATTTTATGAAACACGGGTTTCGGAGATTGTCAAGAGTGGGGAATTCAAATCTGATGTCGGAACACAAATTCAAGATGGCGGATTCAATGTGCTAGACGTGAATTTAGTCATTTTGAGATCCATGGACAGATTATCATGAAATATGAGTTCTAGGGTTTTTGAAGATGCGTAACTTTTCAAATCTTACAAGGAATAAAATGAGCACCCGTAAATCATAAGCGGATCGGGAATAAAAATTTTTTAACAAGAAAACTATGAAAAATTTCGCGTGGTTGTTACAAAGTTGTTTGTTTATATTTCGAGCTAGTTCTTTTTTCTTCACAAATACGAATATAAGCCCCAACGAATATGATTATCGAATTCTTCCGGCCTTGGTTCTTCATTTGACAATAATTTTTCAAATTCGATCCCGAATATTGCTACACGGAAAGAAGAAAATTAAGAAATTTGCCGTATAGGATGACATCACGTCGTTTCGAGCCTTTAAATGGAAATTTTCACAAAATATCTTGTCAAATACTTCACATCATAAGAGAAAAATCTATATTTGACTTTTAATGTGAAGAATTCGACAATATATTTTGTAAAAATTTCCATTTAAAGACTCGAAGCGACGCGTTGTCATCCTATACGGTAAATTTCTCCATTTTCTTTTTTCCGTGTAGAGAATTACCCCAAATGACTCTTCGGTACGCTTAAATGACTCTTAGCTTAGCCTTTTATCGCGCTTCTAGGCTTCATTTTTACCAGGACAGTTGTCCAAATTCTGCAGTTGTTTGAAAACATGTTTCAAAATCATTTGAAGATGGTATAAAGAATGGTAGCCAATTAGGTACAGGCTTTCTGAATATTACACTTGTAAATTGTTTTACTCGAGTGGAAAACGATGAGTGCCTTTTCATATATCCCCGGATATCTGAATCGTTCAAAATGCGAGCGAAACGAGCATATTTGGGCTCAAATTTATTCAAAATGAGCGGAGGGAATTTTTAAGAGGGTCGGACTGCTGAGCGGGGTGAAGCAATCAGTGGGCGGAGCCCTCTGGTTCTATTTTCATCCACTCAGTGAACATATTTCAATAAGGGCTATGGAGTCCTTGGAGAGATGGGTGAAATTTTGCTGCGTATTTTTTGAACTGAACAATGAATGCGAATTGAAAATATGCAGTGAAACATGAGAAAACAAGTCATAAAATATATTGACATTCAGGTTGATATGTTTATAATCGTTCGCATGATTTTGAGTAATCATGTGCAGTTTTAGTTCTGAATTGAAAGGCTAATTTCAGCAATGATATACAGTTTCAGTTCTGAATTGAAAGTCTCATTTCAACAATGTACTTAAGAGGATAACAGCGGCCTCTGACGATTAAACTGGAGCCAAATCTTTTCTGACAAATTAAAGGTTAATCGACACATATTTGAAGTTCATGATTGAAATTTTCATTTACTGCGTGGTTCTGCGTTCAGAAAGCATGTAGCAGACCTTCGCCCATTCCTTCGAAGACTCCATGGCCCTCAATTCCTGAAAATATTCTTTGGAGAGAACACGATTCAACTACTCAATAATTGATTAACGCAAAAAATGTTTTTCCAGTGTATCTCATTCAAACGGGTACACGAAAAGACCGGGTCTATTGATATTTAGAGAAATGACTGTCAATTTAGGGAAAACGAGGATTGCTGGAAAATATTCGTAGTGAGTCTACTAAAAATTCGTAGTCGATGTATTAACAATTGATAGTTTCACTGTGAAAGATACCAATGAGCCTATCAACTATTTAATATTTTGACTACGAATTTTTGGTAGACTCATTACGAATATTTTTCAGCGATCCTCTTTTTCCTTAAATTGACAGTCATTTTTCCAAACGTTGATAAATTCTTTCTAAATATTACACTGAGAGAAATAATGATTAATATCAAGAATTTAAATTCATGAATACTGCCAAGAATACAAATTCTTGATTATAGCTAATATGTTATTGGCCCAAAAGAAATTTCCTTGAATCGAGGAATATTTCCTTGATTTAAGAAAATTTCTTTTGGGCCAATAACATGTTAATTGTAATCAAGAATTTTTATTCTTGGCAGTATTCATGAATTGAAATTCTTGATATGAATCATCATTTCTCTCAGTGTAATAGATCCGGTCTTTCCGTGTAGCAAAATGAGCACATGAAAAATCCCTCTGCTTTAATTTCATGCAAATTCACAAAGGAAGTCGCTCTTTTTATTCGTATTATCTAAGTCAAATTTCAACCCGAACACAGAAAAAAGAGAATGAAGAAATTCACCGTACAGGATGACAACACGTCGCTTCAAGCCGTTAAATGGAAATTTTTACAAAATGTATTGTCAAATAATTCACATCATAAGAGAAATATCTACCCAAGTAGCACCAGAATGTACTATGAACGTTCTTCGAATATTCGAAATATGTTCTATGCATATTCCAATGAGACCGTTTCATAGGTGCTATGCATATTCATCGAACGTATGTAATCGAATATACGATGGTACGTCAATCGAACGTCGATTGGATGAATATCGTACATTTCGAATGTACTATGTAGGTTCTAAGTATATTTAAAACAGTCTCATTCGAATATTCTATGAACGTTCATTATATATTCTTCGTATCTCATTCGTACATTCTACGAACGTTTTTATTTCGTATATACTTTGAACTTCTGTTGCTGCTTGGGTATCTTTGTCTCATAATAATGTAAATTATTTGTCAATATATTTTGTAAAAATTTCCATTCGAAGACTCGAGGGGACGCGTAGTCATCCTATGTGGTAAATTTCTCAATTTTCTTTTTTCCATGAAGGATTAACTTATGCTTATAAGGAATAAATGGAAGAATCAGGAACAAGCAATGAAATTTTTCCTTAAGAGGGTAATATATGTTGTAGATCGTTATACTACCTCTTGAAAGAATATTTTATCATGTACCAACCATATTGAGAAAGTCTGATGAGTGCTGACACAATTTGATAAACTCCTGGACAAAAAAAAATCAAAATCTCATAAGAAATTTTCATTTCATACTTCTTCATGAGATTTTCCACCATGGCTTATGGAATCAGATAAAATCCAATTTTGTGCTCATTAATTCTGAACGCGGTATTATAAAATTTTATAAATCCTTGGAACAAATGCTCATATAAAATCTCATAGATTCCACGTATCAGTTTTTATGAGACCTTTTCCATAGGGAAGGACGGAGAATAAGCAACTGAAGCGAGTGGGAAGTGTGGTAGAGCCGAGGGAACAGTAACCACCTAAAGAATTCTGATAGTGGCCAAGGCTCTATAACACTTAATACGAGAGTTGATCGCCTTCTTTCTGCCCTCGATACACAATATACTATTCATCTTTCACTAATTTTGCATTTGAGCATTCTCTTTGAATATTGTTTTCCTTATTTTTTTTCAAGTACTTCTCTAGCCAAGTTCCATATTTTCAATGAAATATGGCGAGATTTCGTGCCCCCCTAATAATAAAATAACTCTGCATTTCTCTACATTTCTCTGAAAACGTCTGAAACTTGATAGAAATCTCTTCATTCCTCATAATTTCTGTCGGATTTCGGACAATCAAGAAAATGCGGAGAAATGGAGATTTCTCTTTATTACAATCAGAGAAGTCTACAGTCATGGCAACTATGTGAGGGGACAACTATTGAATTAAAATTTTTCCAACTTTTTTCATAGTTAATGCGACTATATAAATAGTTTCCATTACACGGGAGAAAGAAAATTGAGAAATTTACCACATAGGATGACAACGCGTCGCTTCGAGTCTTCGAATGGAAATTTTTACAAAATATATTGACAAATAATTCACATTATGAGACAAAAATAGATTTTTCTCTTATGATGTGAATTATTTGACAATACATTTTGTAAAAATTTCCATTCAATGGCTTCAAGCGACGTGTTGTCATCCTATACGGTAAATTTTTTCATTCTCTCTTTTCCGTGTACTATAAACAAGTTAACATAACTGTTCACGTAGTTGTGAATACTGAATTCGAATGGTTGTCTTTTAATAGTTGATTTAAGTATTTAAATATCTCTCAGTGTAGGGCATAGACTGAGGAAAAAGCAACCTGGTCACAGAAACCATCCTTGCATGCTCAAGAAGTTACAATTGCGGTGACTTGGAATCTGGTCATGATAAACAAGACAACAAAACATCACGTGATTCTGGTTATGGCAACTAGATGAAATGGTCAAAGCTACGTTTCCTAGTTATGGGAACCAGGGATTACCCTCTGAGTGCAGCGTCACCATCAGAGCACGTTGTTTGGAACAGGACACGTCTATACGATAGGAAGAGAGATCTGAATAGATGCTGGTATCCTCCTAAATGACATATAAACATCTCAAAAATGATATCGAACAGCAATTTGAAGTGGGGAAATTTTGTTTCTGTATTTTGAAGCAAATTTCCGTAATAAGTACACAGAGAAATTGTGACACGGATAACCAAAACCCGCACATTGATGTTCAATGTGAAACAAAAAAACAGGTTTTTCACATGGATTTTCAGAGTGGAATACGCCGATAGCTGATATATGAACATTGAAAAATACGTTAACGCATTGAAAATTGGTGCGAAAAAAATATTTTTTTGTTGTACATTAGCCATGAATGTACGGACTTTTGATTACCTGTCTGACAATTTCTCCATGTACGATGGTTCCGAAATATTTGATGGTAATTGGTGGACAACATAACTCGAAGAATTCTTATCGATGGGCTATAAAATTTTGACCGCAGCTTCTTACACAAATGTTATACAGCGGTACAAACGGATTTGACGATCAATTAGAAATTGTAATTTTTGTAAACAAATTAGGCTCAATTTTTTGTGGAAATTCAATTTTTTGGTTCAAACTAATGGCTTTTTGCGAAGGATTAATATCTCGCAATGATTGTGTGTAATG
This sequence comes from Gonatopus flavifemur, assembly GCA_018340375.1. Taxonomy (NCBI): domain Eukaryota; kingdom Metazoa; phylum Arthropoda; class Insecta; order Hymenoptera; family Dryinidae; genus Gonatopus; species Gonatopus flavifemur. The sequence goes on from JAFFJZ010000011.1 coordinate 358,246, forward strand.
CAATCGAAAAATTGTCGAAGATAATTAAAAAAATTTTGTTTCTATTTTAGGTGCTGTTGGGGTGTTGCCATGTTATACATTGGCATATGTGTCAGAACACAATGTTCGAGCTTAATCAGCTCTGGTGAAAATGAAGCGTTGAAGCGCGACGAAAGCGTAAGCTAAGAGTCATCTGGGCGTAACTAAAAGTAACCCAAGCGAAATTTTGTAGGGAATTGGAACGTTTTCACGCTTTATCTGGTTCAATACCTGCTTCCTTCACTTATGAATTTTCACCAGGAGCGGCCACGCCGCCATTTTGTATCAGAAATGGAAATAAAAATTATTTTGTATACTAATTTTATAAATAAAATAAACCCTTTGAATAGTGTCTTGATTACTTGATAAATGACGAAGAAAAAATTCTTGAAAAAAGAATTCAGTTTTTCATCCATATTGGTAGATGTAACCTTTGAAGGAGGGAACCTCATGTGAGCGTTTTTTGGAAGAGTTTATTGGAAGAAAGTAGGGGTATTTATTGAATTCAAATATAAAAAATAGTCATACATTGTTAGAAAAATCTGCTTGAAACTTCATAAGAATATTATGAAGTTTTTTACATAATCATTTTATCGAATTTCATAATAAAATATTGAATTCAATAATATAATTCTTAATGTTAAGAATTTTTTTTCAGTGTTGATAATTTTGTTCTTAATTGTAATAATATATTTGTGAAATTGAATAAACAATTGTTACATTTCAGAGAGAAATTTTGAAATTCCATCATCAATATTAAATTTAAGAACTATTATTGAATTCACATCCAAGTAGCACCAAAATGTACTATGAACGTTTTTCGACTGTTCGAATTATGTTTTATGCACATTCCCATGAGATTGTTTCATAGGTGCTATGCATATTCATCGAACATATGTCATCGAATATACGACGGTACGTCAATCAAACATCGATTGAATGAATATCGTATCAAGTACATTTCGAATATTCTATGTAGCTTCTTAGTATATTCAAGACATTCTCATTCGAATATTCTATGAACATTCATTATATGTTTTTTGTATCTCATTCGTATATTCTACGAACGTTTCTATCTCGTATATACTTTGAATTCCTGTTGCTACTTGGGTATGTAAAAGAAGTCTAAACATTACGTTATAAGATATCTCTCACAGATCTTTTGTCAAAGTGTCCTAACATTCTATCAAGATATATTTTAGATATCTTGAAGTTCCCGTCGATGTCTTCAAGATATCTGAAATTGTTGCATATGATATGATGTTGCATATTTCAATCTCTTTAAGGGGTGGTTCTCATGGAGCGCACTCCGAAATAAGGTGATTTTCTCAAATTTCTTTGTCATGAAAGGGAGTGAATGAAGAAGTTGAGTTCTGTCACACTTATTGAATTAGCCTAAAAATACATTAAAAAAATATCTCAAATGACAGGATTCTTATATTGAAACTTTGAAAGCGTTTCTTTTGAAACTATAGTTTCCAAGTTTGTCTGCACGATATCTCGAAAACCACTGAATTAATCACTTCCTTTCCTTATTCCTTTCAAAGTGGATTGAATTTATTGAAGGATGAACCCAAAAGCATATAATATTAGCTCTTCTGTTTTATATATATCATTTCGAAGAGCAGAGAAAAACGGAAAAATTCTAGCAAAAATTTGCATGTCCACCATTCTTTCAAGCACTGACTTTTTGTTGGTATCGTTGGTACAACTTCTAACACATTTATTATTTTTCTTGACAATTTTTCGCTTTTTAATTTGAAATAATTTTCAGTAGTGCAGATCGATTGGTCACTTTTTTTCAGGTGATGATTTTCATTCGAAAAATCATCAAGTGTATAACACAAAAATTTAGCCATTAATGCAATGCGATAACACCATTTGTGAGGAGTTTTTTCCAGGATTTTCACATCAACCATTTTTAAATACTTTCCACTGTCTCAACTTGTGCTCGTGTCAAGGTAGCCCACTCTCTTCTACATATTTCATCATCATCAACATAAAGTAATCAGCCTTATGATTGGTTTGATGAAATCCTCCAACCACGTCTAATATCCGCCAAACGTTTGATTTCTACATATCTGTGACAGCAGTCTACAAATCTGTAATTTGAAAATAAGATCCCAAAATTTTGTTATTTACTTTGTGAAATTTCATGCGCGACTTTTGGAAACTTCATATTTGTTTTTATGATTTGTCAAGTATTGATAATTTTTCATTGTTTTTCGAGCAATATTCAAGAGAAATCTGAACCATTTTATGTTTATTACGAACTTGAGAAAAATTTTTAGATTTCAAGAAATATTCTCAGATTTTAAGAAATATCCTCCAATTTTCCATTAAAGATTACCATCCTTTCGAGCTGCATTTTTGTCCGTTCAGGGTAACATTCCCTGGGCGTATTATTTTTGCAATGAGTATTTGAATTGGCTTGATCAATGTTATTTCTTTTATAAAGGAAAATAACACTACTGATTGAAAAAATAGTATCAGCTCTAGTACTTATAGTGAGAATAGTATTGAAAAGAATTGAATTTCAATACTTTTTTGATATCAGTACGTTTTTTCATTTTTTGGAATTCCATCCCATATCACTTAAGTTCTATGGAATTGATTGAGAAAGTTACACTGTTCTTATTTCAAAGAACCTCAATGTTCGGAAATCGGTCGCCTCACATGGGCCCCCCACGAAATTCCACCTAGGGGCTCCACCATGGGTAAATCCAACACTGCACAATACTATGATTTGACTGGGATCCTCCACACAATTATTAAACAGTCAGGAATCAGTCTTGAAATAGTTTGTGAAGAATCAGCAAGGTAGTTGGATGAAATGTCAAATATTCTGTGATCACCTTGAGGACAAATACCTGGTCGGACTAGTTTCAAAAAGGTCTTCAGACAATTGTAACATAGTCGTAGAACAATCATCCACACTGAGAGAAAGTAGTAATCACTGTGACCCAAAAAATGTACAAAGGGACCTACCCATTGCCCTTGGTAAATTTAACTACTTTCGTAATTACAATGACTATTTTTTAATCAACGCAACTATTCTTTTGGCGGCTGTAACCATAAAAATTCCGTTGGGTTTCTTTGGTGGAATTAATCAATTTTATTTCTCTCAGTGGAATAATATCAAACCCATCCACTGGATCGATGGCAATAAAATTCTGGAAATGGTTCACGATGTATCCGGGTCGCCTAATTCTAATATGTTCAAACAAATTTCCAAATGAATGCCAAATTGTCTTAAAGAACATATGAAACATCACAATATCGATACCATAACAATTGCATGATGATATATTTAAAATAACACTTCAATACCGACTTATCACAGGAATTATCTCCGTAAAGTCACTGCATAGTCTAGAAAGAGTCTGGGAATAGTCCGGAAACAGTCTGCAGATATGCTGCTCTTGGCTACCGAACAAATTTGAAATAGTTGACGAACAGTCTCCTAACAGTCTTAGAATAGTCATGAGATAGTTTCGGAACTATTTGCAAAATATATCAAATGCATTTACAATAGTAACCAAAACGATATTTCAAGGATGGAACATGATGTACGAAAATATTCAGATGGATGCTGAACAATTTGCAGACGATCTTCAAACCTTGATCGAAGTTTTTCTAATAAACTTGAAATATTACAGTGGAGAGACTACAAAGCTGTAATAATAGTATCTTTATAATACCACCACGTGGCTTGATGTTCCGAGAATCATCTCTGGACGGTCATTAAATCGTTTAAAAATGGTCTTGGAATAGTTTGGAGATAATCAGCAGCTATGCTGCTCTCGCCCTCAGAGCGGGTCTGAAGTCACAGCTGAACAGCCCCATAACAGTCTTGAAATCGTCATGAAATATTTCGGAAAATCCTTCGGAACCCAAGTAGCAACAGAATTTTAAAGTATATACGAAATAGAAACTTTCGTAGAATGTACGAATGAGATACAAAGAACATATAATGAACGTTCATTGAATGATATACTTAGAACGTACGTAGTACATTCATAATGTACGATATTAATTCAAACGACGTTCGATAGACATATCATCGTATATTCGATCACTTGCGTTCGAAGAATATACATAGCATCTATGAAACCCAAGTAGCATCGGAATATACTATGAACGTTCTACGGATATTCGAAGTATATTCCATGCATATTCTAATGAGACCGTTTTATACGTGCCATGTACATTCATCGAACATACGTAGTCGAATATACGATCGTACAGCAGTCAAACGTCGAATGAATGACTATCGTACATTGCGAATGTACTACGCGCATACCAAGTATATTCAAAAGATTCTGATTCGAATATTCCATGAACGTTCACTGTATGTCCTTTGAATTCCATCCGTACATACTATGAACGTTTCTTTTCCGTATATACGTTGAACTTCCGTTGCTGCTTGGGAATGGTCCCATTGGAATATGCATAGAACATATTTCGAATATTCGAAGAACGTTTATGTGATATTCTGGTGCTGCTTGGGAACATATTCATGCGTTCACGGTGAATAACCGAAACAATATTCGAAGGGTTTTGCACGAAGTTCGAAGTTTTTCAGATGCGTTTCGCACAATTTCCAGACGATTTTCAAACGTTGATGAAACTGGTCACGAATGAACTGGGAATATTACAGTCAGAATATCACAACATCTTAATCATAAAACCTTTATGATACTACTACATGGATAGAATTCTTTCAGAATCATATTCGCACGAGCTCCGAATGCTCTCGGGAACATCTCTCAATCGATTGGGATGAAACTCATATGGGACCACTATCACTTCGGTCTTTCACTTTGGTAAAAATTCCATAACGATCGGACGATGGGCACGAAAATATCCGCATGATAAGGGTATTTATGAAATTTTCAAATTCCATTTTGAAGCTTAGTGCTTACCTTTTTCCTCCCTCAACTCCGATTTGCCTGAAATTCATATCGTATAACTAAAACCCCTGAACTGAATATGCTCAAAGTCCCATGGCACATCGCAAAATAAAATTTCCCACAGTTTCCAACCAATTGGAAATAAACTCACATGGGACCACCACCGAATCATAAGTAAAACGTGGTCAAAGTTTCATCGTAATCGGATAACAGGGAGCAAAGATATGCGAAATCGCAAATTCATGATTTTTGTCATATTTTCCCTCGGCTTTCCCGTTCTTCTGTGAAAATCAGGTTGAAACTCATATAGGACCACCATACCCTCGATCTACGACTGTGGTATAAGTTTCATTACGAATCAGACAATTTCGGGACATTTTCATTTCGAGCTATCGAATTTCAGGACATTGACCTTTCAGCCGTGCGTTCAAGATTTAAGAATGTGGTGGAGCCTCAATGTCCCGAGAGCTCAATGTCCCGAACTAAGTATGTCAATAACAGAGTTGCCAGATCCATGGATTTCTCTCATATATCCCCACGTTTCAAAAGACACCATTAAATGAGAAAAAACCAATAAATCAGTAGGCTGGTCATGGTAATGCTGGTCAAGAATGTATAATGTCCCAAAATTCGCTGATTGGTCAATTCCTAGTAACTCACTAAAGATTCCTCAGAAATTGACCAATCAGCGAATTTCGGGACATGTTCAGATTGGGATATTGCACTTCGGGACTTCGAGAGTTCGGGAGTAGCGCCTCAAAGTCCTGAAAGCTCATAAGCCCGAAATGTCATCGTTGGTCCGAAATCAATAATTTTTAGTGACTTAACCATAAAACACTAGCCTTCAACCAATGACGGGCATTTCGAGATTATGAGCATTCGGGACTATGAAGTGCTACCGCGTTCGGGGTATTGACGCTCTACTGCAAGTCCTAGTGAAAATCCCCGACCTCTCTGTACAGCACCTGCAGTATAATTATTGAAAAATGTTCAAACAATGCAAATTGCTAAAGATTCTCTCCCACATTTTCCAACCGATTAAGATAAAACTTGTATAAAACCATTATAGAGGTCCCATATATGGGACCATAACTGAACCGCAGTATAAATTTCAATGCAATCGGATAAAAACATGACCGGTCGCCAAATCACAATTTTCGAAAACATGTGTCTTTTCCATCTCCCGTTTCTCTCTAAGAATCGGGTTGAAACTGATACGGAATCATTATCGACACTGCATAAGACTGTGATGGAATTTTTATGCCAGATAATGAGAACAAACAATGTCCGTGTTGTACCAGGATTTATGAAATTTCCAAATTCCGTTTCGGAGCTGACTGCTTACCCTTCTCTTCCCTCACTGCCCATCTGCGTGAAATTCATATGACACAATCATCATCTCATTAATTGACTATACTGAAAGTTTCATGGCATTTAGGTGATACGGACATAGGGAAGGCATGCTTCCAAAACATTGGGAAATAATGCGGATCGCAAAACATAAAATTCCGCAGTTTTCATTCGATCCGGATGGAAACCATATTGGACCACTATCGGATCATAACTATAACCCGGTATGAGTTTGATTGGAGTCAGATAAGCAGAACAGAAGATATGTGGATTCTCAAAAACGTTGAATTTTGGTCATATTCCTTCTGGCCCATTCTGTTTTCCTGAATGAATCAGGCTGAAACTTATATGAGACCACTACCACCTCGGCCCACAACTGTGATATAAAATTTCATTACGGTCGAATAAGTAGAACGGGAGATATTCGGATTCGCAAATTTGTTGACATACGAACGGATAAGTTGACGGACAGACACGGAACCAAAATTGTTCCCCGAGCTCCGACATATGTTGTGAGAAACATTTTGGTGTAAGAGATTTTGGTTTTGGAGACAAAAAATTTTTCGACCCCCCGAAACGATCACAAAGCTTCCCTCTAACGAGGAAGCAATAATCTAGTTCATACGGTAGACACTCCAACAAGGAATGATTTCCCACTTTTTTGTTCTTTTCAGATCATCCAGTCGACCAAATCATGCTCGCCATAATTTTTTGGTGTCTTTCTTTTCAATCAGCATGGCAAAAATTATTTTGTCTGAATATATCATCAATAAATATACCTACAAATTTTTAAAACGATACCCCAGTAACAATGAATCATATATGGAATTATGTGAATTATATATGGTTCATATATAAATTAGATGAAACATATAGGACCCACTTATAATTCATACGTAGGCCCTATATAATCCATATATAATATTACGACCTTGAATAAGTTCTCGCTGTTTTTTTTTTTTACAAAATCAAAACTTTATTTAAAATATAAGGAACAAAAACGTTATATTCAAAGTATTGCCCATCACTAGAGACCACTTTCTCCCATCTTTCTGGCAGTATATGAATTCTGCGGTGGAAAAACGACATGTGTTTTGAGGCTATCCAAGAATCGACACATTTTTTAGCTTCTTCGTAAGAATGAAAACGCTGGTCAACTAAGCCATGTGCCATCGAATGTAATAGGTGAAAATCAGGAGGGGCTACGTCAGGTGAATACGGCGGGTGGGGTAGAACTTCCCATCGAAGCGTTTCCAGGTAGGTTTTCATTGGTGTTGCAACATGAGGCCGGGCGTTGTCATGTAACAAAATCACTTTGTCGTGTCTCTTCTCGTATAGCGGTCGTTTTTCTTTTAGGGCTCAACTCAAACGCATCAATTGAAGTCGATAGCGATCCCCCGTGATAGTCTCATTCGGTTTGAGCAGCTCATAATGAATTACACCTTGCTGATCCCACCAAATACAGAGAAGAAGCTTCGAACCATGGATATTTGGTTTTGCGGACGATGTTCATGCATGGCCAGGCTCACCCCTTTTCTTCTCTGCCGTTGAAGCAGTAGTTCACACGTGACAAAACGCCGTTCGATGTCTCTTGGCTTCAATTCATACGGCACCCAATGTCCTTGCTTCTGGATCATTCTTAACATTTTCAAACGTTTTGAAACAATTGACTCAGCTTGTAATTGGTTTTCAAGTCCTGCTAGCGGCTGAGATCGGTCTTCATCGAGTGATTCCTCCAATTCTCTGTCTTCAAATTTTTTTGGTGCGTCCGAACTTCCTTTATCCTCAAGTGCAGAATCATTATTTTTGAAGCGTCGAAACCAGTCTCTGCATGTCGTATCCGACAGAGCATTGTCACCATAAGTCTCAACAAGAATTCTATGTGCTTCAGCTGCAGATTTCTTTTGAATGAAGTAGTTCAATAAAATTCCCCGCAAATACACTTTAGTTGGCACAAAAGTAGACATTTTCAAAACTAATGAACAATTACTTTGTTTTCACCAAATTGAACTATCATACACTAAAATTACAGGTTAGATACAGTACTTCCTTGCAAGTGTGTTACCATCCAAAATTTCAAGCACGGAGCACAGTTATTGCCATCTGTGATGAAACAGCGAGAACTTATTCAAGGCCGTAATGTACATATGAAAAAAATGTAATGACCCTTTGATTCCAAGACAATTTCAGATGTTTTTGCTGAAGATTCTTCCTATAGTTTTATTATTCGATATAGTGAACCTTACACCATTAAAATAAGAATCATAATTGAATCGTAGGATGGTCGGAACTTCCCCCGATTCACTTGTACTCTTATTATTTATTCGTGATATTTGAGGAGGGCCCATTGTTATCCCAAACAGCACACAGACTTCGAAGGCATTCGGGAAGATTTTTCAAGGGTTCTTAAGAAATGTTTTCGCATTTTTTTGGAGCAAATGTGTGCTATATAGAATCTTGAACTCTCAAGATGAATGAGTTAATTTTTCACAACGCATTGCTTTTATCGCTCAGGAAACGAATCTTTCTCATAGCATATTTTTCCTTCTAAGACATGGGGTAAACGAAAAGTCTTTGTTCAGAAATCATTTCAATTTCATCACGTACAATATTGATGTAATTGACAGCAATGTTATACTAAACAAAAAACCAACAGTATGTCATAAAAATTTTGCGTCCCCTGATTGGATATTCCATTTTCCGGTAAGCTGCCATGAAATTTAAGACTATCGTTCATTCTATTTCATTCCAGTGTGAGATTCACTCATTCTTCATTTGTACTGAATGGGGTTTTCGTCCATATTCAAATTGCAAAAGGATTATACAGCAATATACAGATGAATGTACATATTTACAAACTAAAAATGATGAACAGGGATTCCAGTGTATTATTGTACTAATTCCTGTTGGGTTGGTCACGCTCAACTTTCTAATCGTGACAAAAAATTGAACGTAACACGCTGTGAACAAAGACCATCGAACTCCTCAACCAACCACCTCAACCTCAATTAACTTGAGAAATTTTGAGAGATTCATCCCTTTTTTTTGTGTAGGAAAAAAAATTAGTGAAAGCTGGTATGAATACATCGGAATTAGGTTTCGGAATTCTTTCTACTATTATAGTTGAATTCAACAGTTCATTTCTGTAACGCGCAGTATATTAGATTTTCTATGCCAACACGGTGATCCTTTTCCATTACACTCATATTATTCTCCAACACATGTGGCGATTATATGTTGCATAATGAAATGATAATACTGAGTGCTATGTCTAAGAGAATAAGGATGGACGGAAAATTTCATGTAAATAAAATTTAACTGAAATTTGTCCGGATTTTGCATTGGAAATTTCTTATTCTCCCAATTCTTATTCAACATAATCCCATTTCTAATTCCAGGGGCAGTTTTTCATCCAGATGTTTCCGAACCAATCTGATTCGAAATACGCCTCTGATTTATTCCTATTGATTCCTTACTGTAAAAAATGATACTTATTTTCATCCTGAATATTAGCCGATTTTAAGATGCAGCCAAAACTAGCCTTGTTTTTACTCAAAATAAGCAAAATGAATTTCATCAAAATCGGATAAAAATTCATTTTCAGTTCAAAGTTTCATTTTTATGATGAAAAATTTATATCAATCATCAAATAATCAATATTGGCCAAATAGAATTAGGAAAATAGGATTAATTTCATTCGGTAATATCAACTGTTCACACTTTAAGAGAGGAACCGAAAGGAATTTTTATGATCCCAATGTAACCGGGGAAAAAAATTTAGATCTGCACTCCCAAAATTTCTGGACAAAAGTTATAATGAAAATAACGGAAGCAATTTCTAATCACGTAATTGAAAATTTAAGGTACATATGTATAAAGTTTCAGTTATGATCAGGGACTATAACGTTATTCACTTTCGTTACTCATTCTATATAAAAAATATATAATAATATATATATTGCACACAAATTATGTATTTATTATATAGATTTTAAATGTAACGAGTAACGAAAGTGAATAACGTTCCAGTGCTTGATTTTCAGTAAACACAAACAAGAATGTTTGAGATGACGAATATTTGCAATCAAATACGCTGAAAAACGTTTGGTACTTAACCTGCCATTTCAATGGAGCGCAGCATTCGTATGTACAACTTGGTGCGACTCGTACACCACATCCGGCGCAGGAGTTGCGCCCAAGTACGTACCACTTCGATTACGTTTAACATCGAAGCCAGATTTTGTGCACGGAGAGAAATGTATTTGGAAAAATTACCATTTTATTCGTAAACTAGAACTATTCGGCAAAATCAGACGATAATTTATAATATAACTCCTAATCATTGCCAGTTGTGATGGTAAAAATCGAGATTAATATGGATTTTTACCATCACAGGTGGCAATGATTAGGAGTTATGCTATAAATTATTGTCTGATTTTCCCGAATAGTTCTAGTTTACGAATAAAATGGTAATCTTTCCAAATAAATTTCTCTCCGTGTGTAAGACCTGTACCAAATCGTACGTAGCAACGCTGCGCCTCATTGAAATGGCAGGTTGAGCAGCAAACGTTTTTTAGTGTACGTATCAAAACAATCAATCACGTATAGAATCGAAAAAAGTTTTATTTGCATTCAATGTGATGCATTCGCACTTTCATAATGATGTAGGAGATGAATTGCAGATTTTGCAGATAAATGATCACATTTCGATGCATATTTGATTGCAAACATTCGTAATACGTAACATCTTTGTTTATATTTGTGATAAATTACAATGGAAGAAACAAATAGTGAACGGATACAATTTTTATAACATGCACTGGAAAAAATATTTATTCGTCCTCTCTCCATGGAATATTTATTCGTAGAAATTAAATATTCAATTAGATGCAAAAACTGATTACTTGTGGCGAATAAATTATGTATTTGGAAGACCAATTCATTCGGAGCAAGCATTCCATTATTTGATTCGATTAAATATTTCATTAATCCTAACAAATATTTTATGGAGAGAGGACAAATAAACTATTTATTTGGTTGGAAGAAATTTTTTTTTCCAGTGTGTGGATTTTTCGTAAGAGACGAGAACATAAATTATCATGTATGAACATATATCATCAGATGAGATAAATCTGATGAGATCTGATCAGATCCACACATTTTTCCCCAGTTAATGATAACTCAATTCAATACAATGTCCTGGAAATTTAAATCGGTCACTAAAAGAAATTTCCAATCGAATATCAAGTACTGGAGCGTATAAATTTGTAGTTCAAATAATATGGACGGAGAAAAATAGGTTAATAGATACTAATTGAGTGTGAAAATCTAATATTGGGTATTTTCTTTGTATTAAATACAAGGACAAGGATTTAGATTGTACCCAACAATAGATAGACACTATCTATAATAGATCTTTGATGACTTCCGACATATTTTATTACTCATTTTGATTTGATTGAATACCCCTCAACGAATGGATATTAGAAACTAGGATACAATTTGTGTAATACAATTCGTACAATTCATTTTTTTTCCGTGTGCCTAATCATGAAATTTCAATCAAGGGCATTCATTTTGAGATAGCTTTTTTTATTTCATATTAGATTTATTCATATTCAATTTTGAATTCGGTTTGATAAACGATTCAAACTTCAGTAATGTCCAATTGAACAGTCCTCAATATATGTGCCCATGCAAAAAAAATGACGTCATATTTACTACAATTTGGAATGAAATTTTGGATAGGGACAATTTCTTAGTTCAATTCATTGGAACTACCATTAAATCTACTTCAATTCAATTAAAAATACATTTCCAAACATTATTTCTTATTGTAACAAAAATTCTAGTATTATGAGAAGATTTTTTTCTCAATACAGGGGTAATCCTAATTTTCCTTCTGATAAGGAAAAAATTCTTTCACCTCAAGTAAAATTTGATAATCTTGGCATTAGAATATTGAATTTTAGATAAAAAACTAGTCTTGAGAACACCATAAGCGTTTTTCGAATGAGGCTTATAGATTCTCTTGATGCAATGAAGTTTTCATTAGGCGTAAGGAAATCCTTCTTGTTACTCAGTAAATATTTCGTATCCTGTGATATCTTTTAGACAGGCCTTATATGTCCTATATAACATTGTTGGATAAGTTTTATACCGATAATTCTCGTTCAAAACTCGTATAAAATATATCTTATAGTGTTGTGCAAGACATCTTAAACCAAGATATCGCAAGATACAACATGTTCCCTGGGTGCAATAATTGATTTTTTTCAAATAAAATATTGGCATATTGTTTGGGACGGTATGTGGTACATGGTTCGCTGGTCGGTACTCTTGTATTTCCTTTCGAGATATTCAACAAGATCTCTACAATTTTATGGATTACATATGAATTATATATATGGGTCATATATGCACCATACATGGACTTGATATGGATTATGTACGGATCATATATGAATTTTATATGGATTACCTATTATTTTTATATAGTCTTATATGCTTTATTTTCAGGAGGGGTGTTTCAGTATTCTGGTATTTCGTGTTATCGGTGTTGCAGTAACATCGCAATGCCGAAATATTTTCCAACTGCATATACCGTGATACACTTTAAAATATTTCTATAGGAAAATTCTTGTATATCAATGTGAAGTAATTAACACATCTTTGCGTCAGGAATTTTCCGAAGTTGTCCGGGAATTCACATGTACCGGAAATTGATTTCCTATCCCATGATCGACATTTTTCCGTTACTGCATATAGGAAAATTTCGATTATTTTTTACAGTGTACTTTCAGTATACCGAAAGACCGAACAGCCTTACTGCGCATATGTTTGCAAAGGTTGAGTTTCATGAGAGTACGTTTGGGAAACATAATAAGAACGTTCCGTGATAGATGAAAAGAACGAACTGGAAATTTGTTCAGGTATACATTAAGAATTAGGGTTCTCAGAACATATCAAAACCTTCCTCCCAAAGACCAAGCCGCGGAGACCTAAGGTTATGTTCACTGTAAAAAGGCAGTCTTGAATTCAGCTCATTTCTTGACTAAATCTGTGATGCAAACAAATTAAGTCGAAAAAATAATCGCCGACACAATGGAAAAAGCATTGTCTGGATTCAAGTTTTAAACATATGAATAATTTCTTTTTACAGTATTTCTGAAACGTCCAGAGGATTTTCGATGCTATCTAGGAGAAGAAAAATTCAACCGACATCATAATTTCCTACAGAAAGAAGAAACGTGATAGAGACCATGATTTTAACATAGCGTTAGCAATCTCTACAATTCATCTCTGACACCACTTGAAAATTTTCCCCTGGTTTTTGTGTAAAAAATTGATGAAATAAAAATTTCATGCACAAAAAATTCCTCTTGGCTCATACAATAATACATCCATGATGAGATTGGGGAAAAAAGTGCACTTGATGTTGAATGAATAAATAATGGAGAATGTTTTTCTAAATTGCAGTTTGTTTGCTCAAATTGCGCCATCCATCATACCCGTGTGTACCTTCAGATTATTTTAGATTAGGGGGAATGTGTCTAATCAAACGATAGGACACTACTTTATTACTATATAAAGATTTACCACTTTCATACTTTAGACATCATACTTAGAGTTCTACTTACCGTAATACAAGAAAGTTTAATCAAAGTTTCATCGACACAGGAATTCAACAAAAAATGAGCCAAATTCAAAGAATTTGCTGCAAGGAATGTGAGACACACGCCAGCAAATTCAAACCCAGTGACTTGAGCAGATTGGAGTTCAAGTTCATGTTTTACCCCCGTAGGGGACTGTGTGCCCATTAGGGCTGTTCGGTATTTCGGTATACCGAAAGTATTCCGGTACACGGAGAAAATATATTGACGAAAAATTATTCAAAGTTGAGTGAAACGAGGACATAGTGGCATTCCCGCGAAGTTGAGAATCCAGTTGACTTAATTTTACTCGACTACAGATGAAAATCAATTCAGATGTTTTTCAACAGTATTCAACTTGTTGAAATAATGAAAACATTTGAATTTATTTCCATCTGTAGTCGAGTAAAATGAACTCGACCGGATTTTAAACTTCCCGGGAATGCCACTATGTCCCCGTTTTACTCAACTTTGGGTAATTTTTCGCCAATACATTTTCTCCGTGTATATGTGGTTAGAAAATATTCCGGTATTGCAATGATACCACAACACCGATACCGAAATACCGGAACACCGAAATACTGGAATATGGAAATACCGAAAAATGAAATACCGAACGACCGACTACAGTGACAATCTGCGTATTACTCTTCCGGGAAAAAATGTTTCTGAAATTTGGATCGTTTATTGAAACGAATTAGTAATCAAATAACAAAACACTCAACTGTTAAAGACTCCTTAGCTTGTAACACTTTCTACAAACGTGTTTTCCAGTTCCAAGGAGTCAATTCGAAAAGATCCCATGTGAAAAAATGTCCAAAACTGTATACAATTGTACATAATTTGTATACAATTATATACGATTTGTATACAATTTGTGTACACTGGTATACATTTTTGGACATTTTTCCACACATGGGATAACTAACAATGATTCATTAGATTATGTGAGGTCAACTTTTCGTTCCATTTTTATAATCGATTCAAGCTTCAAAATCATTGGAACCAAAACGTCGCCCTTCCAATCACGTTCGATTTCACAGTAGCTCCGCTACCCTATGTACACACCCTCTATGGACTTGACATGAGAAACCTATGTGTGAAGAGAGAGAAGATATACTTGCGCGCGCACCGTAGCATGCCTCATATAAATTTTATACAAATTATATAGACTTAAATAATTTTATTCAAATTCCGTATAATCATTATGGAATGGATGAAGCACAATTCGCTATTTATATAACCTTATGATTCAATTATATACAATAATTCACTTTGAGTATTTCAATTTTTCGGTATTTCGGTGTTTCAGTAAAACGAAAATACCGGAAGAAAAACATATACCGAGTATCGGTAAGAAATTTTCAATACCGAACAGCTCTAATGCGTAGCATTGCAGAACATTATCGGTACCTTTATCGAACATGTCCTCAAGACGTCGTTTAGCGAAGATAAATACAACTTTACGGAATATTTGTATGTCCTCGGGACACACATGCAACGTTCCTCCCGGGTAGAAATTCAGTAGGGCAAACGTTGGGGCCTTATGCGGTAAATGGCTTACTTCATAAGGCCCCGACGTTGACCTTGTCAAATTTCTACTCGGGTTAGAATGTCCTGCACTGAGAAAAATCTGCATTATAGAAATCATGTTTCAATATAGTAATATATTTGACGGTGAAAAATACATTATTTTGGTTATTATTACCATGAGCTAGGTGATAAATACCATCTTTTTGGTGAATCAAACAGAATGTACGGTGAAATTCAACATTGAAAAGGTACTTTTCACTTTTGAAAGGCTGGCTTCAGTTTTCATTATTTGACGGGTGAAAAATATACGAAATAGAGGTTATTTTCACATTTCATTTTTCTCAGTGTGGGATCTTATTTGGGTGTTCTTTGTGCGAGCAAATGCGTTTTGTGAACGTTCAGAAAACCTCATGCTATCTGGGCTTAGCTCGGAACTAGACCATAGTTTTCATATATCGTTACCGATCTCTTCAACTCATCTCTGGTGTTGCAATATTGGCGCACTTACACGGAAAGAAGAAAACAGCACTGGTTACTGTCCATAACAGCAATCAGTTGAAAAACAAATGAAAACACGCTTGTATGATAGAGGTTAGCGCGATCACAGTGATGTCTACTGCAGTGAAATTCGTCAATGCTGCTTGGACATTAACGGTTACTGGAAGACGCAGTAATGAATGGCGTGAATTTGATTCTTGATTTTTTTTCAATGAATTACTGCGATTCACAGTAACCATTGCTGTTTTCTTTTTTCCGTGTACCCTATGCATGATATAATACGATAAGAGTTGTTTGAAGATTTATTATATATTCACCCTGTGCCTCGGCGCATTCGTACCATCAAATGTTCCAAAAACCAATGGATCTGACATAGAGCGTTATGTTTGAATTGCACTCTGAGATAGGATACAAAATTTCTTCTCTCACTAATTATCATTAATAGACATCAGATTATAGGCATTTGATTATATGCATATGCAAAATGCATATAATGACTTTTTCATACAATTTTGCATATAATGATAATTTTTCGTTGATAGTGCATATTTTAGTGTAAAATGTCAAGAGTTTCCGAAATTGGAGACATGAATAGTGGAGGTTGAACAAAACAAAGTTCCGATACATTAGCGATTGCTTCTTGCCAACAAGCTTTTGAAGACCCTTTAATCCAAAAAAACTTAGCACTAATTAGAACACATTTCAATATTTTGCCAGATCTTGTAGAAGAATTAGAAAAGAAAAATCTCCCTCTTTATCATTCAATGAAAATAATGAAAGTTGCACCATTGATACACGCATTTCCAGAATCATTCTCGATTAAAATCCGAAATAAATTAGACACTGCGCTTCCAAAAAATCCAAGTCTTAAAGTGCTGGAACAAGTGGATTCTTATATTAACGGGACAAATCAAATTCTGCTTAGAATGATTTTTATGGAAATGGCACCATATTTTAAATTTTGTCCGATGACATCAGTAGATGTAGAACGCTCATTTTCAGCTTATGAATTGATAATTAGCGACAAGCGTCAGAAATTTCAAATAGAAAATTTGGAAAGATACATAGTAGTATATTGTTATATGAATTGTAATCTATAATGTGGGATTAATGGTCTGGGAACAATGGTATTGTTGAATTTTTATTTTTTCAAGTATATTGTGCAATTTGCGAAAATTTATTTGATTTATAAAGATTAGATTTAATATTTGAGCAATTAAATGTTGATTTCAAGTCAAATTCTGACTTTCTCATTAGTGCATATTTTATTCTTTTTTTGTGCATATTTGCATGCGTATTTTGGCGTTTTGTTAGTGCATATAATCCTATGCCTGATCATTAATAAGTTCCTAGGAAAATTTCATCTTCAATTCATATATTTTTAAATTTCATTCTGTCCAATTTAGAAGAAATTAGAGAGAGTGAGTATCGAGGAGCTAAACTTGTACTTGTATCGAAGTTGAGGTTACGTTAATGAGGTGTCAAGGCTAAAGGTTAATATAATAGGTAAATTAGAATAAAATGTTATTCCCGATCTAATACATTCATGTACGAGATATCATCAGGTAACTTTCAATATATATGATTATGCATGAAGATCATGAATTATTGTGCAAGTTATTCTATATGAGGTCCAATTCAAATTTATATATACAGTATCAATGTCACGTTCGTACAGTGTGCATCTTCATAATGATTATGCTGGGATTCATTTAATGAAAAACTGCATGAGCACACTCAAATGAATAGAAAGTGAGGATAAAAGCATTCAAAACTTTTGAATCCATAAAGTGTTAAGTATATAGGGCGTAATAGGGTGAAAGCTGAAGTCTCTGGCATCACAGCCGCCATTTAGGTTGAGCCGAAATACCAGATCGAGTTTTGTCAGGGCCACCATGTTGTTTGCAAACCTTGAAACTTATATTCCCTCCATTCCTTCTTCACTTTCTCTCTCTCTCTCTCTCTCTCTCTCACTCACTCACTCTTTCTTTCCACACATATACACACGCGCGCGCATACTATCCAGTTGCTTCTCGTTTTTTCATACACATGTCTAAATTGTAAAGTACAGCTTCTCATTGATTCTTTTTTTTCATATCCCTATCTTCTCTTCCTGTCTCACTTATTTATCCCTCTTCTTTTTTTTTTCATTGTCATGATACTCGTATATATGAACTCTGATACAATTCAAAATGCATGCGATACTTCTTTATCTTCAAAGATACCAAAATTCTTCTTTTTTTCGATTTATATATATTCTCGTTGCAGACTTTTAACTAAGAACGTTGATTGGCTCAATAGCTGAGATTAGCTGTATCATCATTACCATCCATATTGACAAGGGTATTTCATTTTTAGGCGATGTTTTTGCTGCTCCATCTGAGAATGTGATATTTTATAGAGAAAAAAATATTCCCGTTGGAAAAGGAATTCTAAGTGAATGAGAGATTGAACTCATCCACGAATTCGATTTCCTATTTCAATAACACAAAAAACTGTGGGATTTTGGTTTCAACTCGATTTTTCGGTGTTTAACCATTTTTTTCTAGAGAATGAATATGATGCTTTTGTAGGCCATGAAATTTTCTACAAAAATATTCTTATGAGATAAGCCTGTACGTTCAGTGGTGTTTTTGAGAATACAGAGCTTGAAAGGTGAACTTGAATAGAAATCGACATTGAATCCCTTACAATTTTGGATTTATTCATCTTACATGGAAAGTTGACCTATAATTCCCCAAGCCCTACACGGGAAAGAGAAAATGGAGAAATTTACCGTGTAGGATAATAGTAAATAGATTTTTGTCTCATAATGTGAATTATTTGAAAATATATTTTGTAAAAATTCCCATTTAAAGGCTTGAAGAGACGCGTTGTCATCCTATACGGTAAATTTCTCCATTTCCTTTTTTCCGTGTATTAAGAATCAGACATACCCAGCTCCTCAAAGCTGATAAATAACTGGTCAATTATTACCCAATGAGATTGGATGGGATTAATCAATATTGGCCATTTTTGTGTCCGCAATGGCGACCGATAATTGATTAATTTCAGAGGATCATTGGATTCTCCAATTGCAGGGCAATTTTTGGTCAATCGCATGGGCATAGGTGCTGCCATCAACTGTGAAATAATGTGATCCACAATTTTGCAATTATTCGACAATTATTTTGGTTTGAGAATGATCGAAAATTGACCAATAACTCGTTATTGATTGATATATACTGTGAAACTTTGAATCACTTTAAAATACTAATATAATAACTTCAGTGTAAAAAAATTTTGTTCAAATCTGTTGAACGTTTGTTTTTAATTTTCTCATTTCAAAACTGTGATGACGGCATTGTGAAACTGAATCCGTTCATTTAACATTATGATATATAATTATCCGCAATTTGCGTATTGCTAATTCAAATAGAAATTATAACCCGAAACCACACTTTTTGATTGGAATGGAGTTCAATCGGTCCACTCAGTTATAATAATAATAGGAATTTGCATTCATGCTCCGAAATTCAAATTCAAACCGAAATTGAGATTATTAACAACCTGAATTCATCGCGAGAATTTCACCGCGCCACGAATAATATGAAATTCGAATAAGTTGCGATCACTGATACGACGAAGATGAATGAATCGATAAACCACAACAATTTTTTGTAATCAATAATACATAATAAATAATTCTATCCTATTAACAGCACATGATCAATGTAAAATTCCATATTACCGATAGAAAATAAGTCATGTTTTACATTTCTAGATTTTCGATTATCGACGTATGTTGAATGATTAATTTTTGGTAAATTCTATGGACCACGAGATTGATTAATAATTGTCCTGTTCTATGTCCGCATTAGCGACCAACAACTGGCCCTTCAAAAATGATCAATTTTCGATCAATCGTTATCCAATGAATGGACATGCGCATAAAGATCCCACACAATTCCCAAATAATTGATCAATTATTAGCAAATGTTATTGGAATCAATCAAATTGACCAATGATTGGGACCAATCCATGGTTGGTTGGGTATATGCCCCACATAACATGTTACAGGGTGTTTCATAATTCACTGAGAATACTTCAGAGGCGTTGTTCTGCAGCCAAAATGCAATAATTTCCCGTTTGGAAAAAATTTTCTGGAGGCTTAGTTTTTGAGCTATGAGCACTGTTAAATTTTTCTTCAAATCCAAATAACTCAGAAGCATTATTTTCTACATTCTTGAGCTTAACACCATTCTCTAAGTTGGAAAACACCAGATCTCTGGGAAAAAATTTGTCTACTCCTTAGCATATGGATATTAGTGTCCAGAAAAAATTGGTATAATTTAGGTGCTCGTTCTCAGAGATTTGTCATTAGTATCTATTTTTCTTCGCGCAGTATAACATTTACAGCCGTGTCAGTACCGGCGTTTCATGAGGACCTACACGGAAAAATATTTCCTGTTGCAGCAACAGGAGTACTTTTGTAGCTGCGGCAATGTTACAAAATCCTTCATTATGGGATAAATAGGCTTTATAAAATGAATAAAATACGAAGCTTTTATTTACTTTTTTTATGACTTTATTAAACTCTCAAATGTTCAAATATTGAATTACAGTAAATGTCTTGTTGCAATGTCATCAAATCCTTTTTTTCTCACAAGAAGACAAGGCCCAATATGAGGTAACAGGTTTTGTTTTTTCATATAATTACGATTATTATCAATTCGAACATTCCACGCATGGTAATGTTGATCAAATTCCACAGTACACGGAGAAAAATGTACTGTTGCTGCAACAGGAGGCAGCCATGTTGCAGCAACCGGAAAAAATCCTGTTGTAGCAACAGGATTACTACCGTTATTGCGACTTAATAATAAATTGAACCTTTAAATCGCACCTTATGACTCATTACGATGAACTTATGCTTCCAAATCAACCTTCAGTTCACTTTTGGTGCATGAGATGTGAGTCAAAAAATGAAGATATAAGAATGCCTGCAGTGATGAAATCTTCTACCAAAAATTTATTAGTCACTATAGCTATTCGAGACCAATTAGAAATGATTTATGTATCGATTTCAAAAAACTTTGAAAATAATATTGTAAAAAAAAATGCGGAGAATGTAATGAAGACAAAATGAAATACTTCCCCAAGACTAAACTGTCCAATGTCCAAGCTTTGAAATACATCGACTATAATAGATATAGATATCAATTAGATACTGTAGTAGTCGTAGATATTGATGAAAATGAAGGACCTCAATTTGGAAAAATTTATAAAATTTACAATGTAGCAAATGATGTTTACTTTGTTTTGAATTATATATCTACTGTGGAATTCGATCAGCATCCCCATGCATGGAATGTTCGAATTGATAATAATCGTAATTATATGAAAAAACAAAACCTGTTACCTCATATTGGGCCTTGTCTTCTTGTGAGAAAAAAAGGATTTGATGACATTGCAACAAGACATTTACTGTAATTCAATATTTGAACATTTGAGAGTTTAATAAAGTCATAAAAAAAGTAAATAAAAGCTTCGTATTTTATTCATTTTATAAAGCCTATTTATCCCATAATGAAGGATTTTGTAACATTGCCGCAGCTACAAAAGTACTCCTGTTGCTGCAACAGGATTTTCTCCCGTTGCAGCTGCCGGAAAATCCTGTTGCTGTAACAGGATTCTTCCCTCTTGCTGCAACATGGCTGCCTCCTGTTTCAGCAACAGGAAATTTTTTTCCGCGTGTCATGAGAATTTCTAGCGCTTCGGAAGAACCAGTTGTTTTGTCAGAACTGATTAGGAGATGAGGAGGAGTAAAAAATAATAACATTCTATGTGGAAATTCAAACCCGACCCAGTACTGGTATAATACCAGTAACCGAACCCATGCAACAAAAGTTGCTGTGCAGTTGCTGGGAAGTTGCTCTTAAGTTGTTCATCAAGTTTCCGTAAAGTTGCTGGGAATTTGCTACACATGTGATTGAGAGTTTCATGAAACCAAGCAACTTCCCAGCAACACGATAACAACTCAAGCTAAAATCCTAGATTTACAGCATATTGTTACGCATTTGGCGACGCAACGTCCCTGCAAATGGCTTCAAACTGTCGTTGTACGTTTTCATCAATTTGCTGCATATTTGTTCAGAATTTTGCTGTTAAGGAAGTTATCCGCGTTATCATATTTCAAGTAAAGAAAAAAATACGTCGTATTTGAACTCCCAAAATTTTAGAAATACATTCTTCTCATTATCGTTATCATCGAAGAAAGGCGCCCTAGCAGAAATGATTCTAGCCCACTTATAGGTAATGTCAAGGCCCTGTCTAGTGACTCGCTTCGCCTTGAAAGGTGCTAGACAACCGCTATAATCATTTTCACTACGGCACTTTGAAAGTGATTTCAACTTAAGAGGGAAGATTGAAGCCAGATCCAGTGAGTGAAAAATTGAGTCTCTATCACACCAGCGAATCTCCGAATTGATGATGGATCACTCAAATTGTCGTTTATTATGATAATTCTTTTGGAGTCCTACGTTTCATTATATATTCTTCAATGAAACGAAGTTCTATCAATACCGGCGCAGTATCGTTTCTCTACGGTATTATACCTTGTTATGGGGACTGGCTTAATACCGGCGCATCGCTGTCTCACTAAAACAGCCGTATTTATAGATCGTTAAATGGAAGTCTGCTTCTCCATCGGTTCCATAATGAGACAAAGTTCACAATAAAAAGTAAAACTTACTTTCATCTCAAATATCAGCTCATTTTAAGATGCAGCCGAAACTAGTATTGTTTCAACTGATAGTAAGCACCAAAAGCAAATGCCGATACAACGAAAAAGATTGAATTCCATTCAACTTGTGGAATGACTTGCAGCCACGTTCAGTCCGACTTCTTACAATGTTGTATTAATACTGGCACAGCGTCGTTTTTCTACGATATTTTACATTGTATGGAGTCTGGCCACGGGCGACGAAACGTTTATCTCTGTTCTTCTCTTCGTCCATTCATATATGCGGGTTAATGAAGGATCGCGGGTGTGGAGTTACTCGCATTATTAACTCGCATATGTGAATGTTCGTGGAGGAAGATAGAGAAAACGTTTCGCTGCCCATGACTCATTAGAACAGCTGTATTCCTAGATCCTCAATTGAAACTCCGCTTCTTCATCGATTCCGTAGTGAGACAAAGTTGTATCAATACTGGCACAATGTCGTATCTTTTTAGTGGTATACACGTTTATCAATTCTGGTTTGGTACTGCCACCGTCTTGTTTCACCAAAAGAAATATGTCGCCACACACTTGATTTTAACCCAAATTTACCTCTAATTCTATGGTGAGATAACTTCCCATTGGTACTGGTAGAATATTGTCTTTTCATGTATTTCACAGTGTTATCAGTTCTGGTTCATTGCTGAACCACCCTGGTGAAAATCCAAGAGTGAAGAAAGCGGGAGTTGAAATAAAGAAAGCGTGAAAATGTTTCAATTCCCTCCTGAATTACTTCTAAGTGACTCTTCGTTACGCTTAGATGACTCTCAGGTGACGCTTTCGTCGCGCTTCTACGCTTCATTTCCACCAGGGCAGTCTTGTTTCATCAATGCAGCTATATTACTACAGAGTGAATTTGTATTCTGGTCTCCTATCAACTTTGTATTGAGGCGACGACACAACAATACTAGCAGAATATTGTTCTCATACATTTGACAGTATAATGACCTATGATTCAGATTGTTTTTGCCAAACTATGATCAGAGTAACCTTGCCAGTACTGCGCCTTTTGACGACTTTGGCAATTTTCACACGGGCAAATTTGTGTAACATGTGGTGTCGGTTGTATCGGACAGGATTGAATGTTGGAAAAAAATGAATTCTTGTAACATTTATCTCTCCGCAGGTATAACATAGGGAAAATACGTCAAAAATGGAAAGAAGGTAATGTGAGAAAAACTATAGAACAAGTTCAACCTAATGTAATAACACTTTGGGAAGCGAGAGAAAAATATTCTGTCCATAAAAGGACATTAGGGGACACAATGAACATTTTTGAAACATGGATGGAAACAAGATGGAAATATGAACATGTAATTACGTTTGGGAAACTTAGTGGTCTTCCCGAGGACATTCAGTGATAAATAGGAGAAGGTGTTTCCTCATATACTATATCATGTCTGTCAAAACCCTCAAAAACGAAGAAAATGTGAAATTCCAATCCCCAACAGAACACAAACCTTCAGGAACATTCAATGAATGTTCCTGAACGTTCGCGAACGTTCAATAAACGTTCCTGGAGGTTTGTGTTCTCTTGGGAAATGTGACCAAGAAGTATAAAAATTGGATATAGAATTTTAATTTACAAGAATGAGGCGTAAGGCGTATTCGTTCAACATATCAACTTTCAATGTGGATTGCAGTTTACGTATGTATTCATAAGTACATTCAATAATCATGAAAAAGCTCAAGTATTTGATACTACCCGACCTCTCCCTAACTGATCAGTTTGCTATGTCAGCAATAGTTTTTTCTCTCTACAGTAACGCACTGAAACGTCAAATTATTCTTGAAAAAGAGATTCATTGAAGGAATTCTAAGATGTGCTCAGTTATTCATATCAGTTGTATCGAAATAATAATATGCCACATCATTTTGTGGTTTCAAATCCATAGTCTTTGCGATTGATTTTGATTTCACCCTTTTTTTCCAAGTTAGATGAATTTGTGCCTCTTGATGGTATCTTCAAAGAATGTTTTTTCTTTGATGACGATTAATTTCATTCATATATGTTCCTAAAAAAAATTACATCCGTAACCAGTAAAATGTGGAGGACAGTTTTTATTATACGTTTCGAGATCGATCCGGTCATCATCATCATGAAGTAATCAGTCTTATGACTGGTTTGATGAAATCCTCCAACCCTGTCTATTATCCGCTAACCGCTTAATTTCTGCGTATCTACGATAACCCTTATCTTGTATAATTTGCTTCATATAACTTAATCTAGGTCTACCTCTTCGAGTTTTACCATTCATTTTTCCTTCTAATATTGTTCTCAATGAACTATAGTATCATGCTTCAATGCGTGTCCTATCAAATTACTTCTTCTTCTAATGACATATTACGAAAGATTTCTTTTTCATTTACCTCCTCAAG
Source organism: Gonatopus flavifemur (assembly GCA_018340375.1). Taxonomy (NCBI): domain Eukaryota; kingdom Metazoa; phylum Arthropoda; class Insecta; order Hymenoptera; family Dryinidae; genus Gonatopus; species Gonatopus flavifemur. The sequence continues at coordinate 383,352 of JAFFJZ010000011.1, forward strand.
TACTTCTCCGTTTTTTACTTTCTCTATCCACTTTACTCTAAGCATCCTTCTATAACACCACATTTCAAGAGCTTCGAGTCTTCGTTGGTCCGTTTTTCCAATTGTCCAAGTTTCGCAACCATATAATGCTGTGCTCCAAACGTAACTCTTCAAGAATTTCTTCCTTACTGCTAAGCTAATATTCTTTGAACATAGTAACCGTTTTTTTGGTGAAAAGCCTGTTTTCTTTGTGCTAATTTTGCTCTTATATCTCTTTCGCTTTTACCGTTTTCCGTAATTATGCTTCCCAGATATTCGAATTCTTTCACTTGCTGAATTGTCTCTGCATCTATTTCGATTTTCGTTCTTCTTGATGTTTCTGCTGTTGTACAAGTCATGAATTTTGTTTTCTCCTTATTTATATTCATACAATAGTTTTCTAGTAATATTGTTTTCATAGTGTTGAGGGTATTTTCTAACTCAGCGCCACTCGTAGCTAATATAGCTATGTCATCCGCGAATCTCAACATGCTTACACTTTCACCTTGAATCTGTGATTCCAATTGCACTTGCTCCTTCACTTCGTTCCTCGCTTCTTCTATATACAAATTGAAAATCAATGGCGATAGTGAGCATCCTTGTCTCACCCCTCTTTTAATTTGTGCTTCTCGTTTTTGACCCTCTATTTTTATTATTGCGGTTTGATTCTTATATAATTCATTTATTATTCTCCTATCCTCAAAATTAATTCCTATCTTCTTCAAAATCGTGAACATTTTCTCCCACTCAACATCATCGAATGCTTTTTGTATATCTACAAAACCTATATAGACAGACTTTTTTAGCTCTAGACTTTTCTCTACTACTGCTCTGAGTGCTAATATTGCTTCCCGCGTTCCCTTATTTCTCCTAAAACCGAACTGATCATCTGTTAATCTACTCTCTATTTTATTCTCTATTCTCCTATGTATAATATTAATTAATCGATCCGGTATTCGTTCAATTTTTTGTTGACAATTATAGATTGTAAGGGTGAGTTTTAGAAGTAAAATTATATTTTATCCCATTGTTGATTGAAAAAATAATCAACTTTGTGAAATGTACGAATGAAAACCAAATGTCGTTGCACTCCGAATTAGAAATTTCTCATTATTTTCGCTCTTCTTTTATCCTGTTGAGGGTTGCAATTGTGCAAGGGGGGTGGTACCGTTAGGAAAGAAGCTTGTATGTACATCCACTCACTCACGCGTTCAGACAGTCAGAGAGGAGGTTGAAAGAAGAGTTAGGGGAGGTAGTAGGGACAAGAGGGTGTTCGCAAAGTGTCCCTAAAACTTTTACAATCACTGGCTGACTCGCTTGCTCGCCTCGTATTCAAGCATCGCTCGCTTGTGCTACGCTAGGGCCATGCTTGATGGCGTATCTTCCAATGTGAGTTGGCCATAATACTAAGATGTACGGCTGCGCCGGTAGGGATCCTCTTTCTCTTTTTCACGTCGTTTTGTCTCTCACTGCTCTGCAGATTCCATCGTTTTCTCTCTGTGCTGTTTGCTCGCTTGCTTGTTTCCTTGCTTGCTTACTAGCTAGCTAGCTAGCTAGCTAGTTGTTCTCTTGCTGGTCTCTCTCATCTCACACTAACTTACATTTCATAGTATAGGAAAATCAAAGGCGTGTAATAGTGTGCCGAACCATCGGGTTTTTCTTCGCCTTGTCCCCCTTGTGAATGTTGTTCCTCTTCTCTTCGGCTCAACTCGGTTATTCTTGTCGTCTGCTACATTTGGTAAAAGCATCTTATTAGTCGCGAGACCGGCATTGCCGATAGTTGTAGTCGGGATAAAAAATGTCTTTATTAACGGTCACATGCTTATTGTACGTATGCATGTGTGAATCAATTCATCTAGTATTAGCCAGTGACTGTTTTTCCTTCTCGTTCCACATATTTCCTTCTCTTTTCTTGGAGAACATCAGTTATCCTCTTCTCATCTCAGGCTTTCCTCTCTACCGGTAATTGAAAAGCTTCTCCCTTCCTCTCTTGCATCCACCCCACTCCCCTGTTCACTTCTATTGCACTCTTTCATTCTTCAAAATTATCTATTCACTCTTTTCTTTCGACAACCATCTATTAATCTATCAATCTATTATTCATCTTCTTATTTACTCATCCATTGATTTATCTAATTATTTGTGTATCCATTTGTTGAACTTCTGTTTTTGCTCTTACTATTCTTCGAATCTCGATTTCGCGAATTTCGGGGATTTTTGATTGATTCAGTGAGAGAACCATTCTGCTATTCGCGTAACGGTACACTCGTGTGTGATTTGAAGTATTCATCCTTATTCTGCTTCAAATGTGTAGTCACGACTTATTACGTGTGACAAAGAGATCGACTAAGATTTCGTGGTTATGTATTGCGTGTGCCAAGTTAACGTGGGTGGGAAATATTGCTTTGAATTGCAGACATGAATTCATTACTGACTTTGGATTCGATTGTGTGAACAAGATTTTCATAAACATAACGGACATCTGAATGCCCTTGAACACGACGAGTAGAAAACAGCATACGGTAAGATTCATCACTGGTTGGAAAGATGTATGTGTGTTTATAATGTTCTACAATTTCTTTTTGCTGACTTTTAATAATTCTTACGATAATGTGTCAAGGTTTTTCTATTTGGAATTCACCAAACCCCAACATAATGGGAGTGTAATATTGTGTCAAACATATCTTCATAACAGTAAAATGTCGAAAAATTTTCACATTCACGCATGAAAAAATAGAATTGTTCAGGTTCAGGAATGGAGAAATAAGTTGACCATTGTGGATTTTATTGAAGCCGGACATATTATCTAAAGATATTCGAGATATCTCATGGAATCATTTTTACCCTCAAACATACCTTGTGAAATTCATACCGTATTTGATCATGTCGAAATATTGTACTTGCAATCGTGATATATTTCGCACGTGATTGTAGAATTAAAGCATTGGCCCTTTATCAAAAATTAGCTGAATTAATTAGTTCCTCACACCCCAAGGACGTTCTAGGGATATTTGATGCAAACATGAAAATGATCAAAACAGGCCAATGAGAATTTCTCAGATATGGTCTGAATGTCCGCAGTATGTATGCGAACGAATGTTAGAAAATTATTCATTGGATATTCTACAACACATTTGAAATAATATCACTTGAATGTTGTTCGGTCATCTTTGACATATTTGCCTCTTGTCAGAACCTTCTTGCAACGTCCTCTTCCTCTCTTGACCTGACACTGCACACAGAATAGTAGTAGCTATGGGATATACTTAATTATAACGACAAAAATTATAAGGCTGTACCCGGGTAGCAAAAATTAGTATATTAGAGATTTCAGAGAAATATGGCTAAAAGTCTGGTAGCGAACTTGGGAAATTAGGTATTGGGGCGATTTGGGAAAGTTCTTGGTGAAATCAGTTCCAAACCCTATACATTTTAAAAAGATTCTCGCCAAGATTTTTCCCAAATCGCTCCAGTACTTTCTCAAGCTCACTACCAGACTTTTAACCAGATTTTTCTGAGGTCATACTAATCATACTGACTTTTCTGTCATACTGATTATTCTATGCGGCTCTGTGATAGTTTACATCTTAAATTCAAGAAGAGTTGTGATATACTATTGTGCACTCGTGGTTCTGTCTACCGCAATGAACTATATTCTAAGTTATATACAATATAAATAATTGATATTAATATTAATTCTTACTAAGTAATTTTCTCGATTCGACATCATACAAAAATGTTTTATATATTCATTCATTTTTGGCATCCTTTCATATGAAGAAAGATTTCTTCAATGTCAAAACAATACACATAATTGAATGATTATACGCTTTGTGAGTCTATACTGATGGCCTTTGTGTTATCAATATTATGATCTGGAAGCATAGTTCGGTTATGAGAGGGAGGAATTGATGACATCGCTCTTTCTATTACAAAATATCTATGGTCAGCATCAATCCCGAATAAATACCTCTTTTTATCCTGTATCCGGCACCAATCAATGGCAGTCAATCAAAGATGATCTCGTTGCTAAAAATTCCCGTAAACGTATTCAGATCAGTTTGAAGGTTACCTGCTAAAAATTTCCCATAGAAAACGATAAAATTTTTCCTATCGGTTTCAATGTGGTTTCTGAAACTGGAATTCCCGATGCTGTATCGTGGATTTACGATAGAATTTTATCGATTCTTATCGTATTCTATAGGATTGAGGATATATATATCTGGTTTTATCGTGAAATTCCCATAGAAAAAGTATTAATTATTTGAAAAAATATAACCTGTTTCCTTTCAAATAAGTGGTACATCTTCCATAGGAATTTCACGATAAAACCAGATACATACCTTTTAAATCCTATAGAATACGATAAGAATCGATAAAATTTTATCGTAAATCCACGATACAGCATCGGGAATTCCAGTTTCAGAAACCACATTGAAACCGATAGAAAAAATTTTATCGTTTTCTATGGCAAATTTTTAGCTGGGTATAAAGAATGACCACACAGAGAAAATATTTCATTAAATATTACAGTGTAGCACCGGATCAGGGCGCCATATCGGTCTTTTCGAGAAAAATTACTGTGTGATTGCATAGAAACACACATTAATTTTTCTCGAAAAGACTGATATGGCGCCCTGATCCGGTGGTGAACTGTAATATTCAATGAAATATTTTCTACGTGCATCAGTGAGATTGTGATTTAATTAAGATTACCTACACAGCACCATAGTCCCAGAAGAATTCTTAAAGAGTTCATAAAAAACACAATCACTTCGATAAGAATTCATAATGAATTCTTCTGGGACTGTAGTGCTGTATGGGTAAGATCATTCGAAAATGTTCCAACGTGGTAAAAATATAAATGTGTATTTCATTGCTCCGTTGATCAGAAAACCAAGTCATTTTGAGGAAGTTGAATTGATTTTTCAATGCATTCTCAGGGGAAAATTACTGATACATTGCGTGAAAGTTGATTCAATGGAATGAGCTATACTTTTACGTTTGTCGTTACTATAGTAATAATCCTTATTGAAAAAATGGTTTGATATACTATGAATCTAGTTGGACATTTTTGTGACGTTTTTTTTCAGAAGCAACAACCAATATCTCGAAAAAAACATCGTCAGATTTAATTAGATCTCAGCAAATCTGAGTAAAGCTGATTTTCGGCTTCCGAGATCGGATTGGATCTATCCAGACCTCAACAGACCAGAGCAGATCTTGACATATATCGTTAGATCTCTGTAGAACTCGTTAGATCTGGATTGAATACTACACTGTAAAAAATATTCGGGATTTTCCCGAACCTATGGAAAGGAAATTTCCTATACTTGTACGAGAAAAGCGAATTCCCATAGACGTATAGGAATTTTGACATGAAAATATATTGAAATTGCTGTTTTTATGGGATTTTTACTGTAAATTTACAGGACTTTCTCCAAAATTTACGGGAAATTTCCTATCAATGTATGTGTTAATTACTTCACATACATGTGACATTTCCCATAAAAATTTTTCACAGTGTACATTTAATTTTAATGTTTAATTCGCTCATTGATTATCACAAAGTCTGTGATTTGTATCTGTGTACGAAATTTAATCAACACACACGGAGAAAAAAAATCATGGAATGACCACTAGCAAAGATAGTAAACTGGTGACAACTACGAATTTCTGTGCACAGTCGCTAACAGGGACGAATAATAGTTCCTATTTTGGTATATTATGTTGTATTTAAGTATACCCAAATTGGAACCAAAACTCGTCTCTGTTAACGACTATGCATAGGAATTCGTAGTTATCACGAGTTTGCTATATCTTTGCTAGTGATCATTACATGATCTGTCTTCTCCGTGCATATGTGTTCAGAATATCAACAAATATTGCAGTTTTTGAGATGTATAGAGATCTGCATAAATCTGATCAAAAGTTAGATCTAACCCCCAAGAGAACATGGACGTTCAACCAATGTTCGTTAAACTCCAAATAAAGTTTCGGACATTTGCAGATTCATTGAATGTTCGTTGAATGTAAATTTATTTAGAATTAACCTAAAATCTGTTTATTTGACCCATATTCTCTTGAAGACCATACTTATTTTTTTCCGAGATGTTATCTTGGTATAGCAGTAAATTTGCGACTTCTACGATTGGAATTTGATTAGACTATGTGAATTCAATGGTTCATTATTTCGTATTCTTACCAATTCTTCATAGCCAGTATTGTTTTTCTGTGAAAATTGATGAATAATCGTTAAGTCTATGTATTTCGTCAGAATCAGATCTCTTGAAAGTCAATAAAATTTCATAGGAGTTAAATGAATTTCAGCGGCATTCTTATGAACCTAAGTGCAAAATCTAAATATAACGATATTCAAATTCTAGGGTAGACCGAGGTGAATCGGATCATTTTTTGTCAATGAATAAAAATGATCAGAAGGAGAGTTTTTTCAGTGGGTCTGTGAATAAATTCTAATTGCATACATCTTTGGCTTGAGATCTATGCAAAAAAAGAATATTCAAATACACAGTTCTTTGTTCTACAACGGAATAAACATAGAACGGCAAATATCAGATTCGCCCTAAAATGGGGGCGAAGAGGATCATTGATAAAAATGGGACGTATATTAATGGAAAACGAATTTACACTTCGAAACTCTTGTTTGAACCCCATAAATACGTTTACTGTGTGACTCTTCTTGCCGGCACATTTTTCACAAGACCATTTTTTACATCCACTGCCCTGATTCTAGCCTTCGCTGAGTGGATGGCGGAATTTTTCAGAGCGGAAAATACCCGTACCAGTCTTTTGATGCACAATTGTTGCCTCTAAGTCACATATGACTCAAAAAAAAAACTTATGATCCAAATCGTGATCCGAAACATCCTATGTACTATTTGGGAGAAACTCCCAAAAAATCATATTCTAAGAATTAGAATCTACTCTACAATATAAGCCTAGTACATTTTCCTCTCAATATCAGTGGTAATTCTTCTAACGTTCAGAGGAACTGCCACATCAATCCTCTGAAACTCAGAGGAATATGCACTAGCCTCATATTTTAGAGGAATATTCTTGATTCTAGTATACGATTTTTTCAGTGAAACATTCATCTGCTCATGAAGGACGTGGTAATATTGTCTGAATAATTTACTCATCTAATTCAGTACATCACGAACTATACATAGGAATCGGATTGGCGTGATTTTCAACTTATCTTGTTAATGAAAATTTCAAGAATCGCGATAGCGTTTTTACATCACGATAAAATCCTTCTCTATGCACACGATACTACAACCTATGTCATTACCCAGAACTAAACGATGTGCGGTATGGTCATGTTATCCTTTTTTTCCAGTAGTTGGTGAAATAATGTAAGCACTTACATGTTGAAGGAGTGTAATTGACAATAAAAATGATAAACAACAGCGAATATTCTTATTTTGATAAGATTCGCCCTTTGATTCGATTCACCTAGGTCTACTCTATTTCAGTCTTTGTTAATAATTTCATAAAAACGTTTTAGTGACCTGGGGAAAAAATCATATATAATTTGATAATCATATATAATAAAAATATATAATCATAATAATTGTACATTGGCATCGAATCATATATATATATATATGATTCATACATCAACTATATGAGTATAATATGTGATCACATATGAGCATATATTGATTCTAGCCATATATGATCTTACGCTGTGCTGTACCACGGAAAAACCTTGTTAGGTCGCATTTTTTACTAAAATAAGTTTTTTATATCACATGATTCTGTAGAAAATCCTCTATTTCATGACATACTACCGGATAGCGATATGCTATTTACGCAAAAAAATCTAATGATTATGTATATTAGGAACTTTCGAAATATTATTTTGACCTGAAAAAAATTTTATTTAACGTTTACATCCACAAATGTTATTCGAGTCTAACTTGATCGACATTACGAGAGGACGTCCACATTGAAAGTTGATTATTAGAAAGTTCCTCCAGTGAGGATTGAACCCAGGTCCTGCGAGTGGGAAACAAAGCCTGTATCACATTAGCGGATCTACAAGTTGACGACAATGCTTTCAAAGTACCATTTATGAGAATCATGAGAGATGAAAACTTTGAAAAATTTTTTTCCGTGAGATGTATACCAATCGATTCAGAATCTTCTCAAATGAAAAATGAATAGCAATTGAGAGGAACATTTTCTAAAGAGCGCACCTTTGAATTTCACCAAGTGCTGGAGCAAATTGATGACCAAAAATTTCAAAAATTTGTCTTCGTGGGAAGTAGACCAATCGACCTTCCGAAATGGAAAATGAATAGGCCGTAGGAGGAAAGTTTTTTTTGACTTCGACTTGTAAATTCTACCAAATGCTGGAACATCGGGAAAAAAGTTCACGTCAGAATTGGGGTCAATGTTTCATAAAACATCAACATAGAAGATAAGGAAAATTCTTTACACGTGAAGCTTCAAAAATGATCATGATAATTTATTTCTTAGCTGTTACAAAAATTGTATTTCAACCCTTAGTTATCCCAGGTGTTTTTGTTAACTTGTTGTTGCGCGTTACAGTAAATGAAATGGAATTTGTTGAATGATCAAAAATGTACTGTGGCTCTTGGACTCGATCCCTGTTCTTGCTTTGAATCGTATCTCTTCATCCCTATGTACGAAACATCAGATTTTCGAAAACCTCTTGTTCCCTTTAGACCCCCTTGGGGTAACTGAGGGTTAATAGCATTTCTACATTAACAGTATATGCATAAGTATATACAGTCCAACCTCTCAATAAGAACGCAAAAGCCCCCAAGGGGAAGAGTTTTTCCTAGAATTCGAATACCTCCACCAGGCGCGCGCTCCGTGCTGTCTGACGCTTGCTGTCTCTGTCTCTCTTCCCGTCATGCAATCCTCTCAATAAGAACGCCTCAACCCGTACAGTACAACCACCGATTCTCCATCCAGGAATGCGGTGGACTGGAGGTGGAGAATCAGTGGAGGAATGAGAGCCGTGGAAATAAGGGAGAAACAAGGGGGAGTCTCCTTTGAGGCAACGGGACGTGGATTTGTCCGGCCCCTTTATTTTGAATAAAATTTATGTTAGTGGATTCACTCATTGAAATTTGGTTGTGCAAATCGACAGATATGAATTTTATCGAAAATAAAGGGGGCGGACAAATGCCACATTGCCTCTCCGTTGCCTCAACGGAGACTCTCCCTTATTTCCACGGCTCTCACTTCTCCACTGATTCGCCACCTCCAGTCCACCGAAGTCCTGGGTGGAGAATCGGTGGTTGTGCTGTACGGGAACGAGTGTCAATTTTCCCATGACACCCATGTAAACAAGTCCTAGATTGTGAAGGAATACTGTTTTATGCAATACATATAGTTGATGTACATATTATTCCTACGATTTTTAGGAATATTAATTATACATTGCTTTATTTTACGTACTTAGAAGAAGATGTTGAAGAATCCATTTGCCCGAGGCTTCATCTTCAGTGGAAGAATTTGGTTCCCTTGAAAATACCCTACCTGCACTACCTGCAGTTGAATGCGTTGTGAATCAAAAGAACATTCAAACAGACAAAAATAATTTCAATTATTTGTCTCGACCTTTGAGAAGGTTTTCCTCGTTCATGCAAAATTTCCTTATTCCTTTCATCGCTTTTTTTTTTGAAAAATGGAAAATACTATGGAAATTTTGCAAGTTTATGGGAATGGACAGGGGAAACTTTTCTACGGGAACCTTTGGGTATTTTGTACGAAAATCTTTAAATACACACATATTCGTCGAATGTGCATAGAAATAAAATTTATACAATTAACTTGAAAAACAACGGGACGGGATTGATTCAGTACAGCAAAGTTCTATGAAAGTATAGAGACTTATTCAAAACGATAACGTACATTCAATTGATTATTTCATTTTACTCTTTATAGTTCTACTAAGTTGGGCGTTCTTATTCAGAGGTTCGCACGCAAATACAGGCGATCCTCGTTATACGCGGGGGTTATGTTCCCAAAGGTAACCGCGTATAACGAATCCGCGTATACCAGGGCATTGCGTATATGGGAATTAGGGGGTGCGGTCCCAAAAAATTTCAAAACACACAATATGACATTCAAAAACTTCATTTTTTATTATAATAATCGGTAATTTGCATTTGTTTTCTACTCCTTATATAATCTTTGTAAAGTTCTTCATATACTTGCATTGCTGAATCGCGAAAATGTTTAAATTTTAAACTCCGACTCATGATAGGATCCTTATTTATAGCCTCGTCGATAGTCTCCTGTAAAGATGTGACGATCTTCATCATGGTACTTGCACCAAATTCATCAGTATGTGCTTCTTGTACATCGGTGTCGTTATTTTCGATTTGCGTAGTGGTTTCAACAATCTCTTCAAGTTCATGCACTTCTAAATTTTTTTCTTCAGATGAAATCAACTGCAGAAATTCAACTCGAATTTTTCAGATGATCGTTGTTGATTGACAACACGAAGCATAGATTTCATAACTTTTCGAAGATAATAAGCTTTGAAGGTCGAAATTACCGTTTGATCCATTGGTTGAATGAGAGAAGTTGTGTTTGGTGGCAAGTATACGACATGAACATCTGGATGTGCTAGCAAAAGTGAATCACCGTGACCTCGTGCGTTGTCCAGTAAGAGTAAAACTTTAAACAATAGATTTTCTTTAGCTAAAAATTCTTTCACCTCGGGAACAAACGAATTATAAAACCATTCTTTGAAATTAATTTGTGTAACCCAGGCCGTTTTGTTTGATTTCCAAAACACCGGTAAATGTTGCTTATTTTTTCCTTTCATCGCGCGAGGATTTTCAGATCGATACACTAACAGGTTTGCACCGAAAATTTCCTGCTGCATTACTGCAAAATAAAAGAGTAAGACGATCTTTTGATTTTTTGAAGCCTGGTGCAGATTTTTCCTCTTGCGTACTACTTTGTAGTATTTTATCTTTATTGTCTCTGATAGTACGAATAGACGACTCATTAACTTTAAATTTACGTGCAACTTCAGCAATTTTCTGTCCATGTTTTAATGAATCTAAAATTTTTATTTTATCTGTCAACGACATTACTTTTCTTTTTTTTCGGAGCCATTGCACAATAAATTAATTAGGATTTATTCAAAATTTCGTCAACAACAGCAAGGAATTTCGGACATGTACGAATACAATATAACCAAAAACAATAACATCGCATGTTTGACCTGAATTTGTCTCCAGAAAACCGCGTTATTTTGAGACAAATTTGCGCGGAAAACGAGGAATGGCGCATTAGAAAAACCGCGTTATTTTGAAACCGCGTATACTGAATCCGCGTATAACGAGGATAGCCTGTACCCAAAAATTGGAGTTGCGGTGAAAGTGGGGAAAGTACTCGAACAAGAAACTGGGGAAGTGTTCTTATTGGGAGGTCGGACTGTATCACACTGTAAAAAGTTTTTATAGGAAATTTCACATACATGTATGTGAAATAATAACACATACATGGATAGGAAATTTCTCGTGAATTTTAGGAAAAATCCTATAAACTTACAGTAAAAATTCCATAAAAATAGCAATTTTAATATATTTCCATGTGAGAATTCTTATATGTGTACGGGAATTCGCTTTTCACGTACAAGTATAGGCAATTTCCTTTACATAGGTATGGGGAAATCCTGAATATTTTTTACAGTGCATACATATAGATGTATTCTGAGAACTATAGTTGGAGGGAAAATTTGGAGAAAATGGAAATTTCTCACAAATGAATTTGGATGAATTATTCGCAGAAATGTACATTTACAAAAACTGGAAAAAATTTTAGATGGAATTCTGAGACTTTCTTCTGAAAATCTGAATATTTTCATGAGAAATTTGGATAAAATTTGGATAAATATTGCTACCAGGAGGGACATTCGAAAAAAGTCGGAATAATTGGAAGAGAAATTTGGAGGAAACTTGAATAAATATTTCCACGAAGAAGAGCATATATAATTCTTTTCTACTAGGGCAGTATTCTGTAAAAAGTAAAATGGAAGAGTAAGATTCAACCTACGTAAAAAAATAAAGATGATACATGTTGCTGAAGTTTGGATCGTTTATTGACACGAATCAGTAATCGAATAATGGAACATTCAACTACTACAGTAGGAGGCTTTATAAAGACCCAAAATCTGGCAGTACTTCTTCAGAGCGATGGTTTTAGTTCAAAAGAATTGATTTGGAATGTTGAATGATGATCATACGTCAGATTTTCTATGAACAATTCAAACGTAAACAACATGATGGTACAACAATATACAGGCTGTCCCAGAATTCGCGGACCGGATTCCACAGGTATATTCTGCAGCCAAAATGCAATAATCCCCGTTTGAAAAAAATTTATTCGACGCTTAGTTTTGGAGATATGAGCATTTTTAGACTTTTTTTCAAATCCACACCATTCAAAAACACTGTATGTCACATATCTCAGCTTAACACCATTCACTAAGTTGGAAAACGGCGAATCTGTGGAAAAAAATTGAGCTATTTTATCATTGATAGTTCCGGAGCTATAGCGATTTGAAGTTGCTGAATACTGATTGGCTGAAAGCTGAAAAATTTCAAATCGCTATAGCTCTGGGCCTATCAATGATAGAATAGTTTAATTTTTTTGCCACAGATCCGCCGTTTTCCAACTTAGCGAATGGTGTTGAGCTAAAGTATGTAGCATACAGTGTTTTTGAATGATTTGGATTTGAAAAAAAAATCTAAAAATGCTCATATGTCCAAAACTAAGCGTCAAAAAAATTTTTTTCAAACGGGAAATTATTGCATTTTGGCTGCAGAATATACCTGTGAAATCCGTCCGCGGATTCGGGACACCCTGTATAATATCGAATATGTTGATTTTGGATATCCAATCCACGTGTAGTACGTGTGAACAATATATGAGGCATATATAGTATGGGTTAGATGCAGAACCCCTGTGGAAACAGAAATGTGTAGAGTGTGCAGTGGAAGTGTATATGGAGTTGAGGGAATGTATTCTGAACATAAAATGAAACATTTTAGGCATAGAGTTCTACCAGATCATACTTCCTATATGTTATCACATTCACCAGGGTGATACATCACAAATACGTTTTCCATACATACACCTTTCCGTACAAAAAAAATGGATAACCACATAGTTTTGTTACTATCATCAAAATATTTTGTTATGATAACCACCTGTAAATTCAGCAAAATCTTTGTTGATCACATTTCAACCAAAACTCTTTGTTAAAGCAACGAAAATTCTATTGCCATAACAAAACATTTTTTCAGTGTACCACACGGAGAAAAATGTGTATGGTAGAACCAGCAATATAAGAATTGTCAACATTTTATTGCTGGTTATGCAATAAGTTGTTGTAAGTACAGCAACATCAGACTGTTTCGTTAACAAGAATTGCACTGTTGAAAATCACTGGTTAAAATAACAATTCCAGTTGCCATTCCAACTCACAATAAACATTGTTGATTTGACAAAACAATATCAAGCAGCGACAACAATGAGTATCATAGAATTAACAAAAAAAATTGTCGTAACAAAATCCATTTATTGTCAAAACAGCTATATATTCTGAACGTATAAAGCAGTATAATTATTCCCGTGAGAAATTATTGGATCCACTTCGGGAGATAGTTAAAAATGATATCCAAGGGATATACATTCTTCTACAAACCCTTCTTCGATGAAGTTTTTTTTGAATTCACAAACATAAAAATCAATTCTAATTCCTGATTGATTAACAAACCTTACATGAGTTTAACAAACCAATTTGACGAGTTTCATTCGGTTCTGGAAAAATTCCTGTGATTCAAATCTTAATTCATTTATTCAATGGGCACAATTTTATGTTTGTCTTGAATATATTTTCATGGTTAACTCTGAGCAAAGTCGAGGATTACCATAAATGGTAATTCAAGTACTCAATCGTCATCTTGCAGATCCGCTGATGTGATAAATGCTTTGTTTCCCACTCGGAGGACCCGGGTTCGAACCTCGATGAGGCAACTCTCCAACATTGGACTTACCATCGCTTTTTCTTCACATATGAATCAAACCACATCGTGATAGAATGTTTGTAGGGATAAATTCGGATCAGAAATTTTTTGCCTCCGTCAAAAGTAAGATTTTTTCAATAGGTAAGTATAAATTATTGATATAACCACATGATATTGCAAAATTGAATATTTGAATAGTCAATAATGTTGACAATATAATATTGTTGGCAGTTTAGCAATAGTGACGGTCATATTTTTACGATATTTATTGTGGGTTGATATATAACAATATTTTATTGTCATTTCAGCAATATTATTGTTAGTTTTTTTCTCCACTAACAAAAGAATTCTTGATAAATCTTTTCGTATTTTTTGGGACCGAGTATGCTACATGTGATTCAATTCCATTCAATCTTTTTGATTCATTTCAATACCACTTTTCCATCAAGAATCTTGAAAACTGCTTATGATATTAATTTTCCCTTAAAAGAGGTCAAATTTTTCAGTCTCGTTTTTTTTTAAATCTTCCTAATCCAGGTGGTCGAACATTGAGGTACTTTCAGGAATTTTTTCCGAAGAATAGTGAGATGCATCAATATAAAACTTCGACGCCTTATTGTTACATCCAGATGACTCTTAGCTTACGCTTTTATCACGCTCCAACGTTTCATTTTCACCAAGGGATTATTGATATTTCCAATATCCAACAGATATTAACCACAAAGCTGTCCAAAATCATAAGAACAATTTTTGTGATGGAAAGACTATCTATTGAATGTGCTCGAAGGAATTTGTTAATTTGATTAGTGAGAGAAGATTTTATTTGTGAAAGAAAGAAGTTGTCTTTGAAACCATACCCTTACATAAAAGCGACGAAGTTGTAGAGAACTTACAGTTTCAGCCGCAGTCAGTATTCCTAAAATGAATATTATTGCAAACTGGACAAAGACGTGACAAGAGGCCTGCACGGAAAAAAGAAAACAGCAATGGTTACTGTGAATCGCAGTAATTCATTGAGAACAAATGAAAAATCAAATTCACGCCGTTCATTACTGCGTCTCCCAGTAACCGTTAATGTCCAAGCAATATTGACGAATTTCACTGCAGTACACATCACTGTGATCGCGCTAACCCCCTAGCAGAAATCACTCTAGTATTTCTCTAGGTAATTACGAGGCCTCACAAGTTCTTGCAAGTTACTTGCGAGGCCTTGCGAGGCCTAGAGAACGACTAGAGTGATTTCTACTAGGGCCTCCATCATCCAAGCGTGTTTTCATTTGTTTTTCAACTGATTGCTGTTATGGACAGGAACCAGTGCTGTTTTCTTCTTTCCGTGTGTTTCAGCTGATATTGGATCAACTGGTCAATTGCTTTATTAGTTAGAGTTCAACATGAGATCATACAAAAGGAAGATTTGTTGATTAGTTCAACAAGAATAGCGATTTGAAAGTTTAATCCAAATTAGGAGCTCTTATTCAAAATTGATCCCCTCACTTCATCAAGAGAAGAATGACGGGAGATGAAAAAAAATTTTTGTAATCAACACCCCAGGGTGTGTAGTTCTGGAAAAACATGTGACGGCGTATATCTTTCGTTCCTGTTATCCAAGCATCATGAAATTTTTACCACAGTTATGTGCGGGCCTGATAGTGATTCCATATGAGTTTCAACCTGACTTTTGCAAGAAACGGGAGAGGTGAGGAAAAATGTCATAAAAAATTGTGATTTTGCGACCGCGTATATCTCCACTCCCTATTATTCGATTCCAATGAAACGTATAACATGTTCTAGTTATGATCCGATAGTGGTCCCATATGCGTTTCGTACTTATTAGTTAAAAACTGTGGAAAATTTCTTCTCACGAACTGCATGATTTGACAATATTGTAAAAGTATGCCTTCTCTATGTCCATATCATCCGGATTCCATGGATCCTTGAGTACATTCAATTCACGGGGTATTCATTGTACGGTATAAATTTCAGGCAGATCGGAATTGAGGGAAGAAAAAAGTAAGCGGTGAGCTTCTAAACAAAGTTGTGAACTTTCGTAAATGCCGCTATTACGCGGATATCCTCGAACATACGTAGACGAATATACAAAAGTATGATAATCGAACGTCGATTGCATGAATGTGGTACATTTCGAATGTGCAATGTACCCCTGTAGAAATTTACCATTGGCGCTGGCATGGCGCAATGTAGATGAAGCATAGCCGAGGCTTGGCAACCAAGCATGGCGTAACACTGAAATGATAACATCATTTTATGATTTATCGATGTGTTTTTCCAATGGAGCCCCATCATTGGTGCAGAAATCGCAATGAAATAGACCATCACTGGCGAAGAATAGAAAAATTTGTTTATCAATGTTGCGCCAATGATAAAACTGTGAAAAATAATTAACCCAAAAATGTATGAAAATTATGCGCATTTCACAATTTCCAGTGTATGTTATTTGGGACAGTATTGTGTTTGCCTCATTTATTCGTAAACAACTCAGTCTTTTTTGTTGCTAAAGTTTCCCATGAGGAATATACACAATATCCCTAGCATGTATATACCATGGGGCCCACCCCGGGCCAGCATGGGCCCCATCTTGCCAATATGGGCCCAAGACTGGGCCAGAGTGGGACCAAAATTCTTACACGCTGAGGATGGACCAGCGGTAGGAGCTCTCTGGTGTAACCTGTAACAAAGAACGATTGACTGTTCTTCTAGAGAATTATTTGAGCCTTATATATTCCTTGTATACATCTCTCACTACTCGCAAGAAACATTCGATCGGTAACTTAGCTAGCAGTTCAGCTATCAGAAGTTAAAATTAAGGAGCATGCCAATATTGAGCCATGCTATGACCAATGATCGGCACTACATTGAAAACTAATTTTTGTCCAGACTAGACCAAAGTTTGTGGCAATATTCAACCACGTTCCAAAAGATCCTCACTTCCAATAGAATCTATCGTTCAGTCAATGTTGGACCAAGGCTGAGCCCAGCAAGCGCCGAGCCTGATGGAATTGTGAATCAATGGTAGGCTGATAACCTCAATTCGTTGAACACCGATATCGGTGCGACATTTTAATTGTTGTTAATCAACATTGAATAGTTATAAATTGCCAAGCTTCGGCTGTCAACATTCCGTCAAGCTATATTCTATTGTGAGCATTGGCAGAAGCTAAACATTTTTATATGGGTATGTACTAAGTACATCAATTATACTTCAACGAGTGTCATTCGAACATTCTATGAACTTCATTATATGTTCTAATCTTGATAAAGACATATTTTTGCGATTTGATGCATATTCTGTTGTTCCGACGATCATTCAATTGCATCGATAAAACACATTTTGGAATGAAGAAATATGCATTTGAATGGAAGGAATATTTCTTTGTCACGATTAGAAGGAATGATTTCCTTGTCTGAATGGATTTTTCTTATGGTATACAAACAGAATTCATTCTCAGAACCACTAAAAAAGTTTTCCTTTTGATCATTTTTGTTCATTGAAAAAAAGTGAGCCAATTCGCCACGGTCTACTATACTATGACCGTTCAACCAATATTCGAAATATATTCTATGAACATTTCAATGAGCCCGGCATGTAGATGTGATTATACATATACCCGAATAACAACATATATCCAACGTATATACGAAATAGAAACGTGCATAGAGCGTACGAATGAGATACGAAGAATATATGATGAACGTTCAGGGAATATTCGAATATCGCACCTGTAGAATAGCCTCATTGGAATCTGCATAGAATATATTTCAAATATTCGTTGAACGTTCATAGCACATTCCGATGCTACTTGATATTGTAATAAGAATCTTGTACACGGGAAAAAATAATGTTTGAAAAATTACTACATTTCTACTAAATTGGCAAGAGAAAATAATACACAGAGAGAAATAGATGCCAATGGGTATAAGAAATATTATACTGGTTAGTAGGAGTGTGCGGGTATTCAACATTTTCGAGTATTCTCGAAAAAAGTCGAGAGGCGTACTCGTCGAGTCGAATATTTTTTACTACTCGAAATTTTTCGATTAATGTGTCGATTTTTTTTAAAATCATCAGAAATCATGTTTTGCAAATAGTAGAATATTCTTAGAAAACATGTGGATTCGTTATCCCTTATCACATATTCACATATAGTTCATATTTATATTCATACTCATAGATGTTATATATATTGTTCGAGTACTCGGCTCGCCTCGACTGGAAAAAATCACTATGAACACACCCCTACTGATTGGCATATGAGATACTTGTCTTTAATAACTTTTTATTATACATTATGATCTGTATTCTACTCTCTAAAAATTTTAGAGTGAGATTTCACTTCTCAGCCAGCCAAAAGTGAGTTTGTCGAAATTTCGAGTGAAATTTCTGCTCTTTTAGAGCGACAGTCTAAGGTTTGAAGTTAGAAACTCACAGCCATTCCAATTCTAGAGTGAATTGTTCACTCCCAAGGAGTGAAGGCTCACCCCAAACGAGTGAAAATCCCACTTGAAGCGGACTGGCTCACTTCTGAGACTTGTGGAGTGAAACACGTGATTTGTCACTCTTTCGGATTTGGAGAATACTCCTTAGCATATTCGGAACCAGAATAAATCACTGAAATTCTGTTTTATCTTGCCAATCTACACCCAGAAAAATATATGGGACAGATTACCATTCGCCCCAATTCTCATCGCGGCTTTAGAATAGGAAGTGAGTGATGACTCGCGGTTTGGTGATTTTACGATGTTGACCTCTCGTTTCCATGGTAACGTGAACAGTTTATCCTACTCAATCTGATTTCGAATGGGACTTATTACAATTTAGAAATATCTGTCACCAAATTACTATTCTTCATAGTAACTGTTGCCGCATACCTTTCTCCGTGTAATAGAAATATAGAGAAAAGTAGGCTACGTTGAGACAAATATCGGTTGAAACCAGGGACTGGAACGTTATTCACTTTCGTTACCCATTATATATAAAATCTATATAATAAATATATAATTTGTGTACAATATATATATATATATATTATTATATATTTTTTATATAGAAAGAGTAACGAAAGTGAATAACATTACAGTCCCTGGTTGAAACAATCCCAAGCAGCACAACCACGTGTATAGGAGATTCGTAAAATATTCTTATAACATGCATTTGGTACAGCTAAATACTGAACGTTCTATGAACGTGCAATGTTTTTGCTGTACCAAATGAATATAACGAAGTGGCACTTGGGATGGAAAGGATTCTTTATGAACTTTTTCTGCTTTAGTGTACAGTATAGGATATTTATTATACAGCACAGCTTTACGTAGTTCCCATTATCATATGAGTGCCATTTTTACCTTGTTTCGAAACTACAACTACATTATCCACGTAGATTACGCGCCTAGCAGCTTTAAACGATACAGCTAAACAAGTATATCTAACGAGATTAGATCTGTCTGTGGTTTTTCGTACTTGGATATATCGGTTTCACATTAGACGTTCACGATGTTCCACGGTATCGATATTTTATATACAATTGTATGAAGTTTTTATCAATATTTTATGAAATTCAATATAAACTCAACAAAATTCCCATTAAAAATATCGATCCCGTGAAATATCGTGTACCTCTACTCCACATGGATGGAATCTACTCGAAAATATTTCAATCGAAAGCTTCCGCTGCGAGGAAATTTTTACTGGAAAATTTCACTACTTTGCTGGAAGTCATTAACCAGTAAATTGGACTGAAAGTTACAGTAAACTTACAAAAATATTCTAGCACATTCACTGGGATTTTACTGGAAAATTGGAATCGCAGTCCAAAATATTAAAAATTTCAGAAAGTGTATTAGGAAATGAATTTACTGGAATTTTCCAGAACCCAGACCCACCATTAAGATTTCAGAACGAAATTTGTGCTCAGTTGTTCTTATGAGCATAGTTCATGTTGATTAGTTGTAAATGGAAGTGATTAAAGGAATGTTTCAAATGTTTTATAGTTTATATTTCACTGATGTATTATTTCGTAAAAGCTCGGAGTCTGCGTTTTTTTAGGAGGTCTGAGCCAACTTTCTTGTTACTTATGAATTCAGCGATTGTTATAATATATCCTTAAGGATAAAAGTAAATACGCTGGGTTTCAAATTGTATATGTTGTATGCTTGATATATTGAATACAACACTACCTTCCGAATATGTGTAATGATGGTTTCAGAAGAGGTTATTCACTCACGCCTAGACTCTGTATAACTGAAAGTAGGGATGAAAGGTTATCGATTGGTGGATTCGAGCCTTCTACCATTCCAGTTGACCGCGCCTCCTTCGTGGTGCGCATCTTTCAACGCATTCACTGAGAGTTTGGCCGATGCGCGCTATGTGCTCTTCTACGTGCACTTGATTATGAAGGATAAAATGCAGAAAAGAAGCATATATATCATGATGGTCTGACCACATTGTACACTTGCGCATGCGTCCCAATACTTTATCGACTTCAGCTCTTGGACAACCAAAAAATGCTTTTCAGATTGTGTGAATAAAAACATTATTAACCAGATATCGCATCACAATTTAGTATCTTCTAAAATGATTACAGCGTCCTAAAATGCATGTATTATCGAGCCTACTCTTCAACAAACTCTTCTCTCAGTGTATGAGGTCTGGAAATGATCAGAAAGTTAACTTAAATCAATTCGTATAGCACTATAAAAGTATGTCCGATTGTTTCTCGTTATCGTTCAAAGAGAGAACTTGATCAGCATACTGTTTACAACACGGCGAGTGTCAGAATTTGACTGGCAAGCCCGCGAAAAAAAGTGTGTCATCTCAATTCTACGAAGATTGGACTCCTTCTCTATCACTCAAGCCAACCGCCGATTACTTGGATAGGGGTACTTTCTTTGCTTATATCAACTTGCACTCGATCTTCAGATTTGCATATCTAGAAAACTGAGCCCCATTAGAATGAAAGCCAAAATCAAAATGAATGAATAGTTTTTCCGACGAGTACCAAATTTACGCGTATATGGACCTCTCATAAAAAAGTAGCTCCCACCACTGGCGATCTCTCCTTGGTAGTTGAGAATAACACAATTTTCATGTTAAATCTTGAGTTGAATAAAATTGGTGTCATTTTTATACTTTTCTCCACTTTTTTGAATGATTGTATATTATAAATCATTCAAGACTTGATTACACAAGGAGCGTCTGTAGAAGTTACACATGTCTGTGTAACAGAGAATTCATGACACACGGATTTTTTAACGGATTCATACAAAATTTCCAAGTGTGCACCAATGTTCAAGGTCTAAATATTGCTCATCGAGATCAGGAAATTGAAAAAAAAAACTTGGAGTCGAATAAGATCCAATGATTCAAATTAGAGATTGGGTCCTAATTTGGACGAACAATTTCAGAATTAAAAATAAGAGTCAAGAACGGTTCTTCAATCAATTTCAAGGCCATTGATCAATACATTGAGCAAGATAAAACGTTTCTAACTAGGTACTCGCACAATCGAAGATTATTGGTATCAAAGGTTATCGATAATTGGTGAATTGGAAACATTCATTTTTTAAGAATTTTGAATGGTTATTCTTCAGAGGGTCGATTGTAATTACCTCATGAGGAACTCATTATCAACTCATCATCATGAACTCTCCAAAAAATCTGGAAGAATGTTTCAAGCAACTCATGAACTGATTGAAAAGTGTTCAGGAGCTCAGAAACTTATGATGAACCCATAAACAATTAATATGAAACTTGTACACGGAAAAAAAAGTATGGCTATTATAACGATCTGAAGTATGGTTAAGAAGAGATAGCTGTAGTGACAATACTGTATCGCTATGGTGACGATATAGATGGCTATGCTAGCGATCTATATCGTTCCTCGAATGATTTGTATGATCATAGCAACGATACTGATACCACTAAAGTTTGGATAGTCATCACAACTATCCAGTATCGTTATGACAGCGATATTTTTTCCTCCGTGTAAGGAACTGCACTGTTAGAAATTTCTGATTGAATTTTCAATCACATGTAATGGAAGCAATTTCCACTCACGTGAATGAAAAGTAATGTACAGTGGTATTGAAAATTCAAGAACCAGTTCTTTAAATTTCATGCACATGTTCTTGATTGTTGAGAGAAATCATGATTGAAAATTCAATAACAGGTTCTTTAAATTTCATGCACATGTTCATGATTGTTGAAAAAAAAAATCACCTTCACAAGATGTGAATGCGGGACGTCGAAGTCGGACGCCAAAGCTCTGTCACTCAAGCCGCTGCCACTTATGTGGAAGGGAGCATTTTTCTGCTTATATGATCTTGCGTTCATTCTTCAAACTTGTGAATCAAGATGTACTTGTAATGTAGAAACACTGAACAAACCGTGTGATCTAACTAGTACATAGTTGAAGTGGATACGTGGATGACTTCGTCAGAGCGTTAGTATATAGGGTGACCCATAGTGAGAAAAATTTTATTTCAAGGGCGTATTCTGCAGCCGTAATGCAAGAATTTCCCGTTTTTTTGAAGGTTGGTTTTTGAGATATGAGCATTTTTAGATTTTTTTCAAATCCAAACACACTTGGATCATTTTTGTTATTTTCAGTTGGATGCCATTAGAGCCATGATTTGATTATAATTATAATGATATTATTGGGTTATTATACTGGATTAAATTTTTCTAAGTTTTTTCAATCACCTGCACGGAGAAAAATAATACAATGAAAATTACAACATTTTCTAGTGAATTAATACTATATATCTAATGTCTTGAGAAGTACTCCTCAAATGTGGAATAGAATACTGTAACTGTAATAATTTTTACTACATTCTGTAAGAAAGCCCCTGAGACCGTCAGGTAATTGTGACGACATTTGACGAAAGAATACTATTTTACTACATTATTTTTCTCCGTGTGTACATTAATTTCAATTTTCATGTACAATAACTTGAAAATTCAATAACATGTATTTGGACTCCTATTTCAGTTCACAAAAATTGAATTTTCATTCACATATGTACACTGTAAAAAAAAACTGGAAATTTACTTTGCACCTGGACTGGAAATTTCCAGTGTTAGTACTGGAATATGGATATTCCACACGGAAAAAAGAAAACAGCACTGGTTACTGTCCATAACAGCAATCAGTTGAAAAACAAATGAAAACACGCTTGGATGATAGAGGTTAGCGCGATCACAGTGATGTGTACTGCAGTGAAATTCGTCAATATTGCTTGGACATTAACGGTTACTGGGAGACGCAGTAATGAACGGCGTGAATTTGATTTTTCATTTGTTCTCAATGAATTACTGCGATTCACAGTAACCATTGTTGTTTTCTTTTTTCCGTGCAGTACATGGACAGAGATTTTGCTGGTACGGTACTGAAAATTTACCAAGCATAACTTAAAATCAGTCTTTGTACTGGGATTTTGAAGTTTGAGATTGTGTACTGAAATTTTGCCATGATTTCGCGGAAATTTTACTGGCTCGTACTACAATTCTACACGGAAAAAAGAAAACACCACTGGTTACTGTGAATGAGAGCGATCGGTTGAAAAACAAATGAAAACACGCTTGGATAATGAGGATTAGCGCGATCACAGGGATGGGTATTGTAATGAAATTCGTCAGTGCTGGCTGGACAGTAATGAGAACTGAGGAACGCAGTACTGCATGGAATGAATTTGAGTTTCAGTGTATTTTTGTGATTCACATTAACCATTGCTGTTTTCTTTTTTCCGTGTACAGTCTTTGTGCGCCAGAAGAAAGTATCCTCTCAAAAGGATTTGGAAGAAATTTCGAATTTGGGGAAAAAATCTAATCGTTGATATACTGGAATTACACAGGTTTTGAACTGCCATTTTCAGGTTGTGTGATAGAATTTTCCAGTTACTATGCAATTGTATTATACAGGTTTTAAACTGCAATTTTCAGGTCGTGTGATGGAATTTTCCAGTTATGTTGGAATTCAATCACTGTTGCCCTGAAATTTCCCACTTTCATTGGACTTCGTCATTTCTGGCCGGAAAAATTCCAAGAATTTATATTAAAAATTTCCTGATTGAGGTTTTGAATAATAATTGTAATTGTAGCGAATAAAATTCATTTATGAGGTTTTTCGAAGACTTATTCCTTTGTGTATTCTAAATATGAAGCATATGTAGTAACCCCAGCTGGCCTTCCAGCATGTCACGCTGTGGCTCATCGGTTAAATCTTAGGTTTCAGTTGGTAGGCAGATAGGAAAGTGTATGTTCAAATCCCGTGAGGTAGATATGACTTCCATCCATCCATATGAATGATCAAGTTTCTCAACCATCTTGAAACACAAGACTGTGCAAAATCACTTTGCGTCAGCAATTTTTTTTTTAACTTTCATGAATATTTTCAGCAATAATTTTCCAATACATGTCCTAGAAAAGTCCAGTTCGTGTACTGAGAAATTCCAGTACTGAGGCTCAGGAAATTTCCAGTTTTGATGCTGAAATTTCATAACATTTGTACTGAATTTGTGCAGTACAAATGTGCTAAAATTTCCCGGTACATGTACAGGTTAATTGCTTCCAGTACATGTACTGGAATTTTCCGGTGAAATTTTTTTACAGTGTACATGAAAAGTACATGAAATTTCAAGTAATTTTTAACAGTGTGGTCATAGTTTGGGTTGACTTGATTAAAACTTGTATAGGGAGGTTCCCGCAAATACCTCTTATAAAACTACAAGTCATGGGTAACCTTGAACCTGAGTGGTTCCGGACTAGAACCTAAGGGATCCCGAACGGGATCCTGAAGGGTAACACACATCCCGAGAGAAAACTTGACTGGTCTCGGATAGGAATTTGGACGCGCATGCGAATTTCGCCGTACTATCTGTCTGGTCATTTTCAACTGGAAAATCTGAACAAAATCAAAATATCCTCAATCTAATATTGAACTCATCTAAGAGCAACGTTCAAGATATCTGTTAGGCATATAATACACAGAGAGAATTCTATACTCAGAACCCAAGCAGCAACAGAATTTCAAAGTATATACGAAATAGGAACGTTCGTAGAATATGTACGGATGAGATACGGAGAACATATATTGAACGTTCATAGAATGTTTCAAATATACTTAGAATGTACATAGTACATTCGAAATTTACGATATTCATTCAATCGACGTTCAATTAATGTACCGTCGTATATTCGAATGTGCATAGAACATATTTCGAATATTCAAAGAACGTTCATAGTATATTCTGGTGCTGCTTGGGGAGTCTTAGACAAAGTATCGTATCGGTGGGATATGCCTAATTATGACGATGGGAACCATAACTGTGTATTCTCTTTTTACTTTCCCCTAGCACGGATGTACCATGGGACCAACCCTGGCCCAGCATGGGCCCCATCCTGCCAATATAAAACTGGGCCTGAGTGAGACCAGAGTGGGCAAGAATTCATACACGCTAGGGTAGATATTAAACTCAACAGATACGAAAAAAAATTGTCTCGATTCCATACCCATTGTCTCATATCTAACGAAAACAATATTTGTCTTGTCCCAAGTGCGTTTGCTTTGAACCAAAAAAATATTTTTACGGTTCAAATTCAAGTTTTAAATTGCTCTTGAATTGAAACAATATTTCCTTGGTTCAAGGTGAATGTACTTGGGACAAGACAAATATTGTTTTCATTATATATGAGACAACGGGAGTGGAATCAAGACAAATTTTTCATCTGTGTACTGAACTCAGGAGAGTTGTGTTAATCTGTCGCTCGCTTATGATTTTCTTCGTCACAATAAAGTACACGGAAAACAGAAAATGAAAAAATGTACTATGTAGGATGACAAGGCGTCGCTTCATGTCTTTAAATGGACAGTTTTACAAAGTATATTGCGAAATGATTCAGATCGTAAGAGAAAAATCAATTTTTGTCTTATACTATGAGTTATTTGACAATAAATTTTATAAACATTTTTATTCAAAGGTTCAAAGCGATGCGTTGTGATCCCACGTGGTAAATTTATCCATTGCCTGTTCCCGTGTGTATTCCATGGTTACCATATGAATACATCAATTTTTACTATATTTTTTTCCGTGTACACTGAGAGAGATCCGTCATTGAAAATTACTGCAACTAAAATTTTGTTGTCCTAATTGAACTTTAATTGGCGTGAATAAAAATCTAGTTGTCTGGAATGCGAATAGAACAGTTTATTCAATGTAAATACAAGATTTAGCCGTGATAAATAAGATATATTTGATTCAACTGAATTTTCATTAAGAATAGCCAAAGTTCCTAGCTGTCTGATGGGGTAGACCGAGGTGAATTGGATCACTTTTTTCAATGAATGAAAATGATCAAAAGGAGATTTTTTTCAGTGGGTCTGTGGATAAATTCCAATTGTATACATCCCCAAGCAGCAACAGAAGTTCAGGGTATATACGAAATAGAAACGTTCGTAGAATATACGAATGAGATACGAAGAATATATAATGAACGCTCATAGAATATTCGAATGAGACTGTTTTAAATATACTGAGAACGTACATAGTATATTCGAAATGTACGATATTCATTCGATCGACGTTTGATTGACGTGTCATCGTATATTCGATTACATACGTTCGATGAATATGCATAGCAACTATGAAACGGTCTCATTGGAATATGCATAGAACATATTTCGAATATTCGAAGAACGTTCATAGTATATTCTGGTGCTACTTGGGTCTTTGGCTTGAGATCCATGCAAAAAAAGAATATTCGAATACACAGTTCCTTACTTTACAATGAAATAAACATAAAATGACAAATATCCGTTTCGGCCCCAAATCGGGGGCGAAGAGGATCATTAATAAGCATGGAACGTATATTGATGAAAAACGAATTTACACTTTGAAACTCTTCTTTGAAGCCTACATACGTATAATAAATGAAAGAATTTCATACCACGCACTTGTGGCAAATCAATAAGGAAATTCATCAATACAATTTTGATTGAATTATTGTTATTACGTATCATTACCAAAATTATCAATTTCAGAAATTTTTTTGATATTCTTACTCATTTGAGTTATTCTGAGTATGTATCAGGTTACGGGTTTTCAACTTCATTTCAAGTATGTATAATTCAACTTCCAAGAAAAGAATATCTAAAAATAGTGTGTTGGTCTATATTTGTCATGTCTTCTTTTCATGCAGATACAAATCAGTTTCTGGTACTTTCTTCAATCAGAAGAATGTATTGCATGTATGCTAGGTGATTTCCTTTCAAGATGTTTTTGAAATGCCACTTTCTCTTTTTTTTCAACTTCTCTCAATGCACCATCCATATTGAATACGATCTAAGTTTCTCCGAAACCGTTCCAAGTTTGTTGGGAGATCTCCAGAGTTTTCTTTCGGCTACAATAAAACCAATTCTTCGATTCCAAGATATTTGCATAAATTTGTTATGTGAATCTTTGGGAAACCTCTGTTTCTGTGAATTAAGACATCCATCAGGAGTAGGAGAATTTCCAATGTCCATGACTGAGTTGATATGTCAAAGATATTCAAAAGCAGAACTAAAATTGAATTCTGATAGAAGAAAAAACTCTGAAACTAGTGTAATTGCCCTAAGAATAGAGATTTCAAAAAGGTAGCATTGGTTATTGGAAATGATAGTTAATTGATGATAAGTACGAATTTCTGTACAATATTGCTAACAGGACGAGTGGTGTTTCCTATTTTGAGGATACCATATTGTAAATTGCATTTGAGCATACCAGAATAGAAACCATCACTCAACTCTGTACACGGAGAAAAAAGATCTACTAAAAAGTACCATACTTCATAGTGTTCGAGCATCAGTCTTGTCCAGATCCAATTATTCACATGAAAATATCTACAAAAGTAGTATACTTCTTTAGAAAAGTCCAAGCCAGTATGGTACTTTTAGAGGTACTTCCACGTAAATAATTGGATCTGGACAAGACTGATACTCAGACATTATAAAGTATGGTCCCAGGTAGCACCAGAATATCCTATGAACCTTCTTAGAATATTCGAAATATGTTCTATGTACATTCGAATGAGACCGTTTTATAGGTGCTATGCATATTCATCGAACGTATTTAATCGAACATACGACGGTACGTTGATTGAACGTCGATTGAATGTATATCGTACATTTCGAATGTACGTTCTAAGTATATTTAAAACAGTCTCATTCGAAGATTCTTTGAACATTCATTATATGTTCTTCGTATCTCATCCGTACATTCTACGAACGTTTCTATTCCGTATATACTTTGAACTTCTGTTGCTGCTTGGGAATGTCAAATTGAAGTAATTTTCATATCAAACACACTTGATATGTTACTTGCATATTACACGAAAAATTTGTTAATTTGACATACGTTTACCAACACACCAATGTAAATTAGATGTACCTGATGTATTAAAATTACATTTCAACATTTTTTATGATATTCTCATGACATCAACTTTAAGTAAGTCATTGTTTCTAATTTATGTAGGATTAAGATTTGGAATCGGGTAGTTTAATATACAATAAGAGTCACTGGTTTGTATTTACAAAAGACATCTGAAGTGAGTTGAGAAAGTCATTCACATAGGATATGTCAATTGAACATTTTTATTCAATGTGAACCGTTTTGGACATAAAAAAATATGTTATATTTCACGAATTTGTTTCAACTGTGTATATTCAATTACATACGTTCGAAGAATGTGTATACACCAATGAAACGGTCTCATTGGAATGCGCATAGAACACATTTCGAACATTGGAAGAACGTTCATAGCATATTCTGATACTACTTGGGTGTTTACAATTCAATATCATTTCTACCAATCATTCCAGTATCTTTTTCCTCAGTACATATGAAATCATTATCCACCAAGAGGAAAATTCTTTTGAACTAATGGAATACTCCTTCTAATGGTATCTGTGGAAGATTTATGAAATTGAATAGAATGTTGAAATGATTCAGGGATCGTTTCCTCATACGAATAACCGTTAATTCATTTCAAAATACGTTCGTCTGATTCAGTGGAATAGCCTTGGTCGTGATAAAACATCTCACTGAATTGATTAGATATTTTCCTATGACTTCTGGCGTATTTTTCTTCAAATAAATTTTCCTTTCCGTAATTATCAGTATATATAATCTTGTGGCACAAAACATCTTATAATATTCTATGGATGCATGTACTCTCTGAACAAAATTAGCACAACGTTTCTGAAATATTCCAGACACGACTAATGTCCTACGATTGTAACGTTTCAAATAAAATATTTCAAACTAACAACTCTGCAACGTTTCTGAATCATGAAACATTTTTGAAACATTTCAGTAATCTTCTTCTGAAGCGTTTTATTCGAAACATTACAAAGGCATGCTTTTAATGTCTTACAGAACATTAGCAATCTCTGGGGCGTTCCAGAAATATTCCACATTTTGGCCGGTGGCTACACACAAAGAATTTTATCGCATAGATTACTGTAATAATTTTGTGATAGTGGACAACTTTGATATTGGAACTGAAATCAATAAATTCTTATAGGATTAAGAATTCCTCTTATTCTTTCTTGATATATCCATACATAAAATTGAGGCATTTTACATCCAGAGAAAACATTTTCAAGGGCAATAAAATATCTTACTGAACAGTCGGAAAGAAATAGAGGATCGATTCAGATGAAAATCTATTGAATCAGTCAAGTATCCATTCGATCAAACAAATGTTTAGTATTCAACCAAATATTTTGTCAATGAAAATGGCAATGTACCAGCAATGTTGTATCCCTAGTACTGTACCTCATGTGAAACGTTGTTATGTTTCGATTCCGGATCAGTACTACCAAATCAACTGCCCTTGAACCGGTTGTTTGTATTTGCCAGCGCTGGTGACTCCGGCAACGGTACTGCGCCAGTATGGAGCCAGGTTTCAATTTCCACATCAGACATTATTTGTACATTTCTCTTCACGGTTGGAAAAGTATAATTGATCTTCGTTGTTCTTCAAAGGTAAGTATATTCCACATGAATTGAAATTGTTTCTGTAGTAATATCCATTTTGACGTTAGTATATTTCAATTTCCCATAAAAACAATATGTAATTCATACTAAGGAATTTTCTTCGTCATAAAAGTTTTAATACGCATGAACTTACATGCATTTACGAACATGACTTACGAATATTCATAGAATATTCCCAACATTCATCGTGCAAAAATACAGGATGAAAACGACGAGAAAGTAACTTAGTGTTATATTCATTTGATGAGTAAATCTAAGACGCGACCAGAAGCAGGGTTCGTAACAAGAATATCTTACACTTCGTTCATTGGCCTATTCCCATAGAATTAGAAATATGATGGAGTCTATCCAAAAGATTAAACCAATTGACCCCATGTACAGTAATTTGTTACGGACCCAGGCCCAGGGAGGAGAAAGCCCACCCAACGTCTTTGTAACGAGGACATTGCTGCAACAAGCAGGTGCGCGTAATTTCACACTTAAGCATGTAACAGGTGACATTACATATGTTATATTAAGATTCTGTGTTGACTATATATCACCAATGTACACAATATTATAATAATATAAAGAATGTGATGTAACCTGTTACATGCTTGAGTGTGAAATTACTCGCAACCAGCTTGTTGCAGTAACATTCTCGTTACAAAAACTGTGGTGTGTTAGGTGGGGAGTTGTCAAATTATGGTAAAAAGTTCTTTACCTACAAAAAAACTTGGTTGCCTCTCTTTTTTGGGGAAGAACTTTTGAGTATGAAATGTATTTTATACATGAAGAAAACACATTGAGAGAAATTTTGGAGGTTACTGTAACTAAAACGTCTCAACCAAATATTCTTAGTAAAAACTACTAAAAATTTGATTAATTCAACTAAGAAAGTATAGTACATACAATCAAGTGATGAATCAATTATACTTCATTGGTTAAATCAATCAAATTTTCAATAGCTCTCATTAGGAATGTTTAGTTGAGATGTTTTATTTACAGTGACTATAAAAATTTCTCTCAGTGCAGTATAGGAAAGATTTCTATTGAGTTTCACCATAATTTATGGATAATCAGTGCTGGTATTGAACGAATAAGGATATATTCAATCATAATTCGGGAATTTATTATGGACAACCTGAATTTCAGACGATCAGCTTTCAGAAATTGCCAAAACCAAGGGGAAAATAATCATCGCTGTGTGTCAAATATTCGACCTATATTATATTGCTGGAGGCAATCGTGTAAAGCAAAAAGTATAATCGAAAATTTCCCCATGAATTAGAATCAATAAAGTTATACGCGTATGGTCATTTCTTTGATCTTCCTGTAGGACCGTTTGATATTGGAAAAATAATGCAACCGTGTTCGACAATAATATATCTATACGGTGAATGATGTTTACCGAAGATCCCCAAACGAACGTTTCGTCTCCACTCTTGGAATTGGGTTGGAGGCGAGAGAGGTTCAAAGCGTTTGATATATTTTGAAATGGATTGTTGAATATTCTGTTATTAAAGTTCGCTTTCCCAACTTTCATTTCAAAGAGATTCATGTTTGATGCCACAATGCGACGCAATCAACACTTTGGTATTCTTCTCACGAGTGGTGTTAGAAAACTTGCTTTCTGTATAATAAGGCTATCACGCGTGGGCTCTGGTGAAACAGGTTTCTCTGAAAATCTCTGAAAATTCCACTGGAAAACTCTGAATCTTACTGAAGAACTATGAAAAACACTGGAAAACCATATAAGAATCTGCGAAACTCTGAAAACCTTTAAAAATTTTTTCAAACTCTGAAAAATCTTGAAACAACACCATTGAAAATCTCTGGAAAATTCTGAAAAACTCTCACTCATCAGGCACGTTTTCCCACTAAATACCTGCTTCCAAGATAATCTTACTAAGTGTATATCGCTATGGGTAGAAATAGTAAAATGCTTTTGACAACTAATGGAGTGTTTCAACTGTCGATGAGTGGTTAGTGAAAATACTGAGAGTACATGAAACTATTCCTACCAGAAGTCATCCACTTTGAAAACATCCTATTGGTTATCAGGAGTATTTCACAGTTTCTACCAATAGGGATATACTATTGGGTTGTTTCCAATAACTCTTTCGAGCAGGAGCAAGAGCAATTATCGGAAACACCCTTGAAGTTGCTATATTGATTAAAAGAAGTGATGCAATTCTTGACCAATAAGACATCATTTGTCTTTTTCCCCAGTGAAATTTCCCATAGAAATTTTTTAGAGTCTGCCTGAAAATGAGCAGTCGAATAAAAATATTCGAGACGTCTTGAAAAACGCAATATTTTTCATTTGGATTTTTATTCCTTTTTTTTACCTCAATATACTTTTTTTGTAACAATGATGTTGTTGTATTGACAATAAATATCGTAAGAATATGATCATAGTATTACTCAATTAGTATTTATATGATATTGTCATTCCCAAATATTCATTGACACGTTCATTGAAGATCCACGTACATTTGGATTTTCATTCCTTTCTATACCCCAATATACTTTTTTGTAACAATTATATTGTTGGATTGACAATAAATATCGTAAGAATAAGATCGTTATATTACTCAATTCATTGAAGATTCATGCAACTGACCAAATTTGGGATATTTCTAATCCGTAGTATGAAGGACATAGGAATATGTACAGGGTCGCAGAATTAAGAAAAGCGCAAGCGCAATCTTCCGTTATACTGATTCTCTTGCGAAGCACATGGTCGACTATCGGGGGTTCTGTCCCGCGATCCTGCTGCCGCCTTCCTCTTGTTCCATATCCTTACACCCACAACTGCACGAAACACGAAATGCTAAATGATGTTTTTGCGTGAATCAAATGGCAAGTTGAATTAAAAAAAAAAACAAAATACTTCTCTTAAAGTGTGTTCAAATTAATCTTTAAAAACGAGGTCGAGTTGAAATGAAAAAGTCAGGGCTGATTAATAGTGAAAATAACAGAGATCGAGAACCTGAATTCTTTCTCCGTGCCTGACCTACATGAACATAGGGTTACGATTAGAAAGAAGCGATATGTTTTTTTTTTTTATTAGTAGTGAACTCAATCACTTCCGCCTACAATCACCGAAGAATGTACTTGGGTGTTAGTGTATAGTGAATAAAATATTTGTGATGTTTTGATTGTGAGTTTTCAATCATTCTGAATATCATATGATATAAATTGATCATTGATTCGAAGTTTCATGTTCAATTAGATGTTGCGGGTTTATGGGTAAGTACTTTCGCATGTACCTAGACAATACAACTAGTTTACAAAGTGTTTTTAGGAAATAATTTCTGAACATCATTCATTTTGAGAAAATTTTTTGAGAATATGGTGGATTATTCAGTTACATGCTATGGGAGTTTCAAAAGTATGTCCGTTGTGATAATGGAAATGGAAACATATGGAAGTTTAAAAAGAACATCTAATGTGGCTGAAAGGATTTATAATGCATCCAGGAATTACTAAGTTCATTAGGTGTTCAAAAGTTTCGCCACAAAATATTCATCCTAAATTCTGCCTCAATTCATTGATCCTTTTATGCGACACAAAAGATCGCACTTGAACCAATTTTTTCGGAACAAATTATGCAAAAATACGTGCGTTGTTTGAAAATATATTCACCGGACGTACAGTAATATATTCCGGTAAGAAGTCTGACTGATCGTGGCCGCATTCCCATATAGCATTCTCGTTCTAATAGAATTCGAAAAAGATTCTCAAGACTCTTTTCGAGTGCTCTTGGAGTATTTGCTATTTAGGATCTTACTTGAAAAATTAACTGAAATTCAGTCTTTCTTATTGTGTCGGAATTTATTTTCGGTGCTGACTTTCAGTTAAAATAGGGCAAGTTTTGGCTGCATCTTGAAATGAGCTGATATTTAGAATGAATGTAAGTTTTCCTTCTCACTGTGATTTCTTTGCACAGCATTTCTTTAGCGTCTCAAGAAATGCTGTACAATGAAATAATTCGAATTGACGCCCGCATTTTTGTGTAGTTTGTCACAGAAAAATTGACTGGAGTCCCGCCACTCGTATCCCCTTGAAATACTGAGGTGAATGTCCCAACTACCTTACAGACCCAAGTCACACGCAATCATGTTTATTTTCAATAAATAAAACGATATGTCAAAATGACTCTCGCGACGGGAATTTTCTTTATATTCTGTTGTAATTTCACTATGAATTGGATACACGGCCAAGAAAATTCTCAAAGGATCCTTTATGTGAACTCATAGGAATCTTTGTAGGATTTCATATGGGTTCCTAGAAGGGGACCCATATTGGTTCTCATATTAATTTGGCATGGGAACCTATGAAGGATCCTACCCAAGCGGCACACGGATGTTTCAGATGTGATATGAACATGCTTAGAACTTCCAAATGAGACTGCTCTGGATAATCACCTTCTATGCATATCCATAGGATACTGTACGCATCAAATTCCTCTTGGCGCTGTTTGGGTATGAGGGATCCTTTGAGGGATCATATGAGAGGTCATATGAGGTAATGCATGAAAGGTTCTGTTTGAATCTTGGTAATATATCTATGGGTTATTCTATGTCAGATTTACAATGAATTTCTGATTATTCTTGAACTCTTCGTTGAAAAATAAGAGACACGTATCATCTGCTTTTTCTGTTCATTGTGATTTTCGATCTATACATTCATGTAAAATTTTTCGGTTCTGACAGATCCGGTTTCTTTCAAATGCTTGTGACTCGGAAAGGTTCCGGCATACAAAATTATTCCCACAGCGTGAAAGTTCGGATTTTTTCTGAACTTTCTAAAAATTCGAGCGAAAAGTTTTTCTCCTATTCTTGTCTTGTTTTAATTCGACGATGAAAGTAAGAAAGGCATTCTATTCGAATTTTGACAGTTCTAATTCTGCAATCTCACAAACAAGATTAATTCGTGGAGCATAACGATATTTTTGGTTCATTTCCGAAAATGTTGCCCCACAGCATTCATGAGGAATAGACAAAATAACAACGGCCTGAGAACTTTGCGTGCTCGATGATTCATGATTTGGAATGGAAGCTAGATACCTGACTTTTCATTGACGAATTGATGTGTGATTTGAAGTCCTTGGGACATGTTTTTATCTTGTTTTGCTTATCTCTTGAATGAGTGTAGTACCATTTCCGAAAACGAATCAAAAATATCGTTACGCTTGACAGATTAATCGTGTTTGTGAAGTTGGAGAATAAAAAATGTGCGAATTCGAATACAATGCTTTTCTTACATTCATCGTCGAATTACAATGAAACACGAATAAGAAAAAAATTTCACCCAAATTTTTGAAAAGTTTAGAAAAAATTCGGACTTTTATATTGTGGGAATAATTTTGTAAGTCGAAAGCTTTTCGAGATAGGGTGAACTACCCAGTAGATGAACGATCCATAAAAAGAACAACTATTAAAAACTTCTGCTGAATTAAAATAATTCGAATGTTTTCATAAGAAGTTACTTCTATTGTAAAAACAATCAAATTATCTTAGTGTAGCAGAAATTTGTGATAGTTACTTCCCAAGCAGCAAAAGAAGTTCAAAGTATGTACGAAATAGAAACGTTCGTAGAATGTACGAATCAGATACGAAAAATATATAATGAACGTTCATAGAATATTCGAATGAGACTGTTCTAAATATACTTAAAACGTACACAGTATATCCGAAATGTACAATATTCATTCAATCGACGTTCAATTGACGTCCCATCGTATATTCGATTACATACGTTCCATGAATATGCATAGCACCTATGGAACGGTCTCATTGTAATATGCATAGAACATATTTCGAATATTCGAAGAACGTTCATGGTATATTCTGGTGCTACTTGGGTAGTAGCATCATAATGCTGTATATATACTATGCACGTTCAGAGTATATCTAGATATATCCAGATATACCTAGATACACTATGAACGTTCATAGTAAATATATAACTTTCGGTTGCTACTTGGAATGTTTGAACCAAACCAGAAGTGAGTGATACGTAAAATGTATATGTCCGTGTCAATGGGTACAAGAATACGTGCATGTTGAAATCAAAACGTAATCCAAAACATTTAGTCAATGCAATGGAACGGCTTCATTTTTTTTAATCAAAACTTGATGTCATCGAATCGTCATTGCTGCGTGTGGTCTGATTGTGTTTTGTGATGAGTCCACCTAAGTAATTTACGTTGCAAATTTCCCGTTTTGACATTTTTGTCATTATTAAGTATGTGTTACCCAAAGTACTTGATTATGTCAAAGTCAAAATATATAAGTCAAAGGATTTCTATACTTCTCCGTGAGTGATTCAGAATCGCAAAGTATCTTTTTCCCGACTGCAATTGAATTTGTAGTGGATGGAGGTATTTTCCCATACAGCGCACAAGTCCTCAACAATATTCCCAAAAAAGAATCTTCCACTTAAAATACTGCGCACACGATATTTTGTGATGTTCTGAAAATATATGGCGGGAGTATTTTATGTTTGTGGCGAATGAAATATGATGAGAATATTCCGATAGCGATATTATACATAGCATTAAAATATTTCATCTTCTCCAACGGGGACTTGGTGGAATTTAGGGGTCAAAGGTGAAAAAATCATGAGTGGTCATGGAAGTAGGGGATTCATGAATCGCTTAGTGTATATCTCATAGAAGCGAATTTTAAAAAATTTTTCATCAATCTGATCCAGCACACGCCTTGAAAAAAATCTTTCTGACCAAATTAGTAATTTATTTGTTCTCTCTTCATAGCATATTCCTCGGGATGATTGAAAGATTTAATTGAATCAAATAATGGAACGCTTGCCGCAAATAAATTGGTCTTCTTAATGAATAATTTATTCGCCAAAAACAAATCAATCTTGCATCCAATTAAATATCTAATTTCTAAATATAAAATATATATATATAAATAATATATATATATAAATATTTCATGGAGGAAATAAATATTTTTCCCAGTGCAATAAGATTCACAAGTCGAGGTCAAAAAAATGCTCTTCCCCACGGCCTGTTCGTTTTTCCTTTCAAAAGATTCTGAATCGATTGGTCTATCTCTCATGGAAATGAGTTTTCAGACATTTTTAATCACGATATTCCCCATAAATAGTATTTTTAGTAATAGAATAAATTTCCATGTGGGAATTGCCAAATGGTCCGCTATTGACGCAATACTGTTGCCGGAGTTGCCAGTACTGGCGATTTCAGAGTTGCCAGTTGTTCCACCAGTGCAGAAAAATGGACAAAATGATGGAACAAATGTCTCACATGAAGCCCATTATCGAGATTTCAATCTTGTGGATATTGGAATTTCAAATTTGGCGGTACTGAAATTTCAAATTTGACGGTACCCATGTGGAAATGAGAACACGAGCTGCTACTGGCTGAGTACTGTTGCCAGAGTTGCCAGTACTGACAATTCCAGACCTACCATTACCATTACCAAAAACCTTACAAATCCATTGTCCTCATTATTTTCATCGAGGAAAGGCACTTTGGAAGTGGTTTTCTGACAGTTCACCAAGTGAGAATTGAAATCGGGGTTCTGCGAGTGAAAAACTAAGTCTCTATCACTTCAGCGAACCTCCGAGTTGACGAAGAATCACTTAAACTCCCATTCATTGTAATAATCCCGTTGAAGTCATACAACTCACCGTACATTCCGTAGTGAAACAAAGCTCTATCGATACTGGCACATTATCATCTATCATAAATATCAAATGATCATACCAGCTCTCGCTTGATGCTGGCGCGACTTTGGCTCATTATAAGAGCCAAGTTGCAAAGAGTATGATTATTCGTCGAATGATCCATTCGATGAAGGAGTCGATTACCGATTCCTTCGTCAGCCAGTGTCCTGCCAATACTGGCACATTTTTGTCCATCGAAAATATTGGATGATAATACCAACTCTGGCTTAACGCTAGCACGACTTTGGCTTACCACGATAGCTAAGTTGTCACGAACACGATTTTGACGTCAGTTGATTATCAATTCCATAGTCAGCCAGAGTCCCATCAATTATGACACATCATCAACAATCGAACATATCGAATGATCAAACCAACCCTGGCTTGGTGCTGGGCGTGATTTCAGCTCACTATACAACAGATGAGTTGCCACGCCTATTACCTTGACGTCATTTCATTACCGATTCTGTAGTCAACCAGTGTTTCACCGATGCTAGTACATTGTCGTCTATTCAACATATTGGATGCTCATCCCAAGTCTGGCTCATTAATGGCACAGTTTTGTCTCAATTAAGTGATTATATTGTTAGGAAGATCAATGGAATCCTAATGCATTAGTAGACTACTACCGGTTTCGTATTAGAACAACATTGCATTAATACTGCTGCGGTGTCGTTTTTTTTTCGCATATCACCGCACACAGCGCCCAATGTCTCAGTAATATTCCTAGAATATTACAATGTCTCATTGAGAACATTCTGTTTGCGATATTTATACAAGATTCTATAAATATTGCAGATACAATATTTTGTTAAAAATGTTCTGAGAATCTTGCAATTGGAACATTGCACATATAATGTTTTGGGAATCCACGATGGGGAATATGCTAAATCAATCGCAAATGAAACATTTTGAGAATTGTCAGTGGTAATACTTTATATAGCAAAATGAATTTTTACACACCTGGCTCAGGTGTCAGTAAAATTTAGAAGTCAAGATCGAAAAAAAATTCTCTCCCATGACCTATTTACTTTCCATTCCAAAAGATTCTGAATCGAGTGGTCTATATCCCACGGAGACGAATGTTTGCAATTTTTTCATCAATGTGCTCCAGCACTTGGTAAATTTTGGGGGTGCACTTTTGAAAAAACGTTCCTCTCAAGTGCTATCCATTTTTCATTTCAGAAGATTCTGAATCGATTGGTCTGTATCTCACAGAAACGGGTTTTTCAAACTCCCATGACGATGATGACAATAAATGGCGCTTCGAGAGTGCTGCTGTCATCTCGGAAATTCACTGATGTGATAAAAGCCTTGACTCCCACTCGCAGAACCCGGGTTCAATCCCCACTGGGGGAACTTTCTAATGATCGACTTCGAAGCAGGTTTTCTTCCACTCAAAGTGATCCTACCCAAGCTCATTCAACATTTGTAGAGGAAAAACTCTGAAGAAATTTTTTCCACCCTCAAGTGATATTTTAGAAGCTTTTTAATATATGTAGTTTTCACATTTTTTTCCCGTACAGAATATCGTTGAAATGACCACAGCAATACTTCGGAATGTCTTCAGAATTTCACCTCAATGATTTCAGCAATGTTTCAGAATATGTCCAGAATGTTACAAAGATGGTGAGATGAGACATCCTGCAGACATTCTGACAACCTTTTTGAGATGTTTTCTCAAAAAACATTCCAAATGTAATATTTTGACAGTATTGCTGGGCATCCGGTGCTGTGTGGGAACATCCAGCCAACTCTGATCCGTCACTGGCGGGATTCCGTTCCTCTACGATCTGGATATTCTCCAAATAGTATCAATTCAATACTGACCTAAGACTGTCTGTCCAGGCAAACCAATACCATCTAAAATCTGTCGAATATTTGGCGCCAGTTAAAAAACAGTAATGATTCTGAATAGTTGTTTTTGTTGAAGTCTGGCATATACAACTTTGCCAGTACCGCGCCATTCGTTGATTGACAGGTCTGTGGTAAACAATGGAACTAATTTGATTCGCGATATTCCATATTGATTAGTTTATTTAGTGATAATTCATTCATGCCCTGAAGATGGCCAACCAATTTATCCACTTTTATGATGTTACAAGAGGCCAGGGGGAATACTTGGATCAGGGGAGACAAAAGGTCCAAACTAACTGATCTATTTAATTTTTGCGGTGTAGACATGATCTGCAATCAAATTCAGGTGTTAGAATCCACAGTTTGACGTCAATTTGTATGGAATAATGTTGAACGTATCACGCAAAATCTCCTTGTACTCCCCTTTACCTCCTTTAATTTCCACTCCCTCTGGGTATTTTGTATTTATCCTGTGGCAGGTTCGACCAGTCGACCAGGGGAAATACGACAGGGATTAAACTTTTTGGAAGAAATTCCGAGATTAAAAAGAAACTAGACTCTTGACTTAATTGAAATTTGACAAATTGAAAACTCAACACAAAAAAATGTTGTGTTAGAAACGGTCCAATCGAAATTCATGTTGAAAATTAACACAGATGAGTGTCAAATTGATACATTTCCATTGTAAACTTAACACTTTTGTGTTAATTTCTCACATCCTCAGAGTCAATATTTAACACAAATTTTGAGTGAACCGTTTGGGACATGCACGTGTATTAAAAATACACAAAATTTTCTACTATGGACTTATCATGGAATCTCGCGCATAACGACAATGTTAAATCATTCCTCGTAGAAAACAATCCACCAGGGGAAATACCGTGGATACCTAAGGGATTGTCCATAAATTACGTAAGACATTTTACTATTTGCCTCTTTGTCACCCTCAGTTCCTCTGGAGTTGATGAGAAAAAGAAAAACACATGAAATTGTCTTATGTAATGTATGAACGAGCCCTAATCATATACAGAAAGCAGGTTGATACATTGGAAAAAGCATGGAGAATAAAGGGCAGGCGTACGATCGAGGTCGATTTTCTCGAACGGGAAATGGCCGAAAATTGGCGTGTAGGTAGTTCCAATTTTTTCACATTTGACGGCGCTTGCAGCAGTGAAAGTCTAGGGATTCTTCAATGGGGAATGAGACAATCAGCTTTTTTCTTGCTGCCATTAATGGGATAGGGGTTAGTTTGCACGCCATTCAATGAATAAAATCGAATAGTCGATCAAAAACATGACGACACAATGGGATTTATATTATACTTTCAATGGATTACTCAGTTTTATTCATTGGATGATGCATAAATTGGGTATCCATTTTTTGGTTATCCCATTAATGGCGGCCGTTGTCTTATCCCTTACTCGAGGATCCCTATGAAAATCGAGTCTTGTCGGTTAATCACTCGGTTTCCATGGTTAGTTAGTAGTACATACTGGTAAACACGTACAACAGCGCCCCTTTCGAGGTCAATGCAGGATAGGTTTTCGGGGGCGCTTCAAAAGTTTACGATCGTACTCCTTTTGTTTATTCTTCATGGGAAAAAGTAATCAATGAAGATCGCTGAACGATTTAATCGATGTTTATTGCCAACTCAACACCACTCCTAACCCTTCACTAGGTGAATGGGAACTTTTGTGAAACATCAGATGATCATTCATAAACATAAAAGTATACCAGGCGGAAGTTCATCAAAATTGGAGGACATAAATGAGAAAAATCACTTTTGAAAAAAATATTGATAATTCCAACCCTACAACACGATCATGTATTGATGAAAGTACGTCTTGTAACAATATGAGCGAGATAGCATCTTGTTTTTCAGTGATTCCGTACGACAAAGGAGGAAGGCACAGGCCAGGTGAGATACATTTTTTGCACTTTATCCTAAATTTCAGAAACATCATTGAAATTTCATTACCCTGGTAGAAATTTGTCTAGTAATTCGCGAGTTGTAACACTTCCCTTCGTGGAAAACTAGAGACCTCATATGTATATTTATCATATATTTTATGTTATTAGATAAATAATATGGATATATATAATGTATGATGTGATATTTATATATCCTAAGTAGCCCCAGAATATACTATGAACGTTCTTAGAATATTTGAAATATGTTCTATGTACATTCCAAGAGACCGTTTCATAGGTGCTATGCATATTCATCGAACGTACCGTCGTATATTCGATTACATACGTTCGATGAATATGCATAGCACCTATGAAACGGTCTTTTTGGAATATGCATAGAACATGTTTCGAATATTCGAAGAACATTCATAGTATATTCTGGTGCTACTTGGGTATATATTCTATTAATCCTTCCGGAACAATATAATGCTCAATTCCCAAAAATTCAAAATACATGTTGAAATACAATTTTGGAATTACTCTCATTGAACGGATTTCTTTCATGTTGCGTGGTTTTTTTCAACGAGGATTTACCTGAAAAAATTCAGTGGAAACAGTTGGGTTGACCCCACCAGTGCCAACCCGGATCGGAATATACCACGAACGTTCAAATAATATTCGGAATATATTCTATTCATTCCAAAAAGACCGTTTTATAGGTGCGATTTAAATTTATCGAACATACGTAGTCGCATATACGAACATACGTTAATCGAACGTCAATTCAATGGATATCGTACATTTCGAATCTCCTACGTATGTACTGAGTATATTTACAACAGTCTTATTCGAATATTCTATGAAGATTCACTATATGTTCTTTGTATGTCTTGTACATTCTACAAACGTTGTGAGTTGGTAAATACATTGAACTTCCGTTGTTGCTTGGGCAAGTGTTTAAGGCCCATGGAGCTTCAGAAAAATGAGCAAAATTTTGCTACGTACTTTTCCAACAATTGAGCGTTGAATAAAGATTTTTAATATATGCAGTCATGGAACACATTGCCAAGATTAGACTTTGAATATTTGGTTGAATCTGGAAAAGATTCCTGAAAATTGTGCAAAGAATTATAAACATAATAACCTGCAAATGTCAACGATTTCCACAAATTTTTTTCTGTCACGTTTAAATATTACTTTGGAGTTTCAATTTATATTCAAAGTCAAACCTTGGCAATATGCTTCATCATTGCATATTGCAAAATTTTATTCATCGCTTAGTTGTTGGAAAAGTATGTAGCAAAGTTTCGCCCGTTTTTTAGAGCTCCATGGCCGGTAATGAGTTCAAGTACGTCTGAACAGAAAATGCTTTCCTGTTCATTTGATGAAAAGTTACCATATTTTCAATATTTTTCACGAATTTAATGATAATACTGTTAAGGGAGTGCTCTGGTACATTTTTCCACTAGAAAACCACTAGATTGTTTCAATCATTTCAGTTCTCTTAGCAGAAAGAACTCTAGCCCCCTTATAGTTAATGTCAAGGCCCTTTCTAGTGACTAGCTCCACTGTCAGCGCCTTGAAGGGTGCTAGACAATCGCTATAATCATTTCAATTACATCGAATTTTGGATCACAAGATTTAGAATCAATTAAACAATTCGGGACTGGTCTGTTTGTTGTTTAACCGGACCGTCATAAATAATCATAACAAAATTTGGTTATCAGCTAATAAGAAATCTCTATTCATTTTTTTCAATACTACAAACAGATATAACCCGTGTACAATCATTTTGAGACCAAAGCCGGCTTTCCTGATTTATTCCGAATTTTTTTATCTCAACATCAATGTAATCCATGAATGACGTAAGACGGTTGAAACGACCCAGTACTTTTCTAGGGAAAAAATAGACCAGGGGACACTCTTAATGTTAAAATAAGCGAGATAGCACACAGCCTCCAAAAGCATTTGAAAGGAATTCCTGAAAACTCTAGAGAAATCCTCTCGAATTCTTCTGGAGCGAGAGTGCTGTATGGGAAATCGTTACAGTTGCATTCATTTGATACGAATACAAATTTTTCTCAAAAATGATTTATCAAGGATTAATAAACATCAACTCGACGATAATAAATATTCATTTTACTATACATGATCGAATGATCATTGATTACGGATAATTTCTCAAAGGTCAAGAATGTTTCTTGTTGAAAATATTATTTCTTCTTCAAAATTATCAGAAAAATGTGAATTACAACACATAATGAACAAAATACTTAAGAAGTCTGAATATGAATGGAATATGCAATTTTCATATGCAAATATGCCTTTGCGTTTAATCCGGCCTCTACCAAACAAATTATTGAAAATTGGATTTGTAGAAAATCCTCAATTAATTATGTTTGAATACCTTATCTACATCTACAGAGAGCCTTGCATTTTCAATTTCGAAAAATACGGTTTTCAAATTTTTCTTCTCCTGAAAATCCAAAATTTGAGTCCTCAATAGA
Source organism: Gonatopus flavifemur (assembly GCA_018340375.1). Taxonomy (NCBI): domain Eukaryota; kingdom Metazoa; phylum Arthropoda; class Insecta; order Hymenoptera; family Dryinidae; genus Gonatopus; species Gonatopus flavifemur. Next base: position 427,447 of record JAFFJZ010000011.1, read on the forward strand.
GAAAAAAGATTAAAGACATGAGAATCATGCTTGAAAATCTCAAATCTTTTTATGAATTCGATATCCAATAATTCAGCGGAGGAAATTCTCATCGGTGGTGCTATCTATACGCTCATATTCTTTCAACTTCTCATGACAATCGTAGACCAATTGTGGAGGGAATATACAGTCCACTATCTAGAACCGCCCCTAATGCTTCAGAGAGCTGGCTTAAGCTTTCGGAATAGAGCACTATCTTTCTTCGTTATGTCACTGGTGCTTCACACACATTGCAGCTTGCTTCTCATAGGTAGAATGTAAAACTTGGAACTCCTCCCATGCTATCATTCGATTGTGTATTGTCTCCACCGAGAATGGATCTCAACCTTGACCCATCCTCTCGAACCCAGCCTGAGGAATTGACAATGGTGCCTATCCTCGCTCAAAATGCCAAATAGATTCCATTTAAGAAATTTTTTTGGAATCTATGCGGTTCTTTTTTTGCGAAGCACGGTTCAATACTGCCCAACTTTTCAACAGTTTCTGTCTGATATTCTGAACCTGAGTATTCAATTCGAAATGAAGAAAAACTTTTCAATTGATTTTACTTGGATTTACAACATGACTGATATTCTAGATTGATTACATTAGGAAATTTTTCTCCGTCCGGAATTGGTTGCAAAAGCTCGGAATATTAGATATACTAGACACCATGAGATTCGGTCAATTTGAAACCCTGTTTTAAAGCAAAAAACCAGCATAGGTTCCAGAAAAATTTGTTTGATGGAATTAGTTTGATATTGCTTCCTCTTTACAAGGAAGCTTTGTGATCGTTTCGAGGGACCCAAAATTTTTCTATCTCAAAAATGAAAGTTTCTTACATCAATATGTTTCTCCAAATTCGGGGGGAAATTTTGGTTTTGTATCTGTCTGTCTACACGTGAAAAAGATATTGTCATCATGACCATCCAAAATATCGTCAAAAGTTTTTCGTTGATTCAATGAATCGGATTGGCATGGAGACGATATGTTCTTTTGTTTTGACCTGGACAGTGGACACAGTATGTTTATAACCTTTCTTCAAAGAGCATATAGTATATGGCTATGATAACGAAACTGCACCGTGATGGTGACGATATTTTTTCCGTGTATGCGTGTGTATGGATTATTGCGAGTGTTGATAGTAGTACCATGAACGGAGAAAAGAAAATGGAGAAATTTACCGCATAGGATGACAACTGGATGGAATTCTATCTTAATTCCAAAGTAAGATGGAATTAACTGAAAGTCAGTCTTTTTCATTGCTTACTTCCAGGTGGAATAGGTGCTACTTTTGGCTGCATTTTTAAGCTGATATTCGGGATCACTTTAAGTTTTACTTTTTACTGTGTACTCTTTGGGTTCATGGACCATAATATTGTTCACCGTCACGCACAATGGGGTTGAGTGCCGAAAAGTGGAATAAAATTGTGAGGAGTCCTCAAATTTGCTTGAACCCCCGAACTCGAGGGTTTTTAGGGTCGGTGATTATGGATCCGTTGGCACAATCTCAAAATTTCAAATGGTGACTCCGATATGGTGGACAAAAATCAGAAAATTGATCGGATTTCTTTCTAACTCGGTACCCAATGGACTTTGGGGTCACTGTTCAAGGATCTGTTATCAAAGTTCAAAAATTCGAAATGGCGGATACAGTATGGCGAACAATAATCCTTAAATTCACTGAATTTTTTTCCAATTGTGTATCCAATAATGTTTTGAATCATTTTAAAAGTAAATCCCCATCTACTTCCCTCAATTAATAAAATGACAGAATTGAGGAATATTACACAACGCTGATCTAAATCCCACGAAGATTCCATTGAAAAATTTTGCATGGACTCTATGCGGTTTCTACCCTATGGAATGCGGTGTGGAACTGATAAACTTTCCAAGAATTTCAATCTGGTACTTCAAACTGGCACATCCAATTTAACACGCGAACATGTTGGAAATCCTGGTGAGATCCATAAAAAAGTTTTGTCTGTCTTGAATTGGGTATGCAAGTTTAGGATATCAAATAAGAACTGGGAAAAAGTTGGTTAGTTTTGAACCATATTTCAGCCCGAACACTGTAAAAAGTCTGACTGAAAGTGGCTGCATCTTACTTGAAAACTTGACTGAAATTCAGTCCTTTCCATTGTGTCGGCACTTGTTTTGGATGCTTACTTTCAGTTGGAATAGGGCTAGTTTCGGCTGCATCTTAAAATAAGCCGATATTAAGGTTGAAAGTAAGTTTTACTTCTTACTGTGAAGCAACCATATAAATGTTAGCAAAATTTTTATATTATAATCTATTTGGCATTTTGAGTAGGAAACTGTTTCCTCAGAAACCACGCGAATTTTAAATTTCAGAAGTATGAAAAACATCTCCAATCATTGCTCCACAATGATGTGCCACTGGAATGAATTGACGTTCTATTAATTTCAGCACATCTTATATACTTCCTGCAGGAGCTTACTTGTTTGATGAATTCAATTGGTTCCGCGGAAACAAATCCATTGGGTTTTGGGATTGTCGTTTGTCATAAATGATCCGTCATTTTGAATTTTTGAACTTGGATAACAGATTCGTGATCAGTGACCCCAAAGATCTTTGGACACCGAGTCAGAAAGAAATCTGATCAATTTTCCAATTGTTATCCACCATATTGGAGTCACCATTTGAAATTTTGGGATTGTGACATCGGATTCGTAATCACCGACCCTAAAAACCATCAGGTTCTGTGGTTCTAGCAAATTTGAGGACTCCTCACAATTTTATTCCACTTTTTGGCACTTAACCCCACTGTGCGTGACGGTGAACAATATCATGTTCCATGAACCCGAAGAGTAGGCACAACAATTTCCCAACGGTTTTTTGATCTTGAAATTTCAAAGAATCTATTTCTTGAAATAAAATTCCAAATATTGTACCCAGAACAGGGATGAACTGGCCTTTGTTCAATCAAAATTAATAAAAAATTGGCAGCAATCAATGATCGCGCTCTTTTGACAATGTCATTGTCAATTCCATTGCTTTTCTACCATCCTTCTACATTTTCGTCAACTTTTAACGAATATTCTACGATAAAATGATTCTTCAATCAAAAGATGAGAAAATTTTCAATTTCACACTTCAGAAATTTTCACCAAATGCAGAGTACAAAGTACAATCAGTTTCAATTAGCAATTAGCGAAATAGCTTTTAGAATAACGTTTTTCCAATTGAAGGTTGGCATAACTATAAGTTCCAGACCGCACACTCTGAGCAATTTTCATCCAGGTAGCATCTGAATATACTATAAACGTTCAACGAATATTCGAAAGACATTATATGTACATTCCAATGAGACCGTTTTATAGGTGTTATGTACAATGTTCTTGAAGTTTGAACCGTTCAAGAAAACGAAACATAAATTCAAATTCACAAAATTCGATGAATCATTAGTATTAAATTCATCGAATCAAGTCTTTGGAACTGGGAACACCATTCAAAGAATGTATTGCAAGATTTTAGATGTTTAACAACTGAGTATTCCAGCTATTCGATTATTTATTCGTTTCAGTAAACGATTCAAATTTTAGCACCATCTATGTAACCAAGCGTGTATTGCCTATAATGACAATGGGCCCCAGGCTGGGTCCATCCTCTTCAACCCAGTATTGGGGAATGACGATGGGGCCCATGTTGGCTCAATCTTAGCCCTGTTGTGCTTTCCCATACAATTATAGTTGAAAAAAATAGAGATAATGAATCTCAGTGCGGGCACATTTGAACTTGGCCCCAATTTGGACCAGCGTTAGGCCAAGATTGGGGTGAATTTATCTCCCGAGCATGTGTGTACAATCCTCTGCTTGTGAGAATTTTGGTCCCATTCTGGCCAAGTCTTGTGCCCATATTGGCAGGATGGGGCCCATGCTGGCCCGGGGTGGGCCCCATGATATATACATGCTAGGGATTTTACAATTTCAAAACAAAAAGTAAGGGGCAGTATTGATTGCCTAGTCTGGGTTCATGCTGGGCCCGCGGTGTTACCGATTCTCGGGCAAAGCAATACGGCCAAGCTGGGAACGATGTTATCATCCCAGGGTTGGTCCCACGTTGTGTAGCATGGGCACCCACCCTGGGCATAGATGGGGCCCGCCGTCAATACACACTTGGGTATATTCATGAAACATACATAATCGATTATACAATTGTACGTCAATCGAACGTCGATTGAATGATGATCGTACACATCGTGTAAAAAATAATCGGAATTTTCCTATATGCAGCATTCGGAAAATTCGGGTCATGGGATGGGAAATCAATTTCTGATACGTGTATATGAAATTTCCCATAAATTTAACTGGAAATTCCAAACTTTATGGGAGCTCTACTATCATTTTGCAGTAAATTTCCGGTAAAATACGGAAAATTCCCAACGCACGTATGTGTTAATTACACTGTAAAAAATATTCGTGAATTTCCAAGCAGAAAAGTATGGTAAAGAACTTACAAATCGGTAAATTTCCAAACAATTTTTGTGATTTCCCAGAAAAGATTTGTCAATTGACAGAAATTGTTTGTATTTCACCCACTATGTTTGTGAACTTACCAAAAAATGTTGGGTAAGTTTTTTTACAGTGTACTCCCGAACATTTATGTGAAGTTTCCCATAGAAATTCTTTTACAGTGTACATTCCGAACAGTCTTATTCGAACGTTCTATGAACGTTCGTTATATGTCCTTCTTATTTTATTCGTAGATTCTACAACCGTTTCTAAGTTGTATATACATTTGAACGTTTTTTGCTACTTCTCAAAAACCCCAAGAGAACACGAGTCGAACTTCGCAAGTATTGAATGTCATTGAATTCATTTTCTGGTTCAAGTCTAATTTGTACATCTGTACTTTTTTCTATTTCAGCTTGATAAACTCGAATAATCAGACACTTACAGTGAGCACAGATGATATTTGAAGATTCCAGGTTTTGATATAGAGGGCAGTCTAATACAAGAGGTATTCCACAAGTGAATCAAAAATGGCGTACAAAGAATCATTTCTAACTGATTTTTTACATGGTCCAGATCGTCATCTCCATGCGTCTCCCTATAGCCAGTCAAAAGAGTTCGATTGGTGTAGAGAAAGTAAATGTGCATACATGTATAAATATAACAGTATATAAGAAAGTTGGGATGTATCTACTCCGTACGACAAATAATAAAACCCTTAACAACTTCGCATCCAATGAACGTCATATAGAAGAAGTTTTACATTGGGCGGTACAACGCAGCCATTATACTAGAATGACTCAGTGGTGGTTTTCCATTGGTTCTTGAGGTATGATGGCCGCCGTGAGAGTTTGAAACATTCTCCCTCCATTCCACTTTTTACTCACCCCACGTTTCTTCCAGTCATTCTCCATCCTTCAGCCTAGCGCTCCGCATCATATTACAACCAAAAGGACACTAACTTGCCCAGGGAAAACATGTATATGCAGATATATTTGTGTGTGTGTGTTGTGGTATATATGTGAGCATACGCGTGTGTTTTGTGGGGTATATTTTAGGTTAGAGTATTCAGGTTCTTCATATAGAAGTTTGAATTGTAGTAAATCGAATATTTTTGATTGAAAGCTCATCACTACATGATATTTTCCAACTAGAACAATTAAGGTTCATAATTTTCTAGTTTTTCATTTATGTGAATCACATCCCAAGCAGCACCAGAATATACTATGAACGTTCTTCGAATATGCGAAATATGTTCTATGCACATTCCAATGAGACTGTTTTATAGGTGCTATGCATATCCATCGAACGTATGTAATCGAATATACGACGGTACGTCAATCGAACGTCGATTGAATGAATATCGCACATTTCGAATGTACTATGTACGTTCTACCCAAGTAACACCAATGTGCGTAAAATATTCTCCGAACGTTCCTAGAATATTTAAACGTCCTGCAAACATTCTCAGAACGTTTGACGAAGATTGTGTGTTACTAGGGTAAGTGTATTTGAAACAGTCTCATTCGAACATTCTAAGAACGTTTATTATATGTTCTGTGTATCTCATTCGTACATTCTACGAACGTTTCTATTTCGTATATAATTCGAATTTCTCTGCTCCTTGGGATGTTTGTCAGTAAGAAGACTTGGTCCCAGAAAACAAAACGAACGAGTCCACGATCGCTCAATCTGATGGACATAATGATGCATGAACAATTGACCAATGGTTGTACTATCAGAATGGCTAATGCGTGAATACTATCAATTATTGTACAATCATTGATGCACAACAGTTGCAGTAGTCTTCGATGCATGCAACATTGGTCAATAATGTGTTAACTTATCATATAGTTAATTGTAAAATCGTGAACGACTTCAAAGTGTCCATGATTGTGCAATCATTGAACCACTTTGTTTTCTGGGGTGGTCTTATTTAATATCTACTGCCATGTGAATTATTCACATAAGTTCTTGATTCGAACACATAAGTACACGAGAGCTGGACTTGGCAGGGAATTAAAATTGAATCAACGTGATGATATCTTTCAGGAAAAAATCACTCGAAATAGTTCATTTGCCTCTAGTCTCTTAACACATCGCAATCATTATTATAGGAAAGTTAAATATAATGAAACTTGGAATCCCATTGTACATAAACTACCTGTAATATCGTGATGTATGAGGTATGTGTGAACATTGTTGCATCACGGATTTTTTTTTAGTAACTGTTCCATTTCAATTCCAGTATATAAATCTACTCACGTTCCAAATAATTTATTTTTCTATTCAGTTGCCAATTTACTACGTGGGGGATATAGTTTGAAATATCAATTTGACAGTAACTAAATTTTGTTCGAGATTGACATATCTATCCCTATTGTTTGAAAAGCAGTGTACACAAGCCAGTTATTCTACTAAAACGCAGCAATTCCTGTGATTGTGTACATGAGTGTGAAATGGCGCATGTGATTCAATTGAATGGTAGTCAACATATCAGGCCGTTGAAAATACTACTAAACTTGTATGAGCTCTGTTACACAAGTTCATGATTCATATACGAATAGTGGTTATTGAGGGGATTGATAATGTGAATCAGAAATTCTGTGGCTGATATAAGGAGAAAAGTGTATTGTTAATAAATTCCATAATTGCTAGCGAACTGAGGGTATACCAGCGTTGTCACGTGATTTGCTTAGCAGTCTCTTCAAAATCAATGTCCTCTCCATTACTAAATGATGAAATTCATTCACGTTACACTGAGAAGTGACGTAATTTGACAAAGAATTAAAACTGAAATTTAAATCATTCATTGAAACGGAATCTCAACTGAAGAGGGGAAAATATACCGGTTGATGAACACTCCCAGGTACACGGAGAAAAGTTTTATATTAAAGATTACTATATTCGTATGGTACTCTTGGGATATACTTTATTATGAGGCTCAGAATCATATTTATTCCAAATTCCAACATATTTATTCTTCTCTCCGCGAGAGAGTATGGTGAACTCTCATATACTTGTGGTTCATAACGACATAATCAAATATATCCCAAAAGTACAATATAAATATGGTAATCTCTAATATAATATTCTTTCTGTGTAGCAACGCGCAGCGCTTCAAATGCGCGTTCATTTTAGCGCCTTAAGAGGATACCATAGTTACCATCGGAGCACGTTTTCTTGCTCTGAAATACTTGAAACTGAATTCATAAAAAAATCTGAACTTTTCAGGGATGATTCTTTGATACTTCTTCTAGGTCTGTACAGAGCCCGAATTTTGAATTTGAAAAAAAAAATTTTTCTCCGAAATTCAAAATTCGGGCTCTGTACAGACCTAGAAGAAGTATCAAAGAATCATCCCTGAAACTTTCAGATTTTTTTATGAATTCAGTTTCAAGTATTTTAGAGCAAGAAAACGTGCTCCGATGGTAACTATGGTACCCAAGTAGCACCAGAATGTATTATGAACGTTCTTCGAATATTCGAAATATGTTCTATGCATATTCCAATGAGACCGTTTCATAGGTGCTATGCATATTCATCGAACGTATGTAATCGAATATACGATGGTACGTCAATCGAACGTCGATTGGATGAATATCGTACATTTCGAATGTACTATGTAGGTTCTAAGTATATTTGAAACAGTCTCATTCAAATATTCTATGAACGTTCATTATATATTCTTCGTATCTCATTCGTACATTCTACGAACGTTTTTATTTCGTATATACTTTGAACTTCTGTTGCTGCTTGGGTATCCTCTTAAGAATGCGCTGATGTAGTGCCGTTTCTTGCAATTTCACTGAAAAATAAAACGCATGAAACTGCATTGCTTCAGCGCATTTCTCAGGCGCTTATGGTAATGTACAATAAACGCTGACTCAAAGCGTTGCGTTGTTGCTATTGTCGCTGAATTGATACTTTCAGATTGAATATGTTATTTAAAAATGATATCCAAGAATCCGCGACGTTCGTATTCTCGAGTTCACCAACATTCGATTGTCGATTCGTCCCAATAAATAATTCAAACTCCAGTGATATTATACCCTGAATTTACTAGCGAGTATGGTACCTAATAATGGGCAAATTTCTTTGTATAAACAAATAAAATAATGCAAAGAAAGAAAAGATTTCGTCACTGTGAAGCCTGTAAAAATTTTTTCATACCTGCAAACACTTCACCCCACTCTCCAAACTTGGGAGAATGAAAATTCACGCATTTTACTCCACTAAGTCTCAGAAATGGTCCAATCCGCTTCGAATGAAATTTCCACTCGTTTCGAATAAACTCTCTTTCTTTTACAGTGAAAAATTCTCTCTTGAATTGCAGTGGCTGTGGGTTGCCAACCTCAGACCTTCAATCATCACTCTAAAAAAGTGGAAATTTGATTCGAAATTTGGACAAGCTCACTTTTGGCTCGCTAAAAAGTGAAATTTTACTCTAAAAATTTTAGGGAGCAGTAGCTATCTGAAGGGGATACCAGCGGCCCCTGACGATGCAACCCGAGCCAAATCTTTTCTGACAAATTATTCGAAAATAAAGCGATAAAAGGAAAATGTCGCTCCGTACAGACCATATCTTTATTGATTGAAGAAGGTCTGTACAAAACGATATTTTTATTTCATTTCTTCGTTTTCAAGTATTTTGTCAGAATCGTTTTGGTTATGTCCTTTTCTAACCAATGGGTCTGGTTGCATCTTCAGGGGTCGCTGGTATCACCTTGAGAGCAGAATATGCCTTCAAAACATTTTCAGAGCATTAAGAAAATTTATATATTTTTCAAACATCCCTTAAACTTTCTAATGCATTGTGAATAGTCTAAACCTCGCTATATCAGCTGATTATGAACACTCTGAGATTTGTAGTTCGGAACTTGTAATTGGAATCTACTTCAATCATGAATTTATGAAATTTACTAAGAAATATACTAAAATTCCTTTTTTTTTTTATTGTTTCTTATTTCCACGGTTCCCATTTCTCCACCAATGTTACACTTCCATTTTACCGGAGTCTTGAGAGGGAGAACGGTGGTTGTAGTGCACGGTAATTATCTTTCGCACATCAAAGCAAATATAAACATTCTATTAATTTGATACATATATGCTCATGGACACCTCAGTGCACTGAGGTCAAAATTATATGCAGGAAAGTGGTCATCAATAGAAAAGTTTTCTGAAAAATATTCGCTTATGCTGATTGGGAATAGGATGTCACAACTCCGAAAATTCATACACGTAGAAAATCAATGTGATAGAGAATTACATACAGTGTTGTAACTGAGGGATATTCGATATTCTCGTCGAGACTGAAAAAGAATACATCATCTTAATTTAAACGTGTTCCAATGAGGTATCCACCGCACAGAATTCCGACTTCGTATCTAATGAAACGGAATAATCGATCATTCCGATTTCATAAACAAGAGCAACCAAGATATGCTTCTGGTATCGTTTGTCAGTCTCGTCTCGTCTCGGTGCAACGCTCAATGCAGATCTCGATGTAGATCTTGATCATTTTCATTTGAAAGATCAAAACCTGTCACGAATTTGTTCCGTCTGATACGAAGCTTCAATTGAGTTTAGTAAACCATGTCTTACAAACAGTAGAATGATGAATATACATCATTTTCCAAGTTCTTGACGCGAGTCTCGTGTGCATCCCTAGGGATATATGTTTCATTAGGTCAAGACATGCAACTCAAGAGTGAATTTTTCACCGTAAAAGAAGGAGAGTTTACTCGAAACGAGTGAAAATTCCACTCGAAGCAGATTGGATCATTTCTGAGACTCAGTGGAGTAAAATGCATGAATACTATTCCCAAGCAGCAATGGAAGTTCAAAGTATATACGAAATAGAAACGTTCGTAGGGATTTACGAATGAGATACGAAGAACATATAATGAACGTTCATAGAATGTTCGAATGAGACTGTTTTAAATATACTTAGAACGTACATAGTACATTCCAAATGTACGATATTAATTCAATCGACGTTCGATTGACGTACCGTCGTAGCACCTATAAAACGGTCTCATTGGAATGGGCATAGAACATATTTCGCATATTCGAAGAACGTTAATAGTATATTCTGGTGCTGCTTGGGAATATTCAGTAGGTGTTCAAACCATGATTTATGATGCGAAAGTCAGGGTTAAGCAAGTTCGGAATTACGGACATTAGGGCCTATGAACATTTGAGGTAATAACAACCTAAACTGATTGAGTATTATTTTATTCTATTTGTGTTAGTGTATTTTATTTTCCAAATCTAATTCTTAAGGTCTTTTTGATTGTTGGATTTCATTTGATCCCGTACAGCACCGGACATTCCTACGTTGCCTCTACGTTGCCTCCACGTGGAATCTCCGTTCATCCACGTTGTGTCCACGTCCACGATTTATCCACGTGCAGTTCACGGGGATGCAACGTGGAAGTCGGTGGATGTGCTGTTACGGATGGTTTTCTCAGAACAGTTTTCGTAGATTTGTTTGAGTCAATACAATACCTCACTTCCATCATGATTTTACATTTTCTATATGATAATAAACTCGGTTTTTCTGTGCATGTGTCTATCTATTGGCAGAACCATTTTGATTATGTATTATTCTTCAGTTTTGAACATTTGAATCAATATCTACACATCAATTCATCATCTTTTTGGTCAGAAGACAATTAGGATGAATTCAGATTTTATTATGCTATGTTCATGATAAATCATTCAAATTTCCGTCATGAGTTATTGAGATTTTGCAGGAAAACCTAATTTTTACATATTTTGGAATATATAATCATGAAACAATACAATATTTATAGGTGGAATATTCTCTTAAGATGTAGAACTGTTTTAAATAGATTTAGGTACACTGAGAAAAGTGAACTGTAACCATTACCATGCGAAAATGGTAGTTGAATGACAGAATTTCTAAGCTGATAATGTCGACTATGTTATTTGGTATCCATCTTCATGTAAATGGTAACCATCCCCATCTGCATGAACATTGCTACGATTCTCCATAGTATCCGAAACCAATTTCGCGAAGCTGTCCCCCAATTACTATTTGTACACTGTAAAAAATTGCTTCCTAAATTTCATAGAAATGTATGTGAAGCAATGAACATATACATTTTGTATTGAATTTTCAAAACTTCTTTGGCTTTTCATATGAAATTTTATGATATCTCATACAGAATTATGATTTTTCATGCATTTTTATATGAATTTTCACACATTTTGCATTAAATTTAATGAATTCATGATTGAACTTGATTTCAATTACAAGTTTCAGAATTTTCATGTACATCTGATATCGGAAATTTCAGAATATTTTTTACAGTGTACATGGTAATCATTACATTCCACTTCTCTCAGTGTAGACGTATCAAAAAAGATATAATGTATATATATATTTATGAATATGCTACGCGATGAAAATTTCAAAAGCCATATCATTCAACTAACTTCCGTTAAAATGAATTCCTTACATAGGCCCCCAAGCATTTTGCGCTTCGGGCCCCGTGATGACGAAAGACGGCGCTGGCTTGGATATCATTTCGGGTGATCGTATTTGCAATTGAATATAAAATAAATCCGAGGGAGAATGTAATAGGACCCAAGCGTGTATTGCCCATAATGAAAATGGGCCCCAGGCTGGGTCCATCCTCTTTAACCCAGTATTGGGGAATGACGATGGGGCCCATGTTGGCTCAATCTTGGCCCTGTTGTGCTTTCCCATACAATTATAGTTGAAAAAAAATGGAGATAATGAATCTTGGTGCGGGCAAATTTGAACTTGGCCCCAATTTGGACCAGCGTTAGACCAAGATTGGGGTGAATCTATATCCCGAGCATGTGTGTACAATCCTCAGCGTGCAAGAATTTTGGTCCCACTCTGGCCCAGTCTTGGGCCCATATTGGCAGGATGGGGCCCATGCTGGCCCGGGGTGGGCCCCATGGTATATACATGCCAGGGATTTTCTAATTTCAAAACAAAAAGGAAGGGGCAGTATTGATTGCCTAGTCTGGTTTCATGCTGGGCCCGTGGTGTTACCAATTCTCGGGCAAAGCAATACGGCCAAGCTGGGAACGATGTTATCATCCCAGGGTTGGCCCCATATTGTGTAGCATGGACACCCACCCTGGGCGTAGATGGGGCCCGCCGTCAATACACACTTGGGGAGTACCGTATATAGTAGAAATTACTCCAGTTATTCTCCAAGTCATTGTCAGGCCTTGCAAGTCTTTACAAGTGTCTGGTGAGGCCTTGTAATAGTCTGGAGACTGCCTAGTGATTTCTATGAGGATAGTTTTGTTACCGTCAAATCAATCCAGATTCAAATTTTAACTGTGTTTATGTGGTGTCCAAAGATTGAGAATCAATAATTACTTCGGATCAAAGATATTCGTTGTTTGAAATGTATATTAATCGTCGGTTGGACACTCATATGATTCACGACATCGGCAGCATGGGTTTGCATATCAAGGCGAGGGTTACACCTACTCTGCAAACGCGCGAATCTCATCCTTTATTCTTGCGATTCTAATGAAATGCATACCAGATTCCAGTGATGGACCTTTAATGGGCTATATGAGTTTCAGCCAAATCGATCGAGAAGTGCCGCTGTAAAAAAATTCCTTTTGAAAATTCAAAAAATTTGACTGTAATTTTTTACAAGGACTTTGTTCTGAATTTTCAGAAAAATTTTGCTGAATTTTAAGAAATTTAGCTGGATTTTCAAAATACGCTCTGGAATTTGGTTGAAATGTCCTAAAATTCAGTAAAATTTACCTGAAAATTCAGAAAAGTATGGCTGTGAAAAATTAGTCACAATTTCTGAATTTTCAGAAGGAATTTGTTTACAGTGTGTTGAAAATGTTGTTATCTCGAAATAGATGATGTGAGTTATTTTCTCAAGGCCTTGTTTCATGCACCGTCCACTTGTTTCAGTGTACTTCCAATGGATTGGGGGTCAATTCAGTGGAAACTCGCTGTATCGGCATTCGACCACAAAATACTGAAGGTTGTTTTTTAATGTGAATTGGATGATGTAGCTCTCGGTGTACCGTGGACGTGTAAATCTGGTGTGAATTCGTTACACTAAGAGAAATAGTTACTATCGCCGAGAAAATATATCCTTGAATATTCTTGAGAACACATGTTTTTGATTACAGCTGGTATGTTGTAAGCCTAAGGGAAATTTCTTTGAGTCAAGAAAATATTGTTTCAATTCAACACGGAAAGACCGAGTTTATTAATAATAAACAGTAAATTTTTAATATTTAGAACAATGACGGTCAATTTAGGGAAAAAAGGATCGCTGAACATTCGTAATGGGTTTACCGAAAATTCGTAATGAAAATATCAACGATTGATCGTCCTATTGTTATTTGTTCCAGTGAAACTATCAACTTATGATAAATTCACTACGAATATTCTTCAATGTTCCTCTTTTTTCCTGAATCAGCCCCCTCTGACTCATGCATTCTCCCCCAGGAATCCGTTCCACATGTTGAAGCTGAAATCCCCAAAAAATCTAGATGGCGATTGCATCGACTTGGCCGAATTATAACCTCAAAATATGAATGTTGCAAGGTGTGGTTTCGTCAAGATTGAAAGTTTACAGATGTAATAGTATTATTTGTTATTATTTGTCGTTTTCTCTTGAATTTTTGCACTGAATGATTTGTTTCCACAAAATTGATTAGGCAATTAACACGCGGAGTCCTCTACAACCTCAGCCAGTACGAATGATCAATTTGAATTCATACAGACTTCCCAAAGACCTCTCGAATAGTTCCCGTTATCATAATCAATATGTATTCATTATGAATATTTTGAATTCAAAATGGAAACGTATTGAATGCCCGGACAATTCATTATTATATCTCCATATGAGTTCTTTCTGAACATTGAGTTGTTCGTTAGGAGTTGATTTTGAATTCAAAATATCCATAAAGAAACCATATCGATTAGGATAACGCGAACTTTTTGCTGGAACTCGTGTGCTGTATGGGGCTTTTCGTTTACTTTGTGAACAGGAGTTCTAGACGGTCAGGAAGGGCTGCCTTCAATTGATAGTCATTTTTTTGATTATTAATAAACTCGGTCTTTCCGTGAAAGGATGCATCCTTAGTTCCAGAAAGAATTTCTGGCTCGAGGATACATATCCTTGGAGTGAGGGATTCCTCGAAACAAGAAAATATGTTATTGGTGACAGTATTTATTTCTCTTAGTTTAGGAGCTTGCCCATACAGCGCTGAAGATTTCATTGAGATTGCAGGAATCTAACATTTGAAACATTGGAATATTCTTTTGATATTGCTGTATGTTACAACGAGGTTTCAAAGTCCCTTCAGAAACATTGCAATGTCCGCTGATCTTACGTTTTAATACAATATTTTTGAATTATTTATGAAATAATTCAAAAACATATATGGAGTATTTCATTGTAATGTTTCTCTTGAAATATATCTGAGGCATTAAAAATAGGTAACATTTCAATCGACAGATTATTGGCATATTTCTGCGAAAGGCTGTTGAAATGTAATGAAGGTGAAAGATTAAAATGCATTTGAGATATTTCTGAAATGTATGGTGCTGTCTGGGCGGTAATTCACAAATACACTGGAAATTCACGGTATTCACACGGTGTAACATTTCCGTCAGGGTTTGAATATGAATCAGGATAACTTTTGATAATGCTTTATTGATGATATCATTTGTGAACGAGTGTGTCTATGTGAGTTTTTGTATCAGGTGTAAATGCAAATACAGAATGAACACTCATATGTCCTCTAGTATCAATTAACTATAGATATGGGCTAATTTAGTATCTTCTCCTTTCTTCTATTTGTTTATCTTTTTCTCTTCCTCTTTCATTCTAGGAGTCATCCTCCTACTCACTCATTTATCTACTCACCTACTCACGCATTTCATTTGTGTTTTCACGGTGAGTCTATCGTACATCATAAAAAGCACGGTGCAACTAATAAAAATTCTCACTTTGTACAGTCCATCATTGTAAATCTATACGAGCGTGCGCGCTCACTTCATAATCTGGGCTACGTGTCTTCTTCTGAGAACAGTTTTCTACCCTTCCACCTCTCATATGTCGTTATTGCTTGTTTTTTTGTGCGTTACTCAATTTTGCTGTTTCCATAAAAACAGAGTAAGAACAATGGATATCAAGTAAAACTAGTAATATAAACTAGTTAGATCTACGGTGAATAAAAATCGACTTAATTGAAAGCTATTTTCACACAAATCTGTAACAATGTCCGTTGATGGGAAAGCTTTGTTTTCAATTCACATGTTGAAAATAAAGCTGGAATTGTATCCATAACGACTAAGAAGCAATAAGTTACGCCGGAATCGTAGATGATATATTCTTTTGAATTGGTAGTATTTTGATATCGTCTCTTTGTCCATTTTAACAATTGAAAATTCGAACAATTCCACTTTAGAGTGATTGAACGTTTAATACCAAATCATTTTATATTCGAGGAGAATAGAAGTAACTGTGAGGTACAAGGACAGGATGGGAAGTGAACCAGACTCTAGTGAAAATATTATAAGTTTTCTTAGGAAAAACTCGTCAGTAACTTGTTGAAAACTGATTTTTCTAACACACTGAGGGAAATTTCTATAGTCACTGTAACTAAATCATCTTAACTGAACACTCTAAAAATTTTGTTGATTCAACCAAGGAAGTATAGTTGATTCATCGCTTAATTTTATCAACTATACTTTTATAGTTGAATGAATCAAATTTCCAGTATAGCTTGTACTAAGAATATTTGGTTGAGGCGTTTTAGTTACAGGGACCTCAAAAATTTCTCTCAGTATACGATTATTAAAATTCGGTTATTCGAATTTTCACAAGTTATAGCCATTATGTGTAAGGAAAAATTAGTTCTAAATAAGTTGTCATCCCTCCAAATCTTTTATTTTCAGCAAACAAACAAATTTGTTATGCATTATGTATCCAGGTAACATAAGAACCTTTTGAACATTCTGCATTCATTCTGTGATCATGCATATATTCTATAGAATGTGCAAGCGAGACTGTTTCAGATGAATCCGAACAAGACATTCTAATGCGATATTAAAATGTACCTTCTATAAATTTATCATTTCTCAAATACAAATTGAAATAATATATTATCCAAGGGTCTGTAGCCTGTTAACAACATTATCCGTCATTACTGATTTCATCTCACGATACCTGCGCATGCGCTGCTCATCAATCTCCCTACAAAGTTTGTACGCATATTGTACAAACGTTCCTAGAATATTCGATATAGGCTCATTCAAATGTTTTAAAAATCTTCTATGAATATTTACGTATCTTCTACGCTTTTTGTTAGAGTATTCGATCAAGTACATTGTACGGATGTTCCCAAGCAGCAACAGAATTTCAAAGTATATACGGAATAGAAACGTTCGTAGAATGTACGAATGAGATGAAGAGAATATACAATGAACGTTCATAGAATGTTCGAATGGGACTGTTTTAGATATACTTAGGATGTACGTGGCACATTCGAAATGTACGATATTCATTCAATCGCCGTTCGATTGACGTACCGTCGTATATTCGATTACACTGTTAAAAATTGCTTGAAAATTCATGTACTTTTCATGTGCATATGTGAATGAAAATTCAATTTTTGTGAACTGAAATAGGAGTCCAAATACATGTTATTGAATTTTTAAGTTATCGTGCATGAAAATTGAAATTAATGTACAGGTGATTGAAAAAACTTAGAAAAATTTAATCCAGTATAATAACATAATATCATTATAATTATAATCAAATCATGGCTCTAATGGCATCCAACTGAAAATAACAAAAATGATCCAAGTGTGTTTGGATTTGAAAAAAAATCTAAAAATGTTCATATCTCAAAAACTAACCTTAAAAAAAACGGGAAATTCTTGCATTATGGCTGCAGAATACGCCCTATACAATTTTTCTCACTATGGGTCACCCTGTATACTAACCCCAAGTAGCACCAGAATATACTATGAACGTTCTTCGAATATTCGAAATATGTTCTATGTATATTCCAATGAGACCGTTTCATAGGTGCTATGCATATTCATCGAACGTATGTAATCGAATATACGACGGTACGTCAATCGAACGTCGATTGAATGAATATCGTACATTTCGAATGTACTATGTACGTTCTAAGTATATTTAAAACAGTCTCCTTTGAATATTCTATGAACGTTCATTATATATTCTTCGTATCTTATTCGTACATTCTACGAACGTTTCTATTTCGTATATACTTTGAACTTCTGTTGCTGCTTGGGACGCTTTGACGAAGTCATCCGCGTATCCACTTCAACTATGTACTAATTAGATCATACGGTTTGTTCAGTGTTTCTACATTACAAGTGCATCTTGATTCACAAGTTTCAAGAATGAACGCAAGGTCATATAAGCAGAAAAATGCTCCCTTCCACATAAGTGGCAGTGGCTTGAGTGACAGAGCTTTGGCGTCCCACGTCGACGTCCCGCGTTCACATCTTGTGGAGGTGATTTTTTTTTCAACGATCATGAACATGTGCATGAAATTTAAAGAATTGGTTCTTGAATTTTCAAGTACAGTGCGAATTATTTTTCAATTACGTGAGTGGAAGTTGCTTCCATTACATGTAATTGAAAATTCAATCAGAAATTTCCAACAGTGTACATATGTTCGATGACTAGGCATAGCACCTATGAAACGGTCTCATTGGAATGTGCATAAAAGATATTTCGAATATTTTAAGAGCGTTCATGGCATATTCTGGTGTTGCTTGGGTTGTGCCAATATTCTTAGAATATTCTGTGTTACATGGGCATGTAAAATTTACTGCACAGTCCTGTTGGATTTACATTTAATCATAATTACTTTACTGCAACACTCCTCCCACTCACTTCGGTAACAATGTACATTATTAAAAATTTCTTGAATTCTCATTCATTTTCCAAGTATACTTGTACATTAAATTCCCAGTTCTTGATGGTTGAATTAAGAATTTAATCACATTCAATTGAATTTTCAATTGTTGCTATATTATATTATCCATAATAGTACAGTTGAATAAGTACCCAAGCAGCAACGGAAGTTCAAAGTATATACGAAATAGAAATGTTCGTAGAATGCACGAATGGGATACGGAGAACGTATGATGAGCGTTCATTCGAATATTCGAATAGGACTGTCTTAAATATACTTGGAATGTACACAGTATATTCGAATTGTACGATATTCATTCAATCGACCTTCGATTGACGTACTGTCGTACATTCGATTACATACACGGAAAAAAAGTATGGTTATCGTAACAATTTGAAGTATAGTTAGAAGAGAAAGTGTAAGTGGCGATGTTGTATCGCTATGGTAACGATATAAATGGTTTAGGCTAACCATCTATATCATTCCTCGAAGGATCTATTTCGTCATGGCAGCGATACTGATACCCAAGCAGCAACAGGAGTTCTACGTATATACGAAATAGAAACGTTCGTAGAATGTACGAATGGGATACGAAGAATATATGATGAACGTTCATAGAATATTCTAATGAGACTGTTTAAAATATACTCAGAACGTACATAGTACATTCGAAATGTACGATATTCATTCAATCGACGTTCAATCAACATACCGTCGTATATTCGATTACATACGTTCGATGAATATGCATAGCACCTATGAAACAGTCTCATTCGAATG
Source organism: Gonatopus flavifemur (assembly GCA_018340375.1). NCBI lineage: Eukaryota > Metazoa > Arthropoda > Insecta > Hymenoptera > Dryinidae > Gonatopus > Gonatopus flavifemur. The sequence continues at coordinate 446,677 of JAFFJZ010000011.1, forward strand.
TGCATAGAGCATATTTCGAATATTCGAAGAACATTCATAGTATATTCTGGTGCTACTTGGGTATCCCTATACTTCATTCAGTCATGACAACGATCCCGTATCGTTAGAGGCAAGGGTGGATATATGGGCCCGTATTTGGTTTTTTTATGATAACTTTTTTTATTTTCAGTGTAAAAATTGGAAATAACTCAGAACACTTGTCCGAATGATCTAAGACTAATTGCATGAAATCCCGATGTATTCTTCGCAGCCCTAAGAGGAATATGATGGTTTTTCTCAAGTTTCTCATTTGTCCATCACCAAATTTTATGCGGGTAATATGGGCCCCAAGATATTTATGTGAAAAAAACAGGACAACAATTGAGAAAAAAATGTTCATTCATTCATAAATTCATAGAGAATAGAGTTGGGGCTACCATTGTTTCAACATTAATATCTAGATATATATTGAAGGTCCGCTTGGATATCGCGTTAAAAGAGAGTAACTTATTATAAACCAACTGACAAATATACACATCTTTTTCGCAACCGGCACAATCATTGTGAGCCCACATATCATAAATCACACACTTAACCCACAGTTCAACTCTCGGGTTTTCAGAAAACGCCTCTTCACAAAATATGACCCGGGGCTCATAATACCCGCAGTGCAAGGAGCCCGTATATCCACCTTGCCCATCTTGGGAAATGAAATTTTCCTACACTCAACTTGATAAGTGAAATGACATGACTTCATGTAAAACACAATCTTTATAGCATACTAAATACATACCTGAACTTGGTTTTACCAGTTGAAATGAAAAAACCGTAGTATTACCAAGTGAAACTCTCACTTTTCAGACTTTTGATTAAGACGACAAAATTCACTGCTTGATATATTACGAATCATAACAGCTGAGTGGTCATCGCGATCTACAGTGTCGTCTGGGAACCAGTTCTGGTAGTTCAGTGTTCACTGCTAGAATTCGTGACCTAGATAATCAGATACCGAGGGAGCCCATATTACTAGCAGCAGGGGCCCATTATACCACCTTTGCCTGTACGAAAAAATTCTTCACAGTGAAAAATTTTGTGTCATTTTTCCATAATACACATTTTTGTGTAAAATGACACGAAATATTTTACTGGGTTTACACTGAGATGCAACCCTACACGGAAAAAAGAAAACCTTACTGGTTACTGTGAATGATAGCGATCGGTTGAAAAACAAATGAAAACACGCTTGGATAATGAGGATTAGCGCGATGACAGTGATGGGTATTGTAATGAAATTCGTCAGTGCTGGCTGGATAGAAACGCAGTACTGCATGGAATGAATTTGAGTTTCAATGTATTTTTGTAATTCATAGTGACCATTGCTGTTTTCTTTTTTCCGTGTAGCGAATCCAATCATACCGAAATTTTCAATATACTGTGAGTATAATTTTGTTATGATATACAATTAGTATGAATCTATGAGTAATCCAGTAAAATACCAAGTCGTAATGAGAAGCGAACTGAAAACATACCGTATACTCGTGAAATTTTTGTACTTGAAGTATACCGATAGATTTCCAGCAATTCGGTCCTTATTCTGTACGAATTCGGTATGAATCCTCCATACCCAAGTATTACCAGAAATGCATCAGATTTCGGTACATTTTTAATATGATCCAGTTTGATTTCGGTAACAGTATTATTCGAGTATAATTGGGGTATGGAAAATTCACAAACATACTGGATAATTTCACTATGATCACATTCGCTAGGGGAAGCAATTAGCCGTGTTTGCTTAGCGAGTTTATGCATATTATAAAAAATGGCTTAGTTTCGGGAACACCGACACGGAGGGAAAAATATAGAAATTAGTGCATGAGCACAGATCACATATCAATCGCAAGAAAACATTCTTGAAATAAAAGCATGAACCTATCCGCTCATCCCATACGGCAATGCGATAAGTGTATAGGGTCATATTCTTATTCCAAGGAGTTCCACGGAATAAACCGGTGAAACTTCTTGCGATTGATACGACATCGGTGCTCATGCGCTGGTTCCTAGATTTTTTTCTCCGTATATGTCTTTGTAGTCGATCAAAATCAACGAATAACATTCTTTTCGTTGGATTGTCCTTCTTCTTCGCATGAACCTACACGGAGAGAAAAGTATTGCTGGCATAACAAGCAGGTCTGTTACTATAGCGCCTACAAAAAAAATTAGCTGTAAGAGCAAGAAAACTGATTGACACAACTGAATTTTTTTGCTGAAATAAACACATTTGTTAATAAAACCAACGTCTTGGCTGCTGTAGTGAATGTTTTGCAAGGATAACAAATTTCTTTGTAGGCGCTATAGTAGCAAACCATTTTTTCTCCGTGTACACTTAGCATTAAAAGTGAAAAATTCAAAACATGAGATCATTTTCAGAAAAATTAATTTTCAATTTTTTGGAATGATCTCACATTTCGAATATTTTATTTTTAATGACAAATTTAGATTCACACGGAGAAAAAGGAATTCGCTGTGGCAGCGAAATCTACTTTTGCTGGGTTCCTTTTGCCAGAGCAGCAAATTTTTTGCTGTGACAGCAAACTATTTGCTGTTCCAGCAATCTTGTTAGCCGCGACAGCGAATTTTTAGCTGTGGCAGCAAAAAATGTTTGCCATCCCAGCAAAATTTGTTTGCTATTCTGTATATAATGCTGAAAATTTGCTGGTGGGGCAAACATTTTTTGCTGCCACAGCTAAAAAATTGCTGTCGTAGCTAACACGATTGCTGTTATAGCAAATTTTTAGCTAGGTCAGCAAAAACTTTTGCTATTCTATATATAATACCTCGATTTGCTGCGTCAGCAAATTTTTTCTCTTCGTGCATGCAAAGAAGCAAAACATAATCCAACGAAAAAAATTTTATTTGTTCATTTTAGTTGATTACAAAGACTTGGGCGTGCATGATGAAATAATAATAATAATAATAATAATAATAAGAATAATAATACACTTTATTGACTTGTCAAAGGAATGTACAATCTTTACAATTCAGAAGTCTATCAGCCAATTGGCCAATATGGCTGCACCACTTGCAATTAGTGCGCCTTAGCGTTCAACATATACTTACATGACGAAAAAATTAAGGAGCGACGTTTGAGCAGCTGCAACGCCGCCATTTCATTTTTTTTGTTACGAAAAAGTTTTCATCCATAGTTGTCAACGTCAACTTTATAATGTACTTTATTTCACTCAATTGAATCTTTTCCTTTTTTGTAAAAAAGGTTTAAGAACCACGTGTAAAACAGTGTTCCACATGAGTCTCGCCCCTTCATAAATTTGGTTTTTTCGAGTATGGGATTGACTACAGTTATATCTATTCTATAGTATCGAATGTAAAACTTTTTATAGTTAATAACTGTCAAGAGCTTCCAATATCACACGGAAAAAAGAAAATGGAGAAATTTACCGTATAGAATGACAATACGTTGCTTCGATTCAAAGAATGGGAATTTTTTCAAAACATATTGTCGAATAATTCAAATTATAAGACAAAAATAGATTTTTTTCTTATGATGTGGATTATTTGACTATATATTTTGCAAAAATTCCAACTAAAGGCTTGGAGCCACGCGTTGTCATCCTATACGGTGAATTTCTGTAATTTCTTTTTCCGTGTATTTCCCAATTATGGAAGCAATCTTATTTTGACACCCAACTATATTTCGTTGAGTCTGTCAAATCTTCAGTTGACTCTAACACTCTGGCCAAAAGAATTCTTAAATTCTATTGCGAGGTGAAAAATTGATGGGGAATAATGAAAAATAATGGATGCACTGTCAACCACACACCCTAATTCCAATTCTTTCCTATTGCTCGTTTATTGTTTACCCTGGTGGAAATTGCCCTAACAGCAAAATGTTGAGCAAATATGCAGCAAATTGTTGAAAACGTACAACAGTTTGAAGCAATTTGTATGGACGTTGCGTTGCCAAATGCGCAACAATGTACTGTAAATCTAGGATCTTAGCTGGAGTTGTTATCGTGTTGCTAGAAAGTTGCTCGGTTTCATGAGACTCTCAATCACATGCGTAGCAAATTCCCAGTAACTTTGCGTCAACTTGATAAACAACGTAAGAGCAAGGGTTGCACAGCAACTTCTGTTGTATGGGTGGATGTCAAATTCTGACATTCGTTCCAAAAACCGGTCAGATTATGAGATCCCATGTGGAAAAAATGTCCAAAAATGTATACGATTGTACACAAATTGTATACAAATCGTATACAATTGTGAACACTTTTGGACTTTTTTCCACATGGGACATGCCACCTTATTGTCAGAATATGTCAAATTCCGACACAATATGACCGGTTTTTGGAATAATATGTCATATTGTGTCATCTCATGTCACAATGCGTCAAATCTGACATTCGACTTCCACCAGGGTAAAAAGATTCATGGGTGTTGTCGTCAGGATACGTTGAACCATACGTTAACGTTCAAAGTGTTCAAGCATATTCAACTACATATAAAGTGGGCATCACTATGAATTCTTTCAGTGTAGCTTATTTTTGAAAACTCACACGACCCTCAACTTTTCATCAATAATACCATACGAGAACCATTCGATTAAGATGTTGGCAAGTTAATATCACTTTGACCAATTTTTAATTAGAATAACGTCAAAACAACATTTCTTTGATGCCATACAACAAGTTGTTCTTACTGGTTATGTTTCTATAGGAACCAATCGACGCCAATTTCTATAATGAATTTATCAAAACAGACAAATTTACAATTCATCAAATTATGTGAGAAGCGTTGAAAGAAGTCCTGATAAGAATCTAATGAAATTTTTGAACCAACAATGAAGTTTCATTTGTTCGTTTCCACCTTTTTTGGTAGTTTGACGTATTCAGCTCTCAACATAGTGTTTTTCATGCCACTGATTAAACATGGATACTGTGAACTGTAGTTTCCCTATTTCTTGCAGACAGCCTGGAGCTAGAAGAAATATTTTATCAGGCATAAATGAAACTAGTATAGTTATTGCAAACTTTAACTTTTGACATTGACAACACATACGTACAGTACAGTACAGTATAACTGTACTCTATTCTGCCATGACAATTCCAACTGCAACATTGATGCAGTTTCGTTTTCCGTAAGATACTCGTTGAGATCCGCTGTTCTCCACCATCTTCGTCACCGATTCACCCTTTTCATCCTCCTACTCTTCTGGATGACTAGTTCCTTGGAATACACAAGTTCCACCTCGTCTTTTATTGCAACTGCAATGCCTGCTTGCACTACAAAATTTCGCCCAAGAAATACGGAATAAGGACTTTTTTCGTCCACCCAATATCACCACATTGCTGTGAATTTCTCTCCATATATGGATGTGGATTTATTTCCTTTTGTCTCCTATTGTTCTTTTATTTTCTATAATTTTTTCCTTACATTGAAAGATGGAACTGATGAATTATGCACTTCAAAATTGACTGCCTATAGTGAGAGTAAAGCTGGTAGCAATGACCTAGCAGCCGATTGTCATCACTTTTGATTGATTCTTTTTATCAAATATCAATGTAGCCATACCATATACTTGGGAGTTATTCAATAAATTTTTGGTATGAAAAATATCAAAATCGGTGTCAACTAACATTTACGTCGATTGGGTTTAAACTCGTCTACTTTCATCTACTTGCACAACAGCTATGAATTTTGATGGTAATTAGTAAACATTAAATACTAGTGAAATGAAATTATAGGAATATTTTAACCTGTAATTTCTTGAAATTTTTGTGAAACCTTCGAGCTAGCCCCCATCTAACCTAAAGTAAATGACTTTTTTGTGACGTGCCCCTGCAAATTCATCTTTTTTGTGAGTGTAAATTGATTAATTTGCTCACCTAGTGATTTTATATGAACACACGGAAGAAAAATGGTTTGCTACTATAGCGCCTACAAAGAAATTTGTTGTCTTTGTAAAAATATTCACTCCAGCAGCTAAGACATTAGTTCTGTGAACAAATTTTTTCATGTCAGCAAGAAAATGTAGCTGTGTCAATCATTTTTCTTGCTCTGTCAGCTAATTTTTCTTGTAGGCGCTATAGTAACAAATTTGTTTGTTATGCCAGCAATACTTTTTTCTCCGTGCATGTATAGATGAACGCTATTGTCATGGACGTCTCTGTGGAATTACTACAAGAATTTCCCATAGTGTATCACGAAGAAAAATAAAGGATCGAACATTACTACATTTTTTTTACTGAATTGGCAGGATAAGAGAAAATACCACATTCATCGTTGGGCTGGACTCTCATACAGCCGAGTTGTCCGGAACGGAATGCTCACAATTCGTGCATCTCTAGTATTGTTGTAGTTATATTCAAGAAAGATCACACAGAGAAAAGTTTATATTAAAGATTATTATACACAGTATCGTACCCGGGGGATATACCCGATTATGACGATAGGAACTATAACTCTGTATTTTTTATTATTATTCCGCATATGGACATCAACAAGAGTTGTGGTAATCTGTCGCATACACGGAGAAAAAGGAATTCGCTGTGGCAGCGAAATCTACTTTTGCTGGGTTCCTTTTGCCAGAGCAGCAAATTTTTTGCTGTGACAGCAAACTATTTGCTGTTCCGGCAATCTTGTTAGCTGCGACAGCGAATTTTTAGCTGTGGCAGCAAAAAATGTTTGCTATCCCAGCAAAATTTGTTTGCTATTCTGTATATAATACTGAAAATTTGCTGGCGGGGCAAACATTTTTTGCTGTCGTAGCTAACACGATTGCTGTTATAGCAAATTTTTAGCTAGGTCAGCAAAAAATTTTGCTATTCTATATATGATACCTCGATTTGCTGCGTCAGCAAATTTTTTCTCTCCGTGTACTCATGGTTCTTTCCGCCACAATGAAGTTTATCTCACGGCTGTGATATGAATATATTAATTCTTACTACAAAATTGTCTCCATGTAGCATTCTACCAATTAGAATCGTTCCGTTCCGGACAATTCGGTTACATGGTAGCCCAGCCTAAGGAGACTCTCCCATGCGATGGATTATTCAAGCGGAACGGAACATTTCATCTTCCAATCCGTCAAAAACAGGTGCCCTTGTCTCCTATGAAGCGGAATACAACCCGGCGGAATGGAAAATTAACCAACCAATGATGAAATGTATATGTCGATTGAAACTCCTCATGGGAAATAGCCAATACATTCCATTCAAACACGGAGAAAAATGAGATTTCGAATATTGCAACATTTTGTATCAAAGTAGCAGGATAAGTGAAATAGTATAATTTTTCACAACACAGTGTAGTGAAAATTCATGCTCAATAATGTGAAGCGGCTCTGAATTGAAAGATTCTTCAAATCTTTACGCATGAATTTTTACTACACTGTGTTGTGAAAAATTATACTATTTCACTCGTCCTGCTACTTTAGTACAAAATGTAGTAATATTTAAAACATTATTTTTCTCCGTTAAGTTGTGATGGCCGGAATGATTCCGATCCATGGGACAGCAGCGCTATTCGGATTGAACGGAATGAAATTACTGGAATCCCTGTTCCGTTCTGATTCAATTTCAGCGCCATGGGAGAGCACCCTTAGACAGTGTAGTAAAAATAGATGATTTATCAAACATTTTTCGGTATGAGGCTGCAATCTTATGCAGGAGAAAGTACACATTATTATTACATTATCTACACGGAGAGAAAAAATTTGCTGACGCAGCAAATCGAGGTATTATATATAGAATAGCAAATTTATTTGCTGACCTAGCTAAAAATTTGCTATAACAGCAATCGTGTTAGCTACGACAGCAATTTTTTAGCTGTGGCAGCAAAAAATGTTTTCTCCGCCAGCAAATTTTCAGTATTATATACAGAATAGCAAACAAATTTTGCTGGGATAGCAAACATTTTTTGCTGCCACAGCTAAAAATTCGCTGTCGCAGCTAACAAGATTGCCGGAACAGCAAATAGTTTGCTGTCACAGCAAAAAATTTGCTGCTCTGGCAAAAGGAACCGAGCAAAAGTAGATTTCGCTGCCACAGCGAATTCCTTTTTCTCCTCATACTATGCCGGGTGTCTCATAATTCGCTGAAAACACTTCAGAGGCGTTATTCTGCATCCAAAATGCAATAACTTCCCATTTGGAGAAAATTTTTTGGAGGCTTACTTTCTGAGCTATGAGCATTTTCAGCTTTTTTTTTTCAAATTCAAATAACTCAGAAGCATTATATTCTACATTCTTGAGCTTAACACAATTCTCTAAGTTGGAAAACGCCGGTTCTCTGAGGAAAAAATTCAACTATCCTATCATTCTTTATTTCAGAGCTACAGCGATTTGGAATTTTCTGGCCTCTAGCCAATTAGAATTCAGCAACTTTAAATTACTATAGCTCCGAAACAAAGCATGATGAGATAGTTCAATTTTCTCTCAGAGATCTGGCGTTTTCCAACTTAGAGAATGGTGTTAAGCTGAAGAATGTAGAATATAATGCTTCTGAGGTATTTGGATTTGAAAGAAAAATCTAAAAATGCTCATAGCTCAAAAACTAATCCTCCAAAAAATTTTTTCCAAACGGAAAATTTTTGCATTTTGGCTGCAGAATAACGCCTCTGAAGTATTTTCAGTAAATTATGAGACACCTTGTGTATATGGGTCCACGGGAGCCGGCTAACAAGATGTGCTGTAATTGAGGGCCCATACAGCACCAAAGATTTCATCAAGAAATCCAACATTTGAAACATTGCAATATTTCTGTGATATTGCTGTATGCCACACTGAGGTTTCAAAGCCCCTTCAGAAACATTGCATTGTCCGCTAATATTACATTTTAGACAATATTTCTGAATTATTTCTGAAATATTTCCAGAACATTCATGTAATACACTGTAAAAAAAATTTGTTGAATTGCAAACAAAAATGCTTGGAAATTTATAAACTTGGTTTGGAAAAGTAATTTCCGAACCTTTTTTGTAAATTGCCGAACAAAAGCTTGTGAATTCTCAAAAATCTTCGTGAAATCACAAAACTTTTTGAATGTTTACAAACTTTTGTTTGGTAATTTACAAAAAAAGTTTGTGTAAAAAACTGCCAAACTTCTTTGGCAGTTTAGGAAGTATATTTTTTACAGTGTATTATATTGTAATATTTCTCTTGTGATAAATCAATTGACAGATGATTGACATATCTCTGTGAAAGGATATTGAACCGTAATAAAGATGAAAGATTGAAATCTCATTGAGACATTACTGACATCTATGGTGCTGTATGGGGGATTACATGCAATAGCTCCACAAGCGCTCGAACACGTTCCAGATCTGATCCGGGAGATCAGCAGAACGAGAAAAAAATTTGTCAAAATGCAAAACAGAATATATAGCATGTGAGTATTCATTAAAACCACACTTCTTACATGAAAAAATTGTTCTCTACCATCAATAGTTTGTGAGATGAGAATTGAAAAGTGAAAATCTCAATTTCCTCAGAATCAATACAATGCAATTACATGTTGCGGTTACTCAACGAGAAGTCATTGAAATAACTTGAAATTTGGTATACAACTCCAGTAGTAATCCTAGAGGACAACTAGTGAGTTCAATTTGTGAAAAGATTTCATCATCCAATGGATATTCAATAATAAGCACACGCTGTTAAGAACACGTGCTTGCAAGTTTCCACGGAAACAAGTGTCGAGAGAATTTTCGATTTGGAAAGACACAAGGCGACAAAGTTGTTCGTCAATATTCGAAGAAGTTTTTCTGAAATTTTCCGATCAATCGAGTGAAAAATAAAGAAGATATTGAACATGGTTTACTATGGTGTGTCTCGCTTACCGTCACGGCCACTCTACTGAACTATGACACACAACGCTATATGCTCGACGGTTCATAAGCGAGTGAATATAATATTTGTGTATTATTCCACAGTGAACGCTTCAGTTGACGCGGAAGGGAAGAAAAAACTCGAATCAGGAAGTTTTTACTCGACTGAATTTATTCATTTGAATGGTTTTCACATGAATTATTATTCACATGAATGCATTCGAAAATTTTTCAAGAAAATTCAAGCAACTGATATAATTATGCACATGTTATCATCCCTGGACTGTATCAATATTCAAGTTAGAAAAAGTTTCTGAAGTTGAATCATTATACCTTGACAATTCAATTCTTCAGGAATGCCATCGGCTTGATTCCCGTCTCTCGAACAATTGATATATCCAGACTCGAATAAATTGAGAACTAATGTGATCTTCCGTATACTCACTGAATACAGTAAGGCCTCTCCATAGTGCCAGCAAGACTTGTTTCCCGTTCGAATTTCTTCCTTTGGAAGACAACAATTGGCACTATCCCATACATCATTGGAATGTTTTGTGAACATTGACAAAACGTATTTCGTTAGAAACGAAATATTTCAGAAATGTTTTGTGAGATTTTGAAAAGGTCGTATATATGTTTTTAAATCATGAAAATGTCCGGGTTTGTTCTATTTACATTTTTAATAAACATCATTAGCACATGTTGAATCAGTGTTTATAAATCATCAAATTAATTACATTCCTGCAGAATTTTCATTTGGAACAAATCCTGAATCAAATATAATGAAGTAAAACAATTTTGAGTTTAATAAATTACATTTTTAACCCACATAACAATTTTTGAACATTCTGAAAGATATCTTGAAGAATTCGAAAAGATGTCTCATGAAACACCAAAAGATATCTTTAGGTAGTCTTCATGTGAGATTTCTTGAAGTTTTCTGAAGGTATCTTTTAGAATTCTTAAAGATATCTTCCGTAGGCATCTTTGAGATGTCTTTAGGTGTTTCATAAGACATCTTTTAAAATTCTTTAAGATATCTTTTAGAATGTTCCGGAAGAAATTCCTCAAAATTGTGATCTGGGAAGTTTACGAAGTGCTAGTTTTACGTATTCGAGAAATCTGACATTGTTTCCACATTCAAGACACAAAATCGACTTCGAATCACTTCCTAGATCTTGGGCCCTGGAGGAAAAAATGTTTTTTGTGGTCCTGTGTTATCAACGTTGCAGCGGTCATGAAATCAAATTGGTAACAACTCCACTTGAATATCTCACTCTTTCCGTTCTCTGATTATCGGAAAAATATATTAAATCGATTGGTGTTATTATTGTTATTAGCATGTTACGCAATCCATTTGGTACGGAGTTTGTCAATGGATTCTTGAAGAATTTTTTAAGAAATGTAGAATTCAAATCAAGTTATTAGATGATCATTCACGAGCACTGTACTACTCGGGAAACTACGCTTAAATGTCTGAATCATGAGGATTACATTATTCTGAATCACGAATCATTCAATTTCTCATACATTGACAATACTACAGGATTATCGTGAAATCAAGTGAAAAAAATCAACCATCAAACAATTTAATGTATTTCTGAGATATTAACACGCATCACTATGTAACCACAAACCTTTACATCCGGTTCTTAGGAGAACACATTTGTTTTCGAAATGGTAACATAGCCCCCTGAGCAATCATGTCACAAACTAATCATGATTGTTGTGAGAATCACATTATTTTCGTATTATTAATCAAACCATTCTTCATGTTCATCGAAATTGTATCAATTCAATTGATTATTCAGCACGCCCTTCTGCTTAGATAATGTAAGATTCACAGCAGCATCGATGAAAAGAGTGGCAATAGACTTTTCAATTGTCATATACTACATAGCAACCACTTTACTGAAAAACATTGCTCAACTTGAATAAAAAATTTCATAGGACTCATTCTATACGAACCTTTTTATTCAACTTTTTCTATTATCCATTTCTATTCTCAATTCCATCGTATCTGCTTTTTCTTTTCCTACCCGGTGAATATTTCTACGTTTCTACAATCTCCTTTTCTTCTCCTTCCGCCCTTTACAAGTTTTCATCCCGAATCATCTCTTAAATTGCTCTCCGCTTCAACCGAGCTTCCTTGGAGTTTCCATTTTCAGCATTTCATTCTAATGAGACGTCGCCATCGGAATATAGACGTATACATACACTTCGCTTATATTTCTACACGTACGAGTTTCACACTGGAGCAGCAAAGGAATAAATGCGCATGTATAGGGAATAGCGGAGGACGCCCAAACGTTCATGACGCTACTTTATTTGTGCGCGTGCGCGTCTTTATATGGGAATGCAATAATTTTCCTTCAACGGCTACACAGAAGTTTCTTTGGAAATTTACTGAAAACATTTCCGGATGATATCCTTACTTCATTTGTTGAATACTTGTTCTTACGTACCCAATTCTTATTTCAACAATCGTAATATATTTTTAACCTTCCTGCTTTTGACTCGAGCCAAATGAAATTTTCACAAGTGAAGAAATTCATGGATTCTCAGGAAAATTTTTCATCCGGTGAATATTATACTGGGCATCATTAAAAATTACAATACATATAATTCGTTCGCTTCATACGATGAATTCGAATGATACAATGGTAATAAAATATTTTCATCGATCGATCAAAACTACCGATGCGTGTGTGTCAGATACCGGATAATTATCTGATTATATTATTTTTTAGTATTCCTTACGATATACCGAAGAGAGTTCTATATCGTACTATTCATGGCATTTATACACATTAAGCTAATTTTTCACTTGTGAAGTAAACACTACGTAATTATCAGTCTCATACGAAATAATAGTTATCTATCGATCGGAATTAAGTGCTAATTCGCCATTGATTCATGCCCATATAATGTGATTATTACTGTTTCAATTTCGAAGTCGTTGTGAAACGTAGAATGACAAATCAATTAAAAAAATCACTATGCTACCTCTTTGCGAGGGAGCAACATATCACGTATCCGAAAGAGCAAGGAGCAGACAAATGCGAGAACTACAAAACGATTAGTTTAATTTCACATGCCTCAAAAATACTGACCAAAATTATATACAGGAGGATAGAAAATGGAATACAGAGTAGATTAACAGAAAATCACTTCGGTTTTGGGAAAAATACACTGTAAAAAAAATTTCGCTAAATTTACCGAAAATATTCGGGAAGCAATTAACCCGAACTTTCGGTAAAATTGCAAATTGGTATCGGGAATAATTTTAAATGTATTCCATAATTTTACCGATTACATTCGGGAATGATATAAACTCGAGTAACTTGAAATTACAGAAATAGGATGGTAATTTTACCGGTTATCCTCGGGAAAAATATGGAATCGAATGGCTCAAAATTGCCGAAATAGTATGGTGAAATTACCGAAATTCGTGAATTTTCTGCAGTTTTGTATCACAATTTACATGTACTGGAAAATTATTGCTCAAAATATTCATAAAAATTGAAAAAAAATTTTATTACGCGAACTGATTTCGCATATTCCTTGTGTTTCAAGATCACTGAGGAACTTAATCACTCATCTAGATGAAGAGCAAATTATACCTACCTAGCTAGCGGGGTTCGAACCTACATTCCTACCTGCCTACCGACTGAAACCGAAGACCTATAACTGCTGAGCTATGACACGACATGCTGGATAGTCACCTTGGAAGTTCACATATATTTCATATTTAGAATACACAAAAAGATGGACGAGGTGTGAATTTCCAGTTACATTTGGTAAATTTTCAGGACCGTGCTAACAAAATTGTCCCTGCCAGTACGTTTTTTTTCAAAACTCGAAATTTTTTCCAAGTCCATGGAAATCTCATGGATTACAAAAACTTTTCCCACACACTTCGGTAAATTTACCGAAGTTATTTGGAGAAAATCCACCTGGAAATTTTTTCCAAGTCCCGATCCGAAATAAAGGGAGAAGTGAAAAAAAAATTGTTTTTCTCATATGGACCATTCGATTCCAAATCTGTTGAATCGGATAAGAAACTTGTTTCTGCGAGTACGTTTTTTTTTTCAAAACTCGGAATTTCTCCTAAGTCCTCTCATGGATTACAAAAACTTTTCCCACAAACTTCGGTGAATTTACCGAAGTTGTTCGAAGAAAATCCACCTGGAAATTTTTTCCAAGTCCTGATTCGAAATAAAGGAAGAAGTGAAAAAAAAATTGTTTTTCCTACACCTGCACGGAAAGTTAACGTTTTCCGACCTATTTTCAGAGGGGAAAGTGCTAAATTCCAAACAAATATGTTACAGCGGGAGGGAGATATTGTCCGCCCACTGGCAACGGGAGGAAAGCACTTTTTGCCCGCTCGCAGCGGGAGGGAAGTACTTTCTGCTTGTTTGCAGCGGGAAGAAAATACTTTTTGCCTGCTCACAGCGGAAGGAAAATATCAACTATATTTTCTTTCTTAAATATGCATATGCATATTTTATATGTAGTTGAACAGATAATTCGCACTTTCCTTGCAGTTGTGGGAAAAAATAGTATGTTTACCTCGGGAAGAAGTGGGAAATTTCCACTCGTGTGATTGTCTCCCTTGCCTTCGGCTCGGGGAGACAAACTTCACACTCGCCAGAAATTTTCCACTTTCCTCCCTTGATGAACAATATACTATTTTCCCATATGGACCATTCGATTCCAAATCTGTTGAACCGGATAAGAAACTTGTTTCTGCCAGTACGTGTTTTTTTTCAAAACTCGGAATTTTTTCTATAAGTCCTGGTTTAAGATAGAGCGAAACATGAAAAAAAAATGTTTTCCTCGTATGATCCATTTGATTCCAAATCTTCTGAAATGATTGAAAAACCTGTCATCACGAGTAGTTTTTTTTCACCTCGAAATTTTTTCTAATTCCACATATCATGGACAAAAATTTTCCCGAACAACATCGGTAAAATCATGGTACATGAGTTTTACCGAACTATCTTCGGTAAGACTCTTTACCGAACCAGTTTTGGACGATTCCCGAAGGAAAGTTCGGTAAATTTACCGATTTTTTTACGGTGTACGGAAACGAAAGAAGCAATTTTAGCCCTTAAAACTGTAATAGAGAAAAGATTAGACTTTAAAAAGTCTGTGTATATAGGTTTTGTAAATATACAAAAAGCATGCGATAATGTTGATTGGGAGAAAATGTTGGTGATTTTGAAAAAGTAGAAATTAATTTTAAGAATGAGAGGATAATATATGAATTATATAAGAATCAAACCGCAATACTAGAAATAGAAGGTCAAGAAAGAGAAGCACAAATTAAAAGAGGGGCGAGACAAGGATGCTCACTATCACCATTGATTTTCAATTTATATATAGAAGAAGCGATGAACGAAGTGAAGGAGCAAGTGCAATTGAAATTACAGGTTCAGGGAGAAAATGTTAGCATGTTGAGATTTACGGATGACATAACTATATTAGCTACGAGTGCTGCTGAGTTAGAAAATATTCTCAACAGTATTTGATTTGATTTGATTTATTTTACGGGCTAAGACGCCCTTTAGGTACAAAAGTATGTAAACAATATCATGGCGGTTAACAAAAGAAAATTTTCAAATAAAGTACTAAAAAGTAAATTACAATAAGACACGGTGTAAATTATCACGAACCTTAAAGTATAGATGTGGAATAATACATAAATTATAATCTCACACTCTTCTTAGAGAAAGCCTTCTGGGCCGATTTTTTAAAGATTGATACTGACCCCGAAAAGAAATCAAGATCATCTTTATATGAGTTTGCCAAGCAACAGATGCGGTTGACTGGATCAGAATAAAAATAATGTGAAGTGAACATCGGAATATTGAAAAGCGAAGGCTTTCGTAGAGTTCTAGATGGTACATTGAAGTTTGAAAGAGAGAGTAGTTCAGGACAGCTGATTTGACCATTAATGATTTTGAAAATGAAAACGAGATCGTCAACCAACCTACGAGCTTCAAGCGTGGTCATGTCAAACGATCTCATTAACGGTCCATAATCATGACAGGACACGGCGATGGGATAGGATCAGTATGAAAACAATATTATTAGAAAACTATTGTATGAATATAAATGAGAACAAAACAAAATTTATGATTTGCGCAACAGCGAAAACATCAAGGAGAAGGAAAATCAAAGCAAATGCCGAGACATTTCAGCAAGTGAAAGAATTTAAATATCTCGGAAGCATAATTACAGAAAACGGTAAAAGCGAAAGAGAGATAAAAGCAAGATTATCAAAAGGAAAGCAGGCTTTTCATCAAAAGAAATAGTTATTATGCTCAAAGAATATTAGCTTAGCAGTAAGGAAGAAATTCTTGAAGAGTTACGTTTGAAGCAGAGCATCATATGGTTGCGAAACTTGGACAATCAGAAAAACTGACCAACGAAGACTCAAAGCCTTTGAAACGTGGTGTTATAGAAGGATGTTCAGAATAAAATGGATAGAAGAAGTACTTGAGAAGGTAAATGAAAAAAGAAAAATCTTTTGAACCATATCGTTAAAAGAAGAAGTAATCTGATAGGACACACATTAAGGCGTGATAGTTTATTAAAAACAGAATTAGAAGGAAAAATGAATGGTAAAACTCGTGAAGGTGGACCTAGATTAAGTTATGAAAAGCAAATTATACAAGATAAGGGCTGCTGTAGATATGCAGAAATTGAACGTTTAGTGGATGATAGACAGGGTTGGAAGATTTCATGAAACCAGTCATAAGGCTGATTACTCCATGATGATGATGATGATGATGACGACACATGTCTGTTATAATATGCATGTATTGAAAAAAAATGAGTAATATTCCATAAAAATCGAGAAGCAATGCTTTCAATTGTCCCATGGAATAATTATGATCAAACAGTGAAAAATTTTGTGTATGTTTGACGTACGTGTATGTGCCAGGAGGTCCGCTCGCAATTCGAGTTACATATGAACATAAAAAATTTATCACATCATCACAGGAATGTTAATAATACATTGAAAATTTGTTGAGTTGAGAATTTTATATTATGAAACGCGGTGTCGTCTCGACGCCAAGTATAAAAGAAAACACCGTAAAAAAATTAAGAAAATGAATAAGCAGAAGTTGTGCGATACCGTGTATCTATATACACATAAACCGAGATTTGATATAGTTGAAATATCTTCAACTCACAATAACTCGTCTCACACATTGAATCACGAAAAAATAATTAAACTCCTGTTATATAATTCAGATAGGCACTTTCGTTTGAGCACAGTACAAACTTGATCAGTTCATGCGATACAGAAATGAAAACGTTTTAAATTTTCACGCGATCAAAACATCAGAATTTTGCTGCATCATTGACATCAATGAATCCACGACATTGACATGAATGATCTCAAGGAGCAACAGGATTTCAAAGTATATACGAAATAGAAACGTTCGTAGAATGTATGAATGAGATACAAAGAACATATAATGAATGTTTATGGAATGTTCGAATGGGACTGTTTCAAATATACTTAGAACGTACATAGTACATTCAAAATGTACGATATTCATTCAATCGACGTCCAATTAACGTATCGTCGTATATTCGGTTACATACGTCCGATGAATATGCATAGCACCTATGAAACGGTCTCATTCGAATGTGCATAGAACATATTTCCAATATTCGAAGAACGTTCATAGTATATTCTGGTGCCGCTTGGGATCATTGACATTCCAGATTCCTTCTCATCACGAAGTTTTTCTTCATGCTGTTTGAGGTGGGTTTCCAACGGTAGAGATATGTTCTGTCTCTCTCTTTATTGGCCCATCCGCTGTTCTGTCCTTTTCTTTTTCTCAATATCCAATAGCATTCATTTCATTATAATGTACATAATGTATCATATAGTCATTGATATTAGTATGGATCCCGATCTGTCAACAATGTGTTGACAGGTTGTATAATAAATCATACAATAAACGATGCAAGTTGAATTTCATTAAACTCTCCGCTGATTCTTATAGGATGAAACATGCACAAATGATCTTGATCTACAGGTAAATTATCCCTTATGTGTAACGTATTCACATATAATTTTGTTTGTGTTTTATATATCACACAGAAAAATGAATGAATGAAGAGGTTATCTATAAAAAAAAAAAAAAAAAAAGTTTGAGAAAGGTATAAATCAGTTTGCTAAATTTGGAAAATTGAGAGATATGAACAGGTAAGCTGTGTATGATGTATCCCGAGCAGCAACAGAATTTCAAAGTATACCCATGTGGAAATTGCCGGAGTTGACAAATCGCCCAGTACTAGAAAGGTTGTATTTGCCAGACTTCGGCAAAAACAACTGTTCTTGTTCAGGCCCATTACTATTTTTCAACTGGCTGTACATGTTCGACGGAGTTGAGACGGTATTGATTGGGGTGGACAGACAGTGTTGGGCCAGTAATGAATCAATACTGGCCGGAAAATACACGGATCGTAGTGTAACGGAGCCGTGCCAATACTGTGCCTGAGTTGGGATGATCATTCAATATATCCAATCGACAATGAAGGGCCAGGATCGGTAGGGCAATGGCTAACTACAAAATCGGTAGCCGAGCTACGTTAAAATTATGTCCATGGAAATCTGGCTATTATGGTAAACCAAAGCGGCGCCAGTACTGCCCCAGAGTTGGGATTACCATTTCATAGATTTGATAGCCGACTATATACCAGTATCAATATGGCACTGGCTGACTACGAAATCAATGTTGTATTGTAGTTAAAATCGTAGCCATGGGGATCAGGCTATTAGGGTGAGCCGAAGTTTCACCAGTACTGAGCCAGAGTTGGCATGACCATTCAATATATCCAATAGGCGATCGAGTGCCAGGATCCGTAAGGCAATGGCTAACTCCAAAATCGGTAGTCGAACTACGTGAAAATTATGTCCATGGAAATCCGGCTGTTATGGTAAACCAGAGCGGCGCCAGTACTGAGCCAGAGTGCGGATTACTATTTCATAGATTTGATCGCCGACTATATGCCAATATCAATATGGCACTGGCTGACTACGAAATCGATGTTGTATTGTAGTTAAAATCGTAGCCATGGGGATCAGGCTATTAGGGTGAGCCGAAGCTTCACCAGTACTGAGCCAGAGTTGGGATAACCATTCAATACATCCAATAGGCGATCGAGTGCCAGGATCGGTGGGGCAATGGCTAACTCCAAAATCGGTAGTCGAACTACGTTAAAATTATGTCCATGGAAATCCGGCTATTATGGTAAACCAAAGCGGCGCCAGTACTGAGCCAGAGTGCGGATTACTATTCCATAGATTTGATAGCCGACTATAGTAGGGTCAGGTCTATATAGGACTATATTAGTATAGGGTCAGTATCGAATGAATACTGTCTGGACAATACCCAGGATTTCGAGAAACGGTACCGCGCCAGTATTCAGCCAGAGTCGGTATTATCATTCCATGTGTATAACAGACGGCAATATGCCAGTAATGATATGACTTTGGCTGACTACAAAATCGATAGTCGATTGATGTTGCAATTATGATCTTGGCAACTCGGCTGTTGTGGTCAGCCGGAGTCGCACCAGTATTGAGCCAGAGTTGGTATTATGATTCAATATGTTCGATATACGACATGGTACCAGTACTGTTGGGACTCTGGTTGACTACGGAATCGGTAGTCGATTGACATTAAAATCACGATCTTGGCAACTTGATTTTTGTAGTGAGCCGGAGTCGCGCCAGTATCAAGACAGAGTTGGTATGATCATTCAATACGTTCGGTAGAGAACAATGCACCAGTATTGGTAGAATCTTGTTTCACTACGGAGTCTATGGTAAATTGCGTGACTTCAAGGGAACTGGTGCAATAAATGGGAATTTAAGTGGTCCGTTGTCAACTCGGAGATTAGCTGATGTGATAGAGACTCTGTTTCTCACTCGCAGGTCCCGGGTTCAATCCTTGCCCAGTGAACTTTCATGAAACCACTTCCAAAGCGTCTTTCTCAGATAACGGTGATGAGACAAATAGATTCACAAAGTTTTGAAAGTTCAAATTCAATGTATTTTTTTTTTCACTTGAAATATAACTCCGGGGATCTCTAATTACCAGCACTATGCCAGTACTGAGTCGGGTCTGGATTCCTACATAAGATGTATTATTTTGACCCTCTACCACTTCTCATCCAGGTGTGGTAGAACAATTGGTTCTGTTGCCATGCCAGAGTTCCACCATAGTAGGCACACACCAAATATCGCCACCGACGTGGTGGTAAATGTTTTACTGGCCCTTATGTAAAATGATGTTATCATTCCGACTCCTTGCCAGTACCGTCCAAACCACTGGCCCCATAAGGGCAAGGTTGGATTTGCCAGTACTGGCAACTCTGGCAACAGTACCGCGCCAGTAGCGGCCCGTGTGTACATTTCCACATGGGTATACGAAGTAGAAACGTTCGCAGAATGTACGGATGAGATACGAAAAGTATATAATGAACGTTCATAGAATATTCGAATGAGACTGTTTTAAATATACTTAAAACGTACATAGTATATCCGAAAAAGACCGTTTCATAGGTGCTATGCATATTCATCGAACGTATGTAATCGAATATACGACGGTACGTTCGAAGAATATGCATAGCACCTATAGAACGGTCTCATTCGAATGTGCATAGAATATATCTCGAATATTCGAAGAAAGTTCACAGTATATTCTGGTGCTGCTTGGGATTATTCATGAAATACAATATTCCTTTACAGACAACAGCAGAGCACATATACCGTAATCCCTTACGGACAGTCTGCTATTGTTGGTTCTTTCACTTAGGACCACAGGCTAATAAGGTTTAAACAAAGCATGCGAGGCCTAGTCGAGAAAAATGATTCAAATTTATACATTACTTCTCAGTTGAAAGTAAATCGGATATAGGGTAAACTACCCAGCAGATCATGAAGTAATCAGTCTTACGACTGGTTTGATGAAACCCTCCACCCCTGTCTATTATCCACCAAACGTTTAATTTCTACATATCTACCACATCCCTTGTCTTGTACGATTTGATTCATATAACTTGCTCTAGGTCTACCTTTACCAGTTTTACCATTCATTTTCCCTTCCAATATTGTTTTCAATAAACTCTCATGCCGTAATGTGTGTCCTATAAGATTGCTTCTCCTTTTCACGATGTGTTTCAAAAGATTTCTTTCTTCATTTATCTGCTCGAGTACTTCTTCATTTTTGACTTTGTCTATCCATTTTATTCTGAGCATCCTCCTATAACACCACATTTCAAAAGCTTCAAGTCTTCGTTGATTAGTTTTCCCCATTGTCCAAGTTTCGCAACCATATAATGCTGTGCTCCAAACATAACTTTTCAATAATTTCTTCCTCACTTCCAAGCTTGTATTTTTTGAGCATAATAACTGTTTCTTTTGGTAAAAAGCCTGTTTCCCTTGTGCTATTCTTGCTCTTATATCTCTTTCGCTTTTGCCGTTTTCTGTAATTATGCTTCCTAGATATTTGAATTCTTTCACCTGTTCAATTGTCTCGGTATCTATTTTGATTTTCGTTCTTCTAGCTGTTTTCGCTGCTGTACACATCATGAATTTTGTTTTGTCTTTATTTATATTCATACAATAGTTTTCCAATAATATTGTTCCCATAGTGTTGAGAATATTTTCTAACTCAGTACTACTCGTGGCCAATATAGCTATGTCAGCCGCGAATCTCAACATACTCATATTTTCTCCCTGAATCTGTAATTTCGATTGAATTTCCTCCTTCACTTCATTCATTGCTTCTTCTATATATAAATTGAAAATCAGTGGCGATAATGAGCATCCTTGTCTCACCCCTCTTCTTATTTGTGCTTCCTCTTCCTGACCCTCTATGTCTATTATTGCACTTTGATTCTTATATAATTCGTATATTATTCTTCTATCTTTATAATTTATTCCCACCTTCTTCAGGATCGCAAACATCTTCCCCCAGTCCACATTATCGAAAGCCTTTTGTATATCTACAAAACCTACGAGTATTCCGAGGTCGTCTAAATTGAAATTATAAAACATTTTTGTTTCTGGACATCTTGAGCCTACTATTATGAATGCTAAGAGTATCTTTCGGCATGATCTGAAACTTAATATGACTTATACATCAACAAGATGTTATTGTGTTGTTTTACACACATTGATTTATTCAGGTCATTTCAAGATAGGTCGTATCCCCAGTCCCTTTAATCAGACTGAAATATAATTATTTCTCAACTATTAATTCAACTAGTAATTATTCTCAACTAGTTTCTACAAAGAGAATATCGTTTCATGCTTTTGATTGTCCCTGAGAAGATTGTATATAATCTGCTTCGCTTTGTCTGCCAATTAAGAAGGAAACATTAAAAGCAGAGCACTTAACACTGAAAACTGTAGGATATCTGCCACACTTCTGTTTGTATCATACAGAAATTGTAAATGGAGATAATGATTAACTATATTCCCCATGAATTCCAAAAACTTCATAAACAATACAGTCATTTAAACCTCACGTTTTTTACTTGAAACTGGTGACAGAATCTCGATAATTCCTTCCTGAAGCTACCTCTAGTCAGTTTCTTGACCAAGATGAATTCAAAATCTATTTCTATTTATTATAATTCGGAATTGATAAAGAAAAAAATAACAATGTGGAGAAAAGAGTGGGAATATTGATTGAAAAAACAGATCAGACTTTGAATAGCAGTTGTGATAGTGGTTAATAATTTATTTCTTCAATATTTTGATTTTCATAAAATAGAGACATAAGATAATCAGGTCAAGTGAACAATATTCATAAAAATGAGTGAAATCTCTGAACAAACTTCAAAAAAGTAAAAAAATAACGCCAAGTCCATGAAAAAATGTTCATCTCTCACAATAACGATTAACAAAAACTTCTTGAAACAAAAACTTCACTCTACCTAGAATTCTACTTGAAGTGGCAAATATACTATTTCAAAAAAGAAAATATGTAAAATCAATAACAGCTACCGAATACATTCGGCGATCCAAATGGTATGCGAAGAATTTTTGGGATATTCTAACTTGACTTGTCAAAAATTTATTCGTAGTGGTTTATAATTTCTAAGGAAAATACAAACTTGTTCATTAAATACAAACGCGTGCGTGAATTTTTCTCAAAATATAGAATGGACGGATTTGGGGGAGTGATCGGAACATCGGTGCCGTTGCGTTAATACAGTAAAAATTGAAAATTCTATCACATGTAATATCGTACATTTCGAATGTCCTATGTATTTACTAAGTATATTGAAACACACCGGCAAAAATAATTGGTTATCCTTACTCCAAATTAGTTCCAGCAACTATAGATACGATTCTTGATATTTGGATAACTAAAACGGGCGTTGGTTTAACTAGATTCAAATTTAATTTCTCTCAATGTAGTTGTTTCTATTAGTTTGAGGTTACCTTTACTACAAATTTTATGACCAGGTGTTATTCTTTAATCACTCGAAACTAATTGTTACAAATAACTTCGGTTCATTCGCTCGAATAAATTATTCTTTCCGGTGCAGCCTCATTCGCACATTCTATGAATGGTCACTATATGTTTTCTGTATCTCATTTGTATATTTTAGAAACGTGTCTACGCATATACGAACATCTGTTGCGACTTGGGCTGGCACTTGACTCGGGTACATGTAACCAGGGAGATTTTACATTTTTTCCACTCAGGAGTTAATAATATTTCGCCACCTCCAACCTGAGTTGGATCAATATTTTCAATCATTCCATTAAGTATATTCATGTTTCTTGAGAACAATGTGAAAAACTTTTATGATTCCCTCCCTCCCCCCTCTCTCTGAAAATTTGCCACCCTGAGCTGTGGACTCCCAAGTTACCCCCTAAACATACACGGAGAGAAAAGTATTGCTGGCATAACAAGCAGGTCTGTTACTATAGCGTCTACAAAAAAAATTAGCTGTAAGAGCAAGTAAAATGATTGACACAACTACATTTTTTTGCTGACATAAACACATTTGTTAACAGAACTAACGTCTTAGTTGCTGTAGTGAATATTTTTGCAAGGACAACAAATTTCTTTGTAGGCGCTATAGTAGCAAACCATTTTTCCTCCGCGCATCGCTACATGTAACTGAATTCTCAATACAATCATCCAACATTTGAAATTCGATTCACAAGTGTACTTGAAAAATGAATAAAGTTCCAAGAAATTTCTTACAGCGTAGGTTTGGATGTATCTCAGAGTAAGCTTGTATTTAGAATGTACACGGAGAAAAATGGAGATCGAAAATACAGTAATCTTTAATAAAAATTGGAGAATATTTCTTATAATCTGAGAATTTTTCCTCAATGCATAATAAAGACAAAACGGTCCACTTTTTTGTGCAATTTTATTCGAAAAACAATGAAAAATTATCAATACTTAATAAAGAATAGAGAGACATATGGACTTTCCCAAAGTCGCGCGTGAAATTTCACAAAAATAGTAACAAAATTTAAATATCCTACTATTCACTTTGTGAAATTTCGTATGCGACTTTTGGGAAGTTCATATGTGTCTCTATTCTTTATGAAGTATTGATAATTTTTCATTGTTTTTCGAATAAAATTGCACAAAAAAGTAGACCATGTTGTCTCTATTATGCATTTAAGAAAAAGTCTGAGATTTTGAGAAATATTCTCAAATTTTGATCAGAGATTACTATATTTTCGACCTGCATTTTTCTCCGTGTAGACACTTTTACTTTTTACTGTGAAGTAGCAATAAACGTGCGAACGTATACGTGTGTAAATATATACCCACACAGGCCCAGAAGAATGCATAAAGAATTCTTATTGAATTGATTGTGTTGTTTATGAATTCTTCAAGAATTCATGTAGGACTGTGGTACTGTGTGGGTTTATATATATATATATATATATATATATATATATGTATAGGGGAGAGTTGCCTTGATTGGACCATCGCCTTGGATGGACCACCACCTTTTATTGTCAAAGGAAAAAATTTAGATTTCTTCTAATCATAAAGTGATAATGTCCATCAATGTGACATTATCGCTCTATGATTAGAAGAAATCTAAGTTTTTTCCTTTGGCAATAAAAGGTGGTGGTCCATTCAAGGCGATGGTCCAACCAAGGCAACTCTCCCCTATATATACACATGCATAAATTCATAGAATCTACAAATGAGATACGGAGAACATACATTGAACGCTCATAGAATCCCTGCTTCAAAAATCCGATTCAAACCTATTCACTTGTCAATCGATTTGAATCAGATTTTTGTCCGGGAATTTTCCTATTTGATTTCATTCAGATATAATCAGTGCAAATAAGAAATTTCTACTCAATGGCATATAAAGGGTAAATTCGACTGTACATGATCTGGATTTCCTGATTATACCTCATTGAGTAAAAACTATTCCTATTCAGACCGATTAAATTTGGATAAGATCAAATAGGAAAATTCCTAGACAAAAATCTGATTCATAGTGATTGACCAGTTAATAGGTTTGAATGGGATCTTTGAAGCAGAGATAGCACCTATGGAAAGGTCTCATGATCATGGGCGTAAAATATACTTTGATTATTCGTAGAACATTCATAGTATATTCATAATATATTCCGATGTTGCTTGGGATATTATATTATAATATAATACGTATTTGCATTTCAACGGGGACTTTTTTTTCTCATTAGAATCCCGTGTAGAAAAATTTAGTCTGGCAAACATATTGGAAGAATATAACCTAACGGAAGAATTTCCGTTTCCTTCGCCAGATCCGATTTGAAACTATACCATGAACTATACCATGTATTCAATGTGATCTTAAATAAAAGAAACTCGGATAGAAAGATGCGCTGTTTTTTAAATTCAATTTATGACAAATATCTTAACATCTAAATGTTTGTGAGTTGAATGTTGTTTCAAGGAGAGTGAAAAAAAATCCTGTAACCCCAGAGGAAAATAGACGTGCCACTTTCAATGAGTAATCTTTCACGCTTGAAGAGTTCATTCTTGGATCAAATCACTTCTAATTCCGTTTTGGGAATGAAAAACCATGCTCTTGAGGATTAAAAAATTCACTCTTTTCAGAGTGGCATTATTTGCACACTTTGTATGATCCTATTTTAAAAAATTTTCTGCGCATTTCTCACTGTTTATTACAGATTAAATGAGATGAGTCTACGTCTCGTGATGATTCACGGCAAATTTTATTTATTTAAAACATATTTTGGGCTGTTGATTGATTCCATCGTTCATTTGAACAAAATGAGTACATTGATGAGGTGTATTATCATCAGTATGCACCTGCTCTTGTTATCTTTTTATTTTAATTCCACCAGATTTATCCCATGCTTTGGACAAACTTTCACTGACTTCAAATAAAAGTTTGGCAAAAGTATGACTGAGTCCCAAACCCCATACTTTTAGCCAGACTTACTCATACTTCTCGCCAGACCATTCTTACGTATTGCCAAATTATTGCCATACTTTTGGTCAGATTCTCCCAATATGTTTGCCAGACCAAATTTTTCTACACGGGATATTGCTTCTTAAAACCCTGTTCATTCTTATGCACGAAAGTATACCTACAAGATATCACTTGAGAGAATAGCACCTTATTGTGGAAACTGCATTTCAGTTGTCCTGACTGAATTTCAGCTGGCGTAAGTAAAAGCCTAGTCATCAGAAATACGGATGAAGCAGTTTGTTGTAATCAATTTAATTATGAGAGATGAAATTTATTCCGTTCAACAAAATTTGTATCTACAGTGATTAAACTCCCTTGTCTAATACTCAATTGAATTTTTTCCCAGTACACATCTCCAATTCTATCCAATTTTTTATTTCACTTTGTTATTCATTCAACTAAATTTTCACCTTGATATATGCTACATTCTGCGAAATTTACATTTCGTTGCATAAAAAAGTGCAAAAAGAAGGGATATACATTGGACGGGGCGGTACAACAGAAACCGATCTAAGGAACACAATGGAGTCATATTATCTTCCTCCATAGGTTGGCTTGAGTTTTGTTGCAACTTGAAACGAAGGTTCACGAGGATGCTCGACTTTGCTCGAATGAAGAATGAAAGCCATGGGAAAGGCGGGTGGAGTAAACCGAATCAAGCGTCGAGATGGAGGGGGAATGAGGAGTTGTAGGGTCTAGAGGCAAGCCTGAACAGAATGATGGTTCTCAAGCGAGGTCATGTATTTCGAAGTCAATCTTGTATTTCAATCCAAAAAGCTCTGCCATATTTTATCGTAGAAAAATTTATAAAATGTTTTCACAAAAATGCACCGTGGAAAAATTTTTGAGTGAAATTCCACCAAGACTCTTTGGATGTATTCTTGTCAATGATTCTTGATAGAATTTTTGCGTAAAATTTTCTACAGTGTCTATTCCGTAATACATTCTTGATAATATTGTTCTTTCTTTTCTTAGGCTGTCCTGGCTTAATTCCACCAAGCATAAATGGAAGGTGAGCTGTCAGAATTATGAGTAGAAAAATGTTTTTGATTTTAATGAAAGATTTAGCGATGGCAAATAAAATTTATTTTATTCGACTGGATTTTTATTCAGAGCAATTGAATTCCCAGTCAATATTGCGTATTTTTTCCGTGTGTTTGTTCATCGAGCTAAGTGATTTCAAAGAAAAAGATCACTTGATGAACAAGCACACGAAGAAAAATAATTTGACATTCTTGGCATAGCTGAAAATTATATATGGGAGCTATTTTCTTAGCTACCATCGGTACTCACTTAGCGATAATAGTGAGGGATATAGCTGTTCATTTCGCCGCTGAATTATTTGGCTATCCAAATCTTGAACACAAAACCTGTGCGGTTACAGCTACGACTTCTTAATGATGGTCTTCCTAATAAATAGCTATAGCTGCAATTATTTCAGCTACATCAACGAAAAAAGTAAGGTAAAAGAGTGAAGGACTTCCACACTATAGCTAGTTCATTTTTCTGCACGCAAAATTTGAAAAATGAGAAAAAATGTGAAAATTTCCTTTTATTCAGATTAGAATGTGAGACCTCGTTTCAACTGAAATAGGATAATTTCAAATGTGATTCAATTATATAGCTCAATGATTGTAATGTGAAAACATTCGAATTTTTCTACACATGAAGCATATGAGTTTCTCTACTTCCTGCCACATATGGCGGAAAGATTCGGAACAAAATGGGACAAAAACCGCTACGAAACGGAAAGAAACAGATTTTTCCGGCTCTAGTTTGTTTTCAAACATTCACGATATTTTCGGTATGGTTACGAATTCCTGCACGGAGAAAAACGTATTGGAAATGTGTGGCAGGGTTTACCATAATAACGGCAGTTTTGGGGCACGTGAGCATATATGTGCACTCCTCCTTTAATTATGGTGATCCATAGCTCATTTTGGTGAAAATAACTTTGCATTTGACACATATTACTATAGGTTTGAAAAAAGTTACTACGAATTAAAGGAGAAATGTTCATAAACGCCCATGTGTCCCAAAACTACTATCATTATGGGGATCTCTGCTACAAATCTTTCTCCCTGTGTGTCATATGCAAGAACTTCTACATGAAAATGTATGCAAATCTCTACCCAGTAAACAGTCATTCTAAACCTACACTGTAAAAAATAATCGGAATTTTCCTGTGTACATCAACCGGAAAATTTCAATCACTGATTAGGAAATCAATATCCGGTACATTTACATGAAATTTCCCATACATTTATCTGAAAGTTCCAAACTTTATGGGATTTTTGCCAACATTTCACAGTAAATTTCCGGACAAGTTGGGAAAATTTCTAACGCATGTATGTGTTGATTACTTCACATCAATATATAGGAATTTTCCGATAAAATGTTTTACAGTGTACATAATGTTATCTGAAAGATGTCGAAATCATCTCTACTGCGTCGATTTTTGTTACTTTTTTTATGTCTTCCCAAGAGTTCTAAATGCTATCTATAAGATATCACGGATAACTTTCAGATAGTGTTTAGAACTCTTGAAGAGACATCAAGGAGGTGGCAGAAATCGACGCATTAGAGATCATTTCGACATCTTGTCGGTACACTGTAAAAAATTGCTTCCTAAATTTCATAGAAATGTATGTGAAGCAATGAACATATACATTTTGTATTGAATTTTCAAAACTTCTTTGGCTTTTCATATGAAATTGTATGATATCTCATACAGAATTATAATTTTTCATGCATTTTTATATGAATTTTCACACATTTTGCATTAAATTTCATGAATTCACGATTGAACTTGATTTCAATTACAAGTTTCAGAATTTTCATATATATCTGATATCGGAAATTTCAGAATATTTTTTACAGTGTAACATTACGATAGTTTCCAATATTGTCTGAAAAATTGTTTGTTTGTATTGTTACTGGGTATTGTTCTGAGGATTTTCCCGCAACTTTGATAGGAAACTTTTAGTAAATTCATAGGGATTACCCCTACGCGTGGGGACACGCACTCCTACGAAAAACTGCGCTAACACGAAATGATGATATATGATATATGATATGTCCAAATTTGTTAAAATTCTTAGTTTTCATGCAACTCTTCGTAATTCAGAGATTATTATTTTGGTCTCTACGCTGAACTACGTATTTCTACTCTTGTACTGTAATCTCGCATAGTGCTAGAACAAAAGTACGTAATTTTATCTACGTCCAATTATGTAATTCTATGCCAAGTGACGTAGCGTGTACTGCCCTAATTTCTCACAGTCCTTGGCATAGTTCGTCGTAGAAATATTGCCACAAGGGACGGACACGGTCAATTATTACATTAGCTTCTGGAGTTAAACTTTACCTGCGTGGACATTTTTTCAGTCCTCTCGTATTGAACATAGGCCCTGTATGGACGTATCTTGAAGATTCAAACGCAGAATTCGCTAGCGTCAGCCACCAACGAGTTTAATCGGGTTGTTAATATTCGCCCTGATGTTTCTAACCTTGGGGCAGGCCTATGTGTGGGGTCAAGCTGTATTACCAATCTTTCCCCCTGTCATGAAAATCTGGCTGCACTCAACTACAGCCTGCACCTCTCCACACCTCCATCTTGTCACTCTTTCCGCATTCTCCCAAAGATTTCAATCTAACCATACCTTTGTACAACCCATGTGGTGCCCAGTGAAATCAGCAATGTATCTCTTTATCACGAAAATATTGATTTGTTGGACTTGAGTTCTTATAGGACCTGGACATACTTCTGAAGCTGAATTTCACTTACGTGAACATTTTTCTGAGTGCCCTGTGTTGAATACAAGCCCTGTATCGGCGTTTATTGCATATCCAAACATAGAATTGCCTAGTTCTAGCCACCAAAGGACCTAGTCGAATTGGTAATATTTTTGCTGTGGCAGCTACATTTCTTGCTGTGACCGCTAAGTGAGTAGCTTTGGAAGCTAAAAAATAGCTCCCGTAGGTAATTTCTAGCTACCCAAATCATAGCGAATTATTTTTTATAGTATTTTTCATGGTATTCTGCCAGTCTTGGCTTGTATTGGTGCAATAGTGTGTCTGTGGTAGAATTTTGGTTGGGTACACTGTTGGAGATTTCTTGGCAAGACTACAATCGCACGTCAGGGAAGCAATTTCCAGTCACGTGAATGAAAAAGTTACATAATTATAAAATTTCACTTACGAAAATATATATAAATCTGTAATATAATGTGAAAATTGTAACCGAAGTTCAATTACGTGTAAGTGAATTCTCAATTCAAATCCCAGAATTTGGAAATTTCGGTTATAAATGTGATTGAAAAAGTTATGAGATTCCAAACAATTTTTAACAATGTAGTTCAAAATTCATTTTCTTCATTCACTCAATTATATTTTGTATGCTATAAGAAATATGCGAATTCTTTCAATATCCACGGTCATTCTCATATGCACTTGGAATACTGCGTGTGGAGAGAAGAGGAAATAAGAATATCTTACTGAGATAACTTGACGGATAAAAACAAGGGAAGGATCGATATAGCTTGGCCAGGGGCAAGCTCAAAATTTCGAGTGGCGCCGGCGCTACTCACCGATTCTTACTTCTTTTCTGCTTCATTGCTTCAGCATACAGCAGTTCGGCTGCATTTCTTTTCATCATGGATCAATCGTCCAAAATTTACGATGTTCGTCTCTTCAATTGATATAATCTTACATGTCTTCAGGGCTGAGGATAAACGATGTGCATTTGTTTGCATTCAAAAAATGTGCAGCAAATGATTTGAGAATGAAATTTACAAGAACTGCCTTTCAAACCTATTTGTTACTTTATTTCTTAGCTGACTCATATCAGTAAGGTGAGAAAGCTTGATGAATATTAAAGGAACATTTGTGAACGTTTGAATATTCATTGAACATTCATATAATTGCTTCAGCGAAAAGAGGAAGCCTAGTGATCGTTTTGGAGACCCGAAAATTTTCTTTCCTCCAAAATCAAAATGTCTTACACCAAACAACTCCCTAAAACTCGAAGAAAAATTTTGGTTCCGTGTCCGATGTCCGTCTGTCTGGCGTCTGTACCCAATCAGAAAAATCCGAAATATGCCAATGTTGACAACAGGTGCAGTACAGTGCCAGTATTGGATCTCCAACACTTGTTCAACACGTACGGGAGCAGTACTGGATACATTGTCTGTACTGATAAACCAGTACTGAGAACTTAATACCGGCCAGGTACTAACCCAGTACTGGCCCTGCACTGATTGCGAATAATGGTAGCAGGACTCAATCCCCAGTACTGAAAAGCGTTATCATTCCTGAAAAACGCCAGTACCCTGCCAGTCTTGGCTGGTACTGGTGCAGTACTGCGCTTGTTGTAAATTTCTGGTTGGGTATGTCAACATTCACACGAACGCGCATATTCTCCGTTCGAATTCTCCAATCGTCATTAAATTCTCATCACAGTTGTAGGCGAGGCTCATGATGGTCCCATATTTGTTTCAGCTCGATGGATGCACAAGAACTTTATGGGAAAGAGCTAATCAGCAAAAATTTGTCATTTTTGCGAACGCGCATATTGCTCCCTACTACTCGATTGCAATGAAACTTATACCACACTATAGTTATAATCCAATCGTGGTTCCATATTAGTTTAATTCGAATTGGTTGAAAATTGTGGAAAATGCTTTGCTCCCTCGTTAGAGGGAAGCTTTGTGATCGTTTTCGGGGCCCGAAAATTTTTTTGTCGTCAAACTCAAAATCTCTTGAGCCAAAATGTTGCTCCAAACTCGGGGAAAATTTTTGGTTTTGTGTCTGTCTGTCTGTATGTGGGTGTGTATATATGTGTGTGTGTATGTGAACAGAATTGCTGCCGCGCATATCTCCACTCCCTATTATCCGATTGCAATGAAACTTATACCACGTTATGATTATAATTCTCTTTTGTTCCCATATGAGTTCCATCCCAATCGGTTGAAAATTGTAGAAAATTTTTTTTTTTGCAATCCTTATTGTTTGTCAATATTTTGAAAGCATGCCTTCCCTATGTTCGTATCATCCGAATGCCTTAGAACTTGGAGCATATTCATTTCACGAGGTCTTAGTTGTACGTTTCAAATTCCAAGCAAATTGGAACTGAAAGGAGAAAATGGTAAGCACTAAGCTTCGAAACAAAATTTGTAAATTTCGAAAATGCCATTATCATGGGGACATCTTTCGTTCCTATCGTCTGATCGTTATGAAATTCTGACCACAGTTTGATCTAGTGTCGAAAGCCCACCCGTATACGTTCCAACCTGATCCTCGCAAAAAGACGGGAGAGGGAGAGAAAACATGTCATCGGAAATTGTGATTTCGCGACCAGGCCTGTCTTGGCTTTCTGTTATCCGATTGCAGTGAAATTCATACTACGGTGTAGTTACGGTGTAGAATTTGAGCGAAGTATATCGGAATTCGAGTAGATAAGTGTACTGGGAGACTATGGAATGGTACTAGACTAGGATATATAAAAAGCGAAGTGGAGACATATGATCGATAGATGTCCTCTTAAAGGAGCAGTTCAGCATATTTACCTATGATGTCATTCTTTGTTTGGTGTAATAGTGTGGGAGATAGAGAACCTCATATATGTGGATAACTAGGAATGCGGCAGATTTCCCTTAGTTGAGGAAACCAGTTATATTTCGAGGTTGAAGACCTTGTCTCGTCCATCTCCTTGAGCTTTGATAAACATTGTGAGGGGTCACGATGACTGGGCATTTTAAGAAGGTTTATAAGCCGGTTAATAGTTCGCTTCAATACCAATACCGCAATTTAGCTGTTCTAGTCTCTAATCTGAGAGCATAGTTTGGCACACATTTTGGTGAGTGCAAAATCGCTTTGAGAAACAAAAATTGAGCCATCTTCAATTTGTCCAAGTATTGAAGGCCCTATAGTTGAGCACCATACAATAGGAAATCAACTACCAAACTGTTGAACACTGTGCTAATGGCAGACCAGGAATCCGGCTCAAGTGAATTCAGGAGAGCAAGGGTAGATTCCAGAACTGTATTGGTGTAAGGAATATTCCTTCTCATTTAGATAAGATATTTCATTCTATCCAATTTGGCAGATGTAACTTCTTACGCCGGGTCTGGGGTAGATTGTGACAGAACACGGGGTGAGGAGTGACAAGTACTCAAACAATTTTCATGCTTCATTTTATAGTCAAATCATTCAATCAAACCTTTTTTCACTTAAATCATTAATGACACAGCTATATTTGGTAATTAATAAAAAAAAAACATCATGGCTTTCCTTTGTGAAAAAGAAGCATACGATTAGAAAACTTCCTATTGGAAAAATAATCACAATGAAACTAAAAGATTTGGACTCCACGCATAATATTGATATGCGCATCTTAATTTAAATAGATCATGAAATCTCAATTCTAACACATAGACACATAAGTTAGAGCAACAGCTTCCTGTTATTTTTCAATGAAATTTTTTTGATCGGTCCCTTTTTTATGTCTTGATAAAGTTCTTTCATTTTTGTTTCCTCATTCGATTAAGAATAATCCTGCACGATTTAGACTATTTTGAACAAATGAACAGTTTTTCACCGACAACACAGATCCTCTCAAATAGAGAGGAATACTTTTGATACCGCATATCAGAGGAGAAGTTGAAATGTCTGTGTCTTGTTGAAAATTAGAGGCATACTGGTATTTTGATATCAATGTTTTCGGGTGTGTAGATATCTTCAGAATTACAATGTTAGTTGGTCTGCATAGATACTTTATTGAAATTTAATACACCATCATGGATATGTAATGAATCCCTCAATCAATTGTATGTTGAAATTTGGTTTCTGATTAGTGTAAATTTGACAACATTTAGTGTAATACTGTCAGACCAATCTCGTGTATCCAAGTCGCCTCATTCAGTGTTGATTTTTTCCAACAGTGTACTTTGCGATAGGCAAGTTTTCACTTCTTTTACAGTGCCGATTGCATTTAAGTCAGAATTCGTAAAAGGAACACTCAAAATCGCTTGATCTTGTTTTCCAATGTCAATATGTGGTCAATATCTGTCAATAACATGGGCCCTTTTTCGTGTTTTTTTTAAATGTATTACATCTTGAGATCTACTGGATCGAATTGAATGAAATTCGCAGGGTCACAAAAGTTGAGAGAAATCGTCCATGTCAATAAAATTACGAAAAATTTTTTATTGAAAATACCTTTGGGGATCAATTGTGCTACCAAAATAATACCGATTCCATATATTCATATTGTAAAACAAGACCAAGCGATTTTGAGTGATCCGTTTTATGAATCTTCACTGAAATCAAGGAATAATCGGAATCTAGCATGCTATAAAAATCACAAACACACATGTTGCATCAATTACCATTTACTGAGAGAAGAGCTTATTGGAATTCAATAAATTTTATTTTGAATACGGCGAAATAAATATATTTTTCACTTGAACTTGGCTCCTTCCTTAATAAAAATGATCTGTGCATTCCTCTCCATTTCTATGAAAACGATCGAAATCTGACGGAATTCTCTCCATTTTTGTCAGGTTCAGAACAATTAGAAAAATGCGGAGAAATGCAGAGGTTTATCTTTATTAGGGGTACCTATGAATTAAGTTTATTAATTTTTGAAAAACTTGATATGACGTTTCTCAACGGTTAATCAATCTCATTTGGGGATGGCGAGTCATGTTTATATGCAATAAACATTTATTCCGCCGTATCCAACAGAAGATTCATTGAATACAAATGAACTCACCTCTTATTGTAATTATTACTATATTACAGTACATGTAATTAGAGCTTTCCTCTCGTGAGTGAGTGCTCATATTACGATATTCAGATACGAACCTCAAGTACCTAATATAGCTAATATACACTGTAAAAAATGTGGAGAGTTTTTCTTCACACTCTTGGTGGATTTCGTCCCCTCATCATGGGAGAATTGTTTTTCCATCAAAAATGTGGGATTTTTCCACCACTTTGAGGAATTGTTTTGTTTTTTGGGTATTGAATTCTCTACAAATGGAGGAACAATTCACCAAATTATGGGGAAAAATTCCCCATCTATGGAGGAACTTTGCTGCCACCATTTTTTTGGGAAAAATTCCACAATTAGTTTTTACAGTGTACAGACCAAAATTTTATTCATGCATTTTTTTTCATTTTCAGAAAACGAGCATGCATAAAACATATACCTTGATAGAAAAATCATCGCTGATGGCAGGAACATCGTTCAGAGTTACGGAGAAACTGACCATATTTACAGAAAGGCACAAAGCGGATGAAGTGAACAAGACACCGACATTTTGCACTTTTACAATAACGGTAACCAAGGAAGAAATAGAACTCGCTATGAATGCCCTTACTGAAACAGAAAGAAAAATAAAGTCGTCCAACCCTTTTTTTGCACCATAAAATCTCTCTCGACTGAACTTCTCAATATATCGTGCAGTGGAATATAGGGATAGCCAAGCGAACAACAAGAATAATGTGACCAAACTTTCTTACTTGAATGTGTATAACGGTGTGAGGTTGCTTTTTGCTTCTTCTCCACTTGGTTCCACTTCCTCAAAGGAACAGTCGCTACTTTAGCAATGCTGAGATAAATCCCGAACCTGTGGAAAATTCTTCGAGAAAAAACCAACAGCAAAAAATTGAAGGGGAGATGGGGAAAAAAAAGGTAACGGGTTGTAGGTTTTTTCAGTTTTTGTCATAAATATCGTAGCAGTCATGTACATTGTAAGGAATTCATGTAAAAATCATGGGATGTATCATTGATTATGTTCAGCCAATGGTACATTGTAGAATTTTGTACACAATTTGTAATTTTTTCCAATCATTTATGATTCGGTTTCACTAAAAAATTTTAATTTCTCATTACATAAAATTGTGGAAAGTTACGATGTTCTGCAAGATTCCACAATACATTATTGACCAAAATATGACCAATAATTACATATTTGATGTATATTTAGCAACCCAGGGATGATAAGATATATTTATTGTAATTTAATATATATTATATAATAATTAAGATTTTCCATGTAATTTTACAAAAAACCTTTTGACAGTATACATAGCAATATTGGATTCCTCTCGAGAAGCGAAAAATATAAAAAAATTTTCAACTGACGCATTAAAATACAATATACACCTTTTTGTCATATACAATTAATACTACCAAAAACTCTGGGTGATTTGCATTTCCACCAATGTGTACACTGTCAGAAATATCTGGAAGTTTTTTCCAATAACGTACATGAATTCAGGTTAATACACATTTTACATTAAATTTAATGTACAAGAAGATGAAAAAAATATAGATTATGCTATAGTTTACATTAAATTTCATGTAAAATATGTATGAAACTCAATTCATGCACGTATTTGAAAAAAACTTCCAGCAAATGCATTAAAATTAATGCAGAAATTTCTAACAGTGTAATGCAAACCTAATCATCTACATATTGACCTGCAAATGCACACAAACACTATTGTGCTTATTTCCCAAATACTAGTGGTTATCCATCATGATCTTTTGCTGTTTTTTACTCATTGTCTTTTGAACTGAGAATTTGAATCGATATGTGCACACTGAAACATCAATCAGGAATAATGATCGATGTGATTTGGAGACTGAGAATTGTTTGAAGAAAAAAATAATTAATGATAGTATACTTGCGAAAAATGATATAAGCAATAATGAATGAACATCCCCAGTAAACCATGAGTCATTAAAGATGGAAGAAATCTTGAGGATGTGTCTAAAAAATGTCTTATAGATGCATATCAGAAATCTTCTGGAAGAGATCTCATAGATGCTTGCATAAGATACCTGAAATATATCTCAGAAATTTGTTCCATCGGAGTTCTTGAAATATCATCTATAAGACATCTTTCAGAATCTTTTGCATCACTTTTCTGCCTCATTCACTCTTGTGCAACACTTGTGAACTGTTGAATCTTATATTAGGATTCAAGGGATTCAAAGGTACCATAGACCTGTTCATGGGATAGAAACTCATCAAATAAGTGTATGATATTTTATTTTATATTCGTTGGATGTCATTGTATACTTTCTCAAAATCAGCATAAGTAAACCCTAGTAATAACCCTAGTAATAAATACCCATACGGAATTCATACATAATACATATATAATCCATACACAGTAAACAATTTTTCGTCATTGTGTAAAGTGTTAAAAGTGGTGTGTAGAATATTTAATATTCTAGTGTGTTGATTCAACCCGATCCTGTTTTTTTTGTTTGCGTTAACAACGATTGTGTTGAATCAACACTCTAGAATGTTGAATATTCTACACACAAAGTTCAACACTTTACACAATGACGAAAAATTTTTTACTGTGTAGATGTTTTATGCATGAAAACGTGTGGAATCATATATAATCCGTATATAATTCATGTAAGATCCATACATGACCATATATGATGCATATATAATTCATATATAATCCATGTATGAAGAATATTTCATCTATGGCAGAATTTTTTTACATATGTGAAAAAATCTTGCATTCATGGATCATATATGAATTATATATGGGCCATATATGGGTCAAACATGGGTTCAATATGGGTTATGTACGGATTATATATGGCCATATATGAATTTTATATGGATCACATATGATTTTTATATGGTCTTATATGATTTATTCTCACTAGAGAACATTACCGGCATTTCTAACCTTCTTTTCTAACGTCATTTACATATATATATATATATGTCATTTGCTCCGCAGTCTTTGAATATTCATTATCTTGGCTTGGATCAATGAATTATTACGAAACATGGGTCCTGGGAGTTTTCGAGGGTGCTGAATCCGAATCTGGAGTCAAATCCCGAATTCAAGATGGCGGATCCAAGATAGCCGACAGGAGCATAATGTTCACCAGTAATTTTGAGGGCTAAATGTGTTTAATATTGTAACATTTGCTGCATTTAGTGGATCAACGGTATCAATTTTGAATCGAAAATGACTTTAATATGAAAAACTTGTACGTGCGCGCCCCAAACTTGATTTGATGTTCAAGTGGGCATAAAAAGTCACCCAATGACGCAGGTTTAATTGGAAGTCTCGGATACATTTTTTGGGTATCGGATTATGAAAATTTCCTTTTCAATAATTCATAAAAAGTAATAACAATTTGAATTTATATATATATATATGTATACAGCGGAGAAAATTTTCTCCGAGGTCACCTATTTTTCCAGAAAAAAATTAACAAAAAATAGAAGGTCCGATCGCAACGGGAAAAAACGCTCCTTGGGGAAGGGGATGAAGAAGGTCCTCTATAAATTTCATCCAATTTGGTCCACTCGGTCCAGAGTTATCCCAAATACAGACAGACAGACATATCCCAAACAGCACCGAGAGTTCTCAAAACGTTTTAAAAACTTGTCCAAAGTCCCACATATTTTCCAAACGTCTTAGAAACATTCATTCAATGCGTTGGGGAGCACGTTTTGGGGACAATGTTTACACATGCTATGGTACGTTTTAAGAACGTTTTCGAGACGTTATATGGAAACCAAGTATTTTATCTCTAACCTATACAAATATATATCCCGTATAACACGTAATGTATAAAACATTTAGGGAGATGCAGGCTTCACCGCAGTTCATTTGCATCTCCTCGAAATGGAGAGTATTAAAAGATTTGGCACGAGTTTGATCTTTAACAAATTCTCATTTAACATGTTTCATAAACGTTCCATGGAAACCTAAATAAGACTATACCAGACATTTGTACATCCCTGGAATGTCTATGCGACATTTTTCAAACGTCCTGGAACATTTTTTGAACGTTCTTCTTGTGACCAAGTACGTTTTCTGAACGTCCGAAGAACGTCCCAGTGCTGTCTGGGTACAGACAACCCCACGGATTATCAATCAGTATTGCATGAAATGGAATACTATCCAACTTCCAATTGGATTACTCAGATATTTTAGAAGATACGGTCAGAGCGTACGATAGCGGATGTAATAGGCACTCCGTGCTGGTATACTACGTATACTGATGCCCAAGCAGCACCAGAATATACTATGGACGTTCTTCGAATATTCAAAACATGTTCTATGCACATTCCAATGAGACCGTTCTATATGTGCTATGCATATTTATCGAACGTATGTAACCGAATATACGACAGCACGTTGATTGAACGTCGATTGAATGTATATCGTAGATTTCGAATGTACTGCGTACGTTCTAAGTGTATTTAAAACAGTCTCATTCGAACATTCTATGAACATTCATTATATGTTCTTCGTATCTCATCCGTACATTCTACGAACGTTTCTACTTCGTATATACTTTGAAATTCTGTTGCTGCTTGGGTGAGTGCTTAAAAAGCTGTATCCCAACTCCAATTCAATTGAGAATTACTTTCTCTTCATAATTGTCCGAAAACTTTTTTTTCTCATATTTTTACCAGCTTCTTTCTATCAACAGATTAACATTAGAAAATATGTATTGCTACGCATTAATTTTGACATGTAAACACAATTTTCATGTAACACAGGGTATTCTGAGAATATTCTCACAACATCCGTAAAATGTACTTGATCGAATATTCTCACAAAGAGCGTGGAAAATTCGTAAATATTCATAAAAGATTCTTAAAATATTCGAATGAGACTGTTTCGAATATTCTAAGAACGTTCGTACAATATGCGTACAAAGTTTGTACGGAGATTGATGGACAGCGCATGTGCAAGTATCGTGATGACATGAATTCAGTCATGGCGGATGATGTTGTTGATAGGCTACAGACCCTTGGTTATATATATTATTTTAATTTGTATTTGGGGAATAATAAATTCATGAAAAGTGCAGTTTAATATCGCAAATGTTCTTTGAGAGTGCCATGTGTGAGAAATAATTCTCAAGAGCATAATAAAATATTAAGGAATGCCGTATATATTATGATTACCTGTTGCGGTCATAAGTATCTCATCCATCCACGTGAATCCATAATACTACTAACAATTCATGATCACAGATGTTCAATGATAAAAAAAATTGATTTTGAAGTAGTTTCCGGTGACATGCAGAACTTTATATTGATGGGAATTTTTATTTTACAGCATCTTTTTCTAATATTCCCACAACATTCGTGGCATCATATTCTGAGAATATTTCTCAGGAATATTTTGAATTCAAAATGAAAACGTATTGAATGCTCACAGAATTCAATATTAAATCTCGATAATTCTTCCTGAACATTAAGTTGTTCATAAAGAGTTCATTTTGAATTCAAAATATTGATAATGAGTACATATTGATTAGCATAACGTGAGCTCTTTGCGGGAACTCTTGTGCTGTATGGAAACACAGCGCTTTATTTGCACGTTCATTGTACATGGCCATAAGCACTTAAGGAGTTTGCAGTTATATGCGATTTATTCTTCAGTGAAAGTGCATGAAACGCCGCTATATTCAGTGTATTCTTGAGGTGCTTGCGGTAATGTACAACAAACGCGCATTTCAAGCACTGCGTTGCTACCTGGAAACCCAATATGAACCTTTAGCGGAACTCCTGATTGATACCATCAATATTCCAACTTAACTTTACATATAGAAACAGATGGAATGTTTGAAAAATTATTAGTGCGTCAGTGAATGTAAATCCATATAGAAACAATATAGAAATATATTCGCAAACATGATTACACGGAGAGGAATGAAGGGTTAAATTTACTATGGTACTTTGTAACCGAGGGACAGACTGAACTTACAATGAAATATACTATGACGAGACAATAGAATTTACAATGTTTACAGTCAATTCCATTAGAAATTCAGTTTGTTCCTCGGCCGCAATAATTCCATAGTCCATTTAACTACAAATTCCTCTCCGTGTAGTTATTGTGTGATTTTGTTATTGTCTTGGATTTCATTAGAAAATATTTTCTAATGGTCTGAATTTGCATATTAGTGCAGATAGGAAATATTTTCTATTGAAATCAATTGGACATTCGAAACAGGAAAATATATACGTCCACACATGGTCACCATTTTGAGTCGGTACAACACCGTTGGGCAGCCGCTGTTACAAAGCTTGTATTCCGGTATACACTGAAAAAAAATACGTTGAATCAAATGAGATTAATTCACAGTAAATAGATACATATTCCTTTGAGCTACCGATTACGCTTTGAGAAATCTAAATTTGATAAGGAATCATATTCATTCAAATTAATTTCTATTCGTTTGAATCAAATGAATGATTTAGTTGAAGTTAATAAATATGAATTTATTAATTAAATGTTTGGTTATAATAAGCGGGTCTTATTTCCGTGGAACCTTACCTTTCAAAAATGTTTAACCAAATGCCTCAACTCATCAGAGTAAATTTTTTTCAATGTACTACCTTTTTGTTCTCTTCTGACAGGATATGAACAACGTTAACAGTTCTAAGCCTTAAAATGGAATCTGCATCATATCATTTCAAGCATGATACATTGAAAAATCGATTAATTAATCTATTATATTTCAAAATATGGCAGAAACTTAATATTCAACCCGAATAAATTGTTACATATGATAATATTGCTCAAATGGGAAATTATTATCGTATTTATCATATGATCAGCCCCCTCTATTTTTTGCACATTCCACTTTTAAGTGACCAAGTTCATTAACAAGCAGCACCGAGCTCGAAGGGGATGAATTTTTGTCACAGCTACGTTTAAGAATCATCCACATGGTTTCAACGTGAATTTCTTTTATGCTAACCTAATCTAACCCTATGCATATTGCGCATGATATTCTCCTCTGTGAAATTCTGGTAAACCTAATGAGTTTTTTTAGAGAATTCGTAATCGTCAAATTCATTCAAATGTTATGAAATCACATGGAATTTTCCTTATTCAATATTATTTTGAGATCTTTGAGAGTATTTCTGGTCCTTACTTATGCTGAAACTATTGATAAAGGAATTATGAGTTTTATGTTGAAAAGAAGTTTTATTCAAATTGATTAAAAGCTGCTGGTCTTATGGAACTAGTAAGATATTTTTCTCATTGTAAATGAATATTTTACTCAGTGTAACTTTTAAAAGACCCTGTACATATGACATAGCTGATCTCCATCACAAATAATTTATTCAACTACCCTCATTTTCATCCATATTTTTTCCTCGCCTCTATACATTCCTTCTTGAACTGCATCCTGTCACGCCTCCGCGTTCAACTTTTGCAGGAAATCTCTCGACAACGTTGCATGTGAGAGAAATAACGATAGAAAGCAAAGTTGCGATGATGGCGACGCTGATGTCGGATTAGGTGGAGTAAAAGATATGAATGTATTATGTATATATTCACGTGAATTGCTGGATGAAATACCAACAACTGAATCGTTTGTAAATCTTCAAGTATGCGCCAATATGCGTATAAAGATTCTTGTACTGAGCATGAATAATTTTTCGTTAGAACACACAAACCAGCGTTGAAGCGTATAAAAATTCAACGATTTTTACATTTTGTTTAGTTATAATCAATAATCTACGAACTATTGTACTTGAATATCACTCCGAAAGGAATTGTGATTTCTACACATGGAGTGATATATTTAAAACTCCATACACTGTATAAAATTATTTATTCAAACACATTATCAGATTTGGACCACATCGTTCAAGAACAGATAAATTTCATTGAATGATTTTCAGAGGCGGTTAATAATCGATATGATTTTGTTGAAGCTTTTTGCTCGGAATCGGTCTAGCCTCATCTTGTCGGAAGCCTGAAGTTTTTTGTGGGATATCCTAGGTGATTTTGGAATTCATGTTCGTATTGAAGGAACGCCTGGACACAGTGAAAAGTGAAACTTCAAGTGATCCCGAATATCAGCTTAAAAATGCAGCCAAAATTAGCACCTATTCTAACTGAAAGTAAGCAATGAAAAAGACTGAATTTCAGTTAATTTCATCTCACTTTGGAATTAAAATGGAATTCTATCTTAATTCCAAAGTAAGATGGAATTGACTGAAATTCAGTCTTCTTCATTGCTTACTTCCAGTTGGAATAGGCGCTACTTTTGGCTGCATTTTTAAGCTGATATTCGGGATCACTTTAAGTTTTACTTTTTACTGTGATGTTACTTTTTCTTTGGTGCACCACCGGATTATGAAAATTCAAGGTGGAAAACGCACCCTCAAATTTTTCCAGAATTCTTGGAAGAGATTTAGAGGTCGCTGACGTCGCGTGGAGGTAAAAATTGGAATTTACATGAATCGAATTTTTTTTACATATCATGCGAGATCATTCTTGCGTTGGAGTTTATAGAATATCAGAGCTGCATTGTTAGGCTATATCCTTGAATGTTTTTGATTCAAAAAATTTCGATTTATTTAGCGTTTAAACCCTTAGTAGAAACGCTCTAGCGATTCGTTGGCTTTGTAACAACCTGTCCCACGAATAACCAGACATTTGCTAGTAACTTGCAAGTTACTGGCAAGTTTTCTTGTGGTTCGTTGGGATAAGTGTTCCAAAACCAATGAATGGATAGAGCATTCCTACCAGGGACCTTGATTCGCTCAAAGTTTGAGACAATTGTAAATTCAGAAGTAGTGTTTCGGTCTCATCTCGTATCGGTCTTGATCTCGGGGTCGATACTGAGACCAGTCTCGGTCTCGTCCGAATCACTATTCAGAAGGTTCAAAATTGAGCTCATTGGGCTGGAGTTCTTTTTTCCCCACCTAGACATTCCAATACCTCATTTTAATGGCGCAAAAATCGCTACCCAAGCAGCACCAGAATATACTGTCAACGTTCTTCGAATATTCGGGATATGTTCTATGCACATTCAAATGAGACCGTTTCATAGGTGCTATGCGCATTCGTCGAACGTTATATGTGATCGAATATACGATGATACGTTAATTGAACGTCGATTGAATGAATATCGTACATTTCCAATGTACTATGTACGTTCTGAGGATATTTGAAACAGTCTCATTCGAACATTCTATGAGCGTTCATTATATGTTCTTCGTATCTCATTCGTACATTCTACGAACGTTTCTATTTCGTATGGACTTTGAATTTCTGTTGCTGCTTGGGTAAAATTATGTCAAAACAGGGATTTTTGTTATCAAGAGATAATTGCACGTTGGTATACAAGTTTTGCCGGTATTATTCATGAGTTTCATGTTTTTTAATCACAAATTGACTTGAGAGGAGGAGAAAAATCCGCAGAAATCTAGGGAAAATGTATCCTGCATTCGTATTCAAACTTTGTATCTTAAGGGGATACGAGCGGCTGGGCTTTTCTGAATTGCTTCGAGACAAAGTACGTGAAAATGCGTGCATCGATTCGAAATATCCCTCTGTACAGCATTTCTTGAGATGCTAAAGACCGCTCGTATCCCCTTAAGAAGATTAATCAAAGATTATGATATATTCATTAAGTTGAATTTTGCACGTCTAATCGCAATACTCGTGATTATTCAATCAAGCATATCACTGCCCAAGTAGCACCAGAATATACTATGAACGTTCTTAGAATATTCGAAATATGTTCTATGTACATTCGAATGAG
This sequence comes from Gonatopus flavifemur, assembly GCA_018340375.1. NCBI lineage: Eukaryota > Metazoa > Arthropoda > Insecta > Hymenoptera > Dryinidae > Gonatopus > Gonatopus flavifemur. The sequence continues at coordinate 491,606 of JAFFJZ010000011.1, forward strand.
ACCGTTTCATAGGTGCTATGCATGTTCATCGAACGTATGTGATCGAATATACGACGGTACGTCAATCGAACGTCGATTGAATGAATACCGTACATTTCGAATGTACTATGGACGTTCTAAGTATATTTAAAATAGTCTCATTCGAAGATTCCATGAACGTTCATTATATGTTCTTCGTATCTCATTCGTACATTCTACGAACGTTTCTATTTCGTATATACTTTGAACTTCCGTTGCTGCTTGGGTGAAGAAAGTTGAAAAAATCTCTGTTTCCAATGTTATAATTTTTTATTCATTTTCTTGAAATTTTCTTGAAGATTTGATATGTGGGGAAGAAATTGTTTTTTTCCCGAATTTTTTTGATTTCCTGTTTGATTCTCCCAAGTCAGTTTATTATACTAGTGAACAGATTCCAGAAGGTTGATTAGAATCTCTATACAAAAGTTTCCTATCACGTCTAGATTCTTAGTTATACATACGCAGAGGGGAAACATATTGCAATTTATATACAGAGATACGCAACTTATAAAGGAATATTATGAATGAATTCAACGTCATAGCTAACTTCCGACAGCATATTGGAATAAAGCACGCACGAATCGACGAAGAAACATCATCAATTAGACTGTTACCAATCGGCTGTTGGCTGGTGTGATTAAAATCATGTTTTACTCATGAAAAGTACACGAAAAACTTAGATACTCACGCGCAAGTAGCTCCTGGTGTTGGAAATCCCATTTTTTTAATGCAATTTGCAATATCATTTGCAGCGATTGTGGGGCTATTCAAGTGGGGTATTGAAATGTCCGAGGAAAAAATGTAGAGGAAAAAGTTCAGTCGGAGCAGCTAATTTCACTTTGACAAAGGTTTGCGTAAACTGACATACAATTAATTCTTGGAAGTTTTGAATTTTCAATTGTCTCAAAATTCGAGTGAATCAAGGTTCAAACATCAAGTGAATCAAAATTTTTGGAATCGAAAGAATTCATGCACCGAGAAAACAATATAGGAAATATTTCGATCATTTTGATTGGGTGCTACCATTATTTGTAGCAATGCATGGCCACAGTTTCCTTAATATACATATATTCCATATTTATTGTACACGGAGAAAAAAGATCATGGAATGATCACTAGAAAAGATAGTAAACTGGTGACAACTACGAATTTCTGTACACAGTCGCTAACAGAGACGAGTAATGATTCCTATTTTGGTATACTACTTTGTACAGAAATTCTTAGTTGTCACCATTTTACTATCTTTTCCAATGATCATTCCATGATCTTTTTCCTCCGTGTGGGATTCAACATTTGTATATTCAATTCAAGCTCAAGCAGCAACACAAGTTCAACAGATATAGGAGATAGAAACGTTCATAAAATGTGCGAATGAGATACAAAGAGCATGTAATGAATATTCGTAGAATTTTCGAATGAGACTGTTTTAGAATACTTGGAATGTGCGTAGTACATTCGAAATGTACGATATTCATTCAATCGCCGTTCGATTAACGTACCGTCGTATATTCGATTACATACGTTCGATGAATATGTATAGCACCTATGAAACGGTGTATTGGAATATGCATAGAACATATTCCGAATGTTCGAAGAACATTCATAGTATATTCTGATACTACTTGGGTTGTCATTATTTTCCAAGTTCTGCGAGCATTTGAGATCAATCTTCATCGAGTAATTCCTCCAATTCTCTGTCTTAAAATTGTTTCGGTGCGCCAGCACGTTCTTTATCCTCAAGTTGAAAGTCATTATTTTTGAAGCGTCGAAATTAGTCTCTGGCATATCGTATCCGACAGAGCATTGTCACCATAAGTCTCAACAAGAATTCTATATGCTTTAGCTGCAGATTTCTTTTGAATAAAGTAGTGCAATAAAATTCCCCGCAAATACACTTTAGTTGGCACAAAAGTAGACATTTTCAAAACTACTAAACAATTACTTTGTTTACAAGAAAGTGAACCAGGCCCCTCCGACGCATGCATTTTCCCCTAGAAATCCGGTTCACGCATTGACCAAGAAATCCTCAGGAAATCCAGATGGCGATTTCATCTAGTTGGCTGAATCATAACCTCAAAATATCATCGTTGCGAAGTTTGGTTCCTTGTGGGTTAAAAGTTAATAAATATAATAGTATTATCTGTAGTCATTGGTCATTCCCCAAGTAGCAGGAGAGGTTAGAACTGCTAAGAGCGTGTTTGGAAAATCCTACGAACATGCGTACAACTTCCAAATGAGACTGTTTCGAATAATTATGTGCTATGCACCTCCATAGAATATGTTAACGAATTAATCTAAAATAGTCTCATTCGCACATCCCTTCCACATTCATAAAGTCACCATAGCATATTTGAGAAGTTCTTGTACTACTTGGGTCTCTCACTATTCATCTTAAATTTTCGTGATAAATGATTCATTTCACAGAATCGATAGTCCCACTGACACGCGGAGCCCTCTACAAATTTCTGATCAGTATATGAACAAAAGTTCTACACAGTCGAAGGGGCCTGAAGTGAACCATCATACACTGAAATTTTAGGTTAGATACGGTACTTCCTTGCAAGTGCGTTACCATTCGAAATTTCAAGCTCGGAGTACTATTACCCAAGCAGCAACGGAAGTTCAAAGTCCATACGAAATAGAAACGTTCGTAGAATGTACGAATGAGATACGAAGAACATATAATGAACGCTCATAGAATGTTCGAATGAGACTGTTTTAATCATACTTACACGGCGAGAAATTTGTAGTTAAATTTACTATGTTATTATTGTTCCCGAGGAACAGACTGAACTATGACGGGTTCCCCCATAAAACATAGTAAATATGATCAGCATTCTATTGTTGTACCATAGTAAAAATATGCCCTTCATAGTAAAATCCGATAGAATTCAGTCTGTTCCTCGGGAACAATAATAACATAGTAAATTTAACTACAAATTTCTCTCCGTGTAGAACGTACATAGTACATTCGAAATGTACGATATTCATTCAATCGACGTTCGATTGACGTACCGTCGTATATTCGATTACATACGTTCGATGAAAATGCATAGCACCTATGAAACGGTCTCATTTGAATGTGCATAGAACATATCCCGAATATTCGCAGAACGTTCATAGTATATTCTGGTGCTGCTTGGGTAGTGCCATCTGTGATGAAACAGCGAGAACTTATTCAAGGTCCCAATATATTCTGGTGCTACTCGGGTTGTGTGTTTAGGCCTTAAGGGTTAGTTCTTACCAAAAAGTTAGTTCTAAAAGAAAATGATCAGTTCTACAACATAAAAACGTTTAGTTCTTAAAAAATCCCACCCAATTTTGAATGAAATGTTTCCCTCTTTCTTTTTCTTTTTCTAAATCGAGTATTCAATATTGCCTTGTCACAGAATGAGCCTTTCGCCTCATATCCAGGTGGATAGTGAGTTCAGCAGTGATACTCATCCTTTTCGACCTGTTTTCGAATATATGTGCTGTGTGGGTCGTCCGCTTCATGTACGCTTATGACGATCTAAAATACAATATCCAAACCTTTTCAGAAAATATTGCATAAAACGTTCTTTCGGTATCTAATACATGTATTTTAGACCATGCTCTAAAATATATCTATTAGACAACAGAAAACGTCTTTTGCAACATTTTCCGACAAGTTTTAGAACTTAAGTTTGTTGGGGAGTCCTCTTTAAACCAAGAAACATTAAATTTTGCTTTCCTCAATTGACTCTAGTATACTGGAGTCTATATATATATGAAGATTCTATAACTTCAATGACATACTGGGATAACATGATATCCCAACATCACGATGACATATATTAGTAATGCATTTCTTCCGTTCATTTGAATTTAGTATGTTAACGTTTCAGGTAATCGCATTGAAAAACCATTCCATGCTTTGACGGCGTCGTCAACCTACGGAATTTTCAGATATCCTTATCGGGGATTCCATTTAAAGGTATCTTATGATTCGTCGATCCATGGGAAAAAATCTGTAGGTTGACAACGCTGATTCCTGACAACTATTCAACCGAAAAGATGAACGCATCGCTATGGCAACAATAACGTATTCGTATCTGGTTTGGTATCTGTCCTACAACGATAGGAAACCTCTTTTAACCCGTACGGTATACGTCCCAAGCACCAACGGAAGTTCAAAGTATATACGAAATAGAAACGTTCGTAGAATGTACGAATGAGATACGAAGAACATATAATGACCGTTCATGGAATTTTCGAATGAGACTGTTGTAAATATACTTAGAACGTACATAGTACATTCGAAATGTACGATATTCATTCAATCGACGTTCCATTAACGTATTATCGTATATTCGATCACATATAACGTTCGATGAATGCGCATAGCACCTATGAAACGGTCTCATTTGAATGTGCATAGAACATATCCCGAATATTCGAAGAACGTTCATAGTATATTCTGTTGCTGCTTGGGTTCATATCCCAAGCAGCGCCAGAATATACTATCAACGTTCTTCGAGTATTCAAAATATGTTCTATGCACATTCGAATGAGACCGTTTTATAGGTGCTATGCATATTCATCGAACGTATGTAATCGGATATACGATGATACGTTACTTGAACGTCAATTGAAAGGATATCGCAGGTTTCGGATGTACCCTGTACGTACCAAGTATATTCAAAACAGTCTCATTCGAACATTCTATGAACGTCCATTATATGTTCTTTGTATCTCATCCGTACATTCTACGAACGTTTCTATATCGTATATATATTTTGGGATTCTGTTGCTGCTTGGGAATCGTTATAGTAACCATTCTCTCGTTACAATACTGATGCGTTCGTTATTCTGATTGAATCACTTAAAGTATTGATATAAGAACTATAATTGTTCTTCGGTGTGCAAACTGATCCATGAATTTAATTTATGAGAGTACCTTCCCAAGCAGCACCAGAATATACTATGAACGTTCTTCGAATATTCGAAATATGTTCTATGCGCATTCGAATGAGACCGTTGTATAGGTGCTATGCATATTCATCGAATGTATGTAATCGGATATACGACGGTACGTTAATTGAACGTCAATTGAATGAATATCGTACATTTTGAATGTACTATGTACGTTCTGAGTATATTTAAAACAGTTTCATTCGAATATTCTATGAACGTTTATTATATATCCTTCGTATCCCATTCGTGCATTCTACAAACGTCTCTATTCCGTATATACTTTGAACTCCTGTTGCTGCTTGGGTATCCCGTATATACTTTGAAATTCTGTTGCTGCTTGGGTTCCCACACAACATCACAGTTCCAGAAGAATTCATAGAGAATTCTTATTCAACTAATTGTGTTCTGCATGAATTCTTTAAGAATTATTCTGGAACTGTGATGATGTGTGGGTACCGTTGAGTGATTTCGTGTGTGTGAAATTACTCTATCAATAAACAATTGTAAGCACTCAATTGAATTTGATTTTATTCGATTTTGGTAAAATTAAGTTTTACCCAACTCAAATGTTTCAATGTGATGCGAGAATAATTTAAAAAATCAAATTCTTTTCGAATCAATGGGATTTTGAATTGATTCAAACCCTATCACCAGAACAATGTCCAGTCAGTCGCAGCCGTTGAACTTGTTATGTTTTGTTTTTTCTCTTTCCATCGAATTCAATCGACCTTTCCATCGCTCGACTTCTTTGTGTGGCGCAAGCGCGTAATCACAACATAGAAATGCACTGAACGGAACTGATACTTGCTCAAGCTTCATGTGCTTGGAAATGATGGAGCAGTGAGAAGAAAAAAGCAGGAATATACTATACGAATAACGAACTCCATACGGTCACGATTCATTTTGAATTTTAGCCGAGACTCAAACCTACGGGTCGTTGATCGTTACCGTTAGTGGAATGGGCTAGAGAGCATCTAACCACCTATACGTGTGTTCTGCGAGCTATTTCAGTGATTGTAATACAGATGACGCTGGAATAATCTGGCTTAAATTTCAATGATGTACAATAATTTTGTACGTGCGTGGATTGACATTTTCATCAAAATACGTTGTGTGACTTGATATTTGCAATATTAATAGACAATTTTAATTCAATACTACGTGGTATGAAATTTTATATTTGCATGAAATTAGTGTTTTGACATTGAGTTCATAATTGCTTACGATTGATTGATTGATTGATTGATTGATTGATTGAATATACTGTCAGAAACATCTGGAAGTTTCTTTCAATCGTATACATGAATTCAAGTTCATAGAGATTCTAGATTATACTTACTGTACAAAAACAAGAAAAAAACTATAGATTATGCTGAAGTTCACATTGAATTGAGTGTGAAATGTGTAGAATCTAAGATAAATTCATTTTGAAGACAATTCAGAAATAAATCCCAAGCAGCAACAGAAGCTCAAAGTATATACGAAATAGAAACGTTCGTAGAGTGTACGAATGAGATACGAAGAACATATAATCAGATCTGATTACCAGCAGCACTAGAATATACTATGAACGTTCTTCGAATATTCGAAATATGTTCTATGCACATTCGAATGAGACCGTTTCATAGGTGCTATGCATATTCATCGAACGTATGTAATCGAATATATGACGATACGTCAATTGAACGTCGATTGAATGAATATCGTACATTTCGAATGTACTATGTACGTTCTAAGTATATTTGAAACAGTCTCATTCGAACATTCTATGAGCGTTCATTATATGTTCTTCGTATCTCATTCGTACATTCTACGAAATAGGAATGTTCGTAGAATGTACGGATGAGATACAAAGAACATATAATGGACGTTCATAGAATGTTCGAATGAGACTGTTTTGAATATACTTGGTACGTACATGGTACATCCGAAACCTGCGATATTCTTTCAATCGACGTTCAAGTAACGTATCATCGTATATTCGATTATATACGTTCGATGAATGTGCATAGCTCCTATACATTGGAATGTACATATCACTGTTATGAATTCCTGATTGAATTTTCAATCACAAGTAATGGAAGCAATTTCCACTCACGTAAATGAAAAATAATGTACAGTAGTATTGAAAATCCAATAACCAGTTCTTCAAATTTCATGCACATATTCATGGTTGTTGAGAGAAATTATGATTGAGAATTCAATAACAAGTTTTTCCAATTCCATGCACATGTTCATGATTGTTGAAAAACAAAATCACCTTCACAACATTTGAACGCGGAGCGTCGAAACCGAACCCCAAAGCTCTATCACTCAAGCCACCGCCGCTTATGTGGATGGGAGCATTTTTCTGCCTATATGACCTTGCGTTCATTCTTCAAACTTGCGAATCAAGATGTACTTGTGATGTAGAAACACTGAACAAATCGTGTGATCCAACTAGTACATAGTTGAAGTGGATACGTGGATGACTTCGTCAAAGCGTTTGTATACAGGGTGACCCAAGTGAGAAAAATTGTATTTCAAGGGCGTATTCTGCAGCCATAATGCAAGAATTTTCCGTTTTTTCAAGATTAGTTTTTGAGATATGAGCATTTTTAGATTTTTTTTCAAATCCAAACCAACTTGGATCACTTTTGTTATTTTCAGTTGGATACCATTATAGCCATGATTTGATTATAATTATAATGATATTATAATCATACACTGAGAAAAAGGATAGTTTGATTCAACTGAGTTTCAGTTGCCTCAGCCCCGCCACGCCTTTGGATACGGCGGAAATGAATCTAGGACTTGACTGAACTGCCTGATGAGTTTGGAAAAGGAAGTTGTCTCAACCCCGTAACCCTAGTAGAAATCACTCTAGTCATTCTCTAAGCGATTACAAGGCTTCACGAGGCCTTGCAAGTCCCTCACAAGGCCTAGAAAATTATTAGAGTGATTTCTACAAGGGAAGAAGTTAAGTCAATCCTCTGAGCAATTGATTGTAATTTTCATGGATTTGATTCGATTAATTCTTCCCTTTGAAAGAGCGTGGAACATATTTGTATTGAATCCAAATAGTTTGAAATAACGGCATGTAACATTTGATTGAATGTCACATACCACAACATCATTATCGTAGTTCAATTTATTCAATTTCATGAGCTATCCGCTGAATAACATATAGTAATTCAATGATCGAATGAGGAAAAAAAAAGATTTTTCATGTGGACTTTCCGAATGAATTTACACAATGTTTTGGGAATTTGTGTTGAAAGTGTTGTTGTCGGAATGTTTTATTGACCGGCTCTCTTCTCCTTCCTACCATGGTCTGTCATTTTCTTCCTTTTTTTTGTTGATGGGGGTCGTTGCTGCTTTCGTCCGTCATGCTTGACCAGTGTGTTTTAGCGTAGACGATGCTGTCCGGATGAATTCTGAAATGCAAATTTTGCTCCACAGTTGACGAGAATCGAACTCACAATTTCCAACATTGAAGACTAGCGCTTTACCCACTGAGCTATGGAGGCTGTTCAAATAACCTCGATCCAAGAATGCAATTTTGAACATGATTCATCCGATCTAGAAGATACAATTGACGTAATGTCTTATGAGATGGATGAAACTTCATATCGAATCTGTGAATATAAGTGGATGTAAAATCACGTGTTTTTTTTTTCATATGAACAGGAAATAATTCTTTTTTCAACGAACGCTTGTCTATATCTGCATTGGTTTTCTTTGATTGTGATGAACTTCATGACATATCAAAAGCGATCGCATTGATGAGGTTGTCTCAACCCCGCCACTTTTCAGCCAAACTTATTGGTTATTCGTTCAATTAACTAATTCTCCAAAAGCAATTGAATAAGGATATTATCTCAAATGCTCATCCTTTTCAATTACACCTGATGCATTTCAATCACCTCGATATGAGATTGAATCAACTGCTTAAAATGGTGCGTTCAAATTTCGTTGTGTTAAACCATTACCATTAAAGACATGGTGATTGACTGTAACGCGCGTCTGATTTAGTTACAATATCGCTCCAGGGTTGAATCAATCAAACGCGGATTTTTGTACCAGATGACGGGGGACCTATATCAAGCGTTATTCTGTTGACTCAACCGAATACCTGCCAAACCCTGGGCTGGGTTGCCAAAAACACATACTTTTTCTGAGTGTATTATTATATGTTATTAAAATTTTCATACACATATGTACATGAAAAGTACATAAAATTTCAAGAAATTTTTAACAGTGTAGAACATATTTCAAATTTTTGAAGAACATTCATAGTATATTTTGGTGCTACTTGGGTATACATGTACATGTACGTATATGTGTAAATCTGTATGTGTATATGAGGGTATGTATGTTTTATATTAATGTTTGGTTTGCATCACTCGATTTCCTGTTTTTGAAACTTTCAACGTGTTTTTCTCGAAAATATGTTTTTGTGACCTGGTTGATAACATAACTCAATTAAATTTCGTCCGATCGACTCACTGGAGAAAATCAGCGGTGTGAAATGGAGTCCAACCCAAATGGTGTCGAATTCAACACCGAATTGTGTCAATTCAACTCTAAGTGGAGTTATTTTAACACCACAGCCCGGATTGGACTTCTTGGGAACATTTTCGGTGTCGTTTTCACTCCGCATTTTTTACAGTGCTTGATTTAAATTTGATTCTCTTCAGAAAACGTATCCCTCTCGCAGCCTCGTACAGTTTTATTTTGAATTACTTGTTTTTTTTTCTTTTTTCATTAACCCTAGAACACGCACGCGAAAAACACAGAAGATTTCAGATGGCTGTAAGTCATTGAAAACTAGGTTGCAAATGATTATGGGTAGTTCTTATTCGTCAGAGTGTAAAGTTTGAAAATATTTGGGTTACGGACTATCTTGAATGAAGAGACACTCGAATGTTGAAAAAACAAAGAACCTTCTGGGGTCTTTCAGACCCCTGTGCGTGTTCTAGGGTTAAAAATTTACTGCCAAATTTGAGTGAGAAATTGAAATTTTTTCTCAAAAAAAGCGCCATCTTTAATCAAGATTTTTAAATCTCCTACGATACCACGATAGCTACTCTACTGTAATTTGATAATCTTTTTGAATTCTTGGTTTTGGACGTCTGGTATTGGAGTTATGTTGTCAACTGCAAGGGGGTTAGTTTTTTAATATGCCATCTTGCAGCCATTCTCGTACTTAATTGAGTCCATATACATGGACAAACAAATTTTCTTGTATACTTGTTAACCCATTGAATCAACATACAAAATTTCAAATCAATCGGTACAGCCGTTTTTTCGAACGAAAATTCCGAAAAAATACCTCCCAGACAGCACAGAAAGTTCTCTGAACGTTTTGAAAACATGCTTTTGGTTCTCCCAGCTAACCAAAGCTGATAAATAACTAGTCAATTACTACTCAATGAGATTGGGTGGGATTGATCAATACTTGTCCATTTTTGTGTCCGCATTGGGGACCAAAGATTGATCAATCTCAGTGGACTATTAGATTGGGTGGATTGGATCTGATAGGACATACATTAAGGTATGATAGCTCATTGAAAATAATATTGGAAGGAAAAATGAATGGTAAAACTCGCAAAGGTAGACCTACATTAAGTTATATGAAGCAAATTATACAAGATAAGGGTTCTCATAGATATGTAGAAATTAAGCGTCTAGCGGATAATGGACAGGGTTGGAGGATTTCATCAGACCAGTCATAAGACTGATTACTTCATGATGATGATTGGATTTCCCAATTGCAGGTCAATATTTGGTCAATGGCATGGGCATAGCTGTTATCAGCTGTGAAATAATGTGACCCATAATTTGGCAATTATTGGACAACTATTTTGGTTTGAGAATGATCGAAAATTGACCAATAACTCGTTATTGATTGATATATACTATAAAACTTTGAATCACTTTAAAATACTAATATAATAAATTCAGTGTATTGCATAGATTTCCATAATGTACTTATCTCAGACAGCACAGTAGTTCCTGATATACATTTATAAAGAATAGTTGATGAATTCTCATGGTGTCAAAGGTATTCATTGAAACTTCATCTTGAATTGTTGTGCTGTTCAAGTTTTACGTGCGCTGACAAAAATTATTTTTAATTGAATAGATGTTCAAGAAATTTCCATTTGAAACTTAAATTGTCTAACAAATCCTGAGGGGTCGTGTGAATATTAGATAATACGTGAAAGCAGAGAGCGGATTTGGAAATTGTGTCAATATGTAGCAGGTGGTCGGTGGTTAAGAGACTTTTGTAACTTCATGGCATTGGACTATACATACATATAATATACTGAAATGAGCACTTCTTAGATCAGCACCATCACAGAATATAGTTTATTGCATGAGAAAGAGAGAGATAGAAGCACCCGATTTTTCTCTCTCCCTAAAATTTGTATCTTCGGTGGCATGCAAAAACGCCAACGAGTTATGTTATAATTGCTTTGCTTTTTGTCAATGTTCATCATTGTGGAAGTTGAGTAATCGTTCGATATGAATTCATAAGGATAACTATGGTTCAGATGAACAATTTGATACCAGATTTGTGAGAGATCCGTTCCTAGCGAATTTCATCATACCGAAATTTTTGGTATTCCGTACCATTTTCGTATAGCATATAATCAGTATGAATCTAATGGTAATTCAGTAAAATATCAAATCGTAATGAAAAGTAAACTGGAAACATACCGTATGCTTGTGAAATTTATATACTTGAAGTATATCGTAATATTTTCAATCATTTGGTATCTATTCAGTACACATTCGGTATAAATTTGGTATGGATCTTCCATACCCAATTATTACCGAAAACTTTTCAAATTTCGGTATATTTTTGGTATAAATCAAGTCAAATTTCGGCAACAGTATTATTTGAGTATAATTGAGGCATGGAAAATTCACAAACATACCGGATAATTTCAATATGATCAAAGTATGATCGTATTTGCTAGGGGTGATCGGAAAAAATTTTTATCATAAAAATAACAAGTATACATTCAAAAGTCAAGAGAAATTCATCTATACCTAATTTCAAAATGATCCATATAAGAATATTTTAACGTTAATTCAGTAATATTGTTGTTATTTTTTTTTAGTACATTTATCCATAAGAAGCTGTGCATTTATACTTACCTTCTCACAAATAGTCGATCCCATCCTTTACCGATGATCCAATCTTAAATATATATAAATTTGTTGTGTGAACATGCATTTGTCTGAACTTGAAAAACATATATTATTTGCGGTCTAGTGTATCATTGAACAGCATCGCTGAGAAGCGAAGAAACTATTAATTCCAAATATAATGTTCATCATGGAACTCTTTTTTACCCAAATAGACATTCAGTACGCTAAATATTGATACGTTCGGTTCTTCCGCGTAGGTAGGGTGAAGAATCGAATTTGCATATACCTCGCATGACTTGCGCTACATTACCTGGACGGAAGATTATTGAATCATCCCGATTCATTTCTAATATGAAATATGCGCACGGAGAAAAAAATATCGCTGTCATAACGATACTGGATAGTTGTGATGACTATCCAAAGTTTAGTGGCATCAGTATCGTTGCTATGATCATACAAATCATCCGAGGAACGATATAGATCGTCAGCATAGCCATCTGTATCGTCACCATAGCGATACAGTATTGTCACTACAGCTATCTCTTCTTAACAATACTTCAGATCGTCATAATAGCCATACTTTTTTTTCCGTGCAGTACACCGAGAAAAAAGTTGTAGAAATTACATCTCAAGTGAATATATGGACGATTTATAATATAGTCTGAGTCACCACAATTTTAGTTGATTTTACAGCAACGAATGTGAAAGATACCACAGCTGATGTCTAGTCGTTGTAAGAAGTCCGTTAACAGTTCTAATGGAAATATCTTTGGATATATTGCTATTGACAAATTTCAAATATTTTTCTCTGTCTGCATACCATCATGAATGTTTCTTCTATCATTATGATAAGTTACGAATTCACAAATCACATCAATAAAATATTATATAAAGATATTTACGTTAGAACTAGTAACGGAATTTTTACACCTACTATACATCTCACATTCTCTGCTGTGAAATCAGCTGAAATTGTGGTAGCTGGAACTATATTTCCAATGATCCATATACCCGGAGAAATTATCACACAAATGACCAAAACCAGCATATTGATGTTCAATGTAAAACAAGAAAACATCTTTTTCACATGGATTTTCAGAGTGAAATACACACGGAGAGAAAAAATCTGCTGACGCAGCAAATCGAGGTATTATATATAGAATAGCAAAATTTTTTGCTGACCTAGCTAAAAATTTGCTATAACAGCAATCGTGTTAGCTACGACAGCAATTTTTTAGCTGTGGCAGCAAAAAATGTTTGCTCCGCCAGCAAATTTTCAGTATTATATACAGAATAGCAAACAAATTTTGCTGGGATAGCAAACAGGTTTTGCTGCCACAGCTAAAAATTCGCTGTCGCAGCTAACAAGATTGCTGAAACAGCAAATAGTTTGCCGTCACAGCAAAAAATTTGCTGCTCTGGCAAAAAGAACCCAGCAAAAGTAGATTTCGCTGCCACAGCGAATTCTTTTTGCTCCGTGCACCGATAGCTGATGTATGAATATTGAAAGCTTACGTAAGCGCATTGAAAATTAACCCTCTAACCGTAACCCCGGTCTCACAGACCGCTATCAAAATTGTATTTGCTCGTAATTCGAACTTTTTTGGTTAAATTGTTTGACATTCCATCCCTACTCTGCACAGAATTGCTCACTAAGTTCTGTACATAAGCCCACTATCCTACCTCGTAGACATTTCTAATGATCTAAAAAATGTTTTCTTCACTTCTAACAACTTTGAATATCTAGAAGAAGGTGATAGCGGTCTGTTAGACCGGGGGTCACGGTTGACGTGATTTTGAGTAGGGTTACGGTTTAAGGGTTAATGCGGAAACAATATTTTTTTGTTGCACATTTACCATCAATGTACAGACTTTCTATTATCTGCGTGACAATTCCTCCGTGTATTCAGTCAAGGAAATGTAAATTTCACAAGTTTCTTCCTCAGTATTTCACCACAAACTTTACTTGATGAAGGTTTAACAGGGTGTCTACTCCCGGAAATTCTTTTTCCTCTCATTGGTCAGTCTATTCAATGAAAACGTATGACTGATCAATTCCGTTGAATCTCCATGACCGATAGACACCCTAGGGTAACATATTGTGTACAAGGTGGAAAACGTTTGTCAAATTCATTTTACACTGAGAAAAGAGAACAGCACTATACTCAAGACAGCAATCGATGTGAAAACAAACGAAAATACAATGGAATGGTAGAAATAATTGTGATCACAGTTATAAGTATTGGAATGAAATTTGTTGTTGCTGGCAGGACAGTGATGAGTACTGCAAAATGCAGTACTGCATGGCATACATTTTTTTCTTTAGTAAACTATTATGATTCATAGTAGCCATTACTGTTTTCTCTTCTCAGTGTACATATGACAATTTAAGATCTATTATTGATTTGAAAAGTAACAAACACGTTGAATGAGAGAGGTAAATGTGTATATTTTGAGGACTGTAGTCATATCCACCTTTTATGAGGAAGCTGTAAATGGGTTAATGTTTTATACCAACAGGTGGTCGCTATAGGACCGTAAGATTATCGCTTTACGGCGACCTAAAGTGTGGTGTGACTATTTGATTGCTACGAGTGTAAGTTGTAATTGAAGTAGAAATGTGTTCAGATCACTGACATGCATTCTCATAAATGACGAATCTGATGGATGAATTTTTTTCCTCTGGGTATCGAATCATACTCATTTATTTAGAAAATCAGTTGAATGAAGTTGAATACTTTATTATTTCAACACCATGAATCCATTTCTTCATTGTGTTAAAAAAACTTCAACCAATTATGATTAAGTTATAAATCCTCCTCTTCTCATCGTTGCAAAGAAGTTAATGTTGAGACGGTGGAACAGAATATCCGTTGTCATTCAAATAAAAACAAAAAGTGCACACATCCTATGTGAAGATCAAGGAGATTTGTGTGGTGAAATTATGTTCTTTTTCCTCCCCTCCAGAAACAGAACAAGTCGTTGCATTGCAAAGGACATACAAGACTCAACTCCTACCACCGTGATCGTATTGACGACATTGTAGCAAACATGTATTCCATGGTAGCCGTTGGCCCCAACCAAGTTGACGACGAAGACGACTGCGGTGGCATCGAACTCCACAGAGATTCAAGGAGAAGGGGGAAAATTGGTGAAGAGGTGAAGGGGACATCGGCTGATGGAATGGATGAGGAGAAGTAAAGGAATGGAGGGTGGTGTGGTTCGATGTATGCTGTAGAAGAAGGATAAAAGAGAAGCGGTTCGTCTTGTTTCAGTGTTGGGAGTGGATTTTCTCTTCACGGCATTCATTTATTTTTGTCTGAGATCATTTCGAACTCTACACCGTTTCTTCTTTTCTCTTCCTTCTTACTCACAGTCTTCTTATTATTCGTTTTCTCTTCTTACTTTTTCTTTTCCTCTTTTGTGCTTCAACAACCAAACCGCTATAGTTTAAGTTTGTACCAAGTTCCACCGTACTTTACTCAACCTAATTTATCGAATCTATAAGACTGAGCGGAATGGTATGGAAAAAAACAGGTTCCAGATATCGTACGTATCAAAAGTTGAAGAGAAGATATAAAATGTTGATTTTCATTTCTTCTCCAGTCAAAGATACTGGTATGTCATCTTATATGTACTTTGGCCTTTTCAATCAAATACTTGAGTACTGAATTTGAACTTTTCTTTGACCTGGAACAAAAATAATTATTTATAATCAGGCTGTCTTCATATGCTTCTAAAAGTTTGATGAATTTTTTTTTCAAATTGATGAACATCAAGTACATCCCAGTGGAAGAATTAACTGAACTACGGCAAAACATTACTGATATTTGTAGTAAATTGATGGAATTACATGTGCATCCATACAATAACATTGACTTTCTGTCTCTTATACTTTCCATCGTTTTACTTTCGTTGAAGGAATATTAGATCTTATTTATATAAGTGAATATTGTTACATATCTGATGATAAGAAAAAGTCAGCTATATGAGGGGATTGGAGCATGGGGGAGTGGAATAGGGGAAAAGTCGAATTTCGCATGGAAATACATACCTTGAATTGCGCACTACCGCGCAGTGTGGATTTCCAAATGATTTCTGAAGACTAAAAGATAGAATTGTAAAATTTGTTAACGTTGAGAGATTAAAATTTTACAATTTCAACTTTTAGGTTTCAGAAATCATTTGGGAATTCAATGCAAAGTGCGCGGAATCGCGCAATTCCAGGTAATTCATTATTATCCACTTTAAGGAATTTTTCTGGTTAAAATTTTGAAGACAAATTTTTTTTTCAAGCATTTTTTTGTCTTAGGAAAAATTGAGATATCGTTTTGAAAATTTGTAAGTATGTTTATTATACAATAAATGTCACAAAAAACATTCTTTCAGCTCAAAAAATTTTTTTCCTGTTATACTAATTTAAACAAAAAAATACCAAAAAATTACGGTGGGAGGGATTTGGGGCGACAGGATGATCTGAAAAAAAAATGGCAAACCATTCCTTGTTGAAGTGCCTATCGCATGAACTAGGATATTTTTTTCCATCAAAATGGCGACTATTCTTCGAAAAAATCGATTTTTAGGGTGGAAAATCGGATGCAAATCGGACAATTTTTGACCAATCAAAAAGATCCTAGTTCATTCGATAGCCATTCCGACAAGGAATAATTCGCCGGTTTTTTTTTCTACAGATCATCCGGTCGTCCCAAATCACTGCCACCGCCATTTTCGAGTGTTTTTTGTTGTTTGAATTAGTATAACGAGAAAAAATTTGTGTGATATTTGAGGTCTAATAAATATATCTACAAATTTTCAAAACGATATCTCAATTTTTTCTATGAAAAAAAATGTGTGAAATAAAAAGTTTTTCTTGAAAATCTTAACCAGAAAGACCCCTTAAATATATATTAATTACGTACTTTTTGGAAAAACTTGACACAAAATCTGATTTTTCCTCTCCCTCACTTCCCCATGCTTTAGTCTCTTCGAAAAAGTATGTATCCATCCTGTATAAGAAGACGATGATTGTGAACAGATAAAAAAGTGGGAGTGATGAAGACAAGTATGCTGCCGTCCTAAGCCAAAAGCCTGTATGTCAGCAAAATTTTTCTCCCTTTTTTACATAATCATATCCAAATAGGTTTTTTGTGCGTCTTTCAATTCAAAAAATCTTCATACTATTGAAAACTATGTGAAAAAGTGTTTGAGACATCAGGGCGTTTGTATCATTCAACACTGACAAGTTCAAATAAAATGCTTGATGTCTCGAAACATCAAAATTTGGACATACGGCCTTTTGGCTTAGGACGGCAGTATAGGGACCCATGCAGGTATTGCCAAGGCTGAAAAAAACCCAAGCTTGTCCCCAGGTTGGCACATATGTCAGAAATGAACCTCCGTGGAGAACCATTGGCCTAATATTGTTCCATGGTGGCCCGTTGTTCCAAATGGATAGTCAGTCATGGTACATTTGTTAATATTTTTGAGATGGTCACTACATTTGGTACAAGCTTGGCACAAGTGTGAAAATCAAGCATTCGTTGGGAACAATTGTGCCAATATTGCCCACATGAGCGGCACAATGTTTATAAATATTGACTGAATTTTGAATTTACAATGGCTTAAGACTCGGCGATAACCATCGGACCGGGGCTGGCCCGATCTTCCTGCCATAATTGATCTTACACACTAGTTTTACACACCAAGCTAGATTTCATTGATCTAAGTAAGGATAGAACTTCACTCAATCTCATGTGTGTATGGACCAATGGCCCAATGATGGACCAAGCCTGGCACAAGACCTGCCGAGACTTGTCTTGAACAATTTACCAACCGTGACCCAGGCTTGGGAATGATAAGATCAGGACAAGCTTGGCCCAGTGGGTTTGCCAGGCCCGGTCCAATTCATTTACCAAGCGTCAACGAATGCTTCTCTGATCGCAGATATGGATGAAAAAAGTAATTGATTCGTATTTCAGTTCATGACTTTCTCCCTTAGAATACCGTACATGAATTACTTTGAAAAAATGTGACAAGACTGGAACAAGCTTGTATGATCATTGGAAAATTTGCGTTCTTTGATATTTCAGTCAATTTTGATTCTATTGTTGAATTATGCTCAAACTAAACTAATAAGATCTTACTGAAATACCACAACATAAATCTTATAATGATCTGATCCCGTACGGAATCCAACATTGGAATCCCCCGAGTCACTCGAAAAACTGATGATTGGAACCATCAGTTTACACTGTAGTGTGTAGGATTAATTATGTCAGGAAGATCGGGCCAGCCCTGGCCCGATAGTCACCCCCAAGTCTTCAGCCATTATACATTCAAAATTCAGTTAATATTTATCAACATTGTGCCACTCATGTGGGCAATATTGGCACAATTGTTCTCAACGAATGCTCGATTCTTACACTTGTGCCAAGCTTGTACCAAATGTAGTGAGCACTTCAAAAATATCAACAAATGTACCATGACTGACTATCCATTGGAAACAACGGGACAATCATGGAAAAATATTGGGTCAATTGTTCTTCACGGAGGTTTGTTTCTGACACATGTGCCAGCCTTGGGACAAGCTTGGGTTTTTTTCAGTCTTGGCAATACCTGCATGGGATGGTAATAGGATACTTTTAAATGTAATCATACACGGAGATCAACTGATTTTGAAGGATGTTCTTCGATCATTCATGTTTTAAGATCATCCATGTACGGTATTCTGAGGGAGAAAGTCATGAACTGAAATATGAATCAATTACTTTTTTCATCCATATCTGCGATCAAAGAAGCGTTGTTTGATGCTTGGTAAATGAATTGGACCGGGCCTGGCAAAACCACTGACCCAAGCTTGTCCTGATCTTATCATTCCCAAGCCTGGGCTAAGTCTGGTAAATTGTTCAAGACAAGTCTCGGCAGGTCTTGTGCTAGGCTTGGTCCATCATTGGGCCCTTGGCCCATACACACATGGGGATTTATTAACAAACATTCACATTCAGTTCTCACTGCTGCTAGAAAAAAAATTGAACTACTAGCCATAAATAGTAAATCGGTTACACGGAAAAAAGAAAACAGCAATAGTTACTGTGAATCACAAAAATACATTGAAACTCAAATTCATTCCATGCACTACTGCGTTTCCCAGTCCTCATTACTGTCCAGTCAGCATTGACGAATTTCATTACAATACCCATCACTGTGATCGCGCTAATCCTCATTATCCAAGGGTGTTTGCATTCGTTTTCCAACCGATCGCTGTCATTCACAGTAACCGTTAGTGTTTTCTTTTTTCCGTGTAAATATAAGAATATCTATGCCCAGCAGGGTTGGGTAGGTATAATACGCAATGATACGTAGTGTATTTTACGTATTATACCTTGTACCAAACCCCTTCTTCAGGGTCTTCTCATGTAATATACGTAATTTATGCATTATAAATTACGTATCATACTTTGTAATAAATGTAACAAACCGTCAGTGACGCATTATGACTCAACCCTGATGCCCAGTCATTTAAAAGAGAGAAGTGATAATTCCTACACTGTTAGAAATCTTACCTTTCCTAGCCACTTTTTGGTGTGTGTACACTGTGAGAAATTTTTGATTGGACTCCCAATTGCATGCAATGCAAGCAAACGTTAATCACGTGACTGGAAAATTTATCAAAATTTCAATTACATTCGAATGAAATTTCAGTTACGAAAATATATATTAATGTATGATATAATATAGCGAAAATTTAAAGTTTAGTTACGTGTAAATGAATTCGAAATTCCATTTACAAACGTATTTTAAAAATATATTAAATTTAAACGCATTTCTAACAGTTTATGTTCCAATCAACTCTGTGTTGTAATTTTATTTGCGATTTGGGTTGACTGCACTCATATATGCCCATATAAAAATCTTCAGGCTCCGCCAATGCTGACGACGGAATATAGCTAGACGCAAGGCTGCCAGCCAAAGCTGGGCAATCTATGTAGGGACAAGGATGGTTGACAATGGTCTAAACATTGTACCAACATGGGAAGGCATAAATCGACTTCGTTGATCCATCATTGATCATTGGCTGCGCCACGCTTGGCCCATCCTTCAACCAATATTGCTTGAAGGAAAACGCATGCTTTCAACAGAGGCTCTCTAGGGCTTGGCGGGACACTGCTCCAAGCATTAGGCAACTCTGAACAATAACTTTCACCAGAGTGATGCTTGTTTCCTGCGAGTGGCGAACCAAGCATTCAATCAATATATAAGTCTCCTTTGAAGATTCCATGACAGGAATAATTCTTCATCTGTTTCCAGACCTGCCTACTTCTACGCCATGACCACCGGATTTACGCCATTCATCAGTTTAAACTAATCAGAAAAATTACATGTTGAAATTCTCCGACATTCATTTCGTTCAATCGAAATGATAGAATGGATTTTTTATTTTATTTTCAATTACAATAAAAAATAAAAGTGACCATTGGCATGAGATGGGCGCAACCCTGCCGTAAGATTGCTACAGCGTTGGCTCATCCTTGGCGAACGAATTTTTGTATGGTCTGCTATTGACGGCATATGCTATCACAACCCTGTTTCCAGTGTTGGGTCTTGATTGTGGAAACAAATGGGCTGAGGCTGAAATGATGTTATCATTTCAGTGTTGCGCCATGCCTGGTAGCCTAGGCTCGGCCCATCTTGGTGAGCCTTGCGGCAACCTAGCGCCCATGGTCAATTTTTACCTGGGTGTGTTGTATTTGGGAAATTAAGTCCGATTTGAGTACAATCTCTACACAATCTCGGTGTGTATATAAGACCATCAATTTAGTGTTGACTTTTTCAACAGTATATTTTAGTATATTCGAATAGAGTTTAATGTGTACAACTGAGAACCATTCCTCTTGTTTATTAGAGACCAGGGCCGGCGCCAAGGAATCCGCCGCTCCGAGCGGAGCAAGTCCCACCGCCCTTGCATCGGGGAGTACTTGACCGACCAAAAAAAAAACGATCCCTAACATACGTCGCATCGTCGTGTTGGAATGAAATTCTGAAGATGCTATGAATATCGGTTGTGATTAGTTAGTTTATTAACAACTTTTTTATACAAAAGAAATCAGTTGAGTCCAATTCTTCTGCCAGTTTGTGCTCTATTGAAATGATTGCTAGTCCATTCAAACGGCTTTGAGATATCGTGGAGCGCAAGTACATTTTCACAAATTTCAATCTTGAGAAACTTCTTTCTGCACTCGCTACCGTCACAGGAAGAGTCAGCAAAATCCTCAAAGCTATGGCTGCATTTGGAGCGAAATTGTGCCGCGTAATGAATTGAAGAGTATCGATGGGACTACTTCTAGGCTGGATGAGCGTAGAAACTACTTTCAATTCATCTCGAAGTTCTGCTGCACTGATATCACCCACCGAGTCCTTCGTCAAGATGTGGGAAAGTTTTTAGCATTTTGCTGTTAATGCCTCAGTTGACATTTCTTTGATAGTGCTCATATCATACAGGAAATCAAAATAATTACTATGATTCAATAGTCATCGAAGTAATCGTGATATAAAAAAATGCTCGTAGTTTTCTTAAGAATATAAAAATTTGGAATTCACTCGTTAACTTTCCCCTCGTGTGGCGGATGATCGCTTTGAAATAATGATTATAATTCTTGTGAAATTTAATTTTGACACTTCGTGTAATTTTCAGTTGGTGCTCATTGGAAATAATAAGGATGAAGACAATAAATTTCCCAGCCACCCAAAGCATTTTTTTTCGAGAACTCGAATGGAATTGTCTCAAAATTTTTTTGAACTAATCAATTCATAAGAAGTTCTAAAAACTTTCTGTTTTGACCCTTAAACGGTAACACCTGTCAAAATCACGTCAACCGTAAATCCCGGTCTAACAGTATGTGACACCGATATTACTGTTTGAAGGTTAGAAGTTCGTAAATTGCTCTACTAAATGTTTCTATTTTGAGGCTCAAAGCAGAAAACATTTCACTGTTTAGTTACTGACATATTTATTTTAATTATATTTATTTTAGTTATATTTGAAATATATCATAGAAAAACATAGACCACACAATACCACAGTTCAGAAAGAGTTTTTAATGCATTTATTTTCAATCCTCATAGTTCCAAATTGACTCATTATGAACTCTTTCTCAACTCAAGTATTGTGTGGGATATCATGTTGAATGCAACTTCAAATATCTCGCAAACTAAGTGATAAAATGTTTTCTGCTTTGAAGCTCAAACTGGAATAAGTTGAAAAAACATGGATTGAATTTTCAAATTTTACTACTGAAATCCTGACTACAGGCCTAACTTGAACTGAACCATGATATAACATACACGTTAATGAGAATTGCCTACAATGAAGATCCAAGCGAAAATAATCATGCAAATGCCCCCTCGTAATTTGTATTATGGGAAGAATCTTTAATAGAAAAATATTTTCTCCCATTTTATTCTAAATCACGTTTTATTGAGCCAGGGTGTCCAGCGGTTATGGAATTTTAACGGAATGGGTCAATTACGTGGTTTGTTTGAAACGAAGAACCAATAAAACAAACGACAAAATTCCAGATTCAAACATCCTGATTGAACTAATAAAAGGGCAGGGATGGGCACTTTTGTACTCCCAGAATACTTTTACTGGGAGTACTTTTTTTTCTTGTGTAAAATGTCTTTATGCCTTCATATGAGGTCAAAAAAAAGTACTCCCAGTAAAAGTATTCCGGGAGTACAAAAGTGCCTATCCCTGTAAACGGATTGAACTTTCGTTGCTTCTCCCTATGAATAATCATCATCATCATGAAGTAATCAGTCTCATAACTCGTTTGATGGAATCCTCCAATCCTGTCTATTACCCGCCAAACATTTAATTTCTACATAACTACGACAGCTCTTGTCTTGTATAATTTGTTTCATATAACCTAATCTAGGTCAACCTTTACAAGTTTTACCATTCATTTCCCTTTCCAATATTGTTTCCAATAAACTATCATGTCGTAATGTATGTCCTATCAAATGAATAATGATCGACCTAGTGAAAATGGCTTGTGCTAAAAAGTGTGAGATCAATTCGAGATCAGAATCAAAAATCTGTCTTAGACTCTGCCGCCCTGATCGTCCTGCCCTGACGCCGGCCCTGTTAGAGACTGAGTATAAAAATGCTCATATGTCAATAATTTTCTAACCTTTGTAGGTAACTATTTCAGTACCGAATTTACATATAGGTGGACCTGACAGCTGTCAGAAGCTTTGCCCATAACGGGGGCCTCGTCTGGCGATGGATATTCAACATTTTCCCAACAGAAGCTAACAATCACTTGAAGAAAACACCAGAGGCAGTGCTGCCAGATTCGAGATATACACCGTTCCTGCCCCCTCCATCGAGCCACTCTCCTTTCCCCCACCATGCGAATCAAATCGGGCGAGCGAGAGAAAAATTAACTTCCTTTCTTCTTCCCTCGCCTGACTTCATTCGTATGGTGGGGGAAAGGAGAGTGGCTCGATGGAAGGGGAAGGAACGGTGTATGCCTCGAATCTGGCAGCATTGACCAGAGGGCTCCGCCCTTTGACTGCTTCGCTTCGCTCAGCGCAGTGATGCCAGGAAAAATGATGCGGACCGAAAAATCAGCCCCTCCATTGTTCACACAATGACACGTTTGTATACGTGTGACTCACATGTATACGAAAATTTCATCGTGTGCACGGTGGAGGGGCTTATTTTTCAGTCCACACCATCTTTCCTGGCATCACTGGCTTAGCAGACCGCGGCGAAAGTGTAAGTCAACCCTGGTAAAAATTTGATCAGGAATTCCCTATTTTTAATAAGGTCCTGATGAGGTTAGAATCCGAAAACCGTGAGTAAGGAAAATCATTTAAGGCCCTTACGAGGGACTTACATCAACTGCTACAGTGAATCTTTTTGCGAGGATAACAGATTTTTTGGTAAGCGCTATAGTTACAAACTATTTTTCTCTATGTAACGTATGAAGTCATGTAGAATGCATATGATATTGAGAAACGGTGTCGTATGCGTTCTACCTATCCACTAATCACCGTACACTGAGAAAAAAGTATTGGTCTCATGACAATACTGTTTACCTGTACTAGCTGTGTGAAGTATAAAAACATCGATATTATTGCTACCCCAGTGAAACAGATCGTTCCAAGAGCGACAAAGATTGCTATCCCAGACAGGACAAACCTGCCAAAGATAACATATGTTGTCTTTGGGAGGTTTGTGCTGTCTGGGATGATAGTAATTTTCATTGTTTCTGAACGGTGGGAGTGTTGCCATTGTAGTTGTTTACCCTGACCATACCTTAGATAGCGAGTAGTAGAACCACAAATTTGTTTTGACGAGACCGCAAACGACATCAAGCGACAGTATCGTATGCGTTCTATCATTTTTGGTAGACCCCATATGGCAGGTATCTCAGAAAATTTCCGGGAACTACGAAATATTTAATTAAACAGTCGCAACAAAATGCTTGATTGATTTGAATAAAGTTTCATTGAATCAACTGAATATTTATTAGATCAAACAAATATTTACCAGCCTATAAAATATTCTTATATATATAATATTTTTGTATTGAGGATATACTTCTGTTGCTGAAAAAAAAACTTAACACTGAATCAATGGGCTTCTATACACGCCGAGATTGTGTAGAGGTCATACTTGGATCGGTGTTGATTCCCAAAATGCAACACAGATTTGAGTGCAGTGAACACAAATCGGATATAAAATTTGAACACAAAATTGATGTTCCATGTAACGCAGAATATTTTGAGATATTCTCTCAAAGAACGTGGAAGATTCGTGAATATTAATAAGAGATTCTTAGAACATTTAAATGAGTCTGTTTCGAACATTTTTGGAATGTTCGTACGATATACGCACAAGATTTGTAGGGAGATTAATGAGTAGCGCATGCGCAGGTATCGTGATGCCATGAATTCAGTAATGCCGGATAATTCCGTTGACAGGCTACAGACCCATGGCGATAGGGTGAGCCAAAAAAACTAGACGGAGAAAAAATGGTTTGCTACTGTAGCGCCAACAGAGAAATTTGTTGTCCTTAATGTTGCCGCGATCCGAGCTAATCCGAGTTTTGAGCATGAGCTCGACTTGGCTCTCGTGTTTTACAGTGGGGATCGGCTTGGAGATCGGATCGATAGCTCCACTGCTCGGATCGTAGCTCGGATTGGCTCGAAGATCGTCGAGCTAAATCGACGATCTTACGATCTCCATCCAAAATACATGCTAATAACAAATTTTTGCATTCAAAAGCTCTTCGGAATGGAACATATTTCTGAAGCTCTTGAAGCTGCAGTATGGATCAACGCTTTCTCGAAATTCTCATGACTAATTGAATCAAATTTCACAAATGTGTTAACCATAATAACTCAATGAATGCATCTTTTAATGAATAGGTGGGTAAATACATCATTAAATATATCTTCAGAAGATTGGTGATGAAGAAAAACCAACTTTATAATAGAAAAATATCTTTGTAAATATATTTTCATAAAATTCCTGACTTTGCCACTAATTGAACACAATGTTGTTTCATAAACCGTGCTAAACATGGAAAAAGAGTACATTCTGACTGATTTCATAATAATCTCAATATTTAATCTCAATATTATAATAATTATAATCTCAATATTGTTTCATGCGTAAAATCAAGTAGTTTTTCATCACATGTTTTTTCTGTTTCCTCGTCTGAAGGGAAATTTCCTCAGTGACGATCTAGCTCGTCGATCTCATAGTTCTGGCTTAGCTCGAAACTCGGATCGACTGAAATTTTTTCAGCTCTGCTCGAAGATCGGATCGTACAGAATTATTGAGGTCGGCTCGAAGATTGGCTCGAAATTTCGAGCCAATCCAAGACGATCTTCGATCTGGATCGAAGATCGCGGCAACACTAGTTGTCCTTGCAAAAGTATCCACTACAGCAGCTGAGACGTCAGTTCTATTAACAAATGTGTTTATGTCAGTAAAAAAATTCAGTTGTGTCAATCATTTTTCTTGCTCTTACAGCTAATTTTTCTTGTAGGCGCTATAGTAACAGACCTGCTTGTTATGCCAGCAATACTTTTCTCTCCATGTAACCATTGGAATTTATGGGTTAAAATGGATCCATATACCGAGAGAAAAATTCCCCCGTTTAGCAAAATTTTGAGCTCAATTTTGTAAGGTGTCGGTGGACATTTCAAATTTCCGATTTGAATAACACGTGAAAATATTTTTTGCATTGAAAATGCTATAACTTGTGAACCGATTGAAATGAAAATTTTTCCCAGGCAGATTCTTGTAGGGCATTAAATTATCTAAAGAATCATCCCAGAATCGATTTTTCGTCGATCGTCGATCGAATGAAAATCGTACATTTCGAACGTACTACGTACGTTCTGAGGGTATTTAAAACAGTCTCATTCAAATATTCTATGAATGTTCATTATATGTTCTCCGTATCTCATTCGTACGTTCTACAAACGTTCCTATTTCGTATATACTTTGTCCTTCTGCTGCTGTTTATGCGGCGAAAATCAATTTTTTTACTGCTGTAGTAATTTCCTACTTAACAAATGTAACCAAGACGTCACTACCAACATCACAGATGAAACAGCGTTATATCCCTGCGATGTTAATATTCCGTAATAGGTGGTTTCTCAAAATCACTATAACATCCCAGTAATGAAGTCTATTGCATTTTATTTTCCCGAGAAAGTTGACACATGATGAAATTTCTTACATTTTCCTTGTCTAAAGAAGTCATTCCCGTGATATCCCAGTGACGGAGTTTACAACATTCGAATTCCATAAAAAATTCATGAATATTATTGTTAATAATTGTTTTTAATAAAAGTTTAGGAAATATATCTAAGGGAAAATCGAGGTTCTCGTATCAGAATTTTATAAAATATTTTATCAATTCATTATCAAATTCTGTTACGAGAAACTTGATTTTCCCTTAGATGTCTTTTCTGAACTTTTATAAAAAAACAAATTATTCATAGTAATATTCGTAAATTTTTTATGAAATCCCAATGTTACAAACTTTATTACTGAAATATTACAGGCATGACCTCCTCGCTCTCTCAATTGAAACGAATGAAATCTTCACTCGAACGGACAAATAAGTTAACTTCTGGCTGCCTAAAGAGTAACCCTGGTAAAAATGATTCACATATGATCCATATATGAACCGTATGTAATTCATATATGAACTTTGTGAAAATCATATATGGCCATATATATATATATATCAAATATAATTTATTTATGACACATATATGACCACATAAAATTCATATATGATCATCTGATCCATATAAAGATCAAACGGGACCCACATATAGGCTAAAAACAACATATTTGGGATGTGTATAGTCATATATGGCCCATATATGAATTATATAGGGGTCATATATGAATTTGTGAAATCATATATGAGGTATCCTTGGTTATACATATGATTCATTTTTACTAGGAGAATTTCACTCGAAAAGAGTGGCATTTCACTCTCCAGGTAGGCAGAAGGGAATCCATCTTCCTGTTCGGGTGAAATCTTCAATCCACCGTATTTAGAGAGCGGGTGGGAAAAATGTGAAAAGTTTAATTACTGAGATGTTGCACTGATGATTTTTTCGGTGGAATAAAATGTAACGTACTTCACCCAGATGGGACACGCACATTCTGGGAATGTACTAAGAATATAGGTCAAGGGTTTTCAAATATTCGATGGACATTATTATTGTTCGTCATTATTCTTCTGCAAGTTTGGTCTGATACACTGTGCCCAACAATTCAAAGTTTAATGAAATCAAAACAAAATTCAATTTCAACTAACGACACGCAGATGATGTTATATTTTAAATTATGATTGTAACAGTTCACTACCACAGCCCCTATTGAAAAACACAGTGAAAATTGCAATATTTTATGTACAATAACGTTGGAATCCTGCGGTTCTTATTATATTTTCCGGTATGGTCCGCGAATATTGAATTGAGTGTATGTTGTGTTAGAGAAAGGAAAGTTCCATAGATCAGTGAAAAATTATTAGAATTGAGCTATCTTATCGATTACATGCTTCTCCAAAAGTACGTTACATTATACTCGAAGAATGACAATCATTTTGAATAACTATTTCAAGCACTTATAAACACATTACAACATCATATGCCTCAAAGGAACTCGTTATTCAAACTTGCTTGCCTGAACGCGAATAAAAATTGATCCTTGCATCTTCCTCATGTTGGTCCATTACGTGAAATGATGATCAAAGTTGACCGAAGACTTTTATCTTGTATAGAAATGAAAAACAATTTCATTTAAATTCATATTCAAATCAGGGCAATTATACACTTTGTACATTTAGATATAGTTGAACAGGGCTCCATGATCAATACGAACACTGCTGTTGAAGAGATTGTACAGAATAAGCAATACCTGTTCTGGGCAATCGTATTATGGTTGGTTACCGTCGTTGGGCTGGGCCTAAATATTCTTCATAGTGTTACAATGTCATTTAATGCATTCCATTGGTTGATGGCAACGCTCTACAACTCCAGCCATCTTGAAGAACCGAAGACGCCCATGCTTCTTTCAATACCTGCCTTATTGTACAGTGATGGTTGTTCTTTATGAATCTCCACTTTTGGTTATACATATTTTTCAAACCCTCCATGTACTTTTCACATCACTCGGCATCTAGAGACGCATATACTATTTGAATAATTGTTTATTTCGGACAGTTTGAAACATGAGTTTTGTCTCTCCAACATTCTTATTAAAACATGCATTAAAAGAATTCTCAAAATATGATAATATTATGTATGTAAAGGTTTTTGCTCGAGCACGATCATCTATCCAGATAGCACAACGTGGCACTGGAACGTTCATAGAATGTTCATGAAGCGTAGAGGTGATTTCCTGAACGTTCAGAAAACGTCCCAGATACACGTTTTGCTGTTAGGGTATCTTACATATAATGATGTCCGAATATAATAATTAGAAATTTTTCAGTCAATTCTATATTGATGGGAAAATTTTTAACAATTAGTTGTCATTGAATATATCCAGTTTCTTATTTGTTTTTGTGGAACATAATGAGAATATATATAATGTTTTATTTTCAAAATATTGCACACATGCAAAAATTGTCTGTAACAATGACATCGGGTTTCGCTACGTGGTTTTTGTCGAAGTAGATGATTTTTTCTACACGGAGAAAAAGGTATCTTAAAAAGTACCATAATTTATGGATTTTTAGCGCTGGTCTGACCCGAGTCTCAATATTTACCTGAACAAACCTCTAAAAGTACCATAGAATCTGGGACTTTTATAAGGAAGGTACCATACTTATTCTGAAAAGTCCAAGAAATTATGGTACTTTTAGATATTCGTGCAAGTAAATATTCCGACTCGGGTCAGACCAGCGCTGAAAATCCATAAATTATGGTAATTTTCAGGATATCTGTTTTCTCAGTGTATGACGATAGCCCAGATAACATTCTGTGCGCGCAAAGTTTGAGCCTCGAGAGCCGCGTCTTTATGCGCGCAGTTCACCAATGTTTTGCTGGCAAATAATTCTATCACTCGCCATATGCACGCAAATAGCAATCACGCTCACGTATGAGCGTGATAGCTTGCAGTTCTGTCAACAGAAAGCGCCGCACATGGATCCGACTTTGCTAGCGATTCATTAACTCGATTTGCACGTGAATCGCTTACATTTGCGCGCAAAATGCTATTGGGGAATTTGCTCTTTGTGACAATACAACAACCTTATCCACACAATGCAACTCCCTGTTGTGCTTTCCCATACAATTATGGTTGGTAGAAAATGGGAATAATGAATCTTAGTGCGGGCACATTTGAACTTAGCCCCAATTAGGACCAGCGTTAGGCCAAGATTGGGGTGAATTTATATCCCGAGCATGTGTGTACAGTCCTCAGCGTGTATGAATTTTGGTCCCACTGTGGTCCAGTCTTGGGCCCATATAGGCACGATGGGGCTCAACACTAAGCCCAAATCTGGTCCATGCTGAGCCCATGGTGTTACCAATCCTCGGACAAAGCAATACAGCCAAGCTGGGAACGGTTATCATTTCAGGGTTGGTCCCATTTGTCTGCCCAGCTTGGCCCCACGTTGGGCAGCATGGGCACCCACCCTGGGCTTAGATTGGGCCCACCATTAATACACACTTGGGAATAGTAAATTTCACTCCAAGTTCCCCCTAATGCAGAAATTTTGATAATGCATTCAAAACCTTCCAAAGTTACGACAGCGCAAATAACGGTTGAGTAACAGTCACCGGTACTTGGATAGCGATTAATACTAGGAGTATTAGTTCTCAATGTCGGAACCATACTGATTTCCAGTACTGAATTGATGTTGGTAACCGGTACCGGATCAGAGTTATATTGCGTTATCATTCCATAATCCGACCGACACCGGCCGCCAACGGTTGTACACTGTCAGCCTGTATCGAGACGGTACTGGACCATCCGTCAATTTCTACGTGGGTGGTGAAGATAATAGGTAGAGACCGGATTATATGTAAGATGAATATTTTCATATGGACTTTTCTTCATTCTTATTGAATCGATTTAGTTCCAACTGAATTTACATATTCATTTTCATGTAATTTAGTCCTCAGTCATTTATAAAACTTAATTTATTCAATTGAAACAGAAAAAATGCATGTGAAAAGTATTGATTTCGCATTTAATCCGATCTCTAATATTAGGAAATAATAGGGAAACTGACGAAAGCACACCTTATTTCTTATTACATTTCCATTTTCTAATCGGATTTAAAGGGTCTTTTTCACCTAGAAACAGCCAACCTCATTGTTTGATAGGATTAATCTTAAACCCGAGGGGTTGTTACAACTGTTCAGTTAGATAGTACCCAAGTAACATGTTAGTTATTACAACAACCCATTTTTCTGCATGTATGAGTCAAGTGTATGTAGTTACTCTTACTCGTGAGAGGTTATGAGAGCATTCTGATTCAATATTTAAGAATTGATTAAATTTTCTGACACTCATACACTGAGAAAAAAGCTTCCCAGGTACAATAAAATCACCATCAAAAACATCAGAGTGGGTCCTATAGGAACCTACATGGGAATTCTTAGGAACGGAATTCTTTCTGCTAAATGAATTTAGTTGATGGTAGTTTTACCATAAGAAATACTTTTGATCTGATCTCATTCATGATATTTTACCAGCGCTCTTAAAATTCAAGCTTGATCCCGATCTATACGTTATGGCAACAGAAATGAATGAGGATGAGAACTGAGGTTAAAAGCGTTTTTATTATTGTTCTTGGATTCGTATACGTGACGCTCATTTCAATGGCAACGATCATCGGCTTGTTTGAAATTTTAAGCATTTGCTAGATAGAAACCATCAAGTTTTTGTTCATCATTGGATAATTCGCTGCTTTTATCAGGTAGTCCTGTATCACCGTAAAATACATGTTCTAGATGGTCCGAAATATTTCAGAAATAATCAGAAATATTTTCGGCCTGACCAATCACCATCTCAATCAATATTACCGTCACGTTTAATATTTTTGTTACGAAGACAGTAAGATGTTGAGTGGTTATTTTATTTAGGAGCAAAATATTTGCGCATCGATATACAAAGTAACACATCATAGTGGTTATAAGCAAGTTTGGCTGTCTGTTCCACTGAAGGTGTTGAATAATTTTTATCAAGTTCAATTACGCATGGTGGGACAAAATGAAGAACGCTGCAAGATAATTTGAGTAAATTTGCCTTCCTCATGAATCCAGTTGATTTTTTCTGTGCATAAACAGCTAGAGATGAGTGTCCAGATGAATAATGGAGTTTTCATTGCACGGAGGAAAATGCAGCTCGAAAGGATAGTAATCTTTAATAGAAAATTGAAGAATATTTCTTAAAATCTGAGAATATTTCTTAAAATCTAAGAATTTTTCTTAAGTTCGCCATCATCATCATCATCATGAAGTGATCAGTCTTACGACTGGTTTGATGAAATTGCATAAAATGGAAAACGATCCCACTCCCAATTGGATTACCCGAATATTCAAAAAGATACGGTAACAGGGCGCGACAGCGGGTGCAATAGGCACTCCGTGCTGGGTGTACTACGCATACCGATGAGTGCCTCAAAACAGTGTCACTCCTCAAGTCCGGAGGCAAGGTTATCCTTTTCATTGAGTTTTCGGATGTTGAAACTGATATGTTTGTAAAAAGGGACGACACGATGAGACGCCCAAAGATAACTATTGATTGAGCTCCGTATGCTCACATTTCTAACATGTCAACTTATGAATCATTTGCGTTTCATAATTTAAATGCAGAAACAATAATATCGTGTAAGGATTGGGACAATTACAGTAATCATGACATTGTTGAAAAAAAGTGCACCTTTTGCTACTAGGTTTTGGTGTCATCTTCACACTAAGGAGACTCAACTTTAGCGGTCTTAGTAAATAATCTGTATATGTAGCTGATTAGGTAGAAAAATTGACTCAAGTTCATTTTTATCTCCTTGCCCACACAGCACCGAATGTCTCAGTGATATTGCCAAAACATTACATTTGAAACATGCAATATTCTGGAGGATGTCACAAGAAGATTGTCGGAATGTCTCCGGGATGTCTCATGTCACCATCTTTGTAACATTTTGGAGATATTCTGAAATATTATTGGAATCGTCAAAGTAACATTCTGGAGGTATCCCGGAATATGGCCGAGATTATTCCAGCGATATTCTGTACAGAAAAAAATGTAACCATCACATATATTGAAAAATTTACAGGATATCACTATGGGTTGAAAAACATTTCTTCAAAGTTTACTTCTACCAATGTTGGATAAGTTTGACCAGGAAGACTTTGAATAGGAGAGAACCTGCATTGAGAGTCATTTATTCAAAAGTTTCCCCCAGTGGGAATTGAACCTGGGTCCTGCGAATGAGAATCCAAGCTTCTGTCATATCAGCGAATCTCCGAGAGCTCTTCACGTGTACGAACTTATTTTCCAGTTATTTATGCTATATTATCAGCCAATCGTCAATCATTCACGATGTTTCAACCGTACCCAGTCTCGTGTCATCGTGATGAGAGTTTGAAAAATTTATTTAGGCAGAATAGAGATCAATTGATTCAGAAAATTCTGAATCAAAAAAGTGAGTAAGGGCGTGAGAGAGAGATTTTTTCAACCTCGACGTCGAAATTTCACAGTGCTGAGTAAGGTCGATAAAAAAATTTCAAAAATTCGTCGCCATGGGATATAGACTAATTGATTCAGAATCTTCTAACATGAAAAATGAATAGCACCTGTGGGGGACGCTTGTTAAAAAGTGCATCTCCAAATTTCACCAAGTGTTGGAGCAACTTGATGAAAAAAAATCAGAAATTTGTCTCCGTGAGATATAAACTGACCAATTTAGAATCTTCTGAAGTAAAAAATGAATAGCACTGGAGAAGGACGTTCTTTGAAAAGTGCGGTTTCAAATTTCATCAAGTGCTGGGTCAAATTAACACTAGAATGCTCACCGGGGTCGATTCGAATACTTCGCATTTTTGATGTATTTCATTTTTCTTAATAATGTACTTCCGTATTTTTTCACTTCCCACTGCTCAATTTCATCAAGTTCCGATTGAGGGCGATAAGACGTTTCGATGTTATATATATACACAGAGAAACAATGGTTTACTATTATAGCGCCTACAAAGAAATTAATTGTTCCTGCAAAAATACTTACTCCAGCAGTTAGGACATTAGTTCTGTTAACAAATTTGTTTATGTCAGTAAAAAAATTTAGTCGTGTCAATCATTCTTCTTGCTCTTTCAGCTAATTTTTTTTTATACCCAGTGAACGCCATATGTAATTGTACATGTTACATAACACAGAAATCACAAGTGACGTAACTCTGTTACGTATATGTGATGTAACAATTATATAATATGTTATGCTTATATTTCGTAGCAATTTGTTACTTCTATGTTATGTATCAGTTACTTAAGCGAGTGACTTTAAGAAAACATAACTTAGTGAGGAGAGTGTCAGATAAGTTGGGGAATGTCAAACTATTTCTGTATGGTTGGGTGTTCAGAAGAGTTTTTTTTTCAATTACACATCTAGTGAATATCGAAAGTAACCTATTACCATATGTTTCATAGCTGATCCAAGTAGCAACGCGCTTCAACATGCTGTGTTGTTACCTGGGTACGTGGTAGTTACATCAATGTTACGTTCAGTATTTGCTGGGATGTAATCACGAAAGGATTGGAATTATTATGTGATGATTATATGATTCTTTGGTATTGACATGACATCGCCGTCACGTTACACTCATGCAGTGGTCAAGTAAAAAATCTTTTTATTTACGTAACTGTGATGTAACATTGTTCCTCACATAGTTATGGAATTGAGTAGAAAATTGTGAGTCACATGTGACTCCCAAGTTACGTAACTGGTTACTTAACGTTATGCAACTTTGATGTAACATTTACGTACTTGCCCATACAGCACCACAGATCTCAGTGATGTCTCAATTACATTTCGATCTTTCACCTTCATTACATTTCAGTATACTTTCACAGAAATATGTCAAGAATCTGTCAATTGAAATGTTACCTATTTGCAATGTCTCAGATATATTACGAGATAAACATTACATGAAATATTTCATCAATATTCTTGGAATATTGCAGAAATAATTAAGAAATATTGCATTGAAATGTAAGATCAGCGGACATTGCAATATTTCTGATGAGACTTTGAAACCTCGGTGTGACGTACAGCAATGTCATAAAAATATTTCAATGTTTCAGATGTTAGATTTCTGCAATCTTAATGAAATCTTCGGTGCTGTGTGGGTGTGTTCACTGGGTAGGCGATATAGTAACAGACCTGCTTGTGATGCCAGCAATACTTTTTTCTTCGTGTCATATTGCTATTGAAATATAATATCATATTCTATTAGCGACAAACTTAACATCCTCCCATCATAGATTTTCAGAACATCGCTTAATAATTTGTGTGCAATATTCCAATTGGGAGATTCTCAGAATATTTGTAATGGAATATTCTATCCGCGATATCCATGGAATGTCGTAGAAGTATTTTATCCAAAATGTTCCGAATGAGGCATTGTGATATTCTGACAATATTATTGAGGCTTTGTGTTCTGTGTGGGATATGTCCTTGTTCAAAATTTCGATTTTAATTTTAATAACCTTAATTCATAATAATCACAAAATACTTGAATTGAAAATTAATTTTGTGTCAAAAAAGATTAATGAAAAGTGATCGATCGTAGATTGTATTTTCTCATAAATCATGATATCACTAAGAGAAATATAGAGAAACCAAAACTGAAACATTATCTGTTCTTTAACAAGATTTAATGACTGAAATTATACGATCTTGCCCAATCATTGTATGGTTTGACGACTTGTCAAGATGGTGTGAAAATGTTATCAATGCAAAGAACATTGAAAATACTTCTACTGAAAAAAGAGAGGCGAATTCACGTGAATGAATCACTGATACGAACTGAAGATGTACGTGAAGCGTGTGAGTGTGTGGTCGAAATCAAATTCATTGACGGAGTAATATATTACCTCATAAACCATAATTATTACCTCGTCATGAGCTACCTGGCGCATAAACATCAATAATTAGGTGCTAATACGATTGAAGCCTAGTTGTATATTGTTTCCATTTTCTTCATGTCCTCTTCAGGTATTGGTTCAAAATAAATCATAAACGTTGTGAATTCGATGCACATATGGAATGTTTTAGACAATACAAACCTCTTTTCAAGAGATCATTCCTAAGAGAACAAAAAATATATCTTTTCTTATTGAGGCATTTTCAAATGGTTTGGAATAAAAGATGTCGCTTGTGTCGCGGTGCTAATATGCTCTTGAAAATCTATTTCCATGAATGATCCCAAACATTTGTTACCCAATGAATCAATTTATTTCTTCCACTTTTTGTGAGAATATGAGACATAAAATATCACAGAATCAAAATTCAAGTGACAAATTTTTTGCAATCTTCAAATATTCCCCTTTCACATGTTCAGCGGAGAAGTAGAGACGAAACAGGAGATGAATAACCCTCCCTTTTTTTTTAACAAAAAGAAGTGATGAAAGAAAGTACAACGACATTTTTCATCCTCACGCACTAGATGTATGTCTTACAGTATTTGGCCAACATATTTCGTTGAAATCCACCTATCCGTCTGTTCTCGGCTGATCGTCGTTGAGACAAGTCGCTCATATACACTGCAACCACGTACGAATTTTCGTATTTGGTAGAGATCACGTTCGGATAAAATGGTGGCACGGATCTTTCCTCCGTTGACTTCAACATATATCTATCTTTGGGTAGTATAAGGCTACTCACGTGAACGCGCATAGATACATCAGATTCTATAGTAAACCTTTATTGCGTGTATACGTACATATCTACTTGCATCTGTGTATGCGGCAGGTTCGCTCCTGGGCAATATTGTGCAGACGAAAGCTGCTCATAGATGGGTATACGGATATATCATGAGTATACCTGTCCAATACTGGCTGCTTTCATTACTTCCCCGTCACGTATACTTCCAGAACTGAGGGGGGGGGGGGGGGGGGTACATAGAAATTCGAGCTTCAGATGAAAGCTTGGATGGAAGAGGATAGGTGGATTTAGATGATAAAGAAGGGACATGATGTTGAATGGAGAAGGGTGGGGGGGAGCACATACGTGGATTCAGTTTCATTTGGTAAATAGATAAAAAGTACAATATATATATATATATATATATATATATATATACATAGAAGAATGAATGAATGAGTGAACGAAATCTCACATTGTAGTTAGAGGAACGCTTTTATTGCAAAAGGGTTATTGTTACATTTATTATTTTCATTAACATATACTTCAAATCATCCAAGATCCTCTGCCCTCCTAGACGCCTTATCAGAATAGAAAAGTTGATTCGATCGACTTGCAGACTGTAACCCACGGCATTACCCTTATAATATACTTCGCTATATGGAATATCAAATCTTGTTCTCCTAATATCTTTCTAATATTGGTGATTCATAAAATTTTAACAATCTAAATTTCTCAGAGTTAAAATCCACTTTCAGAGACTGTGGATACTGCAACTCCGATAAGAGTGAGAATTTCACTCCCTAAGAGTGCATCTTCACTGTATTAGAGTAATAATTCCACTCCTATAAAAGAGTCAAATGTTCACTCTATGAAGCGAGTTGAAATTCTACTCCATTTCACCCTTATGGAGTGAAAACCCACTCTATAGAAGTGAACATTTCACTCTTGTTGGACTTGCAGTATTTTCACTCTTTGGGAGTGGATTTTCATTTCAAGAAATTTAGAGAGACTGAAACAGTAGAACTCGTTGGAATTATAAATTTTTATTCTCCATATAGAATTCGTCATTTTGTATTTCTTAAAATCCCCGATGATATTCGCAACTTCATCCCTAGATGTAACCCTTTCTTGAGAATAATCAATACCAGGTGTACCAGTATGAAGTGAGCGTTAAGACACAAATGTGTCGATAGAGAACATTTGTTGTAAACGAGTCTTAATTTTTGTTCTGTTTGTTTGGTATGACATCTGTCAAACATGTTCAATAAACATCAAGTCATTGAACAAACAACATCATATTTTTCCATCGTATTGAAAATGTCGAATTTTGTACCAGAAAGTGATGATTTGGGGAAAGCATTAATTTTTTGTTTCCATTTGAAGAAGAGTGCTGCAGAGTCGTATCGAATGCTTGTCAAGGCATATCATGCCCTACATGGAGAAAATCAATATGATAGAGAACCATTCTGACTGGATGATATATGTTTCATTATGTCAACAGATACTATTCTCATGTCATTCTTCATCAGTGTGTATCTTGATCTTTGTGAGAGGTATGGTAAACGGTTGCATACTGATCGTCATTTTCCGTCATACTGAAACATATATCCTCAAACTATTATACTGCCTAATGTTTTCTAATGTATTATTTTCTCCGTGTATGGTGATCAAGCTCTATCAGAAGCAACATGCCACACGGAGAAAAAGGAATTCGCTGTGGCAGCGAAATCTACTTTTGCTGGGTTCCTTTTGCCAGAGCAGCAAATTTTATGCTGTGACAGCAAACTATTTGCTGTTCCAGCAATCTTGTTAGCTGCGACAGCAAAAAATGTTTGCTATCTCAGCAAAATTTGTTTGCTATTCTGTATATAATACTGAAAATTTGCTGGCGGAGCAAACTTTTTTTGCTGCCACAGCTAAAAAATTGCTGTCGTAGCTATTACGATTGCTGTTATAGCAAATTTTTAGCTAGGTCAGCAAAAAATTTTGCTATTCTATATATAATACCTCGATTTGCTGCGTTAGCAAATTTTTTCTCTCCGTGCAAAGATGGTTTCAACGGTTCAGAGATAATGATTTTGATGTGAGGAATGAAGAACGTGGAAGACCATCAAAAAAGTTTGAAGATGCAGAACTGCAAATAATATTGGATGAAGATGATACTTTGAGTCAAAAGCAAATGGCAGCAATGTTAAATGTTGCGCAATTTACAACAAACAATTTCTGATGGTTTGAAAGCTATGGGAAAGATCCAAAATGGGTGCCACATGAATCGAATGAAAGGCAGATGGAAAACCGAAAAAACACTTGTGACATCTTGCTTCAAAGACACGAAAGAAAATCAGTTTCGCATCGAATTGTTACTGGCGATGAAAAATGGATTTATTTTAAGAATCCTAAACGGAGAAAATCATGGGTTAATCCGGGACAACTATCAACATCGACTGCAAAACCAGATCGATTCGGCAATAAGGCAATGCTCTGTGTTTGGTGGGACCAAAAAGGTGTGGTGTATCATAAGGTTCTTAATCCTAGCGAAACTGTTAATACTAATCGCTACAGACAACAAATGATTAATTTGAACCATTCATTGATCGAAAAACGACCAGAATGGGCCAGAAGACACGGCAAAGTAATTTTATTACACGACAATGCACCTGTACACAAAGCGAAACCGGTTCAGGATACAATCAAAGCACTTGGCTGGGAGTTACTACCCCACCCGCCGTATTCACCAGACTTGACCCCTTCCGACCACCGTTTGTTTTCATCGATGGGACACGCATTGGCTGAGCAGCACTTCGATTCCTACGAAGAAGTCGAAAATTGAGTGTATGATTGGTTTGCTTCAAAAGACGAACATTTCTATTGGCGTGGTATCCACAAATTGCCAGAAAGGTAGTCAAAATGTGTAGAAAGCGATGGTCAATACTTGGAATAAATTTTTTTCACTTTTTCATTCGCAATTAGTGTTTCATTTTCACAAAAAAACGCTCATTTCATACCGGTACACCTGGTGCATGCAATATGAAAAAATTGCCGGTGGTCAAGAATGTTTTCACCGAATAGCCCACACAGTACCAGTTCCTTCAGTATTGTATCAGAGATACCTCTATTACAAAAGCGGCCACAGAAGTGCTTTAGAGGGCTTTCACTTACGTTGCTATGACCGTTTTTGTAACGGAGATATTTCTGGTACATTGCTGAAGAATCTGGTGCTATATGGTTGTATTCTTTTTTACGCCATGTTAAGTCATTCCAATAGCGCACAATAAGGTGGAATAGAAACACGAAGTTCAAAATAACTTTTTTTTCAAACTTCAGCATTAAATTCTTAAAAGATTTGTGACAGTCGATTCCCGAATTATTTTCCATTTAAATTTCCATCACAGACAAGCGCCGCGAAATGTAAAACGTTTCAAATTTTCAATTTATTTGGCCTGGAAAATTATCTCAATAACACTCATAAATATTTTTACTTCTATTAATTCTTTGGAAAAAATTGAAATGATCGACTCATCAATATAGTATTATTACTATAACTATAACTGAGTACAAATTTACTCGAAATAGAATTAGTTGATACGAATTTGATGACGAATCATCTTTACAGTGATAACGGACAAAAGTACCCCCTTTATAATAAGTATACGCACGTGCACACTTGCCCCAGATAGACTTATTTTATAATTACTCACATACTTTCACCGAGGCCAAACATAATCTCAAATATCATGATGGACAATAAGATTAGATAAACTAGTGACATAAAAAAAATTAATTTACCTTTTGAGCTTTCAACAATACGTTTTGACAATTTTTGCTGTGACGCCTAAAATTATTTTAGGAACGATTGATTCTTGTTTTTTTGTTCTTCTAACTGACGGATTATAGTAGGCCGCTTTCTCTTATGTAAATTATTTCTCCACTGAAGTATCAACAGCTCAACTACGTATGTCACAACTTCCTCGCCCTCCTTTCGGAGGCATAGGGGGTGCGCTGTAAGGAGATTTTACCAAAATATCAGTCGCAACAGCATTGACCTTTACAGTATCGATCGAATTACATGGTATGTATGATGTAATATTATAGATCCATATCAAGGAAAATTACTTACACTATCATTATGTAAAATTACCTTCACCACCTGTCAATTTACATGGACTCTATTGGTAAATTGTGTTTCCGCTGACATGTTTGTGTAAAATTGGACCTAAATGTTTGTGTGAAATTACACGTACCTGTAACAGTTCGGAACGTCGGACGATCAATAAATACCGTCTATTGCTCATCAAGAGGATTATCTACTCTCTTTACACCTACATGCTTGTGTGAAATTACATCTACATGTTTGTGCAAAATTATACAGGCAGAAAAAAAATCATTTTCACATTGAAATCATGTTTGACATCAATGTCTGGGAAACGTTTCTCCAACGGGTATCCAACCCCAGTCAGAGACCTACCTATATACTATTCCTAACCTACCCAATCTATGCCCTAACGATCGCAGCTAAACCGACAACGCAGATGATTCGTTCGAAAAAGGCGTACATATATGTCAATTCTACCGATGCGAAAGGTGAAATTAACATTCCACTGTGTATGTAAATCTACCAATGGGGAACGGTAATAAACTTTTACTGTGGTACCATAGTAATTTTACCGATGTGAGAGTTTAAACTTACTCTACACTGCGGGTGTTCCCGACAGCAGCTGCACAGGGTACACAGTGCATCGCATTTACCGACCGGAGAGGGGAATCGGCAGTTACTCTTACACTGTTAAGGTAATTGCGAGTTACCATTATATTTTGGTGATATTACTTGTAGATGATATCAGTGAATTTACATCTATTTTTTACAGTGTAGGCAACTCTTGTATCGGCAAACAACTGACACCGGTCTCCCCTACTACACCAAAAAAAAAATTAATATTGGAATAAGAGTACCCTTCTCTCATTTTGATCCAACTTTTCGTCTGATATATGGTATCAAAAGTATTCCTCTTCATTTGAGAGGGCTAGTCTTTGTGGTGAAATAATTTTCATTTGTTCAAAATGCTCTTAATCGTAGTGGCATATTCTCAATTGAAGAA
Source organism: Gonatopus flavifemur (assembly GCA_018340375.1). NCBI lineage: Eukaryota > Metazoa > Arthropoda > Insecta > Hymenoptera > Dryinidae > Gonatopus > Gonatopus flavifemur. The sequence continues at coordinate 533,217 of JAFFJZ010000011.1, forward strand.
GGAAAGAAAATGAAATATTTTCCCTAAGTGAAACAGATTTTTCCTTTCATTTCCAAATTACTTTCTTTTGGGTGTAGGTTGAACTACCCAGTAGGAGAATGATGAACCAGTAGAAAAAAGATTCATAAAACAAGTGACTATTGAAAATTCCTGCTACATTAATTAAGATAATTCGATTGTTCCCGCGATAGAAATAACGCCCTGTGAAAACAATCGAATGATTTTGATGCAGCAGCAATTATTAATAGTTACTTCTTTCATGAATTGTTCTCCTACTGATCATTGTTGCTCTACTAAGTAGTTCACCCTACCCCGTTTTTGTGAGTTGGGGAACCCTTTGATTCATTTCAATGGTTACTATGCAGTATAAAGTTTATGCACATTTATCTTAGCTGTCAGCACATAAACGTATGTTCCTATCTACTCACTTTCTGGTTCTGTCTTTTTTCAAATTTTCCATTTGGTTTCCTTATTCTACACATCACAGAAGAAAGAAGTTATTATGAATTTTTCCAATCTCAATTGTACTACACTGAAAAAAATGTGTTTATGGGAACGATCTGAAGTATGGTTCTGACAAACAACTGCAGTGGCGATACGTAGATCGTTTTGATAACAATCTACACTGTAAAAAGTTTATATTAGAGATTACCATAATTATATTTTATTTCCGGGATATACTCGATTATGTCGTTCTGAACCACAAGTATTCGAGCGTTCGCTATACTCTCTCGCGAGGGCAAGAATAAATCTCTTATCATTTGAAATAAATGTGATTTAGAGCCTCATAATAAAGTATATCCCACGAGTACCATAAAATATCGTAATCCTCAATATAAACTTTTCTCTGTGTAGATTGTTTCACACACTGAGAGAAATTTATCACTGAAAATTACTCATTTTTGTCAATAAATGAAGGATATACTTGACATGTGATTACAAATTGATGGGAAATACCTAGTTTAGTAGTTTTTTCTAATGTTATTTTAACAAAATAAAATTTATTCTCACTAGCGTTAAACATGACCGTAATCACGAATCTTTACTGAAAAAACTGTTTTGTTGTGCCTATACTGAAACATTTTGTTATAATATGCCCAACCAAAATTTATTGTTGGCATAACTAAAAATTTAATGGGTCTAACCTAAATTTGGCTGCGCTAAGCGAATCGTCTTACCAAATCACGTTTAATACCCTGAACTGAAAGTGATTTGATAAAATCTTTTTGGTTGAGCATATATCAACCAAATCTTTTTCCTCAGTGCTCCCATACAGCACACTTGGATATGGCATCCATCAGATATCCAATAGATATCCAAATGTCCGTCCAATATCCATTTGACGTCCATTAGATCTCCATTGGATATCCCAAATATCCTGGATATCTAATGGACATCTAATGGATATCTGTGTGCTGTATCGGCTGCTTCTTTCCCCGAAGCCACGCATCATTCTTGGAAATCTTATGGTTCTCAATTGATAATAATCTCAGCAGTTGAGAGTTTTGGTTTACAAATTGTGTCATAAGAAATTACTGTTCTTCAATATGAATTCTTGCTGGTTTGGAATTTTCAAACCTTTCAGTATGAAAAATTACTGTTTTTTCTCATCAATTTGTGAGCTCATACCGAGGATATAGAATTGTCAAGTACACCCCCCCCCCTCCCCCTCGTCTAATGAGAAAATCAGTAATTTTTAATGATGAACTTCTCTCAATGTACGAATCTAGATCATTCCTACAACGATTCATTCAGTTTGTGGTAGCAATACCACAATATCCCTATACTTCAAATAGCTATAACAGCTAAATGGTATTGTTATGAAAGCAAAATTTTTCTAGTGCATTCAAGAATTCTTGCTAAACTGGTTCGTTGTATGAGATTATTCCATATCTAAAAAATATATTCTTCCACATTTTGTAGTACAAAAAAACATCAGGTGCATGAAAAAGTTGAATCTGGATTTCAAAATGTGTACCGAAAATATTTCATGTACTACACTGAGAAAAATGAAATGTGAAAATCACTGTTATTTCGTGTATTTTTCACCCGTGAAATGATGAAAAATGAGGCCAGCCTTTACATAGGTGGAAAATACTTGTTCATACGGTGAGGGCTAGCCTATTAAGCTAAGGTTAACCTATTTTTCACCTCTCGTTTGGTCTTATTGAACAATCGAATAATATTTATTCCCTTAGTTACCATAACAGCCATGAAAATAATGTATAATTTACCGTGAAGTGCGTTAGGATGTGAAAAGGTAATTTCCACAACACTCATTTTTCTCAGTGTAACATTTGCAGGCATCTACCTCCGGACACAATATATTGGAAACGAATGCGCAGTATTCATCTTGTTCACGCATGCGCTCAATTCAGGTTGAAGAGTGTATGGGATGAGGAAGATTTCAGGCGAGGGTTAAGGGCGTGTACATTGAGAAACGAGATGGCACCCGTTCATTTCCTCATTTTCATGAAGTATATGAAACCTAAAAGCTTTCTGACTAGAAGCATATTTGAGCTCTTACGTTTGTTCCTTTCCTTCTCACTTATACTCTGGTTTTTCTCTTTCCTATTACAATAAATGAGAGACGGGAAGTATTCATGTACAATGCCTCATTATACTGTCTTTGGGTATCAATTTGACCTAGTTCGTTGTGTTCGTTGCCAAATTTTTTTCTCAATAACAATCCAATTCAAATGTGAGATACACTGTAAAAAAAAACTGGAAATTTACTGTGCAACTGGACTGGAAATTTCCAGTGCTAGTACTGGAATATGGATATTCCAGTACATGTACAGAGATTTTGTTGTTACGTTACTGAAAATTTACCAAGCATAACTGAAAATTCAGTCATTGTACTGGAATTTTCAAGTTCGAGATGATGTACTGAAATTTTGCCATGATTTCGCGAAAATTTTACCGGCTCGTACTACAATTTTATAGTTCTTGTGCACCAAAAAAAAATATTCCCTCAAAAAGGACTTGAGAAAAAATTTGGAATTTAGAAAAAAAAACCTAATCGTTGGTATACTGGAATTATACAGGTTTTTAACTGCAATTCTCAGGTTTTGTGATGGAATTTTCCAGTTACTATGCAATTGAATTATACAGGTTTTGAACTGCAATTTTCAGGTCGTGTGATGGAATTTTCCAGTTGCTATGTAACGGAATTTAATCACTGTTGCACTGAAATTTTCCACTTCTATTGGACTTCGTCATTTCTGGCAGGAAAAATTTCAAGTCTTTATATTAAAAATTTCCTGATTGAGATTTTGAATAATAATTGTAATTGTAGCCAATGAAATTGATATATGAGGTTTTTCCAAGACTTATCCTCTTGTGTTCTAGATATGAAGCATATGTAGTAACCCAAGCTGGCCTTCCAACATGTCGCGCTATAGCTCATCGGTTAGGTCTTAGGTTTCAGTTGGTAGGCAGGTAGAAAAGTGTGGGTTCAAATCCTGTTAGGTAGACATGAGTTTCTGTCCATCCAAATGAACGATCAAAAGTTTCTCAATCATCTTGGAACACAAGGACCCTGCAAAATCACTTTGCGTGTAATTTTTTTTCAATTTTCATGGATATTTTCAGCATTAATTTTCCAGTACATGTCCTGGAAAAGTCCAGCTCGTGTACTGAAAAATTCCAGTACCGAGGCTCAGAAAATTTCCAGTTTTGATGCGGGAATTCCATAACGTTTGCACTGAATTTTTGCAGTACAAATGTGCTGAAATTTTCCGGTACATGTACAGGTTAATGACTTCCAGTACATGTACTGGAATTTTCCGGTGAAATTTTTTTACAGTGTATCCTCCAGGGAAGTTGATCGGGCAAATGAAATTGTAGCTGAATATCATTGGAAAATTCTGTGGTAACAGCATAAACAAAAATAGTTTTAAAAGTTCACATTGAGTGTTACAAAATATATTTGGAAGTTTATACGTACCAGAAGAAGATTCAATTCACGAATGAAATTTTCAACATCCTAATGGAAGAAAAACAACCCGAGCATTTCTTGAATGTAGCAAAGTTGAATGGTGAAAAAAACTTCTAGTACATGTACCAGAAGCAACTGATCATGAACCCCACATAATGTTTATGTTATTATGTTTAATGCTTCGAAAAAATTGAAATGTTGAAAAAAGTTTTCCTTCATACCTCTCAAAAGGTCTCACTGTTGAAAACGTCAGGAAAATCCGGATGAATCCTAGCAGTTCCTGGGACAAAAACCGAGTAGAACCGGGCAGATCCGGACAAGTCCCTGTCTGGTTCTGTTCGGTTTTTATCCCAGGAACTGCCAAGATTCATCCCGATTTGCCTGCCATTTTCAGCAGGGGTGTGAATGATAAATAGATGAGGTAAAGTATAGGAAAAAAATTCAGATAGGAGACATGAATGTTACACGGAAAAAAATGATGTGGTTGATATGTGGATAGCTAAAAATTAGCTACGGTAGCTATTTTTCAGCTAGGGCAACAAAATTTATCATTACAGTCACGAAGATTTAGCTATGATAGTAGTATTTTTAGCCATCTAAATATCAAATACACGGTGAAGTAGCTACCCACCATAGTGGAGAATTATGTGACAGCGTATGGGATACAGTCCCAAGCAGTGATGCCAGATTCGAGACCGAGACCGCGTTTACCCTCTCCATCGACCGCTTTCCCTTTCTCCCACCATGCGGAATCAGTCGGGCGAGTGAGAGTGTGATAGTCACTCTTCCTCTGTCGCTCGCGCGACCTATTCCGCATGGTGGGAGAAAGGGGAAGCGGCTAATGGGTTGAGTAAAAACGGTCTCGGTCTCGAATCTGGCAGCACTGGTCCCAAGTGTGTATTAACGGCGGGCCCAATTCAAGCCCAGGGTGGGTGCCCATGCTGCCCAACGTGGGGCCAAGCTGGGCAGACAAATGGGATCAACCCTGAGATGATAACACCGTTCCCAGCTTGGCTGTATTGCTTTGCCCGAGAATCGGTAATACCATGGGCCCAGCATGAACCCAGACTAGACAATCAATACTGCCCCTTCCTTTTTTTGGAATTGGAAAATTGCTTTGAATTCTACCCCAGCGGGCATGAATTCCAGCTTCACTTTGGCCCAGTTTTGGGCCTAGTGTTGAGCCCCATCGTGTCTATATGGGCCCAGGACTGGACCGAAGTGGGACCAAAATTCATACCCGCTGAGAATAGTACACACATGCTCGGAATATAAATCCACCCCAATCTTGGCCTAACGCTGGTCCAAATTGGGGCCAAGTTCAAATGTGCCCGCACTAAGATTCATTATTTCTATGTGCATGTTTTGGAAACCTCCAGACAACTTTCTGTGCTGTCTGGGTACGTATTATTTAGAACTTGTTGCTGAGAAATTGCTTGCAATCTAGTTATGCACGGAGAAAAATTTGACGTAACATTTAATCCATATAGCACGAGCATGTCCTAAATGAACTCCCGTTATGTCAGTTCTGAAAGAATCCATAATGGATTCTTGAGAATTCTTTTTGAATAGCAAGGATCCATAAATTCTTGAAAAATCATTCTCTTAAAAAATCTCACGATAAATTCATGCAAAATTTTTCATGAATTCATCGGGATCCCGGTGCTGTGTGGGAATATACCTTTGATAAATATAGGGATAACATTAAATTGCTGAAGTTTGCACGGGAATATCCATCAGATTCATCGTGATTGATCTTACCGTTGCAGCCAATTCACATGATCATCGAAGAGATTGGTTGATTGGACAAAAATTTCTATATATATGGCAGTAATTCAATGCTGTTCCTGTAATCACAGCAATTTCTCCACTGTGTTATCTGGGACGGTTTGGAAAAATAAGGCATTGTTAGGAATCTGGGGAAAACATATGGGGGTAAGCACAACATATTGAATCCGAGGTATCATATGGATGGATCACAAAAATATTTTGGAAATCTTTGGATTCATGATGCATTGCAAAATTAAATCAGCTTCAAAAACAGAAGACTCGGTATTTATTTTTCAACCCGATCGACTTCGAAATATGAACATCTTTCCATTATTCATGATTGAGTCCAATTGATTCTCATTTCATTCCAACCATAGGAAGTTTAATTGTAAATAACTATGTCCATTGTAATGTAAGTTGAGAATGAGATATATCCCTTGAGGTGGAAAAATGAATCCAATATATTAGTACATACAACCTGTGTCATACACCTATATTCACAGTCGAACGACTTTAATTAAAATTCGTTTTCTATCTTGATAAGAAATCACTTTGCGATCGCTACCTTACGTTGGCACTTAAGAGTACTAGTATATGACTAGTGCAATGTAATTGTGAAATCCTTGAACGTTCTTCGTTGCACATTTATTGTGTCACGCTGGAACTTTATTCTTCGCGTCTCCATTCTCAAATAAATGCATTTTGAAATATTCCTATTCTCAAACAACTCGATGTTAAGATAATATAAATTTATTCTACCCCCTACTACCGAACGATCATTGATGCCCTATACAGGATGATTCAGAACTCGCGCACCGTACTTCATAGGCTTATTCTTCGGTTGAAATTCAATAATTTTCCATGAAAAAAAAATTTTTTTGAGGCTTAGTTTTTGAGATACGAGCATTTTTAAATTAAAAAAAAATCCAAATAACTCAAAAGCATTGTGTGCTACAAACCTGAACTCCATACTGTCGGTTAAGTTGGAAAACGGTGGATCTCTGGGCAAAAGATTGAACTATCCTGTCATTCTTTGATTCGGAGCTATAAAAATTTCAAGTTGCTGAATTCTGATTGTCTGAAAGCACAGAAATTCCAAATGGCTATAACTTTGAATTGAGAGGTGACAGAATAGTTCAATTTTTTCCCAAAGATTTGCCGTTTTCCAACTTAACCGATAGTATGCAGTTCAGGTTCGTAGCACACAATGCTTCTGCGTTATTCGGATTTTTTAGGCACTCATTTTAATCTAAAAATGCTCGTATCTCCAAAACTAAGTCTCAACAACATTTTTTTTACGGGAAATTATTGAATTTTGACTGAAGAATATGCCTACGAGGTACGGTGCGCGGGTTCTGAATCATTCTGTGTATAATTATTGATGTTTATAGAGTGTCGTTGGAATTTATATAATTTGTAATTACATAGTAGGGTTGGGGCTATAATGTGACTCAATGTGATTTTATACAAAAATTGTATCAAGTTTCAATCGGACATTCTATGAACGTTCATTATATGTTCTTCGTATCTCATTCGTACATTCTACGAACGGTCCTATTTCGTATATACTTTGAAATTCCTTTGCTCCTTGGCTATTTGGGTCCATGCCCCCGTCGATTCCACTGAGGCTGGCCTTCCATGGATCGAAATTTGTCCTGGCGGAATGACTGTAATCCAATCGCATTTACAACTTCTTTTGGAGTGGATAAAAAATCTACAAAAGATTATGCATTGATTGAATTTTCATTTCGCTGGAATGAATTCTCGTCCATGGGAGGCTAGCCTGAAACTCATATGAAACCATCATAAAGCCATCATTGGAGAATGGTATCTCAAGCTGCAACAAAATTTCAAAGTATATACGAAATAAAAACGTTCGTAGAATGTACGAATGAGATACGAAGAACATATAATGAACTTTCATAGAATATTCGAACGAGACTGTTTTAAATATACTTGGAATATACATAGTACATTCGAAATGTACGATATTCATTCAATCGACGTTTGATTGACGTCCCGGCGTATATTCGATTACATACGTCCGATGAATATGTATAGCACCTATGAAACGGTCTCATTGGAATATGCATAGAACCTATTTCGAATATTCGAAGAATGTTCATAGTATATTCTAGTGCTACTTGGGTTTGGGTGTATATTTTTCTTTCCTCAATTAATTGAGAATTCGATCATATGTAATTGAATTTTCAATTTTCGCTATATTATATCACCCATAATGGTACAATTTATTAACTGAATGTTCATTCAAATGTGATTCAAATTTCAAGAACTTTTCCAATCACATGAGTGGGAATTGCTTTTATTACATGTAATTGAAGCATCATGTAGAAATTTCGAACAGTGTATTTTTTGTAAAAAGCGAAGATATCTATTCAAACAAGTAACTTTTCCACTTTCACAAAATATCTACATTGTCAGAAAGATCTGAAAGGTTTCTAGTTAGTTAGTTGACTTCATTCTAGAATTACCCATAATACATAAGAATTGAAAGGTTTTTTCACGTACATGAATTCAGGTTCTTAGACATTCTACATTACACTTAATGTACTACAACCTATACCACTTCACTAACTTGGAACTTTGTAACTTTCAATAACCTCCAGCACAATCATCAAATTTGATGCAGAAATTTTCAACAGTGTAACTTGACCCCCAGAAAAATAATTGAAATTTACATTCAACTAAACCTTCACAGCATACCAATTCAGAAAGAGTCCAATCGGGGTCCGAAAAATTCATTATGTGTTGTTAAGAATTCTTTCTGAACTTGTGTGCGTGGAATTTGTTCAGATCTGCATAAGTCTGGTTGGATGTATATGTATTTACATAGAAAAGAATCTCAGGTGACGCAACTGAATTCAACATGCATCATTGCCTTATACAGTCCGACCTCTCAATAAGAATGCGAAAGCCCCCAAGGGAAAGAGTTTTTCCTAGAATTCAAGTACCCCCACCAGGCGCACGCTCCGTGCTGTCTCACGCTTGCTGTCTCTGTTTCTCTTTCCGTCATGCAATCCTCTCAATAAGAACGCTTAAACGAGTGTCAATTTTTCCATGGCACCCATGTAAACAAGTCCTATATTGTGAAGGAATACTGTTTCATGCAATGCATATAGTTGATGTACATATTATTCCTACGATTTTTAGGAATATTAATTGTATATTGTTTTATTTCATGTATTTAGAAGAAAATGTTGAAGAATCCATTTGCCCAAGGCTCCATCTTCAGTGGAAGAATTTGGTTCCCTTCACCGAGAGAAAAAGCATGCTTCAGAAGCATGACACACTTCAATGCTTCTAACGCATTTGTTACAACGTACTTTTAATGCTCGGGACTCATGCAGTTAACGCACGAGACCATGCTTTTTGGTTATGTGTCGCATGCTTTCTAAGCATGGGTACCGAGCGTTGGAAGCACGTTATGACAAATGCATTAGAAACTGTAGTGCGTCAATACATCTGCAGTATGCTTTTTCTCTCGGTGTTGAAAACACTCTACCTGCAGTCGAATGCGTTGTGGATCAAAATAACATTTAAACAGACGAAAATAATTTCAATTATTTGTCTGGACACTTAGGAAGGTTTTCCTCGTTCATGCAAAATTTCCTTATTCCTTTCATCATTTGTTCTCAAACATGGAAAATAATATGGAAATTTCGCAAGTTTATGGGAATGGACAGGGGAAACTTTTCTACGGGAATCTTTGGGTATTTTATACGAAAATCTTCAAATACACACATATTCGTTGAATGTGCATAAAAATAAAATTTATACAATTAACTTGAAAAGCAACGGGACGGGATTGATTCAGTACAGCAAAGTTCTTTGAAATTATAGAGAATTATTCAAAACCATATAACGTACATTCAAGTGATCATGTCATTTTACTCTTTATAGTTCTACTAAGTTGGGCATTCTTATTCAGAGGTTCGCACGCGAATACCCAAAAATTGGAGTTGCAGTGAAAGTGGGGGAAGTGCTCGAGCGAGAAACTGGAGAATCGTTCTTTAAGAAGTTTAAGAGGTCGGACTGTATATCCAAAACATTGAAAGTGGTTTGAAACAAGAATTAATTAGATCTCCGTAAATTTAATTCATGGTATCTGAATTATTTTTTCTTAGGTACTTTATTCAGATAAGAACTTTATGCACTGTTAATAAATATAATTTGTGATCAATGAGTTATTACATCAGTATATTGGAGATTCTCATTATCTAATTTACTGGTGTGAATCAAGAAAATCCTGCTGGACGCTGAAACATGTTATTTTTCACGACAAGGTTCGAAACGTGCTACTGTTCGTGGTGAAACATGAAACGTGCTCACCTTCGATTTGAATATCGAACATGCTAATTTTCTGCAAAAAAGATGAAATGTGCTTCTTCTGAAAAACATCAGATATAGAATGAAGTGGAGTCAGATGACACCCTTTCTCGCTCCCATACAACTTGAACTAAAACATAAAATCTCATTCACTCGAAGAAAATATGAAGATTCACTTGAAATCTTCACATTTTCCTTGAGTGAACGAGGTTTTATTTATTATTTCATGCTGTAGCAAAGCGGGAAAATGCGTCATCTTACTCTGATTCACTCTAGTAGTCTTTGCGAGGAAAAAGAAACGTGCTACTTCGCGTATCGTACGTCAATGTTTAATCAATGTTCAGTCCTATATCCAAATCGAATGACTCGAGTCTAAGCAATACGGGGAAGAATGATGATGCCTACGATATACTGAGGCCAAGCTCAGGAGATGATTATCCAAAACAGTCTCACTTGAAGGTTCTGAGCACATTCATATCACATTTGAAACATCCGTGTGCCAGTTGGAAATGTTTTCGTCCCGAATAGAATTTATGAAACATCAGTGTAGGAAGTTGATAGGTCTTTAGCCGTGTTTCATTCGTTGAGAGAACGCTATAATTCTTACAGCAATGGAATTCTAGTTGTAAGTTCCTTTGTTTCTCCTATGTTACCACTGACCTTCAAGTATCCTTCCCTCATTCTCTCCGATCCATTCATATGCAGAAATAAAATGTGAAACAACCTCGAAGGAAAAAACCCTAACCTAGCACAATAATAAATCGAATGACTGGATCGTGGATACACCTCCAATTACATGTATTGTTCTATAACTGATGTATTTTATGGTTTCACAGTAAAGTGAAATTCGAGCGGATGGATTTAGAATGATAAACAAACCTATACCCATACTCAAAAAAATACTGTCTAATGAGAAGACAAAGCTGCATAATCATAAGACGATCCCGTTTCAAAATACTTTCAGACGGAGATCCGTCTTAAGACGGATATAATATAATTATTATAACAAGACGGGAACCGTCTCAAATAATTCCATGTCACTAACAGACGACTTCTTATGTTAATAAAACGGAATTCCTCTAATCACAAGAAGGACTCTTACTGATAAGACGGGGAAAAATACTCAAAATTATTCACTTGGGAATAGATTAGAGACCTTTTTTTTTTGTCGTGAGATATGGATACCATCTTGTGAGAAGACGACATTTATTTCAAGTTTAGACGATTTTTATCTATTTATAAAATTGCACGGTTATTATATTGAGATGGCCGATTCTAATGATAAAACGGGTTCGTTTCACCAGTGAAACGGACTATGTTTGAGACGGCTGCCGTTTTATGATAAGAAAATCATTTTTATGAGTGCAGTTTAGAATGAAATTCTGAGTGATCTCAGTACGTCAAATACACTAAGAAGACCTGATTTATAGATATCTGTAATAAATGTAATGGATTGATCATCTCATTTATTGATTGATTTAATCATGAATCCGTAGTTTAAAATTTCACTGTACAAAGTCCGAGTGAAAGTGGCTGCATCTTACTTCAAAACTTCACTGAAATTCAGTCCATTCCATTGTGCCCGCATTTGTTTTTAGTGATCATTCCCAGTTGGAGGAGGGCTAATTTTCGCTACATCTCAAAGTAAGCTGATACTCAGTAAGTTTTACTTTTCACTGCGTTATTCCTGTGAATAGGACAATCTTACAATATGTCTTTGAGTTCTTCTTCTTTGCGATTGGTCAGTTTGTGAAAAGCAGTATAAAGGAAAATTAAAAGATGAGATATTTCTCTCAAAGGTAAAAGAAAACAAATACTCCTCGACGTTGTTCGATAAGAAGGCATAAAAGTCTATAACTAGCGTATCTGACTGCAATAAAGCTTTACACAAGAGAAGAATAGGTACATACCTGTACATATAAGAGTCGCTGCGTCGCCACAAACTTGTGCAGTGCTCACTTAGAGTATCAACGGGGGGCGTCGTTACATTATAGATTGGGAGTTGATCAAATGTATATGGGTTTATCATTTTCCGAAGGTTTCTGTTTCATTCGATTATTTCTATTAATTATTTTTACGTGACTTGGATTTGCCCGGGTAAGCTTGATTGAATTTACATACATTGTGTGTGCGTGTGTGCGTGCGTATGTGTGTGAAAGAGAGAGAGACAAAATAGATTGGGATATTTATTTTTGAATTAGAGAGAGAGAGAGAGAGAGAGAGAGAGAGAGAGAGAGAGAGAGAGAGCGAAAGAACCACACACGAGTACATGCACTGAGAAAACAGATATCTTGAAAAATACCATAATTTATAGATTTTTGGCGTTGGTCTAACCCGAGTGAAAATATTTACGTGAACGAACCTCTAAAAGTCCCATAATTTCTTGGACCTTTTTAAAGGAGTATAGTACCTTCCTTATAAAAGTCCAAGCCATTATGGTACTTTTAGAGGTATCATCACGTAAATATTGTGACTCGGGTTGGACCAACGCCAAAAATCCATGAATTATGGTATTTTTCAAAATACCTTTTTCTCCGGGTGGTTAGAAAATTATGGAAAAAATCCTGTTCATCGTCGAATGATATTCATCAGAAAAATCAGTTGTCACGAATAAAAACACCGCATTAGTGTCCCCTGATCGTGAGAGGATTGCTTTCTCATCAAAAATAAGGAACTACTCCACTCTTTGGGTGTTGAATCTTCCAGAAAGTGAGGAAAAAATCAGTCAAATCATCTTTATTCCACGTGTCTAACAAAACCGGGCAGATAATTTTCTGTCAGGATTTGGTCGGTTTTTGCTCACGGGTTGGCGATTGCTGACAAGACCAAACAGGATTTCGACCCGGATCTGACAGGTTCTGTTTGACTTTGTCTAGCACTACGTGAATTTCTAATTTGATGAACAAATCAAGTAAGGTCTAACGCCACCTGACAGATCCGGCTCAAAATGTTGTCCGGTCATGTCAGACCCCATGCAGCAGCAGAAGTTCAAAGTAAATACGAAATAGGAACGTTTGTAGAATATGCGAATGAGATACGAAAAACATATAATGAACGTTCATAGAATATTCGAATGAGACTGTTTTAAATATACTTGGAATGTACATAGTACATTCGAAATGTACGATATTCATTCAATCGACGTTCGATTGACGTCCCGGCGTATATTCGATTACATACGTCCGATGAATATGCATAGCACCTATGAAACGGTCTCATTGGAATATGCATAGGACATATTTCGAATATTCGAAGAACGTTCATAGTATATTTTGATGCTACTTGAGACATTTTCAATAGAGTTAGAAAAAAATCTCCCTCTAGGGGGATTCCTGCTGCCACCATTTTGAGGGGGTGAATTCGACAATCATTTTTTAAAGTGTGATAACATTGAAGCCTCAAACCGTAACCGTCCTCAAAATCACGTCAACCGTAACCCCCGGTTCAACAGACCGCTCTTACCTACTTTAAGATGTTTAAAGTTGTTATATTTGGAGAAAATATTTTTTTTATCATTATGAATGCCTAAGGGGTAGGATAGTAGGTTTATGTATAGAAATTATTGAACAATTCTGTGCAAGATAGGAATTAAATTTCAAATAATTCAACCGAAAAAGTTCAAATTATCAGCAAATACAGTTTTGATAGCAGTCTGTGAGACCGGGATTACGGTTAGAGGGTTCATTCGTGTAAACATTCCATACTAGATTTTGTGTGGAACATATGTTTCGATATGGTATTTGGGATTGAATTCGGTCACATAACTGTTCGTTCATTTTATATAGTTATTCATACTTGAATATTTTTTTCCTTGTCCATAAATAATTATAGAAAGATGGATAAGTCCGCACGAAATATTGATTCTCCCTGTCTCACTATTTCTGAAAAAAATTACAGTGAAATGGAGAATACACTGTGAAACAATTCCTTCTGGAAATTCAGGAAACGTGATTGTAATTTTTTATAGCCCCTTCTTTCTAAATTTTCAGAAAAATCTTGCTGAACTTTGAGGAAATTAATTCAATTTTTAGAACACTTTCCAAAATTCAATTGAGATTTCCTAAAATTCAGTCAGATTAATCTGAAAATTAAAACAACGCGACTGTAAAAAATCACAGTCACATTTTCTGAATTTTCAGAAAGAATTTTTTTACAGTGTAGTATTGGGGAATTTTACTGTATATACTGTTTCAGAACATCCTATCGGATTTTCTTTGCTTCCGCTTTGAGGAGTTTCAATTTTTCTTACATTCTCTCCAATGTACAAGAATATTGGTGAAAATATAATAAAATTTTCCAGTCCATATTAAAATTCAAAATTCCCAATAAAGCCATAAAAGTTTTCCAAAAGTGATTGTGTATTTAGAATACACACATGTATATCTTATAATCTCCAATTTTTTGGATGAATTCCTCATGCTTAAGTACATATATCGAAGAACCTTCGATGGGGATTGGATTTATATTCTTCCAGCTCAATGGATAATAGCGTGAGCGAAACATTCTTTATGACAAATAAACGCCAGGAGGTATACTGAAATCAAATGAGGAATATGAATACATTTCGAAGACTAATTGTGAAATTATCCCCCAAAAATAGTGACATCGAAGTTTGTTATCAATAAGAGACCTCTTATCATGATTCGCTGTAGCACAACAGTTCCTGAAAGTTGGAGAAGAGTCTGTTATTTTTGATAATGAAACGACTCCCCCCACAATTGTAAAATGGAATCCATAATTCAAATCAGGGGAAACTCTGTGAAGATCCTAAATGGATTTCCACAGATCAAAATTTCATTTAAAATGAGTGAATTTTCTAATGAACGGATGTACACATCAAAAACTATAGTATAGTTGAATATATTCAATTTCGGTGTAAATACCATTCTTCGGTGCGTTTTGTGGCTAACATTTATTTCTTCTTCGTGAAACGACATCGGCAGAAATAAAATAGAATTAGGTGGGGAATGACCTAACGGAATCATGTATTTCATTGTGATATACAATCCAAAACGCAGATCCTGTCAGGTACTTTCGGCCATTCTAAAGGAAGGGTTTCCTAACTGCGTTTTTTTGTATCATTTTTTCTGGTCTTCCGGAAGACGCTACAATTCTTATAGGTAAGGTAATACATGAATTCATCCCGCTTAAGGGAGATCCTTTTTCTCTTGTGTTTTCCCTTTGTTACGGACCACAGGAAAAAAAATATTCTCGAATTTGTGTCATCATAAATCTTTTGGTTAACTCATAAATCTTCTTAGCAGTTATATTCTTAGGTGGTTTTATGGCATTAGAGAAGAAGAAGTGCACGTTATCAGAACATTTTCGACAATATTTTGGAAATTGAATTGGACATATTTTTCATAGTTACTAGAAAGATATATAGTGAAGGCTTTTGAATCGAATTTTATTCTACATCCTCTTGAATCACACAGCAAGTCTGATTTTAACCTTGATATTTGATAAATGTATATAGAATGTGGAATTTATGTACGTAGAATATATGCGATGAATATTTGGATTGAATGTACTAAAAGTCAGTTTTAGTTTTATGAATAATACTAATGATTGATGGTCAAATGTTAAGAGTTGATAGTTAGATTAAAATATAATAATTTTAGGGATAATGAAACCGCTGGCGTTTAGCACCTAGCCTAGTAACATATAACACCCATGGTTTTCTTTCCTTAATTGACACTCATCCTTTTGAATAATAATTTAATTTTTAGAATTAATAATGACTTGGGTATTTCTGTGTGTTATAGAGCACATTTTAGGTATATCTTATGAAGGTGTTCAGAAAATATATCATACAATGATGGGCCTGAGATTTCATTTCAAAAAGTAGGAATGAACAATTTTTTGTAGAGCATTGTATTGGTCCACACATCTTAGCGAGTTCATTTGAACTTGATAAAATGAATCTTCAATAATAAAATTGTGTATTTAGTCTAGAATCAAATTCACATATGCGTTGAAGGGTGCAAAATACATGTATTATGCTTTCTCTTGGCACACATTTTTGACTCAAGAAGTCAAAAAGCTATAAAAATATAAAAATATTCGAATATAATAATGTGAGCGACTTGAGAAAAATTCACATTCTAAGAGGTTTTTTTTTTATTGAATTAATGGCAAAATCAGTTCTGTCTTTTGAAAAGTTTATCATGATTTTCACTGACTGTACACTGTTATAAATTTCTTTGGATTTCGTGTATTTTTCAAGTACATTTTTGGATGAGGTTATGAATTCTTGGTAATTTAATTGAGGATTACATAGAGAGAAGTAATCCAAATTGGGAATGAAGATAAGTAGGTCATGTTACATGCAGAAAAATATTTTTGTTGTTTCAACAAAGAGATTTTGTTCAAATGTGATCAACAAAATTCTTTGGTTAAAACAACAAAAATTTTCTTCAGTTCACAAAAGTTTGGTTATTATAACAAAATATTTCAATGATAATAACAAAATTGTATGATTGATGACATTTTCTGAAAATTTTTTGATTGTAAATGTATTATTCATATATTCATAGTTGACTACACAAAATTCATTAACGCGGAATTGGATTTTGAATTTTCACTACATTATATCGCACATTAATGAAGGAAAGTCACCAAAAGCGGATTCCCATTCAGGGCTGTCTTTAAGGCAGGGCACACCAGGCCCGAGCCCCCTGCAAAAGGGGGGTCTCTTCGTAGAGAATCGTTAAGATTTTTGTATATTTTTTTCAAAAAAGTTACCTAAACAAAATGAAATCAAGTTATTTTAAAAATGAAACTAATAAATACATATATATATGTATATATATATATGAAATCTATTTCTTTGAATAAATCTGATTCGATGCACATAATAAATAAATTGTTTAGCCTTGACTCGGTCACTGAATTTCTTATATCGCTTCTTAAAAAATTCCAGATTTTACGTTTCCTTACATGGGCCTCCACTCTAAGTAGGCCCAGGGCCTTCAAGCAATGAAAGACGGGCCTGTCCCCATTTTGTTTTCATTAAAAACACATAGGAAACAATCAAATGTTTTAGGCACGGATAATTTAGTTAATGATTACAATAGATCTCTATTGAAAGAGAGAAGTTTATCAGCATGAAAATAATGTTTTGCGAAAACTTGTGATTTCGTCGATTTGAAAAATGATGTCCTAAACCGGATCCCCTGGAAGAATAATAGCAAAAAACGGAATGAAATAAAAAAATGCGTGGTCAATCGAAAAATACATTATTTAACGCCAAGGTGAACAAAGGGTATTTAAAAAAATGTTCTAGATGCTTTCTTCCAATCCATCTTTTTTTCCGGACTCCATCTATAACTTTCACCATTTTAGTGGAATTCCATTTCCGCTGATCCACTCCACCCATTTTTCAGTTCAAATTTGCAACAGATGCTCAAAAAGATAGAAGAATGTACAAATATAAAACAGAATTCAAACAGAGAAGAATGAAGGGTCCGGTTTAGGCCATTATCATCCAGATATTGTTTATCGAATAAATTTTCAACCAAACATTCAAACTGGACGGTTCTTGGATGTAAATCAACTCTCAACCATATAACTGGGAATATTCAGAAGTGAAAAGGCTTACACTGAAAAAAAGGTATGGCTCTCACAGCTCTATTATTTGTGTGTTCTTGCTGTCAGGAGGTATAAGGATGCCAGTATAGCTCCCACAGCCGAACGCGTCACTATCATATCAATCTGTTGGCTGTGGGAGCTATACTGGCGTCCTTATACCTCCTGAAAGCAAGAACACATGAATAGTAGAGCTGTGAGAGCCATACCTTTTTTTCAGTGCATACCTTCTTTTCAGTGTACTTGACGATATTGCAGAGGAATCACGTTCAAAACTCACGAAAGAACTCAAGAAGAATTATCTTTCACCTTCAACTTAGCTCTCAACCAATGCACCTTGAACTCATATAAGACCATAATGATACTCATCATGAGACCAAGTTCTATTAGTACATAACAACCAAAGTCCACCAAATTGTGGTGAAAAATTCCCCATCCTTGGAATCGAAAAAGCAGGAGATGAGATACACGCGTTCGCAAAAATCGCGGTTTCTTATCACATTTGTTCTTCCCTACCCAAATTCTGGATCAATTAGGCTGAAGTTTTTCTAGGACCACTAGAAACCACCTCACTCTACGACTCTGACACAAATTTCATCGGAATCGAATAAGTGGGACGGAAGATACGCGCGTTCGTTGTTTGTCGTCAGATAGAACTTCTACACGACAGACAGACAGACAAGGAACCAAAATTTTGCCCCGAGTTTTAAGAAACATTTTGATCTAAGAAATTTTCACTTCGGAGACAAAAAATTCCTTCGGTCTCTCAAAACGATCACAAAGCTTCCTCTTAAATGTGGAAGCAAGTGTTCCATTTTGTCAAGTTCAAAAGTTTGAAGAAACGTACCTCGGAAATAAAAGGTATCATATCAAAATAAGAAAATATGTATCGATTATTTTCTCTCCTGAAATACAGGAAAAAATTTGGGTTGAAATTAAAATTTTACTTGCAAATCTGATATGGAAGGGCCCTTATAAAAAATCTTGTATCAAAAATGATATTGAATTTCATAACAAGTTGCACTATAAAAACAACTGGGGTTTACTCCGTCTTGGTACTCGGGAACTTCGATGAAACAAAAATTCGTCAAAGTACAAAATAAGAAATATAGTCTGTTAGAGAACTTATCAGAGCACACATTCTTCTTATGAAAAATTTTTCCTATCATCAATAGTTTCTGAGATAGACATTGAAAAGTGAAAATTTTCATTTTCCTACGTGCATGTTCTTCGTATCCCATTCATACTTTCTACGAACCTTTCTACATTATTGTTTCTCAATTGAAAAACAATAATGATCAAAACAAACAAACTTTGGAGACAATTGTTCCCGCCCAAGTTTGGCAGATATAGTCTTGCTAGTATCAGGCCATTTGACGACTTCGGCAATTTCCACATGGGAGTATAACAAAATTTATATCAATGCATTTTCAGAGTGAAAAACTGAAGAACACTCCCAACCCAAGTGACAACAGAATGTTGTATATATAGGCTATGCACATTCATAGTATATCTAAGTATACTATGAGCATTTATGGCCCAGTAAACAATCATTCGCAACCTTTATTATGTAATCTAAAAGATGTCGAAATTATCCCCAATTCGTCAATTTCCGCTATTTCTTTGATGTCTTCCTTAAGAGTTCTAAAATGCTATTTAAAAGATATCACGGATAATTTTCAGATAGCATTCAGAACTCTTGAGAAGACATCAAAAATGTGACAGAAATCGGCGCATTAGAGCACATTTCGACATCTTTCAGATAATATTATGACAGTGTCCAACGTTGGCCGAAGAATTGTCTTCTGGGAGTAAATATAGAAAGTTTGGATGCTGTTTGGTAAGTAGCACCAGAATAAACTATGAACGTTCTTCACATATTCGAAATATATTCTATGCACGTTCCAATCAATTAATGTGAATTGTCTATCGATTTAGATCTACGTATGTTCAAATCTGGATAAATCTACATTTTTGACTTTCTGGATCTAGATCATCTAATTATATCGTCGTTGATCTGCATTGGGTTCCCCTGGATGGCATTCCTAATATATTTTATTTCATACGTGAGTTGAATTAATAGGAATCCAAGCAGCACCAGAATGTACCATATGGATGTTCTTCGAATATTCAAAAAATGTTTCACGCACATTCCAATGAGACCGTCTCATGGGTGCTATGCATATTCATCGAACGTATGTAATAGAATATACTAGGGTACGCCAATCGAATATCGATTGGATTAATATCGTACATTTCGAATGTACTATGTACTTTCCAAGTATATTTAAAACAGTCTCATTCGAATATTCCATGACCGTTAATTGTATGTTCTTTGAATGTCATTGGTACATTCTATAGACGTTTCTATTTCGTATATACATTGAACTTCAATGTTAGTAGGAAAAATGAATGGCAAAACTTGTAAAGGTAGACCTAGATCAAGTTATATGAAACAAATTATACAAGACGAGAGCTGTCGTAGATAGGGCGAAATTAGGCGGTTGGCGGATAATACACAGGGTTGGAAGATTTCATCAAACCAGTCATAAGACTCATTGCTTCATGATGATGTTGTTGAACTTCTGTTGCTGCTTGGGCTGTGATATGGTTTAAATTGGATACAATGAAAGAGAACATTGTGATAACTCTTACAACAAAACATGTACTACGATTTAAAATTCAAGCACGATCTCACAATATCCATGTTGACTGATGTGGTCATCTGAAATATTATCATTGTTCCCAGACACAAGGTCTTTGAATGTTAAACTTGAACTGGTACCAGTCGAACCTCATCTTAGAATCAGTATAATACAGAAGTAGCTGAGACGCATAAAACAAACGATTCATATGTTCTTTATTTATAATAATTATAAAGGTGTGAATTACATTCACCTGTTATAGTTTAAATTGGGATAAATTATATTTTTCATCAATTGATAACTGTGTTAATAGAATTGTGATTATATTTATGATGTGTCATTTGTTGAAAACAAAATGCATACTTGTAAGAACAAATGTTTCTGGTGAAGGTGAGCTGCAAAGTTGTTTATAAATTCTTATTGGCAAAGGTTACACTGTCAAGAATTCCTTGAAATTTCATTCATCCTTCAAGTGCACTTGTCAACGAAATTTCCAATTCTTGGTGATTGAATTAGGAATTCAATTACTTGTAATTGAATTTTTAAGTTTTGCTATATTATATTATCCACAAGAATATAGTTTGGTAACTGAATTTTCATTCATATGTGATTGAAATTTCAAGAGCTTTTTCAATCTTGTGAGTGGAAATTGCTTCCATTACGTGTGATTTAAACTTCATGCAGAAATTTCTAACAGTGTATGTTATTAATATAAAAATTGGAGGCGAGCATTTTACGTTGTATAAAAGTGGCAGCAAAAGGTATAATGGACGAACAATGTTTATTCTTGAAAGTGTATTATTGACATGAGTGTGCGCGAAGAACATTTATTAACGAATATTATCTAACATTGAGTGACACGGATACATAAGCGCATTTCAACGAATCTCAAATTTGGATTGATGTCGTTTCATCAGGAAAATTGGAACTTTGTCTCAAATGTCACTTTTTGGTTCTATCAGATCTCAGTGAATCGCTCGAACTCTACTCGGAAAGAAGTTTAAAGAACTAATGGGGTGAAAATTCTCCATACTTATATCGCTTCCCGAGTAGCACCAGAATATACTATGAACGTTCTTCGAATATTCGAAATATGTTCTATGCACATTATAATGAGACCGTTTTATAGGTGCTGTGTATATTCATCGAACGTATGTAATCGAATATACGACGGTACGTAAATCGAATGTCGATTGAATGAATATAGGACATTTCGAATGTACTATGTACACTGTAAAAAATTGCTTCCTAAATTTCATAGAAATGTATGTGAAGCAATTAACATATACATTTTGTATTGAATTTTCAAAACTCCTTTGGCTTTTCATATGAAATTTTATGATATCTCATATAGAATTATGATTTTTCATGCATTTTTATATGAATGTTCACACATTTTGCATTAAATTTCATGAATTCATGATTGAACTTGATTTCAATTACAAGTTTCAGAATTTTCATATACATCTGATATCGGAAATTTCGGAATATTTTTTACAGTGTACGTTCTGAGTATATTCAAAACAGTCCCATTCGAATGTTCTAAGGACGTTCATTATGTGTTTTTCGTATCTGATTCGTACATTCTACGAACGTTTTTATTTCGTATATACCCTGAGCTTCTGTTGCTGCTTGGGTTAGGGTATCCCGAGAGAATCGCGAGGTTGCAAGGGTTCATCGCAATGCGCTATCCTTCAAAGACTTGAAGCCACACTGTTAGAAATGTCTTTAAATTCAATATATTTTTCATGTACATTTACAAATGAAATTTCCAATTCTTCGTGATATAAATGAGAATTCATTTACACGCAACTGAATTTAAAATTTTTGCTATATTATATGATACATTCATATATATTTTCGTAATTGAAATTTCATTCAAATGTAATTGAAATTCCCACAAATTTTTCAATTACGTAAAGAACTTTTGCTCCCATTACATGTAATTGGAAATTCAATAAAAAATGTCTAACAGTGCACGCATTTGTTTCATGTTATATTCCATGCTCTAAACCCGTGACTATCTCCACGTTATTAGTCCCCCAGATTTCTCTCCGTGTATGTTAAATGTGATGCCATCCCTAGTAGAAATTTTCTCCAGCAAATGATGAGGCACTGATCAGTTTTCCATTCCACTGATCAGGGACTGATCAGGAAACTTACAAGTTTCCGACAAGGGGTGTAACGCTCTGACTAATCAGAAACTGATTGAAGAAACTGAGCAGATATGAGCGAGTAACTGATGAGGGACTGATCGGTAGTTGATGAGTTATGTCGATGAAGATATGAAATTATAACACTAAATTGATGATTCTTCACTCAAATAATAATTTATGTTTTTGTTTAAGATGTTTCCAAGGATTAAAAAGTAAATTTTCAGCAAAACCCGTAGGAAAAATTTTCCTAGACTTTTTCTTAGATAAAATGTAGGAGTTTTGGCCAAGGAAAAAAGATATATCAAACCATATGTATGGTGTTTCCACCTCAATCATGAGATAATATTCAAGTTACTACTATACTTACTCATAATAAATAACAAAACTATATTATTTCACAACAAGAAAGAATATAAGTATACATATTACACGTCATCTCCTTTTATACCATAACCTCACAAAATCTAACAATTTCCAAGGTAGCTTTGTTATGTGCATATACTCTTTATAATTATTGAGGTTAGGTTTCATCGATTTGATACAGCAAACCCAGGATCAAATAATCTGAACCAATTCGATTCAATTTCTTTGGGATACTTCAAATTTTGGTTAAGACATATCGGAAATATGTGTAATTTCACAATTGCAATATATCACTTCAATAACAATCAATATGTTTTTTAAACCGAATATTTTTTATGAACATTTACGCTATCAATATTTCTTGCGAATAAAAGCAATAACTTGTCAGAATTTGATCAGTTTCATATGAATTTTAATAATCATATTAGACAAATCAGTTCCCAATAAGTAAATGATCAGTTCTTCCTGATTAGCGTTTCCTCATCAGTGCCTCATCAGTAATAAGGAAAACTGATTATATTTCTACTAGGGATGCCCTGACATTTTCGTTCTTTGCCTTTTTTATTTTATTCTAATATCGCAATCAGTCAGGTATGCGTATTTTAGTACAAAAACATCATATCCCAAGAAAAATTAATTCGAATCTAATGGATTAGATCTACGTAGATCTAAAATGGGAAAGTTAACGCTCTCCAAGTCGACTTGGATCTATTCAGATTTATAGAGATCTAATTGATTATTCCCAAAAATACTCAATTCTCAAAAACCATGTAAAAATGGGGAGTATAAATACACGCAAATTGCAATCAATTAACGTGAATTTTCTGTCGGTTTAGACCTACGCATATTCAGATCTAAATAGATTTACATTTTCGACTTTTTGAATCTAGTATGATTGGTCATACATAAATATTTTCAGTTTCATAATTGTTCAAGAATAATCTCTCTTGGGAAAAGGAAATGATAGGAAACTGATTAGAAGAGCCAAAAACCGCATGGAAAATGATTCAGAGTTCATGAAATGTGTCACAAATGGTCGATATGCTTAAGCGATTCAATTGAAGGTTCAATACGCTGATAAAACCCGAGCAAGCGTTATATCAGCACTCGCTAGGCCCTTACAAGTTCCCCACTGGCCACTAGACTCTTTCTAGCCCTTGGCTAGATTCTCGCGAGGCCCTAGACAAGATCCTAGAGTTCCGTGGATAACGTTGCTGGGGAAATTGAATTGTATAAAATACTCATTTTTTTCGCAAGCCAGGGACGCTGAAAGATTTACAGTATAACTGCCCTCGATTCCCGATCATTTTTACTATCAGTGATGGGAAAAGTAGATGGAGGGTGGCATTTCCACTATCGTGGATAGTGACAAGGATCAGAAATTGAGAGTAATTATAGTCGAGAACTTCCATCAGGAATATTCACGTCATTTTGACCAAAACGCTTCAATTCTTCTCCAAAACATTGGAGGAAAAATGCAGCATTTTGGTTAGAATGAAGTAAATTTCCCTGAAGGTACCTGGCTCACGAAGGAAAACAGGACTTTACGCGATGAAATTTTTCTCAGTGTAGGACATAATAATTCATAACAGCACAACAGTTCAGGGTGAGCTCATAATGAATTCATCAATAATTCTCCATGAATAAATCAGGAAGTGCTGTGCTGTTTGGAGAGATACGTATTTCGCGCATTTTATTTTTCTTACTGAACGAAAATCTGAGATATGGAAGCTGGTGTATTGATTAGTACAGCTGTTTGGACAATGTCAGGAAAGAAAGGTTTTGAGCAATTTCTACTATTATCAACAACTAATTCAACGATTTCTGCAAAATAATTGCGTGAATGGATATCTTGAACGTGCTACTCATACAGTATCGGGAGGTCTTTGGAACGTTTAGAGAATGTGCTTAGTTACACAGAGAACGTGCGAATCACGTCCCACGATGTTCTGGAAACGTGACATGTATGTCCCAGGTACGTGCAAATGTCCTAGTTAGTTCTATTCATGATCATCATGTGACGTTCCGGGAACGTGTTCAATAAAGGTTGCCATAACGTTGTGCGAAGCTGCGCACATGTTATTGAAGGTTAGTTGTTATGGAAATTCGTTAAGAAAACGTAAGAACGCCCCGTGGTAGATGAAAAGAATGTGTTAAGAAAGTATTCAGGGGCATCCAGAATGCAGGTACTCTAAACATTTGGAAAATCTATTCCTCGGAGACCAAAACACGCAGAACCAAGTGCATGTTTTCAAAACGTTCAGAGAACTTTCTGTGCTCTCTGCACGGACTGCATAGGGAGAAAAATAGTCGACTAATCCGTGCTGCCACCTTCACGCAATCATTCTAACTAGTAACCATGGAGCGATTGCAAGCAATGCATGGGATTTCTCTATGTGTCGGTTACAATGATTGCGCGAAGGTGGCGTTTTATCCATTGTTGCGTTAAAAAATAACCTTCAACATCGCATGCTTTTATTTCATCGGAACTTCGCAAGGGATTAGTCCACCATTTTTCCGTGTGGGTATTGTGGGTATTGGTTTCATTAATCGAATGAGGTGTTTTGTAAATATATCAGCACACGGAGAGAAAATTCACACATTTTGTGCATGAAAATTCATGCATTTAGAGTTCGAATATATGCATACTCGGAGGGTACACAGTCTATGCGATCAACGCTTCTGCTCCATGTTTTCAAGGGGATACCAGGGTGTGCTTCAGACCTCTCTTTCTATCGCATAGGTTTTTCTTTTTCTAACCAACGTGCTTGGATAGTAAACGCTAGTATCCTTTTAAGGGAATACCAGCGTACCCTCTGAGTAAACATTTTCTCGGCAAGAATCCTCCGAACTGAATTTATGAACAGGGCTGACATTTTTAGGAAAAACCTTGAGTCCTTTATCAAGTAAGGTACATCGCCCAAATTTCGAATTTCAAAAAAAAAATTTTTTTCTCAGTCGATATCAACATTTTTTTTTAAATTTGGGTAATGTACCGCACTTGATGAAATACTCAAGATTATTTTCTGAAAATTTTAGCCCTTTTTATATATTCTGTTCGTAGTATTCTTGCCGAAAAAATGTTTACCCAGTCTGAAAGCTGGTATCTCCGTAATGCATGACAGTATACTCGAAAAGTATGGATTCATACATCTAATGCTCGACAGTTAGCTTACTTCAGACGCGTGGTGTATCTCATGCACGGAACGCATGAATTTTTTTCCGTGCAGGAAGTGTTCTTTGAATACACGGATTTACGATGAATAGCGACTTTGTTTCAACTTCAACGAAGTCCATCATTTTCGTGAAGTTTTCGCTTGCCCAGAGTTAACCTAATCAGGAAAAGTGGGGTAGAAAAACAGGTCTTAAAGGAAACGGAGTCCATGGATGCATATATTATCTCCAATGCATTCCTTGCATTCGGGTGTATGGATGTCCTAGTAGAAATTGATTTAGCTTCACCAAATTTGGCAAGCTATTAATCACCCTAGTAGAAATCACTCTAGTCATTCTCTAGGCGATTACAAGGCCTCACGAGGCCTCGCAAGTCCCTCATAAGGGCCTGGTGAGGCTTCGCAAGGCCTAGGGGATTATTAGAGTGATTTCTGCTGGGGCAGTCATTGACTAGTTACTAGCTAGAAGTAGCATATGGATACTCATTGATTATTAAAAGCAGTATAGTTCCCGCTCGGAAAGTGGCCACTTATTGATTATTGTTGGATCTCTGTTTTTCACTTACAAAAATATTAGTCAACGATCAAGTAGTTACTATAGTTGAGATTTTTTCTTCGGTAGAGAGTATCTACGGAATATGGAAGTTGTGTATGGTTTCTTTGTTGGAATTGAAAGGAGTAACATTGAATCGAAGGGTTTGATTAACGGATCGTGAGAAAACAATATAAGCCGTTACCTCTTGATTCAAGGCACATGCCTTATCGTGAGCATTCATTTTGTTCTCCTTTGATGATGTCATATTATTGGCGCATATGGGAACGTATTAACATTCGTAAATTCAATTGCAGGTGAAGTGGTGATTCAATATCAATTCAAGGACTGTCATTTCCATTCGCCATGCTTGTTGGTTCGTAATAATATTCTACGTTCTTCGATAGTTCATTAACGAGAAAGGTTTTTTGTTACTTCCAAATAGGTCAACTAATAGATTAAATTCTTGATGAATGATGCTGGACAAGGTGGATGGATAGGTGAGAACATGGGTTCATGATCAGTGTAAAATCCTTGGGAAAGAAAAGTAGGATTCGCCTATAGAAGTTTCAAAAATGCGGTTAGAATTTCAAACAAAATAATTTGGAAAAAATTATTTTTGGTTCAATTAATACATTGTGAATTGGATATGCTCAAAGTTCTATAGCATCCGGATGGTACACTGTAGAAAAAACGATGTCAATTAACACCACGCGAATTTTATAGGAGTTCACCCCGAAATTTGGTGTTATAATAACTCCAAATGGTGTTGGAACAACACCATTCGGGGTGGACTTTTTCTAACACCACCGTTTTTCTTACAGTGAACGGACACAAGGAAGGCGTGCTTCGAAATTATTGTCAAACTGTTAGAGACATTTGTCTGAACCGATTGCGATGGAAATTATATGGGACTATTACCGGATCATGACTAGAACGTGGTAAACACATTTATGACACAACTGTGATAAACATTTCATGAAGATCGGATGATGAGAATGAGAAGTATGCGCGTTCGCACTCATGGGGGGGGGGGGGGGGTACTCATCCATACAGACAGACCGACAGACAGACACCGAACCAAAAATTTTCCCCGAGTTCAGAAAACCATTTTAGGCTTAGGAATTATGAATTTGGAAACAAAAAAATGTTAAGTCCCTTGGAACGATCACAAAGCTTGTCTCTAACCAGGAAGCAATATTTTATTCTTTACAAATGATGATTTATGATAGTTCTGAAAACATCGACAAATTACTCAATGACTTTCGAGGAGCTCGAAAATTCCTAATCAAGAAAAATACTCGACTTGACTTGTCTCGAGAATACTCGAAATTTCGAGTACCCGCACACCATTAATACCCAAACAGCACCCTATATTTCATGCATATCTATACTATATATTTTTATACTTGAATATTTTATATATATGGTATGCATGTAAATAATATCGTATACATATTTTATAGATATACAAAATATTTTGTGCTGTGTGGGATAATAGGAAACTGAAGTTGCCGGCTATGAAGCTAGCGGCCGATAGTCATAACTATTTGCAGAAAACTTTTATCGCGGATTTAATTATCTGAAACATTTACGACTCCATCGATTCCCAGTGCAAATCAACTTTTAGCAGTGGTTAATCAAAAGTGAAAACAATCAGTTGCTATGGTCACGGCTGACAGCTTCCACTTCATTTTAATAATTTATACTTTGCCAATAGTTTTGAACTCCTATAATGAAATCTTTTCAAATATTCAAGACGAAACGTACAAGGAGAAAAAAGATCATGGAACGATCACTAGAAAAGATAATAAACTGGTGACAACTACGAATTTCTATACACAGTTGCTAACAGAGACGAGTAATGGTTTTTATTTTGGTATACTATATTGTATTTTAGTATACCAAAATAGGAATCATTACTCGTCTCTGTTAGCAACTGTGTACAGAAATTCGTAGTTGTCACCAGTTTGTTATTTTTTCTAGTGATCATTCCATGATCTTTTTTCTGCGTGTATTCTCATGGTTCTTTGGTACTCTTGTCCCTGATAGAACTATAAATACACCCCAGCAAACACGACTGCAGCCGGTCCAAAGGGCCGATAATGGCGTTTCAGTGACATTGTAGGGCCATCAGCGGCCCATTGAAGCATCAGTGATCATTATTTGTAGGGACATTTGTATAGGTTAGGAAGGAAATACGTGATTTTCATATAATGTTTCAAGAATGTTCTGAAAACGTACCATAGCATATGTGAACAATGTCCCCAAAACATGTGTCCCAGCACAATGAATGAATGTTCTCAAAACGTTTAGTAAACGTGTTTTCGAAAACCAAAATTTGTGGGATCATTCCCTAGTAGAAATGATTCTAGACGTATCTTTAGTGCGGGAGTGAGCCATAGTAGTGTTTAGAATGTCTTGCTTGCACCTTATTTGCCCCAGATTGGGCGCTAAAATGTTTCCTACTAGGGTTGGGACGTTTTTAAAACGTTTTGAAAACTTTCGGCGTTGTTGAGGTTTGAATATCATACTGTAACTGATATATTGCGTATTTTGTTTCCAGGCTTGGGAAGTTGACCATAAGCATGAATATTCCTGCATTTGATGGTGAGTTATGATCATATTCATCAAGTATCAATTCATTCTAAAGGGTTATATCTGTTTGAAGCCTGAAAATGAGAGAGTTTTTTTGTGAATTTTTTGTGAATCTACAAATGAAACGATTAATATAAGGTTTTGAGGATTTATTACACGTATCTGCAGGTAAAAACAAAATTCTTGTTTCAATGTTAAAGACAAAGTGACGGTGCAGTTGTACATGCACTGCAAGCGTATTTTTTGAAGGCACCCCACAGCTGGCAGTAGAAGTCTTGCACGTCTGCAGCTAAAACAATAAACAACATTTTCTCATAATCTACATGAATGTTGCTGCTGAAGTACATAGATTTATTCAAGAATATTGATTTTTGCAATTTTGGCATCAATTTGAAAAAAAAAAACGAATTTTGGAAGAAAAAATGGACCTTGATGTATTTATAAAAACCGTAATTGTTCATCGATGGTAAAAATCCCACTTAATTATAACTTCAGTAGATAATCTATCCAAGAAGCTACACTTAAACTTTCAAGTCAATCGGATGAAAATTACTCGAGTTCTACCGCCGGCCGATTATGAAAACGTGGTTTTCAGAAAGACGCGTTTAAAGTTTGAAAATGAGTTTACTATAGAAAATTCTGAAAATATATTCTTTCACCTTCAGTCTGCTTCCCCAGCACCATAAAACTGCCCTTCCGAGTTCAAATAACTCTTCTTCAGCTCTTCCTTGGATGATTTAGAGATTTAGAAATTCAAAATCACTACATAATGGACAAAGTCAGATTTTGTCATTTTGAAGCGCCCAGGGTTGCTTCAAGAATTTATATTTTAGGAGTCTTTGAAAAATGTTTTTTAGATAAGAAAAATACATGTATACTTATGTATTCTCTGATCAAGAGAATATGTTCTTAGGGACCCGCTAACTTTTCTTTCAATGTTGTTGCATCGATGCAACTAGGATCCTTATTGGCTCCACCCAGCGCGTGAATAAGAAAATCAAACTTTCAGTAAATTGTTACTAACGCAAAGGCACTGGTTACCAACCAAGATCCTAACTATCTGACCACTTGATACTTTCTCGAATAATTATTCGAATACTTATGTAAATGCATCAAAATCCGTTTGCGATATGCAGACTAGATGTTCATCTACTTATCCTTATTCATTAAATACACATGCGTGCGATCAACTTTCCTTAAAATACAAAATGGTCGGAATTAGGAGAGTGTTCGGAAACCGGTGCCATTGCGTTATGGGTGATTCGATAGTTTTCTTCATGCTCCAGAAGAAATGGACTCGATACCCACGCAGCACATCCACCGGTGTCCACGTTGCGTCTCCGTGAAGGCGGGGTGGACAAAAAGAGACGTGGATACAAGGTGGAGGTATAGAGAAGTGACGTAGAGGCGACGGAGAAATGTCCGGGAATCGGTGGTTGTGCTGTACGGGTAACTTATGACAGAAGACGAGGAGAGGTCATAAAAATAAAACCTTCGAATATGTATTTGAAATGAAAAAAAATACAATTTCTAATTGAATAAAATATATTTTTGTCATTACTCCATCTACTGAAAGAAAAATCTCGTCGAAAATTAATCACATCTTGTTGTTAGGGGTTTTCCTTGAAACAAATGAATACCATAGTCAAATCAACGAATATACTGTTGAATTGACTGAAACCGCAGTTGATTTGACTGCATTCAGTTGAGTCAACAGTGAGATTCAGTTGGACACATCCAGCGTTATTCTACTGTTGACTCAACTATATTACTGTTCCCCGCACAATCTTTCTTTTCAGTGTGTGTACATGAATTCCGGTTAATTCTTGGCCCAGGCTGAGCAATCTTTGATTAATGATGGCCCAAAATTTACGCACACATGGGACAAAATTGGTTTTGCATCCTTACAATGCTGAGGAAAAAGATGTGGTTGATATATGACCAACCAAAATGTTTTGTTGGCGTAACTAAAAATTCAGTGGGTCCAACAAAAACTTGGTTCTCCCGATCAAAAAGGTCGTACCAAATCACTTGTCATTCAGAGGATCAAACATGATTTGATCAGATAATTTGCCAGCGCAGCTAACTTTTGGTAAGACCCACGAAATTTTTAGTTAGACCGATAGAAAATTTTTGTTGGGCATTTAATAACAAAAGGTTTTAGTAGGCATAACAAACAGTTTTCTCAATGAGGATAGTGGAATTTGTCGTTGTTACACATGGTGAATATTTCTTGAAATTTCATTCATTTTTCAATAAACTTGTAGATCAAATTTCCAATTCTTGGTGGTTGAATGAGTATTTCAATCACATGTGATTAAATTTTCAATTTTTGTTACATTATATTACCCATAATAGTATGATTCAGGAACTCAATTTTCATTGACATGTAATCAAAATTTCAAGCACTTTGTCAATCACGTGAATGAAAATTGCTTTCATCACACACTGAGAAAAAGGGTCTATTCAAATATTCGACAGCTAGGAAATTTAGTAACTGTAAATAAAAATTTAGTTGTGCTAGCTAAATTTTATTGGTCACAACTATATTTTTTATTCCCATTGAATAAACCATTTTATTCATATTTCAGACAGCTAGCCTTTTATTTACCCCAACTAGAGTCTAGCTAGCGTAAATAAAAATCTAGCTGCGGCAACTAACGTTCAGTTGTCCCAACTAGGTACCTTTCTCACAGTGCACGTGATTGAAATTTCATGCAGAAGCTTCTAACAGTGTAGTTTATTTCAGAATAATGCACTATAAAATCCATGGATTTCCTGAGAAGAATCAGTACGAAATTGAATGAGATTACACTGAGGAAACTGTTTTGTTGTGTCCACTAAAAGATTTTGTTCATACATGCCCAATCGAAATTTTTTGTTCGTATCCCTAAAAATTGAGTGCGTCTCATCAAGATTTGACTGCGCTAAACAAATCATCTTACCAAATCATGTTCAATTCCCTGAACTACAAGTGATTCGGTAAGATCTTTCTGGCTTGCATAACCAAATTTTGGTACACTGAGAGAAGAGCGATTTGGAGGTTCAGTAAATAGTATTATATTTGATCGATAAATCTGAATATTACTGAACTTTCAGCGATGTTTCACGAAATTTCAAGAAACATCACTGAAATTTTGCTTTACATGACTCAGTGTTCTACAATTGTTATTATAGAATACAATATTCATAACCAAATTTGCTGTGTAACACTCAATTACTAGACGTTTAGGAATTGAGTGACACACAGCGAATTTGGTCGTGAATATGGTATTATATAATAACGATTGTAGAACACTGAGTAATGTAAAGCAAAATTTCAATATGGTTTCTTGAAATTTCGTGAAACATCGCTGAAAGTTCAGTAATATTCAGATTTATCGATCAAATATAATACTATTTACTGAACCTCCAAATCGCTCTTCTCTCAGTGTACAACTCACTAAATTTTTAGTTGCGCCAACAAAAAATTTTGGTTGGGCATACATCAACCAAATCTTTTTCCTCAGTGTACCGTCAAATTGTGGGGGATGTAAAATTTGTTTCATGACTGGATCAACAACAGATCAAAAATCATGCAAACTTTATTCTCCCGTCGTAAGCTAAAAGGCCGTACATTGAAAACACAGTTTGTTCCAGTGAAACAAAATTTTGGTTGGAATGAATGCAAATAAACGTTTTCATTGGCTGAAATGAACTTTCTTTAGGGAAACTAAAGTCCATTTTTCTGTAAGAAACTATTAATTATTGTGGATCAAATTTTATTCATCTCAAACAAATTTTACTTCAGCGAACCAAAAAGTTGCTTTGCATTTATTCCCACCAAAATTTTGTCTGGCTGGAACAAACGTTTTCTCAGCGTATTTCCAAAAACACAGAAGCTGAAATTCTTTCCAATGTGAAATGATTATACATATATACAAGAGTTATGTCTACATTTCTAGAGCGTCCCGCAATTGAGGTCTACTGTCAGTGAGAAAGATACAGGTCGTGTTTCTCGTCTAGAACAGAAAAACTAAAAGAAATTCCAATTCTTATGTATTATTCTTCTATGTGAACTGAAAAAACTCTGAAGAAATCATGAAATTCAAAATTGACTTGAGCTCTAAAGGAAAAACATTCTTTTTTGAGGAAGAATAATTATAATCATACTTGAACCTGCAGGGTCAAGTATACTTGAACCTGCTATGAAAATTGCTTAGAAATAATTTTTCATAAATCTTCTTGGTTCAAATAGAAAAATAGAATACAATACTGAAGATAACAAGCTTTGGTTCGTTTCAACGTTTGACGTCTAGCTCTTTAGCAATTACGTCCACCAGTTCATAATGATTGTGAAAATCAAAACAAGGGACAATGCGCTTCATCTCATTATTTCTAATTGGAAAAAATGTTTCTGTCAACTCGGAAAATACATGGGAAATCTCCAAAAAGTGAATTTTATCCAATTATTTTTGTCGCACCTAAAAAATTGTTATAAAATACGCTTTTTTTCAGGTTCCCCCCGTAATCAACACTTTTCATACTTAGAGATTATTATTTTTGAGATATCTTATACACTGTAAAAAAAATTTGTTGAATTCCAAACAAAAATGCTTGGAAATTTACAAACTTGGGTTGGAAAAATAATTTCCGAACCTTTTTTGTAAATTGCCGAACAAAAGTTTGTGAATTCTCAAAAATCTTCGTGAAATCACAAATTTTTTTGAATGTTTACAAACTTTTGTTTGGTAATTTACAAAAAAAGTTTGTGTAAAAAAACTGCCAAACTTCTTTGGCAGTTTAGGAAGTATATTTTTTACAGTGTAATAAGTAAATTATTGCAATGGTTAAATATGCATACAATACGCCATTTTCAATGTGAAGCGTCATAATATATCAAAAGCTTGCAGTTTCTGTACTAAATATATATGTGTACTGTTAGGATGCAGTATGATCAGAATTTTATACTGTTTTCTGATCTTTCAGGTTTTTTGAACATCATTGTATATAAGTTGGAATATATACCTCAACATAAAGAATGTCGGTACAACTGAGTTCCGCATTGATCGGCTGACGAGAAATATAAGAGAAGAGAAAGCTCCTTTCCGATTGGCTGGTTCACTCGCCAAAGTTTCCTTGGCATGTTATAATGCTCCATACTTGCAACTTGTATGCACGCGCATGTGTGTGTAACTGTGTGTGTGTTTGCGCATGTTCAGTGTGCAGAAAATATTCTTATCGAACGGGAAGACCACCTCTTACTATCCAGGTACTACCCTGGATACACTGAAATTTTAGCTATTCTGTTTTTGCTGGTGGTTTTCATTGAGAGAATGAGATGATAAGCAAGGATGAGAATAAAAACTTCACTGAATGCGTTAGTAAAGGCACAGAAAAAAGGAAAAGAGAGGGAGAGAAACAGACAAATACACTGAAAGAAGAGTTTGTTGGTGAAAAAGAAGATTTATTACTTGTAAACTAACCATTATTTGGGTCACAGAAGATTTGTTAATGCAGGGCCGTCTTTAGCTCAGCGGGGGCCCCTGGGCATGCTACTTCACGGGGCCCTTCTCTTAGTAAAAATATGATATACTCAAAAAGTAGAATTTTCCAATCGATACTTGAATTCTCTTGGAACAGCAGTGCTTTTTCAACACATTATAATATAGTAGAAACTCATTTATGTGAGCTTATGGGCGAAATGCTGATTTTAGAATAACTTAAAATCGAGGATAGTACTGGACATCTAAACCGTACAAGGTGTTTTCTTATATTTTGCCTTGCTGAAAAGATCAGCAGGTAATTTTTATGCATCAACGTTCGAACCTCAGTGCTAAGAAAGATCAACTCCACAAAACATCTTACACTTATTTATAACGTTATACTTGTTCTGCATCATCTGCGCTCTTTTCGATTAATACGGACGGGGTCGATGAATTGAAATCCTCGGATGCCATACTCAATTGAATGCCGAATCAATAAGGAGGTGTTATTATAGCTGAAGATTTATAGAAGAATCCTTTAAGAATAGAAAGTCTATAAAAAATATGGTGACTTTATTAGAAATAACATGATAGTGAAGGTGTACACGGGATAAATAATTTCATCACGGATCATACAAAATTGAGCCAAACAAGAATATAGTAAGTTTTCAGAGGACTGTACGATTCAATTGAATTTGTTCTACTCGATTGCAAATGAGAATTCATTGGAATGCGTTTCACTATATTGTCGATGACAAAACAAGACAAGACATAACAAGTCACTTCATAAATTCTTCGTTCTTTCTCAATTTTTATAATTGTGGAAGTTAAATAATCGTTCGAAATAGATTCATTAGGATGGTTAAGGTTCAAACGAACAATTAGATACCAAATTTGTGAGAAATCACGATCGGAAACATTTGTTAACATTGAGTTTGAATTTTCCTAACAGAAATGATTCAAGTCACCTTATTGTTCATGTCAAGGTCTTTTCTAATTACTAGCTTTACTGCAAGGACCTTAACAAATGCTAGGTGACCGCCATAATCATTTTCACTAGGGATGAAGTGAAGAATGAGAAATGAATGAATTGTTACTTGTCAGTGGGTAGAGACGGTTCTATGATGATCGTTAATAAATCATATTTGATTAAAATAAATTCGGAATACTTTGTCCTCAGTGTAAACAAAGAGGCGAGAGAGATAAAAAAGAAATAAAATATGATCAAATCTCAAGACGTTTCACGAAAGTTGACAAATCGAAAAATAATAAAGAATCATTTCCAAGTACAGTGCCACCTCTCAATAAGAACGCTCCACCTCTTTCTCACACGAACAATGTTTGCCATACATTGAAGAAAGAGAGTGAGCGTTCTGATTGAGAGGTCGCACTGTGGTTTAAAAATGTATAAATGTACCCTAGTAGCACAAAAATGTTGTATATATACTCAGGGAGGACCATTTCAAGACTCCTGAAGGGCCTTAACATATTGCCCATCTGAGGCTCCTCGGATTATGAAAATGAAAAAATTATACATAATTTGTATATAATTCAATATTACTTTGTATAAAAGTTGGAAAGAATTTTGGGAATTGTTCCATCCCAAGTGTGTATTGACGGCGGGCCCCATCTACGCCCAGGGTGGGTGCCCATGCTACCCAACGTGGGACCAACCCTGGGATGAAAACATCGTTCCCAGCTTGGCCGTATTGCTTTGCCCGAGAATTGGTAACAACACGGGCCCAGCATGAACTCAGACTAGGCAATCAATGCTGCCCCTTCCTTTTTGTTTCGAAATTGTAGAATTCCTAGCATGTATATACCGTGGGGCCCACCCCGGGCCAGCATGGGCCCCATCCTGCCAATATGGGCTCAAGACTGGGCCAGAATGGGACCAAAATTCTTACACGCTGAGGATTGTACACACATGCTCGGGATATAAATTCACCCCAATCTTGGCCTAACGCTGGTCCAAATTGGGGCCGAGTTCAAATGTGCCCGCACTAAGATTCATTATCTCCATCCTCAGTGTGTGAGAATTTTGGTCCCACTTCCCAAGCGCGTATTGCCTTCAATGACAATGGGCCCCAGGCTGGGTCCATCCTCTTTAACCCAGTCTTGGGGAATGACGATGATGCCCATATTGGCTCAATCTTGGCCCTGTTGTGTTTTCCCATACAATTATGGTTGGTAGAAAATGGAAATAATGAATCTTAGTGCGGGCACATTTGAACTGGGCCCCAATTTGGACCAGTGCCTGGCTAAGATTGGGGTGAATTTATACTCCGAGCATGTGTGTACAATCCTCAGCGTGTATGAATTTTGGCCCCACTTTGGTCCAGTCTTGGTCCCATATGGGCAGGATGGGGCTGAACACTGGGCCCAAGACTGGGCCGGAATGGGGCTTAAATTCATGCCCACTGGGGTAGAATTCAAAGCGATTTTCCAATTTAAAAATAAAAAGGAAGGGGCAGTATTAATTGCCTAGTCTGGGTTTATGCTGGGCCCGTGGTGTTACCAATTCTCGGGCGAAGCAATACGGCCAAGCTGGGAACGATGTTATCATCCCAGGGTTGGCCCCACTTGTCTGCCCAGCTTGGCCCCACGTTCGGTAGCATGGGCACCCCAATACTGGGTCAAAGAGGATGGACCCAGCCTGGGGCCCATTGTCATTATAGGCAATACACGCTTGGGATTCAGGATATAGAGATAAAAAATCTCACTGCAGATGAGGCCTTCATGAAAGCCGAGGCCCCCGGGCGATGCTCCTTCCGCTGATACCTTAAAACGACTCTGCCGCGATTCAGGGTATAATTAGGAAACGGGTCTCAATTTCGCGTACACTGTTCCAAAAAATCTGCCTTAAATTCCATAAGAATATTATGAAGTTTTTCACATAAATATTTTATTAACTTCCATAATAAAATATTGAAATCAATAATATAATTCCTAATGTTAAGAATTTTGCTTCCTCGTTTAGAGGGAAGCTTTGCGATTGTTTCGAGGAGCCGAAAATTTTTTTGTCTCGAAATTAAAAATCTCCTAGCCCAAAATGTTCCTCAGAATTCGGGGAACAATTTTGTTACCGTGTCTGTCTGTCTGTCTGCTGTGTGGCTGTAGCCTCCTCCCCCCTAAGTTTCGTACGCGCATATCTCCCGTTCTGCTCATCCAATCGTTTCGAAATTTTTATGAAAGTTGCGGACTAGGGTGATAGTGGTCCCATATGAGTTTCAACCTGATTCATCCAGAAGAATTGGGTGGATGGGAAGAACTCTGACAAAAAATGAACATTTTGCGTACGCGTGTATCTTTGCTTCCTATTATCCGAATCCTATCAAACTGTGACCACGTTTCAGTCATGACCCGATAGTGGTCCCATATAAGTTTTTTCCAAATCGGTTGAAAACTGTGGAAAATTTTTCTTTGGAATCTGTATTTTTTTCTTTGAGCATGCCTTCCCCATGTCCATATGATCCGAATGTCTTGGAACTCTGAGTATATTCGATTTACGAGATGTTAGTTATATCATATAAATTTCAGGCACATTGGAATTGGGGGGAGGAAAAAAAAGCAAATCAGGTTCCTTTTTGTCTGTCTATTTGTCTGTGTGTATGGTATGTAACAAATTTGCGAACGTGTAGATCTTGTGTTCGTATTATTCGATCGTGATGAAATTTTCACCAGAGTCATGTGCAGTGTTGATAGTGGTTCTATATAAGTTTGAACCTCATCGTTACAGAAGAACGGGAGGCGTGAGGAAAAATTTTCGAAAAATCGTGATTTTGCAAACGCGTATATCTCCGCTTCCTATTATCCGATTGCAATCAAACTTATACCACGTTCTGGCGATGATCCTATAGCGGCCCCATGTGAGTTTCATTCTAATCGATTGAAAACTGTGGAAAATTTTTGTTTCGCGATTCACATTATTTGACAATATTTTGAAAGCATGCCTTCCCCATGTCGGTATCATCCAAATGCCATGAAACTTGTAGTATAATTAGTTTACGGGGGGTTAGTTGTATGGTGTGAATTTCAAACAAATCGGAATTGAAGGAAGAAAGTGGTAAGCACCGAGCTTCGAAACAAAATTTGGAAATTTCGTAAACATCGTTAACATGCGGATAACTTCCGTTTCTATCATCCAATTGTAATGAAATTTCCACCACAGCTCTATGCAGTGTTGATCGGAGTCCTATATGAATTTTAACCTGATTCCCTAAAAAAAACGGGAGAGAGAAAGAAAACATGTATTTTTTTTCAACACAAACGAGGAAGCCATGTGCCAATTGGTAGAGTTTTTTTCTTAATGTTGATTATTTTCTTCTCAATTTCAATAACATCGTTGTCTGCGATATTTATGAAATTCAATGAAAAATTGTTACATTTCGAATAGAATTTAAATTTGAGAACTATTATCCGATTCAATATGAAAATATGAGATTGCATAAAGAATTTCGCATTAAATTCAAGAATTTTTCTAACAGCCTCTGCGAGACTGAGAGTAAAAATTAGAGCCCTCAGATGATTTCGAGTCTTGGAAAAAATACCCCGGCAACCTTCTTCTTTCGTCAGACTTTGTTTATAGTGTATAAACAACTTTCGGATGCTACTTGGGCACACAAACACGACTGTTTTGTTCTGCCTACTAAAAAATGCCGTTGATATATGCTCAGCATGTATTTTGAGAATAACGTGTTTCCTTTCCGCCTCCTATTTTTCTGTAAGAATCAGGTGAAACTTGTATAGGATCCCAATAAGCAAAGTCTCCCCGATAATTATACAAATATTGCTCATGCCATTATAACAGAAAATGGATAATCATTTGTCACTCTTACGTTTGATTCAATGGGCAATGAGTGGTTAATCACTACGATAAACTTCAGCAATCAATGAATGCCCAATAATTGTTCATTCTTATGAAATTCATTTGTGACAGAATCATTTCTGTTTACCCTTAGGAAAATTTACGCCATTTTGACCAAAATGCTTCATTTTTTCACCAAAAAACTGGAGGAGAAATGAAGCGTTTTAGTCAGAACGAAGTAAATTTCCCTAAGGGTACGATTTCATAATTTCCACCACATACATAACACGAACAATTGACGAAGACTCTCAACCCTGGTGAAAAAGTCCTAATAATTCCGATCAATTCTCAATTTGGGTCTGACGGCAATCCTATTGTTATTACCACCA
Organism: Gonatopus flavifemur; assembly: GCA_018340375.1. Taxonomy (NCBI): domain Eukaryota; kingdom Metazoa; phylum Arthropoda; class Insecta; order Hymenoptera; family Dryinidae; genus Gonatopus; species Gonatopus flavifemur. Next base: position 572,989 of record JAFFJZ010000011.1, read on the forward strand.
CATATTTTTTGCAGTGGTCGACAATACTCGGCCGAGATATGAAACTCCAAAGGTTCCGCCTTTCTTCACGGAAAAAATTTGCGGATTGTGAGAGTTCGGAATTTATATAACTCTAACAGTTAAATTATTTTTGGTTATGCAAGTTCAAAATTCGACTCTTCAGAGTTCAAAACAACATCGAACTCGTATAGTCACACGGTCCACGCCATTAAATCCAATAGTTTGGCATGAGAGAGTGCAGCGCTGCGTCAAACTATTGAATTTAATCGCCCGCATCGTGTGACTATAAGAGTTCGATGTTGTTTTGAACTTTTACAATTCAATTTTGTAACCGAGTCAAGTCAAAAAGTTGCACTGTTACTGTTCAAATTACATTCGAACTCTTTCAGTGAAAACAGTTGCATTGATTCAGTCCTAAAATTTTTTCCGTGTTCGAGACGTGGTAAAATGCTTTTGACCGGTAGAGTATTTGACATGTGGATCACGCAGTGGTTTTGGGATACGTAACCTATAATGATTCGTCCATATATAACGTCACGCTGTTTACTATTTCCTTCTCTATCTCACTCATCATGTCTGAAGTGGGCGCGACAACAACAAATACATATTAGGCATATACCTATCCCGTACAGCACGCACAGAGAAAACTGGTATAGTAAAATATGGACGGACCAAACATTTGGTTACTACAATCAATCGCATCGTTATTCTAACTGAACGCATCGTTGGTTTAACTAAGCATATCGTGATTTTGATTGAGCCGTTTAGTTATTTTGATTGCACAGTTTGGTCTGTCCATATTTTACTATTCGCTTAGTGATTATCACTATTCCTTTTTCTCCGTGCGTGAATTGTCAGGCTCATGGGAGGAACGTATTTTTGGGAACACAGGAACATGCCATACATGTGTGCGATCATGCCATCCATATTCTAATGTCTGCCCAAATAACCTGAATTCAAGAATATGGGGGGTGTTCTGTTGGTCATCTCATAAGCATCTAGTTTTTGTGTTACAGAAGAGTTTATGTACTCCCAAAAGACTTCTGTCAACATATTCAAGATATCTAATGCAGCATCAGAAGCATAATTTAATCACAATTCTTTCCAAAAGAAGAGTAATTGTTAAATAGCTTTGCTCATGTTGCACAAAACGTCTTCTAAAAATGTTTCGGAACTGCATAACCTCTGAAATTGTGTAGGCTCATAATAACTGACAAAAAACACTTCACGTCACTATAATTGAAGTTTCCTGAGTATTAATTGTAGTTTCGCCTCATAACAATCGATTTTAACAATCGAAAGGAGGCTGATATGATTTGTTACAATTGACAAAACTTTATGAAAAGTTTGAAAACAGTATACAAATTCGTGACGATGAACATCACCATTTCATTCCAATTCGCGTACACAACAGAATGAATTTATCGGTTATTTGGAAATACGAGGTTATAGTTTATTGAGTTCGTGAAAAGCTTCCTGCCATGTGGGTTGAATATAATTTTTACAATATTGCCACATGATGTGAAATCCTATATACCAGGAATATGTTATTCAAAATATTCCGTTTCCCAAACAGCACTAGGATATACTATGAACGTTCTCCGAATATTCGAAATATATTCTATGCAAATTCCAATGAGACCGTTTCATAGGTCCTATGCATACACCGAGAGAAAGGGTCCATTCAAATATCCGACAGCCCGGAAATTTAGTCACTGTAAATAAAAATTTAGTTACGCCAGCTAAATTTTATTCGTCACAACTAAATTTTTTATTCCCATTGAATAAATCATTATATTCATATTTTAGACAGCTAGACTTTTATTTACCCCAACTAGAGTCTAGCTAGCATAAATAAAAATCTAGCTGCTACCTAGGTGACTTTCTCTCAGTGTATTTATCGAACGTCGATTGAACGAATATCGTACATTTCGAATGTGCGTTCTCAGTATATTTGAAACAGTTCCATTCGAATATTCTATGAACGTTCATTATATGTTCGTCGTATCTCATTCGTATATTCTACAAACGTTTTTATTTCTTATATACTTTGAACTCCTATTGCTGCTTGGGTTTCCATGAGATTATGCATTTTTCAAATGCCGAACATATGTTTGACACATTATGTGCTGTACGGAATATTCCATACACATTGAATTGGATTTCATTGATGATGTGATGTATTGAATATGTTGATCACGAAATGGTTTTGGAAGACATAAACAATAAGATGTATCTGGGATATGCAATGTGATATGTCGTTAATTCACGTATCATTTACGTAGCAAATACATGTCAAAATACCATGTCATGCATGGCGTTCATAAATTATGTAACCTAATTTATGAAATCGTTTATTTTGGTATTATATATACCCACGTAAAAATTCCTTGCTTGCGCCAATACTGACGACGGAAAATAGATAGATGCAATGCTGACATTCAAGGCTTGGAAATCTATATCGAGCCAACGTTGACTGACAAGTGGCACAATGTTGCACCAATGTTGGCAGTCATAATTTCCAATACGGAAGAAAATGAACTGTTAATTTTACCAGAATTCCGGTTACTATATGGACAGCAAGGAATATCTGTGACTTTTACTGGAATTCTTGTTAAATTTACCGGAGCCCTTGTTAAATTTGCCGGAGACTTGATTCATTTAACTAGAATTCCGGTTGAAATAGCAGTAATTCTTGCTGTCCATATATTAATCGGAGTATTTTTTTCCGTGAATGATCAATCCATCATTGGCTCAAGATTGTGCCAATCATGGGTCATCGTTGTCCCAATATCGTTTGGACAAAAGAAATTAACTTCATACGAACAATTTCATAGCACGGCTGAATATTAATCCAAACGTTGACAACGTTTAGAAGAAATGAGTACCCAATGCAGTGCCAAGCCTGGTCAAAGCTTGGCTCAGGCTAGCCACGATCCTTAATTATACGTCTCCATACAAAAATTCCCGCGTCCAATGTCAGAGCGCCACCCTTCGGTATTGTTTCCAACGCTCGGTTCGTTTCTCGCAAGCGCTCAACGAACTATGCGTTTGATATATAAGCATCATATAACCTTCTGATTTGAAAATTGTTGTCTTCATCGAAGGAGAGATTTTAGCTGTGCAGACCCATGGACTCGTGAACATCAGAATTTGAATTATACTTGTTGTAATTAATTTGTAAGGTAACCAGTAATCATTGAGTTATATTAAACTTATAAACACATCTTGTATTGGATTAATCAAATAAGTTTCTTTGTTTCAATGTATACAGAGATTCTCTGGCCCTGGTTGTATAAAATATTTCAAGTTCGGGCTGTACTTCTTAACACGTGTGGAGGGGAAGCAATCGATGTCGGGAATATATGACTGAATTTTTATTATATTTTTGCAATCGTTCAACATAGAGTTGAACATCGGCACAACATTGGCTCAACGTTGGCGCGGGATTGTCGCAACGTTGAATCAATTTTGGCCGAATATTGACTCAGTACTATTATAGTATTGACTCAAATTTAGCAGTCAACATCATTTATGTGTAATAAATCATGGTACCTCCTTCAAATGCATAAAACATCTGACCATTGGCAGACCATAAAAGAATTCGTCTATCAGTCTTAGTTCGTAATGAGTACAAGCATGATCCAATCTTGGATTTAGATCGAGCGACAAATTTTTTCAAGGGTTGCCAATGATGGCTGATTTGACTGCCATAATCGTACCAATGTTGGTCCGTGATTGGCAGAATACATCAATGGAGCCTGTAACGATGTTATCATTCCAAGCTTGCACCTTGCTAACCGCCAAGGCTCGGCCAATCTTTGTCAGTGTTGCGCCATCCTAGTGCCAATCGTCAATTTTCACCTGGGTAACTGCGGTTATTTATGTTTTCACGTTGATGTACTAAATGATGTAATGTATAGTATAATGAATCTGAATGTAACATTCTCAATATTTCCAGGGAAATTTCGACTCCTCATTCTTAATTCAACAAAAAATCATCATAAGATGAGATATTATAACCCTTATTCGTACAGATCGGATCTTCTAGGCTCTGGGAATTACATATGAAGTCTCAATATGAATTTATACTCATTATTATTGACCTATTGTTTGTGACATTCATCCTTGCTCATAAGGCGTCAGGAAAAAATGATTACAGCTGTTGTTCCAACGTGCAGGTGTAGCAGAAGTTGGAATAACAAACAAAGCGACGTAAACATATAGTTCGGGTCTCCGAGGCCCAAGTAGTTAGAAAATTATACGAATAATTGAAGCCAGAGAAATATTATACCACGCTTGCTGCCTTTAAGTTCTCAATATTTTCATTGAATCAGATAAAAATAGTTGATTCCATTCAAGAATTTTTCATGTTTTCAACATAACTGTGAGTTGAGGGGGTAAACCACTCTAGAGGCCGGAAAGAAAAGAAAATTTCGGCAATTTTTTCCAAAAAAAAAAACTGAACATATCGAAATTTGGTAAAAAGGTCTATATTATATAAATATTGAAGTGTGTTTTCAGATTGTTTCGGAGCTGCAAGGAACAAAATAGCTCCTCAGTGTTTGTCTCTGCACATTTTTTTCCATAGCCGAACAAATAACTCCTGCAAATTTGAAGATACAAACATAAGCCGAGAAAATTTATATTTAATATGATATTAGCTACACACTGAGAAAAAAGATTCGTTGACTCAAATAAGATTTGTTTACAGTAAATAAATCGTATAGTTGAATACGGCCAAAGAAAAATTCAGTAATATTTACTCAACATCATAGTTGATAAATACAGCACATTTTTCTTTGGGTCAACTTCATACCGATGATGATTCGATAAATCTAAATTTGAGAAGAAGTCATATTCATTCAAATCAATTTCGATCAGTTTGAATCAAATAAATGATTTGGTTATTAATAATGAATATAATTCTTCTGACTCAACACAATGACTGGTGATAATGAATATGTTTTATTTGTATGAAACGATATCTCTAAAAAATGTTCAACCAAATGCGTTGATTTGTCAGAAGAAAACCTTTTCCTCAGTGCAGCAGTACGTAGGATTTTGTTTTTATAGTGCACAGTTAAATTTTTGTTACGATTTTTGAGCGCCTTTCGTTTTTCGTTTTTTCGAATTTTCTCAAAAAACATGCGGTTTTGGCGAGAATCAATGAAGAGAAAACTTACGTACAGCTGGACCTAATATTATATTCAATCGAAATTTTCCTGGCTTATGATTATATCCTCAAATTTACAGGAGTTACCCAGCTAACCAAAGCTGATAAATGACTGGTCAATTATTACCCAATGAGATTGGATGGGATTGGTCGATAATTGTCCATTTCTGTGGACCATTGGATTTCCCAATTGCAGGGCAATCTTAGGTCAATGGCATAGTCATAGGTGCTGTCATCAACCGTGAAATAATGTGACCCACAATTTGGCAATTTGGACAATTATTTTGGTTTGAGAATGATCGAAAATCGACCTATATCTCGTTATTGATTGATATACTATAAAAGGTTGAATCACTTTAGAATACTAATATAATAACTTTAGCGTGAAAGAATTTTGTTCAAATTTTTTGAAAATTTTTTCTTACACTGAGAAAAATGTGCATTGTAGGAATCATGTTTCAATAAAGTAATGTATTTGACGGTGAAAAATACATTATTTTGGTTATTATTACCATGAGCTAGGTGATGAATACCATATTTTTGATGAATCAAACAGAATGTACGGTGAAATTCAACATTGAAAAGGTACTTTTCACTTTTGAAAGGCTGGCTTCAGTTTTCATCATTTGACGGGTGAAAAATATACGAAATAGAGGTTATTTTCACATTTCATTTTTCTCAGTGTAATTATTTTATTTCGAAACTGTTTCGACGGCACTGTGAAACTGAATCCATTATTTTCACATTATAATATATCATTATCTGCAATTTGCGTATTGCTAATTTAAATAGAAATTATAACCCGAAATCACACTATTTGATTGAAATGAAGTTCAATCATTTCACTCAGCTATAATAGGAATCTATATCCATGTCCCGAAATTGAATTTCAAACCGAAATTGAGGTTATGAATAACCTCAATTTTATCGCACCACGAATAATACAATATTCAAATAACTTGCGATCACTAATACGACGAAGATAAATGAATCCATATACCACAAGACTTTTTTTTGTAATGAACAACAAATGATAAATAACTATATCCTATTACCATGACATCAACAATGCAAAATTCCATTTTATCGGGAGAAAGTAAGTGATGTCTTACATTTTCAGATTTTCAATTATCAACGTATGTAAGATGATTAATTTTTGGTCAATTGTATCGACCACGAGATTGATCAATAAGGGTGGTAAGGGTGCGGTAGCACCCCCAAAAATTTTGGAAAGCAAAATTCTTTTTGTGTGGTAATGGGATGTGACATACTTATATATAACAATTTTTTTCCCCACACTTGTAGAGAAAGTTGATGTTTTCTGACCTATTTTTAGGAGAGAAAGTGCTAAATTCCAAGCAAATGTGTCACAGCGGGAGGAAAATATTTTCCACCCGCTCGCAGCGGAAGGAATATATCAACTATCATTTCGTTCTGAAATATGCATATGAAATATTTTATATACAATTATACGGATAGTTGCACTTTCCTTGCAGTTTTGGGAAAAAATAATATGTCCACTTCAGGGAGAAGTAGGAAATTTCCACTCGTGTGATTGTTTCGAAGTCAAACAAACTTCACATTCGTCGAAAATTTCCCACCTTTCCCCCTCGGTGATCAATATAATATAGTATCCCAAGTGTGTATTGACGGCGGGCCCCATCTACGCCCAGGGTGGGTGCCCATGCTACCCAACGTGGGGACAACCCTGGGATGATAACATCGTTCCCAGCTTGGCCGTATTGCTTTGCCCGAGAATTGGTAACACCACGGGCCCAGCATAAACCCAGACTAGGCAATCGATACTGTCCCTTCCTTTTTGTTTTGAAATTGTAAAATCCCTAGCATGTATATACCATGGGGCCCACCCCGGACCAGCATGGGCCCCATCCTGCCAATATGGGCCATAGACTGGGCCAGAGTGGGACCAAAATTCTTACCCGCTGAGGATTGTACACACATGCTCGGGATATAAATTCACCCCAATCTTGGCCTAACGCTGGTCCAAATTGGGGCCAAGTTCAAATGTGCCCGCACTAAGATTCATTATCTCCATTTTTTTTCAACTATAATTGTATGGGAAAGCACAACAGGGCAAAAATTCCCGTACACTTTTCTGAGAGCAGATCCTTGATGAAATTCTAAAAAGATGTTGGTCCAGAATATTCAGATCTGATCCTTAGATTCGGAGATATGAGCATTTTCTAATTTTTTGAAAAATCCAAATACCTCGGGAGTACCATATTTCTGACTTTTGAATCTAACACTATTCTCTAAGTCAGATCACGGGGTATCCCTGGAAAACAATAGATCTCATTTAGCTTCCTTCGTTGTGGAGTTAAAGTGATTTAAACTTGTTGAATTCTGATTGACTAGGAATGCAAAAAATTTCAAACCGCTATAACTCCACAACGAAGGAAGCTAAATGAGATTCATTTTTGTCCAGGGATACCCCATGATCAGACTTAGTGAATGTCGTTGGATTCAAAAGTCATAAATATGGTACTTCCGAGGTATTCGGGTTTTTCAAAGGATTGAAAAATGCCCATATCTCCGGATCTAAGAACCAGATCTGAATATTTCGGACCCAAATCTTTTCAGAATTTCATCAAGAATCTGCTCTCAAAAAAGTTTACGGCAATTTTGAATCACCCAGTACAATTTATATAATTTTTCCACTTGAGATATTTCATATCGATGGTGGGCATCCCCCGAATGAGAATCCTGGATACGTGCCTGCTCGAACTGTATCCGTAGTATGTTGTAATTGAGAGAAAGGCTTGAGGCACACTGTAAAAAATTGCTTCCTAAATTTCATAGAAATGTATGTGAAGCAATTAACATATACATTTTGTATTGAATTTTCAAAACTCCTTTGGCTTTTCATATGAAATTTTATGATATCTCATATAGAATTATGATTTTTCATGCATTTTTATATGAATTTTCACACATTTTGCATTAAATTTCATGAATTCATAATTGAACTTGATTTCAATTACAAGTTTCAGAATTTTCATATACATCTAATATCGGAAATTTCAGAATATTTTTTACAGTGTACGATTGTAACCCTAATTTCTACCCAGTTTTGGCTAAGTATGGACCACTCATGGACCATCAGTACAAGTAAATTTGGGTATATGGTGACCCAGAATTCATCAAAAGGCTTTCGATAGTGAATTTTCATTAGAACCCTCATGAAAAAACCCGATATCGGGATTTTATCGTTAAATCATCAGCTGTATCAATACTATCAAAAATCTATTGTTTGGTTCCATTATCAGACAAGTCCGATAAAAATACGAGATCTACGATGATTATCCAATATAAACCCGATATCGGGAAATCATCGGCTAGCTGATCGGTTTTATATCAGATAATTATCGTAGATTCCGTATTTTTATCGGACTTCTCTGATAATGGAACCAAACGATATATTTTTGATAGTATTGATAGAGCTCATGATTTAACGATGAAATTCCGATATCGGGTTTGTTCATAAGGGAAGATCCTGAATTCAGGAAATTCTGGAGGAAATACAGACCTGAAAGAATTGCTGTGCAACAGGCAATGATGGGAATGAATTCGCATTCACCGCTCGTAAAAATTTCTATGTATTCGTCGCAAAAACTATTGAGATATACAAAATCAAGAAATATTGAAATTAGGCCTCACAACACTGAAAAAAGGCAGGTCACAATAATCAAATGATATTCTTGAATATGACCAATCAAATGTTCGATAACATTAATTAAATATCAATAATATCTAATCAATATTCGATAATTATAAACATAATTTATAAACATTATTGAATATTCGATTAATGTTATCGAATATTTGATTGGTCATATTCAAAAATACCATTTGATAACTGTTACCAGCCTTTTTTTCAGTGAAGCAACGTCTTATTACAGTTTATCAAAAACATAATCTGTCATTCACCAAAGATTTTTTTATTAGTAAAAAGACAGTCATAGTAGAATGTTTGGATCATTATAGCTACAAGCTCAAAAATTCAATAATCTTAAATGACGGTAAGTATATAATTGAAACTATGATTAAAACATTAAATAAATTATTGGAATAAATTTTTTAGAATTTGCTGATAATTTTTTCATCACATGTTTTTGCATCATCAAATTCTGTGTCTATTCTAATTCAGATCTAATGGAGATTGATCAGTTGCAATTAGAGTTTTGCACGTTGATTGAACGGGGATGAACGGGATTTTCTAATCAGTGTACTTTCCTACATATCAGTTCATCTTGATCTTAGCTCAACACTGGCCCGGGTTGGGGCCAATCCCGGTTGATGTTAGGACTTCATTGAGACTATAACTTCAACCCAACTTGAGCCGATCTTGACTCAACTTTGGACGGAGCTCACATGTGCCCACATTGAAATTCAATGTTTTCATTTTTCAATGCCCATTATTGTATATAAAAGGACTATAGATTAATCCAAGATTAGTCCAAGATGAGTTCCATCGTCATTTTCCAATACTGGGTTGAATATACCCATACAGCACCGAATACCTTAGTTATGTATCAGAAACGTGTCCGTTACAAAAGCGGACATAGAGACATTCCAGAAGGTCTTCAAATACCTCCCACCCCCGTTTTTATGTTCGCTTTTGTAACGGAGACGTTTCTGATACATCACCGGAGTATTCGGTGCTGTATGAGCGGGATGGACCCAGTCTGAAGCCCGTTCTCAATATTGCCAATACACGCTTAGAATGTAAACGTCCGGGTGAAATCACTTGAAATTTCTATGAAACTACTGTTAACATGCATGTGTAAATTCACTGGGACGGGGAGGAAAATGTACATCAAAGATATCGTTCAAAAAATTTGAAAATATTCCTCAAAATTGGAATAAAGCTAAAACGGTTTACATTTTCGTTGAATTTTACTTGAAAAAAGAACGAAAAATTATCAATACTCAATTAACAATAGAAGAAATTATGAATTTTCAGAAAGTGGCGCATGACCCAAGCAGCACTAGAATATACTATGAGCGTTCTTGGAATATTCGAAATATGTTCTATGTACATTCGAATGAGACCGTTTCATAGATGCTATGCATGTTCATCGAACGTATGTAATCGAATGTACGACGGTACGTCAATCGAACGTCGATTGAATGAATATCGTACATTTCGAATGTACTATGTACGTTCTAAGTATATTTGAAACAGTCTCATTCGAACATTCTATGAACGTTCATCATATGTTTTTCGTATCTCATTCGTACATTCTACGAACATTTCTATTTCGTATATACTTGGAAATTCTGTTGTTGCTTGGGTGAAATTTTACTATGTGAATACAAAAACTTCGAAATTTCATCATTTACTTTGCAAAATTTCATGCACGACTTTTGGAAAGTTCGTATTTTTTCCTGTGGTTTGCTGAGTATTGATAATTGCTTGTTTTTTTTAAGTGAAATTCAACAAAAATGTGAACCGTTTTATCTTTATTATAAATCTTTGACATATTTTCACATTTTGGAAATATTCTCAAATTCAAGAAAAGATTCTCAACTTTTTAATTAAAATCACTATGTTTCTGATCTGTATTTTTCTTCGTGTGTTACACATACATGTTAACAGTTGTTTCACCGGAATTTCAAGTGATTCCACGTAGGCATGTACTAAATAAATATCAAAATGACTTCTGTATCGATCGGAAGAGAAAATTTTTTGGCAAAGCAAAGGACATACGGTGCCATCTGTCAGGAGAATCCGTAATCGATTCTTTCTTCAAAGGGAGAATGGAAAGGGAGGTAAGGAGAGTTGAGAAAAGGAAATGTGGGAAGAGCCTGACGGGGAGATGAGGTAAAATTCGGATGAAACATAGTCTCCGAAGGGGGCTGACGGGTAAAGAGGGGAAGACACAGGTCAACCAGTCGAGCTCACTCGGTCGCGCCCCAACAATCCCTACCCGACCCTTGTGGAACCGAATCAAGAGAAAGATGCAGGGGCGGGGGGAGGCTTACAGACTTTGTTGGAGGACTACAGTATCGATCTTGGCCAAACGAAACCAGTATCGGTGCAAGTTACACGAGTCGAAATGCAATAGAAGTCGAAAATTGGCGTCCAGGGATTTCATTCCAGACGAATGGCAATGACACTAAGACAGGAGGACAAGAGAGATAGAGGAAAAGAGAAAGAATGAACATAGTAAGCTTTCGAGGAAAGAGCATTCAGCACGATTGAAACGCTTCTCGACGACAATGTTACTTTGACAATGAGATTCGCGTAAACATGTTTTCTCCATTCCATCTTTTCTTATTATATTCCGTTTCCACCTTCTTCTTCCACGTCCACGATTTCTATGATCAGGGTGTTCGAAACTTATGCTCAAGAGTTTCAAGTGATTTTAAGATCCGTTTGTGGAAATTTCCAGTGAATTCATCATCAACATGATATTTCAGTATTCCACAAGAGAAGTCATCTTTTAAACGACTACATTGACATCATAAACAAACTGGGACAAACGGATTTAATTTATACAAGAGTTTCACAGTAAATTTTGAATCTAGAATAACAAATAGCTGAAATAGGAGAACAAATGGAATTCTCATTACATTGAGTTTCTTTAGAGGCATGTTTGTGGAGGCACAAACATCCTTGGGTATTTCTTCAAATCCAAGTATTACTGCAAAACTGTTAGCTGAACTTTTATAGAATAAATCTGAAATAAAAAAAAAGGTCCTGACAATTTACACTGAGAGAAAGGTACCTAGTTGGGACAACTAAATGTTAGTTGTCGCAGCTATTGATTTTTTTGTGCGCTACCCTCGTAAAAATGAATCATATATGCGGCATATATGACCACACATGGTACATATATGATTTCACAGATTCATATATGACCCCTATATAATTCATATATGGGCCATGTATGATTTCAGACATTCATATATGGGCCGTATACATTTCATATATGGCGTTATGTATCCTATATATGGGTCATGTTTGGTCATTATATGGATTGAACAATCGTATACGAATTTCATATGGTCATATATGCCACATATATGAATTACATATGATTTATATATGACCATATATGATTCGTACCAAATCCATATATGAATCAAGTACAGTTTATATATGGGCCATATATGAATCATTTTTACAAGGGTAGCTAGAATCTAGTTGGGGTAGATAAAACTTTAGCTGTCTGAAATATGAATAAAATGGTTTATTCAATCAGAATAAAAGATTCGGTTATGACAAATAAAATTTCGCCGGGGCAACTAAATTTTTCATTACAGGGACTAAATTTCCTAGCTATTGAATATTTGGCTAGACCCTTTCTCTCAGTATAGTGAACTCTGTCTGAGAATTCATGAAAAGCTCTTGTAAAAAAAGGAAGTGATATTTCCATTCAATTTGCAGTTAGAAATTTTTCAAGGCAGTGATCTCAATAATGCTCCACGATATACACTGTAAAAACATTTCACCGGAAAATTCCAGTACATGTACTGGAAGTCATTAACCTGTACATGTACCGGAAAATTTCAGCACATTTGTACTGCAAAAATTCAGTGCAAACGTTATGGAATTTCCGCATCAAAACTGGAAATTTTCTGAGCCTCGGGACTGGAATTTTTCAGTACACGAGCTGGACTTTTCCAGGACATGTACTGGAAAATTAATGCTGAAAATATCCATGAAAATTGAAAAAAAATTGCTCACGCAAAGTGATTTTGCAGGGTCCTTGTGTTCCAAGATGATTGAGAAACTTTTGATCGTTCATTTGGATGGACAGAAACTCATGTCTACCTAACAGGATTTGAACCCACACTTTTCTACCTGCCTACCAACTGAAACGTAAGACCTAACCGATGAGCTATAGCGCGACATGTTGGAAGGCCAGCTTGGGTCACTACATATGCTTCATATCTAGAACACAAGAGGATAAGTCTTGGAAAAACCTCATATATCAATTTCATTGGCTACAATTACAATTATTATTCAAAATCTCAATCAGGAAATTTTTAATATAAAGACTTGAAATTTTTCCTGCCAGAAATGACGAAGTCCAATAGAAGTGGAAAATTTCAGTGCAACAGTGATTAAATTCCGTTGCATAGCAACTGGAAAATTCCATCACACGACCTGAAAATTGCAGTTCAAAACCTGTATAATTCAATTGCATAGTAACTGGAAAATTCCATCACAAAACCTGAGAATTGCAGTTAAAAACCTGTATAATTCCAGTATACCAACGATTAGGTTTTTTTTTCTAAATTCCAAATTTTTTCTCAAGTCCTTTTTGAGGGAATATTTTTTTTTGGTGCACAAGAATTATAAAATTGTAGTACGAGCCGGTAAAATTTTCGCGAAATCATGGCAAAATTTCAGTACATCATCTCAAACTTGAAAATCCCAGTACAATGACTGAATTTTCAGTTATGCTTGGTAAATTTTCAGTAACGTCACAACAAAATCTCTGTACATGTACTGGAATATCCATATTCCAGTACTAGCACTGGAAATTTCCAGTCCAGTTGCACAGTAAATTTCCAGTTTTTTTTTACAGTGTATATCCCACTGTATGTTCCTGAAGTTTGAATCGTTTATTGAACCGAATTGATAATTCAATAGCGAGATAATCAGTACTTTGAGAATCAAGATGTCGTATTATATTGTCCGAATGGTGTTTCCAGTCTCAAGGAGTCAATTCAAAAAGATGAATAACGATGAATCTTCGGATTTTGTAAGTGTGAATTATTGCTTCATTTCTATGAACGATTCAAATTTCAACCATGTTGCCACTTTACCATTTCGCTGTTTCATGTTTCATTCTAGAGTTTTTGGATTTCTGGAGTGCATTGTACCGAAGAACGAAATTGGAAGATTGAGATTACCAAAAATTCAAGATTGTTATCAATCAAAATTGAATGCACCGCGTATAGAAAAATATCACCGAAAAAAGAGTTTTGTTGAAATGTGAACAACCAAAAACTTTAGTTATGCTAACCAAATTTTTGTTGTTGCAACAAAACATTTGGTATTAGACACAAAACATTTCTGTTGACACATTTAGGAACAAAATAATTTGGTTGAAGGAACAAAAGTTTTTTGTTGTTCACATATCAACCAAAATATTTTGTTGTTTTAACCAAACAGTTTTCTCGGTGTATGAGGTGAAAAACAAGCAATTTTTAGAAGAATCCAAAATTCTTCTGCAGTTATTTCAGTAATGATCAAATGATTCACATTTTCGTGGAATTTTTGTCAATGGAACTGAAATATCAGAAGAAATTGATGAATTCTGAAAAGTGAAATCTCATTCTGAACTATTCGAGGGTTCACATTTTTTACATCTTTTATTATCTATGCATAAATAATATTCACTTCTCATTGAAGTAATTCAACAGATATTTGAATTGTCTTATCTGTACTAAAAAAAACTATGGAATATCTTCGAATTACTTCGAAAATTACGACGTTTTCTACACTGAGAGAAAGGGTCCATTCAAATATTCGACAGCTAGGAAATTTAGTAACTAAATTTCATTTGTCACAACTATACTTTTTATTCCCATTGAATAAAAAATTCATATTTTAATTTATAAAAATTTTATTCATATTTCAGACAGCTCGCCTTTTATTTACCCCGACTAGTCTAGCTAGCGTAAATAAAAATCTAGCTGCGCCAACTGATATTTAGTTGTCCCAACTAGGTACCTTTCTCTCAGTGCAACCTCTCTCTCTTTCTCTCTTTTCTCTGTGAAGAAGAATTCATAAAAAACGAAAATATATTTGGGCACATATATGTGCCCAACATACACGTTGGAAATCTTTCCTATATTCGAGGCTGAGAAAAATCTAAATAGTTTGATTAGTCTATGCACTTCTTCAACGCAAAACAATGAGAAATTTCTTATTCCACCACAGAGATAAAAATCTTTTGTGACAATGAATATCGTACATTTCGGACGTACTATGTACGTTCTAAGTATATTTAAAACAGTCTCATTCGAATATTCTATGAACGTTCATTATATGTTCTTCGTATCTAATTCGTCCATTCTATTTCGTATATACTTTGAACTTCCCCAAGTAGCACCAGAATATACTATGAACGTTCTCAGAATATTCGAAATATGTTCTATGTACATTCGAATGAGACCGTTTCATAGGTGCTATGCATGTTCATCGAACGTATGTAATCGAATATACGACGGTACGTCAATCGAACGTCGATTGAATGAATATCGTACATTTCGAATGTACTATGTACGTTCCAAGTATATTTGAAACAGTCTCATTCGAAGATTCCATGAACGTTCATTATATGTTCTTCGTATCTCATTCGTACATTCTACGAACGTTTCTATTTCGTATATACTTTGAACTTCCGTTGCTGCTTGGGTACACGCATCATAATTCCTCCTGGTGCTGCTTGGGATGGTACCTATGCCTCGTTTGTGCTTTTTTCCCATCCGATCCGAATGTGATTCTTTTGGAAGGACCTGATCAAAATATACTTATTGCAAGAATCTAAAACCATAGCTACGGAAAATGGATGCGTTGGTAAGAAACTTATATGAGACCACTATAACTTATTTCTAACCTATACAAATGTATATTCGTAATTTTACTAGGGAAAAAAGTACCAAATAACCATGAAAATATGTTTTGTATTGAATATTTGACAACATTTTATTCCAGAAGTTCAAATCCATTGGCAGAATCTGAATTATCAAGAATTAGGTCGAGATATTAAGACTCACATAACCTCAAAATTGACGCGAAACGAAATTTCACTGCATGCGATGTATCAAAGAGATGCAAATGTAATTTATGATATCTATCAATGCAGGCTCAACCGCAGTTCATTTGCATCTTCTCGAAATTAAGAATATTCAATGATTTGGCACATGTTTGATCATTAGCAAATTCTTATTCCAAACGTCTCATAAACGTTCCATGGAAACCTAAATAAGACTACACCGGACATTCGTATATTCCTGGTATATAGATGCGATGTTTTCTGAACATCCTGAAACATTTTTAGGACGTTCCAATGTTCCAGAAGACTTTCCAAGGATGTTGATAGTACCTTCCGGTGCTGTATGTGATCCAGGATAAAAGTAAGTTTTACCTTCCACAGTAATCAATTTCGATTCGCCTCAAATTTTTATCATACAATCGATACCTCACGAATTGAATGTGCTCGAAGTTTAATTGCATCCGGATTATACAGACATAAGAAAGCAATACTTTCAAAATATCCTCAACAAGTCTAGGTTGCCAAAGGTTGTTTTTCCACGTTTTTTAAGCGACTTAGATAAACTTAGATGAGACCACTATGGGAACAAACTGAAGGGGGTATTAATCTAATCAAAATCAAGTAATAGAGAGCGGAGATATACGCAGTCGTGAAATCACAATTTTCGATCACACTGTTCCTTACTAATCCCGTTCCTTTGGATAAATCATATCAAAACTGATATAGGAATAGTACCTCTGTATGTAACTGTAGTAAAAATTTCATGATGATCGGATAATTGGAGTGAAAAATATACGCGTTCGCAAGTTCTTCTTAGGCCTGCACACACACACATATATACAGACAGAAAAATAGACACGGCACTAAAACTATTCCCCGAGTTCGGAGGAACAGTTTGGTGTGAAAAATCTTCATTTTGCAGACAAAACAATTTCCGTCTCTTCGAAACGATGATAAAGCTTTCCTCTAACGAGGAGACAAAATTGGCTATGACGACAAAATATCGTTTTGCATTGTACCTTTCGCTGAAGTGGCGTGTATTTTGCTACTCCACATAGCATCAATGTCTTAGTCATATCTCCAGGATATTCTGGAGATGTTTTAATTTCTCCAAAATTTTGCAGAATATTCTGAAGATATCACTGATACATTTGTGTTATGTGGGACCTTCGCAATCAATTCGCTGCTTCAACAAATCGTTCACCCGTTTCACCCAGGGGGTTCCAACCCATGCAGAAAATGCCGACTTCCAAACAACCATAACAATTGAAACAGTACCGGTACAACACTGATTACCAGGGTTGGTTGCCAACGTTGTAACGTGGTTGAAGTAACGACCAGTACAATGTTGTTGTAACGCCGATAGTCAATGCTGATTTGCCAACGTTGATTTAAAACTCGTTCAACGTTGTCCATTATGTGTGGTTTAATACGGCAAAATTTTGAAGAAATTATTATTCATGTTCTCGAATTGACTTCTTCACATGCTTTCGGATTATTCATTCGTTTCAAGAAACGATTCAAACTTCAGCAACATACGAACAGATGTGTTATATTTTTTACTTTCGATATAACCATGGACATTAGCTGAAAATATATAATTATTTTCATTAGCTACGTACAAAGGCTTAAATGGATTACCATCACCGGTTGAAAATCAATTGTCAATGTTGGTATACAATGAAAAACCAGTACTGATTCAGGGTTGATGTTAACGTTGACCCAGTATTGGTGAACAACGCCGTATCAGTGTTGATCAGCGTTATCATTCCGGGTTTATTCCAACGTTGTTTGCCAACAGTTGGCAGTTGGCAAATAACGTTATTCCAGTACTGGATCGTTCGTCAATTTCTGCATGGGAACTTCATCAAGAATACTCAGTCACGATTTAGTTCAATTAAGAATGTCTTTAGTGTGAGGGCGCAATGATCGCATCAATCTCGGCAAATGAAAATTATCATCGTACGATGATGGATTCTTATCAGATGATCAACCACCCAATAAAAGAATCCATCATTGTATGATTTTTTGCGCCCTCGCACTGAAGACATTCATTCTCAATGGAAATAAATTTCGACTGAATATTTCCGATGAAGTTGAATCCCCCTGGTTTCAGCTATTGAATAAGCTTCAGCTGTTTATAGGATAGCAAACAAATATAGATGTAATGCATTGAGAAAACTGTTCTCTTTTGTCTATTAACGTGATACCAGCGCTATAATTTTTACGGGACAAACTAAAAAAAAAAGCACGCAATAATTCAAAATATCCCTCTGTACAGCACTTCTTCAGCAATTCAATGCTGTACAGAGAGATATTTTGAATTAATGTACGTATTTTTATGTAGTTCGTCCCGAAAAAATGTTTTTTTATGGCAGATTGAAAAGTTTAGGGGCTCTGATCAAAATTTGGCTGCACTAAACAAATGATTTCAGAACATGTTCAAACATATTTGTTCACTTGATCCGAAAGTGATCTGTAAGATCGTATGTGATTGAGCATATTATAGTATGTAGTTGGGCATTTTTCTCAGTTTAATCGAATCTTCTCGCTACAATCGCTTGAAACTCACTATAATGGACGATAAATCTGCTTTTATGGCAAATAGATTGCTGTTGCTGTGGAACATTCGTAATTGTGGTGAAAGGGATGCATCGAAATCAGGTTGCAATTGAATATTAAACTGTTTTTTCTTCTTGTAAAATTCATGTTTTTTCTCCACGAATAATGTTCGCTGATAGCTTACCATTCTGTTTGATACATCTGAGTAATTGCATGAACGTTAGAAATTTTTTCCGTTCCTATAAAACTGCATAAAAGAATGGAGATATCAATTTTTGACAGGAATTGAGAGAATTCGATGAAATTTTCATTCAATTTCATGCAATCTCTTTATTCTGACCGTCTATGTGAACTCATAAGCTTTGTCATTTCAAAAAAACACTAGCTGTTCACTGAAAACTCAACACTGTATGTTCATCGAGATTCCGTTACAGCGATTGACATGTTCATCATATTCACAAAATCAATCGCAACAGGTTTGTTAAATACATGAAGGGACGAAGTTTATTGATATTTAGAAAATTTTAATAGAAAGCGAAAGAATGTAAGTGATGTATTTTCAAAGAGAATTCGATCTTCAAGAGAACACGAGCGGAATGCAGTGACGGATTCACTTCTAGGCCTTCTATTCCAAGGGAACCCGAATCGGGTGACCTCCCAATCGACTATTGAGTGCCACAGTAGCATACACCTAAATTCTCAGTGAAACTTATATTTTATCCCTTTCTCTATTATCGAATACCGGAAAGATGTACTAATACACACTTACTCTTCCAATGACAATACCCACTTCACCCGGATAGTGATTTCCCACATTACCTGATTAACACTTGACACACATATACATGGATACCTTTGAAACCGTAATGAGGTATCTCGTTATCCTTTTTCATTTCGAAAGATGAAGTCTGGAGGATGAATCATAAAGTACTTATCTTAATCATAACGTGGAGAATATTACAATATCTATCCAAAATAAAATTCCAAATAAAATCTTACAAAACCGCCTCCCATTTATTCTGCGAAAAGAATAAAGCAAGATATACTACTTGTCTATTACTCATAAAAAGTGATCTGAGATCAAAAACCGCATGCCACATGAGTTAGACCACTTCTAAATACACAAATATAGTTTATGTATAGTTTTATGTATATATACAGAAATAGTTGACGTTTGCCACCTCAACCGACTTCCCACTTCACCCGAATCTCCCCTATGTATATTGTTACTGAAGTGAATAGGAGTAGTGCTATGAAGTACCTATGATAAGAATGTCAATCCAACAGCACTGTGTAGGAGATTTTACACCAGATCCACGCTGTCATCGTAACCTCGTTTTTCATATAATTTGTACATGGGCATTTTTCCGTGTACATACAACGAATTTTCAATAAATCTCCAAATGTCTATAGCTTAATTTTAGGTTTAGGGGCTCTACTCTCTAAATTGGGAAGAGTGGGATTTCCACTTCAACGGGAAGTTAGGTTCCCTTCTGGGTCCCTCAAGAGTGAATTATCACTCCAACGGAGTGGAATTTCACCCGTAGTAGGAATCACTTCATACTGAGAGGAAAAATTTTCGGGAAAAATGAAATATTTACGAATATAAACGGATAGTATCTATCCGAGACGTCAATCGGCAATTGGAACAATAAACTAAGATAACGTTCGACGCTTTACTTGTCTGTGAAAATAATCTCTTCTCTCATCCTATCTCACAATTTTTGTTTCCTGCACCAAGGATTAATCCAACCAACAATAATGAAGTATTCAGTTGAATAACAGCCATACAATACTTAATTGATTTGAATAAACTTTTATTGACTCAAGTAAATATTTATTCAATCGAACAATTGTTTAAACGGATATTTAATTAACTCAATAAAACTTTATTCAGAATCAATTCAGTCTTTTATGGCGACTATTCAACTAATTATTTTATTGTTCCCGGAAATTTTTTTCTTTCAGTGCAGTAATTCTCTAGGATTTGCTAGGCCTCGTCAAAACCTTGTGAGTGACTTGTGGGTAAAAATTGGCGATTCTTGAATTTTCTGGCATCACTGCTTGCAAGGCCTAATAAGGCCTCGCGATGACTTAGAAAATTATTTGAGTGATTTCTGCTAGGGACGATTGATGTACCCAGAAGGGAGCCTATCTTTGAATTCGAGTGGGATTTCCACTCTTCTGATTCAGAGATTAGGGGAGCAGCAAGTTGCAGATGCACTGCAAAAAATTTTTTCGAATGTCAATCACGTTTTGTTGTTGGAATTTTTCTTTAAAACAAATTAATACCCACTTATATGTATATAAACTGGATGCAGCATCGCTCATATTTCCAATTCTAAATTGTGGACCCAATAGAAGTTAGGAGAATGACCACAAACACTAGAAAACGATGAAAGCGTCGTCTGGTGGTAGGCCAAGTTCTTAGCAATAATGAGTGAAGATTATGATTGAAATAATAAAATTTTTTGGTCCAATACAAAATACATTATAATTTTGCAATAAATAACGTGAGAATAAATTATCAACAAAGTTTATTGCACTTTTAAGATTGAGACAACATTTTGAAAGCGGATCAATTAATATTCTGTATATTATAACTATTTTTAATTAAGTTATCTGATGATGTATCACCCTTTAATATGATAGATTCTGAATGTCATCATATTTTTATTAATTACGCGTCATATTTATGTGCAATGGATCATCAATTAACTATTCGTATATTACATTGTACACGAAGACAATAGATTGTCTTTGAAGTTATGCTAAATTAGGTCGGATTTCAAATTAATATATGTTAACTATTGACGTAACCCTTTTTACAGTGTATATGAATTGAGTGCGGTTTATATTTGGGCCATATATGAATCATTTTTATTATGGGTATTCTGGTTTAACAATAAATACTTCAACATGACTAACTTATATTTCAATTTTGTACAGAATTTAGACGTGTGCGCTGTGAAAAATTTTCTACACAGAGAAAAGTTTATATTAAAGATTATTAGACACCCTATCGTACCCGTGAGATATACTCGATTATGACGATAGGAACTATGTAACTTTGTATCTTCCTATTACTCCGCATGTTGAATTTAAGAAGAGTTGTGGTAACCTGTCGTATAATCATGGTTCTTTCCGCCACAATAAAGTATATCCCACGGCTACGATATAAATATATTAATTTTTACTACACAATTTTCTCCGTGTATGGGAAAATTTCCAAATATGTATGTGAATTAATTAAAACATATATGCTTTGAGATTCATCATCAGGTGATTTCAGGAGTAAATTAGAAGTAAGTATCAACGTTTCGACCCCTCTGATCGTTTTCATTAATTTTCAAGAGATGTATGAATATTAGACCAAGCAAACACATTTATAAATTACGATCATCTGTGTTGGAAAACTTATGAAGAATAATACCTGTATGATTATACAAGACGAATGAAACAAAAATTATATACATACATATTACAAGGCCGATAGTGAAAAAACCATACAGAAGAACCATCGATAGCTGAACATTTCTCCGTCGCTTCTTCGTTCCTCTACCGTGTATTCACGTTTCCCTTTCATCCAATTTGCCTCTACGGGGATGCGATGTGGACATCGGTGGGTGTACTGTACGGGTATGTAAAACGAACAGGTTTAATACGAATATTTTTTCATTGGAAAATTCTTACATTCACCGTAAAACAACTGAAGGATATAGAATAACAGGTTTTTCTATTAGGCAATTGCTCCGAACAAAGAATTATATTAAGACCTAGATAGAAAAATTCCTCAAGAATGCCATCATAATAGTGAAATTCATGCGAAGGAATGTTCGCATCATGTTGTCAAGGGGTTCCCGCATAGAGCATTGTTATTGTTGACGAACGGAGGTGATGAGACCATAGTGAACACATCATGTTTACATTCTATGCATTGTCGTAATGTAGAAAATAATTGTGGAATTTTCCTTAGAAAAATTGTGGTAGCAAAGTCCCTATGACTTTTTTCAATTTTAGATTATTCAACATCAAAAACACAAAATAGTTCTCCAATGTGGGGGCAGAAATCGTTTTTTTTTTTTTATTGAAGAATTCCTCCACGCTTCGGGAGTGAAATGGAGAAAAACTTCCCAAATTTTTAAAGTAGAGGAGAATTGCCTTGATTAGACCATCTCTTTGGATGGCAAAAGGAAGAAATTTAGACTCGTCCTAATCGTACAGCCATGATGTGACATTATCGCTATATGATTAAAAGCAATCTAAATTTCTTTCTCTTGTAATGAGAGGTGGTAGTCTATTCAAGGCGATGGTCAAATCTAGGCAGCTCTCCCCTATATATTTCGAGTGTGAATGATGAAAATGAGGAGTTTCGTTATTATTTGTATTGGCAGAACGATCAACTTCCAAGATTTCTCTTTGAGATGTAGAGGTTTTTGAATTCCCTGGAAAACCCTACATCTCCTATACACAGTGCAATTGACATTTTTAAATTTAACACCATCTTCTAAGTTAGGATCAGAGGGCTCCGCCCCCTGACCGTGTCGCTTCGCCCAGCGGACCACACCCCCTTCAAAATTCGCGTCGCTTATTTTGAATAAATCGTAGCCCACATATGCTCGCTTCGCTCGCACTTGAACGATTCAGATATCCGGGGATATATGAAGCGGCACTCGTCGGTTTTTCACTCAGTTGAAAAAATTTTTGAGTGTAATATTCAGAAAGCCTGAAACTAATTGGTTATCATTCTTTAGACCATCGTCAAATGATTTGGAAACTTGTTTCTGAACAACTGCAGAATTTGGACAACTATTCTGGTAAAAATGAAGCCTGGAAGCGTGATGAAAGCGTAAGCTAAGAGGCATTTGAGCGTAACGAAGAGTTGTTGAAGGTAGTTCTCTAGCAATATTCAGAATCAAATTAAAAAAAGTGATTGTCAAGTAGAGAACCAAGGCCGAAGGAATTCGATAACCATATTCGTTAGGGTTTATATTCGTATTTATGATGAAAAAAGAACTAGCTCGAAGTATGAACAAACAACTTTGTAACAACAACATGAACTTACATAGCTTTTTTCTTAGAAAATTTTTATTTTCAAACCGTTTATGACTTATGGGGGCTCATTTTATTCCTTGTGAGATATGAAAAACCTTCACCGTGGAAATTTTTCATATATTTGATTTTTACAATGATTGCTCGCACTTGTTTATAATGAGTAAAATACATTTGCATGAACAAAAGTGTGGGACAGCGTCCTGATCATGAAATGTAAGAAATCTCCACGGTAAAGGTCTTTCAAATCTCACAAGGAACAAAATGGGCTCTCAAAAGTCATGAACGGATTGGATTTCAAAATTTTTGAAGAAAAGAACCATGAAAAAGTTCGTGTGGTTGTTACAAAGTTGTTTATTTATATTTCAAAAAAACTTTCACGGGCAAATTGAGAATCTTATTTTTTTTTCAAACATTTGATCCCAGATTTTGATTCAGCAACCCCTGAAAACCTACAGAATCCATGTTTCATATAAATCTATCCACAAATGCAAAGATGACTATACTTACGTCCGCTATATTGGCTGTGCCACCTTGGATCAGTTTTTTGACTACTGATTTAGATTCAGCACCCTCAAAACACCTAAAACCCATGTTTCATACAAATCTGTCCATAAATGCGAAAACGACTAAATTCACCTCCACCGTATTGGATCCGTCATCTTGAATTAATTTTCCGACGTCACATTCGGATTAAACATCCTCAGAAACCCCTGGAACGCATAGTCCATGATAATCTGTCCATGAATACCAAAATGTCTGAATTCACGTCCAGCATATTGGACCCGCCATCTTGAATTCGTTTTATGACGTCAGATTTGGATTCCCCATCCTCAAGAACCCTCAATCCTCAATAATTATACATATATATATATATACAGCAGAGAAAATTTTCTCCGAGATTATCTATGTTTTGAGAAAAAAATGGAAACAAAATAGAAGGACTTGTCCGATTCCAATAAAAATTGAACGGTCCTCGGGGAAGGGTTTGAAGAAGGTTCTGTGTGAATTTCATTCAATTTGGTCCACTTGGTTAAGAGATATCCCGAATACAGCTAAAGTGACAGACAGACATACAGACAACCCCACGGATTATCAATCAGTAACGCATGAAATGAAAAACTATCCAGCTCCCAATTGGAGTACTCAAATATTTTAGAAGATACGGTCAGAGGGTACAATGGCGGGTGCAGTGGGCACTTCGTGCTTGGCTACGTATACCGATGAGTGCCTAAAAAGCAGATTTTTGAAAGAACAACCGGATTATCTTAGTCTCCTCCATCCAGTTCCTCAAAGTGGTATGAATATCCCTCAAAACCCATGTGGAAAAAATGTCCACAAATGTATACAATTGTACACAAATTATGTACAAATCCTATACAACTGTACACAACTTGTGTTTAATTGTATACAGTTTGGGACATTTTTTCCACATGGGTTCCAATAAGATATCTTTCAAACACTTCTAAAAGATATCTTCAAGATGTCTTGCATGGTTGTCATAGAAATGTCTCAAATCAACATATTCCATTGAAATCTTCCACAAGATATTTTTCCAACACTTGAGGAAGATATCTTCAAGAATTCTTCAAGAACATTTTTGAGGATCTGTTAAATGAGTATTCTTTTAGATATCTACAAGAACTCCGTGCTATGTACGGGGCCTTGGTGGAAAAGAAATTCTATTGAAACTCGATATGAATGAGTACCGACGGCCCGAGAGAAAATAATCCTTATATGGTTGTACATCAGCGCATATGAATCATATATGGCTCATATATGAGCATATATTGATTTTGGCATATGATCATATAGTGCTATTATCCATATACGAGTGCCTATAATTAATCCATATATGGGTTCAAATATGGAATTTTTTTCCCGGGGTATGAACAAATGCGAGTGGTCATTTACTGTTATGAAGTTTTTATGAAATCTGATTAATCTATGAGATTCGATAGACTTCATGTACTACGATCATTTTCGAGTTATTTGGATTTTCCAAAAGATTAAAAGATGTCCATATCTCCAAACCTAAGCCTCGAAAAAAAATGTTGACAAAGAAAATAGTTGTTCATTTTCGTTTGAAAAATACATCTGTGAATTTCGGTACATAAATTACGGTTCACCTTGCATAGTCCGTACACGGAGAAAAGTTTTATATTAAAGATTACTATATTCGTATGGTACTCTTGGGATATACTTTATTATGAGGCTCAGAATCATATTTATTCCAAATTCCAACATATTTATTCTTCTCTCCGCGAGAGAGTATGGTGAACTCTCATATACTTGTGGTTCATAACGACATAATCAAATATATCCCAAAAGTACAATATAAATATGGTAATCTCTAATATAATATTCTTTCTGTGTATATAGATAGAAAAATAAGTTGTCTTTATCCCACACCCATTGTCTCATATACAACGAAAACAATATTTGTCTCGTCCCAAGTACATTTGCTTTGAATCAAGAAAATACTGTTTTCGTTTGAGAGGAATTTAAAACCAAATTTTGAACCGAAAAAATATTTTCTTGATTCAATGCAAATGTACCTGGAACAAAACAAATATTGTTTTCGTCATATATGACACAATGGGTGTAGAATCAAGACAAATGTTTTCTCTATGTAGAGCAGAAAGCATAGACTATACGTAGGCTTCCATGTGGGAAAATTCTCTAATATGTCGATTTTGGAAATGCTTTGTTTGCTTTGATCATGATATTTGAGAGTTATGAGAAAGCTATCTGAGTTGAATCTTCAATACCTTTCAGACATCATAAAAAAGATCTGAAAGATTTCCAAAATCAATTCATTACAGAACTTTTTGATATCTTGGAGAGAATGAATGTTTGAAATATTCAGGGAGAAACGGGCGGAGTCACTGGGGCGGGTCTAATCAAGAACACAATTTAATATGCAATTGAGAATAAAGATGAAGATTCAAAACCGGTTTCATAAAACCTTGTATGATTGATTTCCTCTATTATAAGAAATAAATCATTCAAAGACTAAAATTCGCATGATATGGGAGAATGTTTCATCTCCGAATAAACACCACATTTTCGCATCGTGTGATCAGGATTTGGGGTGAAAAGGTTCAAGAGATGGTTGGTAGATGGCAGCACAAATCTATTAAAATCTGAACTACCTCACACGAGGGGTCCAGTCCAATCTCGAATCACGGTACTTGTGTAATGTGATCAGATCCTCATGAAACACGGTTTGTAAAATGGCCGTTTCTTGCTGCCTTATGAAGAGGAGAGTGGGAGCGGCCAGAGGGAGAAGCGGAGAGATGAGTTGAATCAGACTTGCACTGTTGCAATAAATAACATAGGCATATGAAACTCTTATAGTCACGAATTTGACTAGAACACATTTTCTCTACATTTCATTACTCAAGTTCGTGTATTTGCACTTATTGATCCCAAAATTATCCGAAAGTGAAACAGTTTCAATCGCAATTTTAGAAATTCCCACGTGAATTTTAATGTTCGTGGAAGAAGTTTCTTTTTGAAATACACGCATGAATTTAATTCCATACACCCTGACAGCAAAATGTGTCTCTGGAACGTTTTCTGAACGTCCAAAAAACCTCCTTTACATTCTATAAACCTTCCACAAACGTTCCAACGGCACATTGTGCTATCTGGGATATATTTTGCGGTAAGCTTAATGTATTTGAATATATAACTATACGTGGTGGTTTCATGGTTATGTACAATGAATGTAGATTTCACATAGATAAAACTGAATTCATGTATGTGAGTGCAGAAAAAGTTACTGATTTTTTCAAAGTATATGAATGAATATATAATTTGTAATTGAATTATTTCTCCTCCAATCCGTACAAGTGTTTTCAGTTAAATCCATAAAGAGAACCTTCAAGCTGTACCAAAAATAATAATCCTACAATTTTGGATGAATTTAAAAATAACACGTCTGTACATACAATTTGAAATAATCCTTCATCTCATTTTTCAATCCACGCTGGCATTATAAAATATTACAACTTATGCACATGATGAGAATTCTAATCTACTCCCATAGTAAAAATGATTCATATAAGACCACATATAAACCATATACGATCATATATGGATAGAGGTTTCATATATGATCACATTTAATCCATATGTAATTATATACGGGCCGTACATGCATAAATGTTGACATATACGTTCCGTCGTACCCATATAGCACAAACGTCTTAGTAATATCTTCAGAATATTCTGCAACATTCTGGAGCACTTAGAAAACGTTTGCTTCGGCGAAACAAAATTTTGGTTGAAATGAAGGCAAAGAAACTTTTTGGTTGGCTGAAATAAAATTCATTTGGGATAAACAAAATTTATTTGTCTGTATAAAAGTCTTAATTATTGTGAATCAAATTTTGTTCACCCCAGATAAATTTTATTTCAGCCAACCAAAAAGTTTCTTTGCGTTCGTTTCAATCAAAATTTTGTTTGGCTGGAACAAACTGTGTTTTCAGTGAAGAAAAGTTAGTTCCACCAATATATCAACTCTCTGCCGATGCCGATGAAATTCGTATGGCACCATTATGGGAATATCACTGAAGCGTGGCATGAGTCTCATCATGATCGGTTGATTCACAGACAAGTAATGTTGCCGCGTTCTTCAATCTGGATCGAACATTGTCTTAGATGAGCTCGAAGTTTCAGGCCAATTTTCGACCCAACTTCAATAAATTTGTACGATCCGATCTTCGAGCAGAGTTGAAAAAAATTTTGCTCCATCCGAGTTTTGAGCTAAGCCAGAACTACGAGATCGACGAGCCAGATCGTCACTGAGAAAATTGGGTTTACTCGTTTATTATACAATTAAACAAAACACAGAGTCAATGAAGCCAATTGACTTTACGGTCAGTATAGCATACATAACTACTGCACAAGTCAACATGATACACTGAAAAAATTTTCGATCACACGAGGAAACACAAAAAACGGTAAAGTGTCGCAGTCCGTAAGTCAATTTTCCCGAAAGTTTGCTGTACCGATTTGCAAAATTCCGAAGTTGGAGAAGAAAATCTAATAATTCGGAAACATAGAAATCGTCTCGGCAATGACTCTATTCAACAACTGTTCTGCTTGAATTCCTGGATTACGAGTGGAATTTTGAATACTTGATTTTGAGTTTGAAGCAATTTTTGAAAAAGTCTTTTCAACGAATTTTTTTTTCATATAAAAGGAAAGCAATAAATTATACGGCCTATTTCATTATTTCAAAGTTTACAAAAAATATTCTAATTCTGATATTATTGATTTTTATAATTTAGAACAGTGTCGAAGTTATCATCACGTAAGTCAAAGTGTGCTTATTTTTTTCATATCCATCACGATGCATGAAACAATATTGTGTTCAATTATAATTATTATATTCTTAATTATTATTATTATAATTAATTACTATAATAGCAGAGTCGAGAATTTTACAGGAATATATTCATAAAGATATTCTTCTATCACAAAGTTAACATTTCTTCATCACCAATTCTCTTACGATACATTTGAGGATATATTTATAATCAACATATTCGTGAAATTCGATTGTACAAATTTTGAAACAGCGTTAACTCATACTCAAGCTTCAAGGGTTTCAGAAATATGCTTGATTCAAAGGAGCTTTTGAAGGCCAAAATTATTTATTCGCATTCATTTTGAACGAAGATCGTAAGATTTTCGATCTAGCTCGAAGATATTCGAGCCAATCCAAGCTTCGGCCCGAGCAGTGAATCTATCCAGTTGATCTTCAAGCCGATCCTCCCTGTGAGAAACAAGAGCTAAGCCGAGCTCATGCTTAGAGCTCGGATTAGCTTGGGTCGCGGCAACATTACAGACAAGATATGCGCATCCACAAAAACGACCATTTTTTTCATATTTTTTTCTCTTCCAATACAGTTCCTCTAAATGAATCGAGCCGAAACTGATGCACGCAAACCAATGCTTGCCCAACAACTCTGTCGAAAATGTCAACCCAATCAGATATTTAAAAGTTATTCGCATAATCTCAGCATTCTAGAAACCTCAAAATTTTCTTCCAAAGTGATCACCATATCTATTCCTCCACTTCTATTTGTATCAACTATATACTCCAATTTTTATATTTAATTATACTTCTATTTGTATTCCTCCACTTCTACAATTCATACCCAAGCGTGTATTGCCTATAATGACAATGGGCTCCAGACTGGGTTCATCCTCTTTAACCCAGTATTGGGGAATGACAATTGGGCCCATTTTGGCTCAATCTTGGCCCTGTTGTGCTTTTCCATACAATTATAGTGGAAAAAAATGGAGATAATGAATCTTAGTGCGGGCACATTTGAACTTGGCTCCAATTTGGACCAGCGTTAGGCCAAGATTGTGGTGAATTTATATCCCGAGCATGTGTGTACAATCCTCAGCGTGTAAGAAATTTGGTCCCACTCTGGCCCAGTCTTGGGCCCATATTGGCAGGATGGGGCCCATGCTGGCCCGGGGTGGGCCCCATGGTATATACATGCTAGGGATTTTCCAATTTCAGAACAAAAAGGAAGGGGCAGTATTGATTGCCTAGTCTGGGTTCATGCTGGGCCCATGGTGTTACCAATTTTCGGGCAAAGCAATACGGCCAAGCTGGGAACGATGTTATCATCCCAGGGTTGTCCCCACGTTGGGTAGCATGGGCACCCACCCTGGGCGTAGATGGGGCCCGCTGTCAATACACACTTGGGTAGTTGGATTTACTATGGTATCTTAGGAATGGTGGAACATACTAACTCCCGAATGAAATTTACTATAATACACACTGTAAAAAATTTTTATGGGAAATTTCACATACATGTATGTGAAGTAATTAACACATACATTGATAGGAAATTTCCCGTAAATTTTGGGGAAAATCCTGTAAATTTACAGTAAAAATCCCATAAAAACAGCGATTTTAATATATTTTTATGTGAAAATTCCTATACGTCTATGGGAATTCGCTTTTCCCGTACAAATATAGAAAATTTCCTTCACATAGGTATGGGAAAATCCCGAATATTTTTTACAGTGCAGTGAAATTTACTATGGTATAACAATAGAAAACTGATGGAATCCACAAAGTTTTACAGTAAATTTCATTAGAAATCAGTATGTTCCCCCATTTCTCAAATTCCATAGGGAATTCAGCTATAAACCCCTCTCAGTATATTTATATACACACAAAAAAATGTGGTTGCATCACATGAATATTCATTTGAATACATAAAAAAATATGATTGAATTCAAAACTTGTTCATATATCATATTCCAAATAAAGTGATTTGATTCAAATCAATATTTCATTGAGAACAACTGGATATTTATTGGATAGAGAACGAATAAACATTTGTTCGATTTTTCTTCAATACAAGACAATCGTTGCCTCATGAATAGGGAAGCATCTGATATCCGACTGGAACAGAATCGAATATGCGTCCAACACGGTATCAGGTGATCCGAGTGGATGGAACAATTTATTCTACTCGGGTCGATCCGGCTGGAACAGGATCGGATATGCGTCCAACACGGTATCCGGTGATCCGAATGAATGGAACAGATTATTCTGCTCAGGTCGATTCGGCTGGATCACCTGATAACGGATCGGACCTCAATCCAGTATCCGGCCACCGGATCAGAACCGCATATCCAGTGCATCCCTACTCATGAGTCAACTGTACTCAGAACTTTATGTTATTTAAATCATTTGAACACAAGGATGACATGTTTCCAAAATATTCCCAAATATAATCGATTCGGAAAAATTTCACTTCAACTCACCCTTCCAGATAGTACCCCGATTTCTCAAAATCTTTGAGACGCATGTCCGTTGTTTCGACTACCTTTCCAAAACATGTATATGATTCATGATTGTTAAGCTACAAATCATTCATATTCAAAGTTTAACACACGATTGCCCATTGAAAGATCAATGAAAAAAATGATGATAATAAAAAGAATCATCAATGGTGCACGCATACTACATATGATATGCTAAAAGTAAAAGTGGCACCCAAATTGTTGTCAAGCAAAAACAGGAGAGGAACTTTTGAGAGCAAGAATGGAACGTTGGAAATCCCGAGCGAAAGCGATACACCTCCCATGTGTGTATTAACGGCGGGTCCCATCTACGCCCAGGGTGGGTGCCCATGCTACCCAACGTGGGGCCAACCCTGGGATGATAACATCGTTCCCAGCTTGGCCGTATTGCTTTGCCCGAGAATTGGTAACACCACGGGCCCAGCATAAACCCAGACTAGGCAATCAATACAGCCCCTTCCTTTTTGTTTTGAAATTGGAAAATTGCTTTGAATTCTACCCCAGCGGGCATGGATTTCAGCCTCAGTTTGGCCCAGTCTTGGGCCCAGTCTTGAGCCCGATCCTGCCTATATGGGCCCAAGACTGGACCAAATTGGGGCCAAAATTCATACACGCTGAGGACTGTACACACATGCTCGGGACATGAATTCACCCCAATCTTGGCCGAACGCTGGGCCAAATTGGGGCCCAGTTCAAATGTGCCCGCACTAAGATTCATTATTTCCATTTTCTACCAACCATCATTGTATGGGAAAACACAACAGGGCCAAGATTGAGCCAACTTGGGCCCCATCGTCATTCCCCAAGACTGGGTTAAAGAGGATGGACCCAGCCTGGAACCCATTGTCATTAAAGGCAATACATCCCGTACAGCACAACCACCGATTCTCCACCCAGGACTTCGGTGGACTGGAGGTGGAGAATCAGTGGAGAAATGAGAGCCGTGAAAATGAGGAAGAAATAAGGGAGAGTCCCTGTTGAAGCAACGGAGAGGCGACGTGGATTTGTCCGCCCCCTTTATTTTCAATAGAATTCATATCCGTCGATTTACACAACCAAATTTCAATGAGTGAGTCCAATAATATAAATTTCATTGGAAATAAAGGGGGTGGACAAATTCACGTCGCTTCTCCGTTGCCTCAACGGACACTCTCCCTTATTTCTCTCTTATTTCCACGGCTCTCATTCCTCCACTGATTCTCCACCTCCAGTCCACCGAAGTCCTGGGTGGAGAATCGGTGGTTGTGCTGTACGGGAAGCTTGGGCTATAATTCTGAAGAAAAGAGCAACCACAGAAATCTCCAGGCGAAAATGAAACACTCGAAGAGCTCGAGCAAAAACGAACCAAAGCACAACCCCATTTTGTATTTATGCGCAGGTTCGTTTTTGCTCGAGCTCTTCGAGTGTTTCATTTTCGCCTGGGGATTTCTGTGGTTGCTCTTTTTTTCGGAATTAAAGGTGTATCGCTTTCGCCCGGAATTTTCGACGTTCCATTCTTGCTCTCAAAAGTTCCTGTCCTGTTTTTGCTTGACAGCAATTTGGGTGCCACTGTCGCTCTCAGCGTATCATATATGATCAAACTGATGCATATGTGACCCCCCGTATAATTTGAATTCGTCTCACATATGGCGTCATATATCCCATACATGCGTCATGTTTGGTTCTTATATGAATCGAATACTCATACACGCAGGAAAAAGTGAACCAAAAAATTACTACATTTTACAATAAAATAGGGACAAAATCAAATTGTTTAGATTATGTATTACACAGAGAAAAGATTGTTCGATGAATTTGAATATTACTGAACTTTCAGCGATCTTTCATGAAACTTCAAGAAACATTACTGAAATTTTGCTTTTCATTACTGAATTTTCTCCAACCGTTATCATATAATACAATATTTATGCCCGAATTCGCGAGATGTCATTCAATTCCTAAACGGTTCAGCAATGTTTCTTGAAGTTTCATGAAAGATCGCTGAAAGTTCAGTAATATTCAGATCAATCGGACAAATATAGTACTGTTTACTGAACTTCCGAATGCCTCTTTTCTCAGTGTATGTTTTGTCTTTAAAATGACCATACTTTAACGAATAACAGGATTCCGCCACTCTCCACTAGAAAGTACAGTAATTTTAATCACAAAATATATTACTGTCTCTCTACTTTACTGTAAAGCGTGGTAATGTTTTAGGTAACTTTTCTCTGCATGTACTTCAACGTTGGAAAATCAATTGTTTTTCGCATGATGTAGAAATTTGAACGGATTTCTAACACTGCTAGTTGGTGCATTATGTGAAAAACCATTCATTTTCCAAAGTTAAAGTAATGAATACAGACATGTTTTTTTGGGAACTCAAAGCGTAGAGGACACTGCAAATTTGACATAAATTTCATTGTAATGATGTATGTAGAAAGCAGTAGGAATCTGAATTGTTTATAAAATTGTTATTAAAACAGGGTTATTTTTTATAATAAACTGCACTTATTTCTTCATTCCAAAATTTGTTGTTCACGTGGTCTGACTCTAATTGCCGTAAACAGTCCAACTTTGCAAAATAGTGCAGTTTCATATCCACGAAACCCCATATTTCGGAAACATATTTATCGTTAGTGGCGATCTTGAGAAAATTACTTCAAATTTTGTCAGTATAAGGTGATATTATCTCTCAATTCATATTGGTAGGAAGCGAACCACGGCATCGAGCAGGAAGGTTTCTACATTAAGCAACAACGCCTGCGGTACAAATTTGGATGGGGTCAGTTACGTTTACTGACCGCATAGATGACTTTCAATTATTTAGATACTTACAAATCCCGAAATGTCCCCAAGTTATTGGAAAACATTTTGTGTTCACTATCCGTAACTGTTCCCAAGCTCATGGGTGCGGAAACAAATTTGAAATGCACGGAAACAGTTTTCTTTCACTTGTTCAGAAATTACCCGAATTTTCAATGTGGTTCAGATAACATGTAAGTAAACCTAAACTCTTTCCATTTGAATTGGGGAAGTTAGCGGAATCCACTGTAATGCGGAAAAGAATCCTAAGTGATTTGAAACACTTTACGTGGGTCAAATCACGAGTTCGGAAGTAGTTGGAACAGTTCTTAAGTAATTTTAAAACCTTTATTTCAAAAATATTTAGATTTGTTTAGATATTTTAACCAGAGCTTCGATAATGATGAAATGGTTGGAATGGTTCGGCATTTTTCTCAAGTCAACGGAAGTATTAACAAAAATTGACGAATTTTATTGGAGTCTCCCAATTACTCTGACGAGATTCTCCTCTAGACGTATAATTCATAATTTTTGTTATGGTATAAGTATGATTTAACTAATTAAGAGGATATTTGATACATTCATTTCTTCACATTGTACCTATTTCATGCTGATTCAGAATGAAATAGGTACAAGGTGAAGAATCAATTCCAAATTCTAACTTTTGTGGACCATATATAGAGAATGCTTTTTGATGAAATCCTTGAGCATGAAGAAGTA
This sequence comes from Gonatopus flavifemur, assembly GCA_018340375.1. NCBI lineage: Eukaryota > Metazoa > Arthropoda > Insecta > Hymenoptera > Dryinidae > Gonatopus > Gonatopus flavifemur. The sequence continues at coordinate 607,888 of JAFFJZ010000011.1, forward strand.
CTGCAAACGGACATTCTGTAGCAGTAAGTAAGCATGTGACGTTGATAAAGCGATGGTTTAATTTACGAGTTTCTCACTCGATGGATTGTAATGATAACAGTAACAATTCTGCAGAATAAGAGCTTTTGTGTACTATTATAAGGTAATTGTGTTCCGTCTGGTTACATTATATTATGAGAAGGAAGTAGGCATTCTCGTTTGTGAATCATGATTTTCTTTGCCGTTCATTTCGTTGCAGGTGACTTTGACATTAATTATAGCCAACAGATATTACATGAAAAAAGTGAAAAAAGATATTTAGACACGAGAAATAGGATGAGGGTAATACAATGTTGCGGAAATTGGCTTCAACAATTGTGAAGTTTTACTATAATTATTAACAAGTTCTGGCGGAAAGATCATTAATGTTATCTTATAATATACACTTTCTGATACTTGGAAAGAGGGGAAAAATCTTGTTAATCAGTTTGATGCACTTTAGCGAACACACGCATAAGAAAAAGAGATCACATTTGTACGCAAATTTTTTTTCAAACACTCTACACTTCAATTCGATTCTTTGCACATTGCATAGTTTCTCATACGTCTAATTAATATTCTTCCATGATAGTTTTGAAGAATAATGAAATCTGATTATATTCAGGTGTCCCAACAAACTCTGCTTCAGTTATGCAAATGTAGTTTGTAACAGAAGAATTGTTCATTCTTTGTAATAATCTTTGCACCTGTTCCTGTGTGAGTTATGCATAGCATGTGTGTTTGCATTCACACTCACTGAGATTTTAGACATTAGACTTCGGAAGCTTCAAGTTTTTCTCTTTTCTCTTTTTGAGAAGCTATGAGGAGAGATCATTCGGGGCCACTTCGAAGGCTGTACGATTTGCATATTCAATCTCCACCTTCAATAGACATACCCAATGTCAATGTGTTTCTGGGACGTTTATGAAACGCTCAAAATATTACGTTTTGTAAGCATTCCATAAACGTTCCAGTGGTATATGACATTATCTAAGATTGCTGATATTAGATATTCAGCGAATTTCACTCATAAGATATGAAGATTGAGCGCCTTAAGTACAAACGCGGATGGGTTCGGGTAAAAATATGGAAATGGATACAAAAATAGGATCGAGACGGATAAAATTGGATTGCTTTTCCATCTGTTTCAATCCTATTTTTATATCCATCTTCAAATTTTTATCCAAATCCATCCGGATCTATCCTCATTTTTTACCAGGGCGTGTATCCGTATCATGATTGCAGGAAATGATAGTTGTATGGACATCAATTCAACTTAGATTCATCAATTTCCATCGACCTATTCTGAACAAAAAAAAATCATTGAATGTTCATGCATTACACTGTAAAAAATAATCGGAATTTTCCTGTGCACATCAACCGGAAAATTCCAATCACTGATTAGGTAATCAATTTCCGGTACATTTATATGAAATTTCCCATACACGGAAAAAAGAAAACAGCAATGGTTACTGTGAATCACAAAAATACATTGAAACTCAAATTCATTCTATGCAGTACTGCGTTTCCCAATCCTCAACACTGTCCAGTCAGCGTTGACGCATTTCATTACAATACCCATCACTGTGATCGCGCTAATCCTCAATATCCAAGCGTGTTTTCATTTGTTTTTCAACCGATCGCTGTCATTCACAGTAACCAGTAGTGTTTTCTTTTTTCCGTGTACATTTATCTGAACATTCCAAACTTTATGGGATTTTCCCTAACATTTCACAGTAAATTTCCTAACAAGTTGGGAAAATTCCTAACGCATGTATGTGTTGATTACTTCACATAAATATATAGAAATTTTTCGATGAAATTTCTTACAGTGTACTTGAGAAAAGTATTTAGTTGTGCAATGAATTGAAAACATAATATAAATTCTTGAGGTATTTTTGGTTAACATCCCTGGTGGAAAGCGTTACATGGTTTCTGGTCAGTTTCTGGCTAGTAGCCAGAAACTGGGTGTGTCTGGTCGGTCACTGGCTAGTTACCGACTAGTAGCTGGCCAGTGGCCAGCTAAACTGGGCAAATTTCTACCAGGGATTGGATTCACAAAATCCGTACAATTCGACAGGTTTGTAATTTCATACTGAAAAATTGCAAGCATTTGAATGTTACGTTTTAGTTATTACATATTGTGATTAGACCCTCAGCGGTATGAATAATATACTAAGCTAAACTGCCTATTGCACTCGTAATATACTCTCTGATAGTATTTTTTGAATTAGAATCTTTTTTTCTTATGCGAATAAGTCAATTGATAGCTGGATAGTTTTTAATCTCATTCTATTTTGATTCAGAATCCGTCGAGTTGTCTGTGTGTCTGATTGTGTTGAAGAGTTGTCTGTGTGTGTGAATTCATTCGGATTTATACGAGCCCTTTGTGCCATTACAAGATGAGGCCATTTGAATTTTTATTAAAATCGGACAACCTTTCTTTCTATTTTCTCTTTGAACCGTATGAATCTCGGTAGTAATTTTATCATCTGTATACATATACAGGGTGATTCGAGTCGGGTATATCATATTTTGAGGACATATTCTGCAGCAAAAATGCAATAATTTCTGGTATGGAAAAAATTTTGTTGACGCTTTGTTTTAGGCTATACACTTGAACGTTGAAACCGTTCGCTAATTTAGAAAACGGTGGATCTCTGGAACAAAATTAAACTACCCAAGTAGCGCCAGAATGTCCTATGGACGTTCTTAGAATATTTGAAATATGTTCTATGTACATTCCAAAAGACCGTTTCATAGGTGCTATGCACATTCATCGGAAGTATGTAATCGAATGTACGACGGTACGTCAATCAAACGTCGATTGAATGAATATCGTACATTTCGAATGAACTATGTACGTTCCAAGTATATTTAAAACAGTCTCATTCGAATATTCCATGAACTGTCATCTTATGTTCTTCGTATATCATTCGTACATTCTACGAACGTTTCTATTTTGTATATAATTTGAACTTCTGTTGCTGCTTGGGTATCCTGTAATTTTTCAATTCACAGTTATCACGATTTGAAATTTTTTGGCGTTCAATTAGCCGATCAGAATTTCTCAATTTCGAATTATTATAGCTCCGAAACAAGGAATACAATAATATCCCTGGTATATTAAATGTCCATGTGAAGAAATATACCTAAAATATTGATAAGTATAGCTTCTATGCAAAAATTCCCAATGTATAATATTTGAGCACATGTTAACATCGATAAGCATTACAAAATATTCTTCTCAAGAACTCGTGAATCTTAATTCACAATGTATGCGAAAATCACAAAAAAACGAATATTTCAGGTACGTTTATTTGCATAAACATATGATGTCCCAGGGATATCCTAAAAAGATTATAAAATGTTGGCGTTAACAGGTACGAGTTCTGGAGATTCTCGAAGATCCCAATCACGAATCTGAGGTCTATATTGAGAAATTCAACATGGTGGATCCAATTGAGCGGACGTCAATTGAGATTCTATAAATTTTTATGACGCTAGATGTGCATCTCAAGTCAACCGACAACTGGATGGGTGGGCTCATAGTAACTTACTCAAATTTACTGAAGATCTCTTAAAAATACCGGTCCATGCTAGATAAGCCTCACCGCGCTTGGTACCTATATTCCTATGTCTAGTCTAATATTCAATCCAAACACGGTGCATGCACTGCGCTCTAGCCCTAGTGTAGTGAAATTGAATCAGCTAATGAATTTCAGCGAGTGAAGCAGTCATCGGCCAAGGGCTTGAAATCTTTATGTCTGATTTTACCGTCATTGTTTCCAATTGTGATTTAAATGTCGAGGTGATCTTAAATTTGCGGATAAGAAACCTTATACGGAGTTCCATATTATCACGCGCATATAAGAATTCTTCTACGAATCACATGTGGTATACTACACGGGAGAAAAAAGTGGACCCAACTACATATATACACGGAAAAAAGAAAATGGATAAATTTACCGTGTAGGGAGATAACGCGTCGCTTCAAGGCTTTAAATGAAAATCTTCACAAAATATATTATCAAATGAGAGAAAAATCTATTCTTGTCTCATCATGTGAATTATTTTACAATATATTTTGCAAGAATTTCCATTTACAGACTCGCAGCGGCGCGTTGTCATCCTGCGGGGTGAATTCCTCTATTTTGTTTTTCCCGTGTAATTGGATATAGCAAAGTACAGTATGTAATGGAGTCGACAGAAAATTCAATAGAATGAAGTCTATCGAATATTCTGTAATATATAAATACACTTTAGTTGGGACAAAATCAAAAATTTTCAAAACTAATAAACAATTACTTTGTTTACACTAGAGTGTACTATCACACACTGAAATTTCAAGTTAGATAAAGTACTTCCTTGCAAGTGCGTTACCATTCGAAATTTTGAGCACGGAATACTGTTAGTGCCATCTGAGATGAAACAGCGAGAACTTATTCAAGGTCCTAATATTATAAAATGATTGATATCATAAGAGAAAAATCTATATTCATCTTATAGTGTTAATTATTTGATTATTTATTGAGTAGAAATTTTTATTCAAAGACCCAAAGCGACGTGTGTGATCATGCATGGTAAATTTATCCATTTTATTTCTCTCGTGTTCACTTACATGTGTGGGAAATTCTTTGAGAAATTTTGAATTTGGGAATTGAATACGGGTCTTCGGGATTGGAAGCCGTCGCTCTATCACTTAAACCACTGCCGATCGCTTAAATACATGAATTTTTTTACTTATATCAACTCACGCTCATTCTTGACACCTAAATATCTGGATCACTAAGCTGCGGTAGGACACAAACCAAAAATTTCGTCATGTCCCACAGATTGATTGTTTTTGTAAGGTTTGGGAATTAAAAATTTCCAAAGTCGGATAAATATCCTATTCACTTTCACCATCGGATTACAACACGCCAGGCTTGGAAAAAAATTTGTTCTGAACTTTCGGAAAAGTTTAGGAAAAATCTTAATTTTCATGCCTTACAATTAGTGATAGTTTGGTGTGTTGAAAGCTTTCCAAAGTGCAGGTATTTGAGAAAAACGAGATTTACCGGGAATAAAAACTTTGACCCTTATCTTATTTATTTCATCGAAGAATTGACCAATCATTCTTCTAAAAATATTCAGGAAGTCATTGCGAATTGAATATAAAATAGCCCACATTTGGCAAATGATCATGCCACATATGAATCATATATGTTTTTGACCTTTCCCAGCAAGCATACTACATATGTTGTGCACGATACCATATACGCTCCAGTAAAAAGGATTATATATGCCCCATATACAATTATTGGATTTTATATAAGTATCATTGGAATTCATATATAGCCATATGTACTTATATATGTGAGTATATATGAAAAGTTATTTTCACTATATATAATCACTTTCAATTTTATATGTAGCTCCATATATAACTACACCGAGAAAAAAAGCATGCTCCAAACGCAAGGGAGCCCTTCACGCTTCTGACGCACGGAGAAAAAGGAATTCTCTGTGGCAGCGAAATCTACTTTTGCTGGGTTCCTTTTGCCAGAGCAGCAAATTTTTTGCTGTGACAGCAAACTGATTGCTGTTCCAGCAATCTTGTTAGCTGCGACAGCGAATTTTTAGCTGTGGCAGCAAAAAATGTTTGCTATTCTATATATAATACCTCGATTTGCTGCGTCAGCAAATTTTTTCTCTCCGTGCGCTGTTGTTTTAACGTGCTTTCAACGCATGGCAACATGCTTAGAAGTCATGGGACTTATACTCAAAAAGCATGGGCTGATGCGTTGAACGCACGTTATAACAAATGCGTTAGAAGCATGAAGTGCTTCCTTGCGTTCAGAGCATGCTTTTTCTCTCGGTGTATATATGAATTCCAATAATACTTATATAAGGACCGATAATTATATATAGGGGATGTATAACCACCTTTTTTTACTAGGGTGATGAGTCTTCACCTCCATATACGGGCTATATATGCTTCGTATATGGGTCATATATGGTTATGTATGCCTTTTATATGACTCATACATGTTCCGTTGGAATCATACATGAGGCATATGTGGGTCATATATGATTCAGTTCCACTAGGGATATCTTCGTTTAAAGCAAGCACTATTTGTAGAAGAAGAATTTTAAACTAATCGTTGACCGTGTAGAATTCTTTATTGACTGCATACACTGAGAGAAAGTATTAGTTGCCATTATCTGAAAAAATTAGTAAAATAACGTCTCAACTATTTTTTTTCAGTATCACTCACTAATTTTTAAGGTACGATGTAACCGAAGGTTGGGATCGAAATTACTTGATTTTGAATAAAAACGACTATTTTTCACAACTACTTTTTAATAGTAAGCTACATTATAATAGGATAATTTGTAAATTCTGGTTAAAATGGCTTGTAAATGTGTACAAAATAATAACCTGGATAACAATCTACGAAAATCATATGACAAAAGTTGAAAAAATGATACTAGGGTTCATTTTCGTCTTTTTCTTGAACATTTCATCCACTTTTATCGCAATGTCGACCAGGGAAACTATATCGTTTGATTCCAATTTATAACCTATATCAATACTTGTTACTACACTGAAAAAAAAGTCTAGTGCTTACGAAGACGCTATATGGTTGAGACAATTATTCGAAAGAAATAAAAAACGGTAACGCTGTGACAATTGTAATATAGTTGGTAGAGCGATCTAGTATCCGCCCTACAACGATACGCATCTTTTCTCCATCCACACGGCTCGTTGTATTAAATATGCTCTCCGCTGCCACAGCAATGTGTTGCGAATAGCATACAGTTTCGTGGTAAGAACAATAATTTTTTTCTCAGTGTACATTTGTACATATAAAAGTGAATGCCTTGTGAAGATACCACTCCCATTGTAGAGAAAAATACGCATTCAAAATCCATTCAGCCTTTAGACCCCCGACAATCTAAATTGCACAATTTAAAGTAGCAATTTTGACAACTTTGACTCACACGTCCTATACGTTTGGAAGGAAGGGAAGTGTCCAAAGACAATTGAATAAGAAAACAAGCTTGATTATATTGACTATAATTTCTTCCCTGGTAGAAATTTTCGCCAGTCAATACCAGATGATTTTTTGTTGAATTAAGAATGAGGAGTCGAAATTTCCCTGGAAATATTGAGAATGTTACATTCAGATTCATTATACTATACATTACATCATTTAGTACATCAACGTGAAAACATAAATAACCGCAGTTACCCAGGTGAAAATTGACGATTGGCACTAGGATGGCGCAACACTGACAAAGATTGGCCGAGCCTTGGCGGTTAGCAAGGTGCAAGCTTGAAATGATAACATCGTTACAGGCTCCATTGATGTATTCTGCCAATCACGGACCAACATTGGTACGATTATGGCAGTCAAATCAGCCATCATTGGCAACCCTTGAAAAAATTTGTCGCTCGATCTAAATCCAAGATTGGATCATGCTTGTACTCATTACGAACTAAGACTGATAGACGAATTTTTTTATGGTCTGCCAATGGTCAGATGTTTTATGCATTTGAAGGAGGTACCATGATTTATTACACATAAATGATGTTGACTGCTAAATTTGAGTCAATACTATAATAGTACTGAGTCAATATTCGGCCAAAATTGATTCAACGTTGCGACAATCCCGCGCCAACGTTGAGCCAATGTTGTGCCGATGTTCAACTCTATGTTGAACGATTGCAAAAATATAATAAAAATTCAGAGTCATATATTCCCGACATCGATTGCTTCCCCTCCACACGTGTTAAGAAGTACAGCCCGAACCTGAAATATTTTATACAACCAGGGCCAGAGAATCTCTGTATACATTGAAACAAAGAAACTTATTTGATTAATCCAATACAAGATGTGTTTATAAGTTTAATATAACTCAATGATTACTGGTTACCTTACAAATCAGTTACAACAAGTATAATTCAAATTCTGATATTCACGAGTCCATGGGTCTGCACAGCTAAAATCTCTCTGTCGATGAAGGACCTATGATGAAGAAAACAATTTTCGAATCAGAAGGTTATATGATGCTTATGTATCAACTGCATAGTTCGTTGAGCGCTTGCGAGAAACGAACCGAGCGTTGAAAACAATACCGAAGGGTGGCGCTTTGACATTGGACGCGGGAATTTTTGTATGGAGACGTATAATTGAGGATCGTGGCTAGCCTGAGCCAAGCTTTGACCAGGCTTGGCACTGCATTGGGTACTCATTTCTTCTGAACGTTGTCAACGTTTGGATTAATATTCAGCCGTGCTATGAAATTGTTCGTATGAAGTCAATTTCTTTTGTCCAAACGATATTAGGACAACGATGAACCATGATTGGCACAATCTTGAGCCAATGATGGATTGATCATTGGAAATTATGATTCCCAACATTGGTGCAACATTGTGTCACTTGTCAGTCAACATTGGCTCGATATAGATTTCCAAGCCTTGGATGTCAGCATTGCGCCTATCTATTTTCCATCGTCAGTATTGGCGCAAGCAAGAAATTTTCACGTGGGTAATGAGGCACTTACGAGTTTATCTCTTCTACTCATGAGGCACTAGTGAGGAAAACTCACAAGGTACTCACTAGAATGTAACACTCCAACTACCTATATTCCATTTATCAAAAGTAGTGAAACATTCATCATTATCTAACGAGGAACTTATTGGAAACTAACATGGCACTTGTGAGAATAATTCGGGTAGAAATAAAAACTCATTAACGAGTTTTTAATTGATTCAGATATGTTCTTAGTTTGAACAAATTTGCTTCAACTCAGAGAATTTTGTTTTCTGGTAGTAACATTGTTTTCTTGCATCAAAAGAACACTATCTGGAAAGGATTCTATTTTCAGAATAAAGAGACATGTTTTTCAATTTGATTAATTATTTTGTTTAGCGTGCATGCATGAAACATTTTTTCAACAGTCGTCCAGAAAAATCAATTGATCCAAATATGAATCTAATAAATATTTGCCGAATCTAATGAATAATATTGATCTAATAAATAAAACTGCTTATTAATGGTTTTAGTTGATAATGTATAAATCTAATCTTAGTAATGTTCGGGTTAACCTTGCAAGAAATTCACAAGTTTTATGTTTTATCCAAACATCGCTAGTCAGATAAGATTTACAAGTAATTCATTAGTCGCTCACTAGTTTTATTCTAATAAGTTTTTCCCTGCCAATAACTCATGAGTCATGAGGAAGAACTTGTAATATTTCTACTAGGGGTAGTTGAATCATTCAAATTTTTAGTAGCTGTCATTGAAAATATTTAGTTGAGACGTTTCAGTTACAGTCACTATAAGAATTTCTCTCAGTGTAGAAAAATTCTTGCTTCAAACGTTTTTCATGAATTTCTGAACATCGCTTTAATAACAATAGCATATACCGTATGAATTTCGACCGAAACAGTTTTGAAAGGAACATTCATGGATTCTTGGAACCCGGTGCATGGGTAATTCTTTTTTAATATCAGGAGTGAATCTTTGCTAGAGAAGAACGTTTGAAAAGGATCAATCAGAATTGAAATTCAATCCATTCAAATGCATCTTGAGTTTTCCAATTCATCTCAATTCTTCCAACTCGTTTACGGATTGTGATTCATCCTTTTCAATTCACAATGAATGCCAACGAAATTCATGTAAAATATGTACTTTCATATTAATTAGCTTTAATTTATTCCGATTGAGCACGACATCGAATCCGTATGAATTCACTATTATCAATTAATATGGAGTAACAGTACTGGTTTCAATCGTTCTGAATTTTCAAGGTAGAATGATTTCAATTTTTCCCAATTCAAAAAGTCACTGTAAAAAGTTCGACTTCATGTAGCGGTATTTTACGTCGAAAATTGATTTACATGTATTCTTTTCTATTATGTCGGCATTTGTTTTTGGCCCCGACTCTGAGTTAAAATACGGCTGATTTTGGCTGTTTCACAAAACGAACTGATATTTAGGATGAATGAAAGTTTTACTTTTTCCTGTGATCTCATTTTTACTCAAGTCCAGACGAATCGGTGTTTTAAAAAAAATCGTTTTCTATTTAATCTGGTGCATAGTGACTCAGAGTGTGAATTGAAATTCAAACTCTTCGATCAGCAACAGAGTAACTACCCACACTGAAAAAGTACATTGGGTAGTACGTGGTATAAGGCTCAAAATGCAACTATGATTCATAGTGGTAAGTGGATGCGGTGAAGTAGAGATAACAAGTTTCTTCCATAATAGTTTGTACATAGACTGTTGCTACTATATGAGATATTTGCACTATGGTACAGGCGAGCTGTATTACGAGATATAATAAACCTACCACTCTATATATTGTATATAAGTAAGCTCCCAAAACAAATATACATAATTTCTGCTACGTAGAACTCCTACACTATTAGAAATTCGACCTCCCGTAACCTTTTTCTGGTGTGTATATGCGTCCATCAATTCTGTGTTAGAATTTTATTTTCTATTTGTGTTGATTTCACACAGATTTGTGTTATATTTTAGAAATTAACATCAATTGGAGAATAATTATCACACAATCCCGGTGGATATATAAGTCCATCAATTCGGTATTAGTTTTCTTTACTAGTGTATGAGAAAATATCTTGGTATTGGAAATAACTTGAAAATTTTGAGAGAACGCAGTGCGAGGGAGAACAGGATCCAATGATTCTTGCGCAAACTTTTGAAGTAGAAGTTTTCTATTGTTATTTAGACAATTCTGTCAGAAGAAAATCTTTAGGAATATAATGAAGAATGGAAAGAATGATCCTGAGGAAAGTAATGCAATTGAATGTCAGATATCCAACACTTATCTTCAATTTTTTTATATCATCTGGATCATCAGTGATCCAAATTACTTCAGAAAATTTCATTCCTTGAGAACGATTTCCTTATATTATATAAGGAAACGGAAGTATTGTGATACGGTAAAAAATCCATTATGTAGAGAAGGGTATTTCGCTCTTGCCAACACTGTGAAAAATTTCTATATATTTATAGTATATAAAGTAATTAACACATACATGCGTTAGGAATTTTCCGGAATTGTCCGGAAATTTATTGTGAAATGTTGGGAAAAATCTCATAAAGTTTAGAAGTTTCAGATAAATTTTTGAGAAATTTCATATAAATATACTGGAAATTGATTTCCCGATCAGTGATTGGAATTTTCCGGTTGATGTGCACATGAAAATTCCGATGATTTTTTTACAGTGAAACGCTCCAGAACGTTGAAGAAACGCGATCCCCAGGAATGTCTCTTCGAGGGATGCACCGATTCGTAGGAATGTTTTCGCAATTCGTTCGTCTTATTGAGGACTTGAGGCCTATTGATTTTCGAACGGATCGGATAACGCGTTACGAAAATATTGCGGAATATTGTTTGAAAGATTGTGATTTAGCAACCGCGCATATCTCCGCTTCCTATTATCCGATTGCTATGAAACTTAAGTCACCTTCTAGTTACGTTCCGATAGTGGTCTCGTGTGAGTTTCATCCAGATTGCTTGAAACTTGTAGGAATTTTTTTTGCAATCAGCATTATTTTACAATATTTTGAAAGCGTGCCCTCCTTATGTCCGCATCTTACGGATGTCATGGAATTTCTAGCATATTCAATCTACGAGTTTTTAGTTGTCATCAGTTGTAAACGTTTGAATTTCGCTGAAACTCATATGGAATAACCGTGATTATACGTGAAATAATATTCCACATATAGATGTGACAACAATTTGCTTAAAATCCATAATATTTGACAATATTTGAATCCTCAAAAGTTTCAGAATTCTTTTCTCATGAGAATGTGAGAAACATGAAAGTAATGTATGGTTCTCCATACCGATTTCTTCATTTATGTTTACTGGAAATGATTTAAATCAGGTTATCGATCAATGTTTGACCTTCAAGGTGCATCAAACGGTGTAGGATAAATTTGGATGAGATGACACACTTTTCCACTTCAGTACAGCTTGAAATAATGAATGAAATCTCTTCCACTCAAGGACAATACGAAGATTCGCTTAAAATCTTCATATCTCCTTTGAGTGAACGAGGTTTTATCTATTATTCCATGCTGTAGCGAAGTAGGAGAGCACGTCATCTTACTCTGATTTACTCCAACTTTCATCTTTTCCTGATTTCATTCGATGATGAAGTACCGTTCTACATTAGAAAAGGATAGGCAATGTCAACTCTGGAGTTCTCATAAAAAAGTTTTTGATTTTATTGTCCGAATTTGAAATAATTATCTAACACAAAATGGATGGAATATTTTTTAGATATACTAAATATCTGGTTGTTCACTGAGCTGATTCTATAAAATTTTACAGTTACTTCTTCATTCCAGCAAGATTGATGACAAATGACTGGGTTGGCCTCGTTGCGAAGAAATCAATACGACAGAAAAAATAGAGATTGGTGTATCCTAAACGCACACCAACTGATTCGATGGAAACTTCTATAAATTATGCGACGTTTCACCTTGAAAATTGAATTCCTCTTTGCAAGACCTTGAAGTCATGGACTCCCATTTCTCACCTGCATTTTGTTTTGCTCAGCATAGTATTGTCCAACCATTCCGATAACGGTAAAATGGTTGAACCTTACCCCTTTTTTTATACTCAGGCATCATAAAAAAGGGTGCGCTTGGAGTTCAAACAATCCAGTTACTCAAGGTATACATTAGATGTTTCAAAGGAATGCAGGAATATTATCGTACATATTTTTTATATAATGAGACAGTATCATTAATTTTACAGCTTTATTACTTTATTGGTTTAGTATTTCATGTTATTTCATTCCATATTTTATTTTATAAGAGTACAATAAACCACAGAAAAATGTGATCATAAAAACACATATATCCTATAGGAAAATCTGTTCATTTCATGATAAACTGCTTCAATGTAATTTACTGCGTTGCATTACTAAATCATCTCAGTCGATTGATTACACACAGCTGAAATTTCTATGTTGCCAACTGTCCATTCAGAACTTGGTTTGAAAATCGACTTCCGAAATTGTAAAATAAACAGAGTTTTAGTGTTCACATTTTTGTGTTGACTTGACACAGTTTGTGCATTCATCATAAATTGCAAGTGGACCGATTCTTACACAACACAAATGTCTCCAAAATATCTCTGGATATCACATTTATATTATTGAGATATTGTCATATTGTAGCAATATTCTGAGACATTATTCTTATGGGTATACATTACGCTGTATGGGTTGGCACAAACATGTTTCTCAAAAATACTCAAAATCTCACATTGTGCTTTGTTCCCTCTAACTAATTTTTGAGAATAAAAAAATAAATTTCCATCTGCAAATCTTATTTGATAGACTTGGTATAATAGTGAAATGGACTAAGTTGGTAGAAACTCAAGACCAAAAAGTAAATAAAAATATGTTTTATGATAAAATGGATATAAAAGAGAAATATCAGCTCAACACTGTTTAAACTATCAAAAACCAATGAAAGATATAAGTATCAGTGTTGTATACGTTTTTCAAACCCTGGATCTCAAAAGGTCAATGCCTTATGAGAAATGATTGGGGCATTGCCAGTTACATTGAAATGAAGATGTAATTTTCAACTGAGAATCAAAATAAAATTCCACTGAAGATTAGAAAATCACCGGAATTGTGAAATTTTATCTAGAAAAATGAAAAAGGCACAAGCAAGGAAATAAATATGTATTTATATAGGGACGCACCGAATATCCGGTCGGATCGGAACCGGATTTGCATCCGATCCGGTATGCGGTGATCCGAATAGGTAGGAAAATCATTCTGGATAGATCGGTCCGGCAGGCTCAGATCCGGACGGACCCCTGATACCGGATCAGACGCATATGTGGCATTCGGCCACCTGATCAGAACCGGATATCAGGTGCATCCCTAATTTATATGTATGTATTCAATGATTCTGGACAAAGTTCCATGTTTCATTTCATAATTTATGAGATTTTATCTTGACGATTAATACAATTCTCCGAAGCATGTATGCTCATGCGAGTATTGACAAGACTGAAAAAAACCCGAACTTGTCTCCGGGGTTAGACCATATTGCAGAAACAAATTTTGATTGAAAACAATTGGGCCAGTATCGTCCCATAATTGCCCCATTGTTTCCAATGATCAGTCGATTGTGGTACATTTGTATCATTCTAGGAACGGCAATTGCATTTGGTACCGTACATTCCGAATGTACTATGTACGTTCTAAGTATATTTGAAACAGTCTCATTCGAACATTCCATGAACTTTCATCATATGTTCTTCGAATTTCATTCGTAAATTTTACGAACGTTTCTATTTCACATATACTTTGAACTTCTGCTCCTGCTTGAGTATAACCGTCTATTTGATTCACATAAATTATTTTTGTTTCGAATAATATATTGTTGATACTCATAAATATTTCTTTGGTACAGAACAAATAACCATTTATTTGGCTGGGAGAATTTTTTGTCGGTGTAGTGATAATACAAGTTTCTTTCTCAGGCTTGGCACATTTGTTCTATTGTTTCCACATGATTGCCGATTATGAGGAAGCAACTGATAAATTGAAATATGAGTCAATTACTTCGTTCATCACAATATTTGTGATCAAAGAAGCATGATTGATGCATGATAAATTAAATGGACCAGGCGTGACAAAACTATTAACCCAAGCTAGATCTGATCTTATCATTCCCAAGCCTGGACTAAGCTTCGTGAATTGGTCAAGACAAATCTCGGTGGGCATGGACCAGGTTTGGTCTGTGATTGGGTTAATGGTTCACACACACATGGCTCGGTATGGGATCGATATCGCGGTGTTTATTGCGCGGTATTGGAAATCATTACTATGGGCGCATACCCAATCAGTTTTCATGCCGTCATCTGATAAATTCCCGCGGTTACAGTATGAGCATATAAATATCACCAACAAGTGAGGAGAAAATAAATTAATCTATCATAAACCGGTGACTGGCTTCATTATGATTCCAAAGGACGAAGAAAAAGAATTTTGCGGTTTCGAAATGATAACATCCCACCGAACACAGTTTGTTACGGCATCATAACTACAATGTGACTTGAGATCACGCGCAATATCACCTGTTCGTTGCATGCTATGGACTGGTAACGTGTAAATTCAAACTCATCGGAAGTTGCTATAATGTAACCACAATATGCCATATCTTATTTCAGCAAAATCGTGGTACCATCTATCTGTTATAAGTTGCAGTATTGAACCCAATAAAATTTTTCAACGCCAGTTCCAAGGTCAAACACACACATACACATCTGCATATATATGCACGCGGACTTGAATTTGAGGTAAAAAAAGTTCTATAATAGATATTTTCCAAAATGAAAAGGTCATAAAAATTGCATGTAACAACCATGTAACCAACACAGAGAATGTTATGTCATAATGGCGGTGTGATTACTCTTCATGAGTGTGAAAATATACGTTACCACTCCCTTGCATGTAACGAGAAGGTTACATTGCACGTAATATTCAAGTTATATTATAATTATGATACGGTGACAATCTGTGTTGAGTGGGATCCTTTCACTCTGCGTCAATTTTTTTTTTTCAAAAAGGAAACCCACATTCGCAAAACAGCGGGGAAAGTTTAGTTCAAGACTGACGGTCGCAGTCAAGTTTGAGGCTAGCTATTGTCAATGCTTTACACAACAATTATCTATTTTATCCAGCCTATATTGGGCTGAGGTTTGATGATAGCTCAGGTTCGAATGAATACTGAGACAATTGTAGATTCACGAAACCAATTGGTAATTCACTAATTACCAATAATGGCAGCGCTTTCGGCAACGATGCTACTATCCACTGTCATATTCAAAAGTTCCTTGTACATACACGCCTTCACGGAGAAAACTGGAATAGTGAGGTTCACCATTATCGTTTAGTAGAACCTTGTTTCGTTGAAAGCACAAAGCAATCAATTTATTCTACTAAATATAATTCAGCAAAGATTCGTGATTTCAACAAAACGGTGCAGGAGTCCATGTATGATCAATATTACGGATGGTGTAGTTAGTTTGACTGACTCAATTGCCTTTACTACGCTGTTGAGTAATAATAACTATTTTATTCGCGCTCGAGCGGAGTGAACCGAAACAAGTCGAACATAACCGAATATACGAACTCTCCTCGCTTACCGACACTGTTTTGTTTATAAACGATTTTTTTTCTCATAAACGTGTTAATGGCAGGAAAGGAGTTGATGATAACTCGTATATGGAATATGCCTATCATGATTCTCGTCTTAATAATCAACACTTCACAAAATCAATTCATTTAGAAAATCCAAAATTGTTTCAACAGTATCCTCTAATCATAAGTTCTCCAAACACTTATAAGAGATACGCAAAGCTAGGAAAATTATATGTTCAGTTTAGCTCAAGTGGTATACGCGTTAGGTGTAGGTAGGTAGGTAGATAGGTAGGATGTTGAGGTTCGATTCCCGCTTTCAGCACCCTGAATTTCATGTGCAATCGATGTTCGATGCTACAACTTCACGCTCAACTAAACAGTAATGAATGTCAAGCAATCAAAATTTTTGCTGCTTTGGGAAATTATTTCTAAAGACAACATTAACAACCTTCATAATATAACAAAAACTTTTTTATTGTTGAATCGAATTCATATTGTTGTTTAGTAAAAATTATCATGCCCATTCCGCGGAATAGATGATTGGTGTGGTGGAATCAATTATGCGACCATTCAATGTTTGGTACGAATAACAATGCTTGGGTAATCGAATGAAATACAAGTTTAGTAAAATTAATTTGACTTGTTATGGTGACATGAACTGTATGTGCATTCGGTTTCTAATACTAAACATTTGCTCTGTCCATATTTCACTTGAATCGTTAAGTATGAGATGCCATTGGTTTGATTGATATCACTATTCAGTTTTCTCCGTGTTGATCAATAATCAAATGTGAAAATGAAGGCGACTTGGTAGTATTTTACTAGGAGCACCATTTGGTAGCGCTCTCTGATAATGCTGGTAGTGCTGAGGCAGTGCTACATTATAAGATAACATATATGTGCTATTGTAGCATGTGGTCTCAAGGCAATGGAAAAGCTACTACGTTGCTACCGCTAGCACTACTAGCAGCAAAAACGTGAATTTGGAATCACCTTGCTGGCTGGGCAAAGATCTTTTGTCTAAATCCTCAACCGAGTCCTCAGTATTTTTGTGAGGGGCTCTATACAGTACGCGTCATAAATCCGGTAACAGTTCTAACGGAAATATCTCCGGTTATGTTGTTATGAATGAAAGGTAAACATTTTTGACCCACTGCGTACCAACATGCACGTTTTTTCTAACGTTATATAATCAACTACAAAAATCTACATTACATTCGCAATACCGTGATCAGGAGATCTTACTGTTGGAATTGTTACGTGCATCGTTCACTTTCTGCATCGCCTCACACTGAAAAAAGGTTTAAATTGAACATTACACAGCTAAAAACTTCAGATGGTCTAGATGAAACTTTACTCCAATGGAATAAATTTTGTTTATCATGGCTAAGGCTTCATTTCAAATAAATTTCCTTTTTCGTATTTCATGCAGCTAGACTTCCATTTAAAACTGCTGCCTCACATAATCACATTGACTCAACATATAGTACTTTCTTCAGCAACAGAAAGATTCTCCTTGTTATCTTCTCAATATTCAGATTCGTATGTTAGATAAGAACGAAGTATTTCAATGCTTTGTGTGTGATACTTTACATTTTCACAGGTAGTGATGGATGAGTAAGAAAGAGAGGAAGGGAAACTCGAGATAGAAAATCCGATGCATACAAGGATAGTGTATTTTCGTAATACTCCAACCCATCTACATTCGAGCATGATTCGAGGTAATGGAGTTGCTCTTGGTATTTTTCTCTATTTCTGTTCTCTCATCATTTTTCGAAGCAGGAGAGAACAGAAATGCGCGCGCAACTGTTCAATAATACGGTCTACCATTTTACCCTAGAAATTCTTTCTTTCTATCTTTCTCCATCTTCTCGTTCTCTTCCTTTGGCGTTGTACACTTCATAAGACAACCCGTGCACGCAGGTTCTCGTTCTAGTTATGCTCACATGCACCAACATGTGGATGTATTATGTACAGATATAACTAGTTCTCCACTCAAGAAAAATGCATTCTCTTCGTTTTACTTTCCTAAAAGAATTTCTCTTCACCTGATCTCTTTACTCGCGCAGCAGCAGCAGCAGCAGCCCTTTTGATTGTACTTATATGGGTCTCCGCCCACTCACGTACAAAAAGTTTCCTTCCTCATTTGGTATTCTTGCGTCCATGGAATATTCTTTCTTCTGTACAGTCTCCGAAATTCTCTCACAACCTTATCGTCATTTATATCTATGCTAATTTAACCTTTCAGATCGATCATTTTATCATACATAAAAAAAAGAAGATAAAAGTTATTATAGGATTTTTCACATGAATGATGGAATTGAAACTTCACTGAAAATCTTTTGGACTTTCATTCTGGAGGAAATTCTTTTATATGTAATATGCTGTGTTGCCAGAAACTGAGAATTCTGTTGGTTACCCAACAGTGTGAGAACCGGAGATTATTGGTTAATCTCATCAACATGAATGGTCGACTGGTTATAACCCTTCAGATCGAAAAATTCCTGGCATCACCGGTAGTACTGTAACAGACTCTTGAATTTAAGTCCAAAGGGCTCATCAAACAAGAAGTTCGAATAAAAAAAGTTGTGAGATACATATGGAAATGATCATTCTTATTGGAGGTATTTTTCTTCGGAATAATAATGCCAAGTTTGGAATAATACCATGGAAAGTAATTATTCTTTGTGTGAAAGATGACACCAAGCTCAAGTGTATCCCAATTAAGAGGCCTCGAGCGTACATCTTTTATTCTGTTTCATTAAATCATTCCATCTTCCTCCTACAAATACGTTCAACGAGGATTCAATTATGGTTCCCCCGAGTAACTTTGGATAATGATGAATAAAAACCAACATGCAGAGATCGGTACTGATGATTTTTGCGTTAACCATTCTAGTATTCATTATCAATTGTCAAAGTAGTTGACAATCGAACTAAATCAATGTCCAACTGAAAAGTAATTGATATTCGGTAAACATGAATTGGCAATTATTTGAATAATGAATAATGTGAAACAGTTAAATTGTCAATTACCGGAGAAGTTGATAATTGTTCCATCAAATTATTTCTTGAATTATTCAAATAATATTTTACAGAAGAAAAACGATTTTCTAAAATCATTTTTGCCCATCAGCTTTATTTCTGCCATACGTACCCAATGTCAGAGATGAGAAATCATCCTGAGAAAAGAAATTCATGTGCCGAACACTTCATAATAATGTTTGTTGATATTTCTGAAGGTTGCATTACAAATGAATACGTGAGTGAATGTGATATTGAATTTGTGATGGGATATTCATGATTCAAATAATTTATAAAATTTCAACGATCACCAACTGCTCAAGTAATTGCTACTTAGTAGTATACAGATTATCAATTATTCATTACTCCAATAATTGATAAGATAGGTTTTGAATTACTCGCTTGTTGGGTAATTGATTATATGTTCTTTAGAAATTCTCAAATATTTTATTATTTGGTAATTTGTTCGAGGGAATCATTATATATTCAGAAAATTGGATAATGAAAAATGCAAATTTTTTTTTACGATCCTTGCCAACATGTCCCGAGAAAAAAGTGTTCAGCAATAATAAAATATCTCAATAATTGAATACTCAGTACTATGAGATTTGGAGAAAGTTCTATTCAATCAATTACATTACATTCCATTCCTATTCACAAAATATTGCATGGAATATGGAATACTTGGCAGATCTAATAAATATTTGATTCATTCGAGAAATGTTTGATGTAATATCGAATTATGATTTTCCTTTTCTTCATTTTAGTAGAACTACACACCCGTGTTGAAATTAATTCTTGGCGGCAGTTTGGACCAAACTAGGCGTCCTCATTTTATTTCAGGCCCTAGACAGGATTGTCACGCACTCATCTTCAGGGCCTGCATAGTATTCCCAACTTGGGCCTATGTAGGACACCCATGATGAAGCTAATGTAGACGATGGAACTAGGATCTTCAAAAGGATAATAAATTGTTGCGAATATCATGAAATTGAATAAATATTGCAAGGAGGAAAGTTCCTCGATTGAAAATTAGGCTATCCAAGGCCCTATCTGTACCTAGACCACTTCGATTTGAGTTCAGACAGGGCCTGGAATGAGCCGATTCCAATTTCTAGTCGGGTAGTCCATCCAACATTACTTTGTTCATACATTATCGGACTGTATCAAAAAACACAACAGCCCCATCCGGTCTTGGAATTAACCATACAGTGATGTTTTTTTCCGATTTTTTGCACTGTTAGAAAAATCTGTCTTAAACTTAACAATACTATTATGAAGTTTTTTACATAAACATTTTATTAAATTTCATATGAAATTTTGTATGAAATTTCATATTTTCATATTAAATTTCATGTTTTCATATTAAATTTAATAATCGTTCTTAAATTTAATATGGAAATATGAAATTTCATAAAAAATTTCGTATGAAATTTAATAAAATGTTTATGTAAAAAACTTCATAATATTATTGTTAAGTTTAAGACAGATTTCTCCAACAGTGTGACATTATTCAAAATTTTGACAGCGTGAACACAGTAATAATGGATGAAATATTATTTTGGGGGCATACACCACAAAAAGTTGAAATTACCAATATGATTTCAGTAAATTCGCTTCTTGAAGTAGGTTTATATTCAAAAAAGGAATCAATATGAGGGCAAGGCCCAATGCAGGCTGTAGTTGGGTGCATCCAGATTTTCAAAACGGGGAAAACGTTGGAAATGCGGCTTGGCCCTACATGGGTTGTATACAGGCATGCTCAAATCAAGATCTTCGGAAGAATACGGGAGGCCTTGCAAGGCCCTATGAAGGCTGTAGTTGTTGTGCCTAGATTTTTAAAATCGCGGAAAAAATTGGTAATGCAGCGTGGCCCCATATGGGCTTTATATGGGTGTCCCTGACTTAGAGAAATCAGGCTGAGTATCAGCAACCCAACTAGGCCCTTTAGTGGCTAAGGTTATGACATCCTAAGTTTGGATACCCAATATAAGCCCATACGGAACCTATATTCAATACAGGACGCCCAGAAAAATTTCCACACGGGCATTTCATATTTTTGAGTGATGAAAATATTTATATTACTTCGAATATAAAAACTTCACTCCGATATAAGGGTGTTTCTAAACATAAATTATCATGTAATATAAAATATATTCTTAGGTATAAAAAGCATAACCTTATATTTTGGACGCATGCGTGCAACTGCAGTTTGCATTTATTGCATATTTGATTCTAAGTGCCCTAGTAGAAATTATGATTTCGAATTAGATGGGCCACAGCTAGTTTTCCCAGATGTTACGTTGGTTCCTAGCTAGTTTTGTAACGCACTTTCTAGCCTGTGCCCATCCAGATGTCCCAGGGAATTGCTAGAATGTTGTTCAAATTGGTAATTAGAAATGTGAAATCATGTGTTTTCTGTAAAATCACACCTATGAATAA
The DNA here is from genome assembly GCA_018340375.1 of Gonatopus flavifemur. Lineage (NCBI taxonomy): Eukaryota > Metazoa > Arthropoda > Insecta > Hymenoptera > Dryinidae > Gonatopus > Gonatopus flavifemur. The sequence continues at coordinate 629,573 of JAFFJZ010000011.1, forward strand.
GGTAACAATGTATTTTGACATTTCATCTCCAGTCAAGAACGTTGCTCTTGAACTTATTACCATAAAATAATCCTGAGTGACAAATTGAAACGTTGGTGCTCCCTTTTATCCCTTTGACCGTACTGATGGACTATCAATGTTACTGTACGATCAGTTGACGCATGGAAAATCTACATAAACCAACTAAATGTTTGGGCACTAAAGTCAAATTGGCTGAAATGTGTTATCCAGTTGCCCTCACGTGAGTCCCATCTAGTACGTGGAGGGTAAGTGGGATACCCAGACAAATTTCTACCAGGGTGTTTTTAGTTCATTTCTGTGTTCCAAGTTCTCAGTTGTCCTTTGTATTGACCTCTTTTGATGTTTATACTTAAGCACAATCCCTAGCAGAAATCACTCTAGTAATTCTCTAGGCCTTGCGAGGCCTCACCAGGCCCTTGTGAGGGACTCGCGAGGCCTCGCGAGGCCTTGTAATCGCCTAGAGTGATTTCTACTAGGGATGTCCTAATAAACAACTACGATACGATTAATTCCAGATGATTCCATAAATTACGGATTCTGGTTGCTCTTTTTTTCCAAATTTATTACCCCCCATTTTGAAGAGGAATGATTGAATTCAAGACAATTCTCGACCAAAAGTCGTATTATATCGGGTTGACAGGATGATTATACAACAATGAATGTTCTTCTTTCGCATTCAGTATTGGAAAGACGATAAAAAGCTTTAATGAATTTGAATCATTTTTTTTTTTCAATACGAATCCAAAGAGTTTAAATATATCACATGAACATGCGTATAACCACCCGAGTATATATTATGATTCAAATTTCATCAATCTTCCATGCCCTTGGTATCCTGAATATCTTCCAGCTTTAATTGTACGAACAAAACTTATAAAAACAAAAAGCACGGGTGACCGTCTTTGTATTTCTTCATGATGTGATAGATTAGAGCTAATTTACAAAACTTGTTCGTCACGACTTACATTTTCTTATACTTGGTATAAGATTTGTATTTACATCTTATATATAACATCTGTTTTCATAAATTGAACGCGTCTTTTTACAAGATAATTTACATATTTACATATTTCATCATTTCCATGGAATGCACGTTTTGTTTATGAAGATGTTTCGTAGAAGATTATTTCTTGTGGTAAATTCTCTTATTCCACTTCTAAATTCATTTTTTTTGAATATGTTGATGAGTTTGAGATAGTGATATCCTAAACCTCCATAAATTTATCGCATATATAAAATTCTAGTATGTTTATTTCGGGAGATTTTTAAACCGTCAAGCCGTTTATATACAATCGAGACATTTGAATATACAATCCCTTGAGGAACAGTTATCTCATCGGTTCTCCTAAAGAAACAAGGGATAATATCGCTGAAGGTCATGTTTTTGATTATCAGCATGGTGATGTAAAATGTATGTGTGTAAAGAACAGAGTGGGAACTGTTCTTATATGGATAAAGATTCATGGTTTCGGTGACTCGAAATCTCGTTATCACTACAATGTTGAAAAACATTTATGGATTTCACACACAACATTTTGGAGCAATTGACACATACTCTTGTGTATTAAATTCACCATAAATTTTATGAGATTCGAACCAATTTTTGTATGAAAACCATTTAAAGATAATCCTGCATTAGAATTTCACACGCAGAGGAAATGGTTTGCTACTGTAGCGCCTACAAAGAAATTTGTTGTCCTTGCAAGAATATTCACTACAGCAGCTAAGACGTTAGTTCTATTAACAAATCTGTTTAAGTCAGCAAAAAAATCTAGTCATGTCAATCATTCTTCTTGCTCTTACAGCTAATTTTTTCTGTAGGCGCTATAGTAACAGACCTGTTTGTTATGTCAGCAATACTTTTCTCTCCGTGCAATAAAAATGTGGAAGATTCAATACAAAAATATGTGTGTTAATTTCTTCCAAACTTCTTTTATCAAAATCAACACAAATAATTTTTGCAGTGTACCAGAATAACAGCGAAATATGTAGCGGGAATAACCAGATCAAATGACTGAAGTCGGTTTACTCTAAGGTGATAACTAGCGGCGTGACAGCAGCCAAATCGTTTATGACAAACTACCCGCAAATGCTTCAATCAAATAAAAATAACGGCGTTTGATCGTGGTTTGTCATGAACAAGTATCCCCGTAACGAGAGAAGAATTTGGCTTCATGAACTAGGATCAGTGGTTGATTATGGTAATCGCGATTACATCTTCTTGTTGCCCTGGTAGTCATCACTATATTCCAAGTCATTACCCAAGTAACACCAGAATATACTACGAATGTTCTTCGAATATTCGAAATATGTTCTATACACATTCGAATGAGACCGTTTCATAGGTGCTATGCATATTCATCGAACGTATGTAATCGAATATACGACGGTACGTCGATTGAACGTCGATTGAATGAATATTGTACATTTCGAATGTACTATGTACATTCTAAGTATATTTAAAACAGTCTCATTCGAATATTTTATGAACGTTCATTATATATTCTTCGTATTCCATTCGTACATTCTACGAACGTTCCTATTTCGTATATACTTTGACCTTCTGTTGCTCCTTGGGTATAACCATGCCATTCTTTCCAGTGTAAGTACTCATAGCACATAAACCGGGCTGAGTTAATTATTTTAAAATATGCGGCATAGAGATCTGAATTATTGAGAACACCCAACAACAGTTTGAAGCAATTTGTGGGTACGTTGCGTCGCCTAATGCGCAAGAATATGCTGTGAACATGAAATTTCAGCTTTAGTTCTTGTCGCGTTGCTGGGAAGTTGCTCGCATTCATGAAACTCTCAATCCCATGCGTAACAGATTTCCAGCAATTTGGCATGAATTTAAAAAACAACATAAGTACGGAGAAAAACAGTTTGTTACTATAGCGCCTACACGGAAAAAAGAAAATGGAGAAATTTACCGTATAGGATGACAACGCGTCGCTTCAAGCCTTCAAATGGAAAAGTTTTACAAAATATGTTGTCAAATATTCCACATTATGAGATGAAAATAGATTCTTCTGTTGTAACGTGCATTATTCGACAATATATTTTGTAAAATTTCCGATTCAAGGACTTGAAGCGACGCGTTGTCATCCTGCATGGTAAATTTCTCCATTTTCTTTTTTCCGTATACAAAAAAGTTTGTTGTTCTTGCGAAAATATTCACTCCAGTAGCCAAGACGTTAGGTCCATTAACAAATTTGTTCACGTCAGCAAACAAAATTTAGTCGTGTCAGTTATTTTTCCTGCTCCTATGTCCATTTTTTGTAGTTGCTATAGTAACAGACCAGTTTGTTATGCCAGCAGTACTTTCCTCTCCATGAGGGTAAAAGTTGCACATCACCTTCCGTTGTATGAGTGCGAACTTTGACATTACACTGTAAAGAAAGCGGTGTCAAAAGGGTGTCAGGTTTAACACAGAATTAACATAATGCGAATTCTATAGGAGTCCACCCCAAAATCGGCGTCAAAATAACACGAAACGGTGTTAGAATGACACTTTATGTTGTGAAAATGATATCATGTGGTGTTAAAAAAACACTATTCAGTGTGAATTTTTATTGACGCCGTCAATTTTTCCCAGGGTGATAATTATTTCTCTTAGTGTGGAAGTATATTAATTATTCACGCGGTAGCTTTTTCGTTGTCTATTCATGAGGTGGCATGATGGGTGAATTCTTGAATACTCAAAAATTTACTCCCCATATAAATATGTGGAATACGGAAGTAATTTATGATTCTTCATACAGATTTTTTAATTCTTTTATCGCACTTTAAAGAGCCAAAAAAGTTGAAGAATCGGTACCAAAAATTTGCGTAACTACCATTTCATTGATTTCCAACTTTTCATTGATGTTGTTGGTATGAGCTGCAACAGATATTATATATTTTACAAAAATTTTACAACAAAATTTTCTGTCACGAATTTCTTATGAAAAAAATTCTTTAATGTACCCCAGGACTCATCAAATATGAGTCGAAAGACTTGAGGAGTTTAATAATCGACTCGAAGAAGGTCTTCCGATGGCACAGTATAATATTAACATAACAATAATAATAATAATATTTTCGCCGTCGCGAGACCTCCTCTAAATCGATTATGGGCAGGACGTCGCCAAAGGTGTTCGAGGAGTTTATTTCCTCTCTTTTATATGAAAAAAAGAACCAAGAAAATCACCTTATGTTCAGGTTGCTCGATTAAAACCTGTGTTGTCAATGCGGGAAATTTTTTATTTTCTTTATTGGTCGTTCTAATTGATGCAAAAGCGTGATTAGTTGATTCCGTTGAAATTCGGAATCTTCCGGCAACCCTGATTACAAACGTCCCTTGATGGAAAACGACTTTCTACATGATAAAACCCAAAACAGGTTAGGACATTCTTTCAACACTTGCACCTGCAACAATGGTTTATTATTACTGTAAATATTCGAGTATGTAGTCGTTTACACGCGGTTGCGTGTACATGAATACATACTACTTCCATCTTCATGTATATCTATAGATACTTCGTGCCAACTTGACTTTCATGGAAAGAGACCATTTTTCAAGATTAACGAAAAATGAGAAAAGTTTTAATGAGGTCATCATGGTACGGTAAGCTGAGGAAATCTTCCCCGAATTTTCTCTTCTCCCTGCCAGTACCTCATACTAAAGGATGTCCGTTAAAATCAAATGGCTTACGTTTCATCATATCTCCACACGGTTCAAGTGTATTGCCATGAGACTTACACAAATAACTATCCTAGACAGCAGTTCCCCTTGTCTCGCGACAATTCTTGGTTATGTTAGTACTGCGACCATGACAACCACAATTAAAATGACCAGTAGTATAATCATTAGGATCCTCACTAAGATTATTATTATAACTCATTAATGTTGGATGGTGTTTTAACATCAGCACAAACGTATGGGTTACCGTAACCCTGTATATATTCGAAACATACAACATTTGGGAACACTTTTCTACATTGGTATCTTTGAAGAAGAAAACTGGAATCAATGAGCGAAAGAACCTCCATGTAAAACTGTGTATGCGGAAATATAGATGGATTTGGGGTGTGTTCATTAGAAGTTAAGCAGATTTCACAGTCACCAGAAATACCAGCCAGGTGCTTATAAATATTGAAAATAAACCTTATATGGGCCATATTTAAATCATATATGGATCAATTATGTTATGAATACTGCAAGACATACATGAACCATATATGACATTTACAGCACAGGAGAATTCATAAAGAATACAATCAGTTCAATAAGAATTCTTTAAAAAATTTTCTGGGACTGTGGTGCTGTGTGGGAATCCATATATGACCCTTATACTATTTGGGATATTAGAATGAGTTGAAAAAACCTCTGCCAATTGGCACACGACTTCTTCGTTCCTAATCAACCAGTTCAAAATCCTAATCATAAGACCTCTGAAAATATCGTCAAACCGTGCAGATTGCTAAAGAATCTTTTTCCACTTTTCTCAACCGATTGTGATGAAACTCACATGGGACCACTACTGGAGCATACACATAACGTGGTATAAGTTTCATCAAAATCAGATAATATGGAGCGGAGATATGCGTGGTCGCGAAATCATGATTTTTTTTACATTTTCTCTCACTCCTCCGGTTCTTCTGCAACAATCAGGTTGAAACTTATATGAGACCATTATCAACACTACATATAACCGTGGTGGAAAGTTCATGACGATCGAATAACAGGAACGGAAAATATTCCCGGTCACAAAATGTGCACACACACAGACAGACAGACACGAAACCAAAAATCTCCCCCGAGTTTGGAGAAACATTTTGAGTTTGGGGACAACAAAATTTTCGGTCCCCGAGAACGATCACTAACGCTTACCTCTAACGAGAAAGCGAAAACATCCTTCCCACGGAGTCGACCACGGGTCTTCGGGACTGGATGCCATCGCTCTATCACTCAAGCCAGTCCCTTGAATAAAGGTAGTTTTTTTGCGTATATCAACTCGCGCTTATTCTTAAGACTTCCATATCTCGATAACTGAGCTGCGTTATGAAGCAAACCAAAAACATCTGTATGGTTCACAGATTGATAGTTTTTGTGAAGTTTGGAAAGTAATAATGTTGAAATTCAAATAAAATATCCCGTTCACTTCTGCCGTCAGATTTAGACAAGGGACAGCTTGGAAAAAAATTTTCTCTGAACTTTTACATGATTTGATAAAAAATCTCTTAACTTTCATGGCTTACAATTAGTAGTGATTTTGCGTGTTGAAAGCTTTTCGAGGTGCAGGTTTTTGGGGAAAACTAGATTCGTCAAAACTAAAAACTTTGACATAATCAAAACCGGGAATCACGATAAAATAAGAAGAAGTCAAATGCTACGTATCTTATATTTGTTATCGAAAGATTCAAAAATCATCATCATGGAGTCATCAGTTCTCCTGGTTTGAGTGGTTTGATGGAATCCTCCAATGCTGCCTCCCAGATAACATCGAAAGTCTTCTGTACATTTTAACAACATAACCTTGGTCCCCGCGGAGTCGGTTTTAATATGTTTAGAGAACCTTCATTTTTAGTGCATCCGAATACGTTCCCGGTACGTTCTTTTCATTCTCATCTGACACGGAACGTTCTAATTATGTTTTCCAAACGTACTTTCTTGGAAACTAACTTTTACATACATATGTGTAGCATCGCGGAACGTCATTGACACCTTTATTGAACACATTCCCAAAATCCTAGCGGATCTGGGTGAACCGACAAGCGACCAAAAGTTTCGGTTCGGTTTGTGTCCTATGAGATGACTTCTTCTTTCAACGACATGTTTCAAGAGATTGATTTTTTCATTCATCTCCTCAAGTATTTCTTCATTGTTTACTTTCTCTATCCATTTTATTCTGAGCATTCTTTTATACCAGCCCCAGGGTTGGGTTTATTACATGATTTTTCAATTTCTTACGTATCATACTTGATTTCTGACACGTAATATATGTAAGATACTTGAACCCTCCTGTCCCCCCAAAGGCAAGGGGTTCGTTTTACGCGTAAGATACTCGGTTTCTTACGTGTCATAAACTATGTAAAATACTTAGAAGTATATTACCTGCCAGCCCCATCCGACTCTCTAACTAAACTATAGCAAATGAGGTATTTTTACTGTCGCCAAAAACATTGAACCAGTAGATGGCACTGGCTGTACTGGTGTACTGTTCCTCCTAATTTGATTGGATGACTGAGCGATAGATATATTTTATGCAGCCCACCAGAACACTTAGCGCTGCGCTGCGGATTAGTTCAAATGGCGACATTGAGGAAGTTCAGAAGTGGGGGAGTCGGATAGAGCTGTTCTATACCAACACATTTCAGAAGTTTCAAGTCTTCGTTGGTCAGTGTTCTATATTGTTCAAGTTTTGCAACCATATAATACAAAAATAATTCTTTCAAAAATATTCAAAAAGTCATTGCGAATTTCACATGAAAAAACCCGTATGAATTATATACAGGCAGAGGAAAGTTTCCTAAAGCATTACTACAATTTACAGTGAAACAGGGAGGAAATAAAATTGTGGGGTTAAATATTATATTTCGTCATTAAAATTACTATACTTTCTAGTGAAGAATGAAGGAATTCTGTTGTTTATTGATAGAAAGTATCACTGTACAAAGTGTATGTTCCATCCTGGATATACGGAGAAACATTTGATTGTGAAAATTACTATTTTTTGTCTTAAACTAGTATTATTGGAAAATATTGACAGTAATTTGTAACCTAAGTGTATTATTTTATACGCACATAGTAAACAATCGTCAGCTACGATGGTAAAAATGAAGATTCAGCGTGAAAAAAATATTTTTGTAATAACAACTATGAACAAACGAAATAAATACCTTTTCTAATGAAAATTATCACCACTTGACAATAATCCTGGCGGAAATGAAGCGTATACGCGAAGCGCAAAGGAAGCGCATACGAAGCGAAAAATGTTTCAATTCCCTCTTCGTGAAGCGTGTGATGCCCGCTTGCTGTAAACTGATGAAATCATACCTTCCATAATCACATTAAGCGTATGCGAATCATACCTATTCTGACTTCAAATAATATCTCCAAGCAGTTTATCCCAATGACGATTCATGGCCCAGTGGATAAAACTCTCGTCTGCCATCGTGAAAGTCATCGGTTCGATTCTCGCACTATGAGGTGCAATTTTTATATTAGGTTTCATGAATTTTATACGCTTCCTCCGCTTCAATTGCCTCTTCACATACTCTTTGTATCCCTTCCATTCAAAGTCCGTATACTTTTCATTGACGTTTCGCTTACCATTCAACATACGCTTTGTTCACTCTTCCTTTCCGCTTCCATTTCCACCAGGGAATAGATTTTGTTTAAACAACTATTCTGAATTTTGAAAGCCACGAATCACATTTACTACCAATGACGGGTCGGTATAATACAAGCGCTGATGGTAATATTTTCTAACAGCGCTCGAGATTTTCTCACAATTATCTTACACAACAAGTTGTCCAGTTTAGGTTCCCTCGTTTAGTCTTTCAATGAAACTTCAAAACAATGAATTTATAAGTGTGAGCGTAGCAAAGCGGCTTCAATTGTAAGGTTCATAGGTAGATATAAGTACATTATTCTTGAGTTCAAATACCCTCCGCATAATTAGGATTTTTCATTATAAACTGTACTTAAAAATGTATTGAAAATAACATGATTGCAATCAGCAAATATGGTGGTAATAACTCGAAGGCTGGACAACATGAACTAACAAATGTGTTAGCATGAGGAGCTCCTCCCCTCAATCTAGTCTTTTTGCATGTATCAGGGTGAAATTTACGCGGTTCCATCATTATCTTCCACAACTTTGAAAGAAATTTCACATTTATCGAATAATCACAATGGAAAATATTCGTGTAATAGCGGCACTCATGAAACCGCGAAAAATTCTCCCAAAAATCCTCCGCTCCCCTGTACTTCTATTTTAAGAAAACTCACAAGAGACAATCATAGACACTGTTGAGTTGAGTTAGATAATTTAACCGTGCTCAGGGTTGAATGACATTTGGAACACTTGAATCACTTGGATCGGCATTATTGAGTAATATTTTGACAGAATCCCTTAGAACACAAGTAAGAGATTCTTTCAAAATATTGCTCAATAATCCCGATACCAAATTGCAAAAATACATATTGACAATTTTTTTTTAAATCTACAAAAGGTGCTTTTTCCGATATTCTATCCCAGGATAACTCCTTAAAACATGTTAGAATTGTGAGACCGAGGTACCTAGTAAACCATTTTCAGAATTCCATTGCTGTTTCCATTGCCGTGGGAATTCTATTCGATTGTTTGGGAATTTACTAAGAAAAAACCTCCTCTTGAGAACCACTCCTAAACCTCCTTAGAAGTCCTTTGTAACAATGTACTTACAGATTGTTCGATAAAATAAGGGTTCTTTGGGAATGTTTTGAGGGTTGTTTTAAAAGTGGATCATCATATTTCAGATTATCCAAAAATTTTTTCCACCCTATAAACCGATGATTGCCTTTTTATGTATCTCTGGATTTCTGAATTGTATCATAGTTTCGAAGAACGATTGATACTTTGAATGTGAGCGGAGCGAGCGTATGTCATGTAAGATTTCTTCAAAATGAGCGAAGTGAATTTCAAAGGAGGTTGAACTGCCGGGCGAAGCGAAATAGCTGGGAGCGAAGCCCCTTGGCTTCTAATGAGGCACATACTGTATGCTTTTTAGATTTTTTCCATAAGTCTTGACCACATTTTCATGTATTTAGTGTTGTTTTTTTACCTTTTGGAGTTTTTTATTGGGTATACTGAACACTCTGTTCAAAAGTGCCAGACTTCCTGTGATTTAATGGGAAGATAATAGCATCTGGTAATATGAAGTTTGTTATTCTTAGAGAGGGTTTCGAATAGATGACTTTGAGATGTGAGAATATTCTCAATTTGCTAGCAGGCATAGTAATTTGTAGTAGAAATTTTTTATCTGTGAATCAATGAATGAAATTATTTGAAAAGTTAAAGATAGAATCAGAAAATTGAACATTGTCAGCGGTCAAGTTCAAATAGAACAAGAGAATATCGTGAGATAACATTGATTTCTCAGAATGCTGTTCACCCTTTTTTTTACTATATTGTTCTCTCTAACTTCCATACTCTTGACGATCGTTTGGGATGCCGACCTCCGAAGGATTCTATTTTAACTCTTTACCTCTGTCGTCACACTGAAGGACACTCAACTATGGTACATTCTTACTCTTGTAAGACCCTTTTTACGTTATTGAATAGATGTATATATCTATCCAAGGGAGCTTACGTACGTACTAAAGTCTCCAGAAGAGTCATTTTCCGAAGAAAAAGTTAGATCGAGTTTTCGTATATTCGCTATAGTCTTTTTCTTTTTATTATTCTTTGGCAGAATGTGATAAAAGTTGAAGACTTCAGGTGGGAAGAGAAAAACGGATGAGATGAGATGAAATCACTATATAAATTTGAATTAGTAAAAATCTTACTGTTTAACACTGAAAACAGCTTTTAGTTTTTGTGAATGAATATACATTTGATCATGTATATTGTCTCATCCAATTTACTTTCTTTCCTGAATACCTTTTGTTGACCGTGGAGAAATATTGTATATCATTATTCACACCAACAAAACATTTTATTTAGATTTATTCAGATTAACTAAACTTCGTTTGAATCGACTAAATTTCTGCTTAAATACCCAAGTAGCAACAGAAGTTCAAAGTATGTACGAAATAGAAACGTTCGTATAATGAGATACGAAGAAGATATGATGAAAGTTCATGAAATATTTGAATGAGACTGTATTAAATGTACTTAGAACGTACATAGTACATTTGAAATGTACGGTATTCATTCAATCGATGTTCAATTGACGTACCATCGTATATTCGAATACACACGTTCGATGAATGTGCATAGCACCTATGAAACGGTCTGTTGCAATGCACATAGAACATATTTCGAATATTCTAAGAACCTTCATAGTATATTCTGGTGCTACTTGGGTATGAACCTACTAAAGTTTCAGTTGAATCAAATAAAAAATTTATTTCATGCAATTAAATTTTTAATCCTTTTCAATAAAATATACTCGAATCAATTGGCATTTTATTGGATGCAATAAAATATCTAGTAGATCAATATTCGAGTCAAGCATTTTTCTGGGTCCAACCAGTCTTTTTTGGTACAAAAGAAATACAATTCACTGTTGCAGCCCGTATAACCATCATTTATTCATCTTTAAAGATATTGAGATGATTATTGAACGGTGAATACATATACACGGAGAAAAAGGGATTCGCTGTGGCAGCGAAATCTACTTTTGCTGGGTTCCTTTTGCCAGAGCAGCAAATTTTTTGCCCTGACAGCAAACTATTTGCTGTTCTAGCAATCTTGTTAGCTGCGACAGCGAATTTTTAGCTGTGGCAGCAAAAAATGTTTGCTATCCCAGCAAAATTTGTTTGCTATTCTGTATATAATACTGAAAATTTGCTGGCGGAGCAAACATTTTTTGCTGCCACAGCTAAAAAATTGCTGTCGTAGCTAACACGATTGCTGTTATAGCAAATTTTTAGCTAGGTCAGCAAAAAATTTTGCTATTCTATATATAATACCTCGATTTGCTGCGTTAGCAAATTTTTTCTCTCCGTGTATTTAAAAAATTAATCAATACCTGCGTTAACTCTCTAGCTACAATAGATGTTGCCAATTTTTTACGCCAACTAAATGCCCTGTTTTAGAAATTCCCAAAGCTTTTCGTTTTGAAGTCAACAAGCAGGAATTTTCCTGTATATCAATCGATGAAAAGATATTTTCAGTCTCAAATGGAGATTTCAAGATTTGAAATGGTTGAAAAACGGAAGAATTCGAGAATTCTTTTCCCATCAATTTCAAATTCTTTGCATGACCTCTGATGTAAGAAAAAAAAAACATTTTTCCTCGTCAAATTCATCGCTCGGTACTAAAAAGCTTATTGAATATAAACGCATTGCCTTCATCATGGCATGGTGTATGCCCCATAGGAATGAATATTTGCCATCAGTTGGACATTTTTTAGGTAGATTGCATATTCTTACCTGTGAAAAGTTTGTACATAGAGGATCATCATAAGAGTTAATAATTTTACTGACATTATTTTTGATTTGATGGCCCGAATAAAAAAAAAATCTCTATACAGCTCTATTTATAAATACGCATTTTATGCGTATACCCGATTTATTAACCTAGAATGATGCTGCAAATCTGTTTCTCGCTCAAATGTCAAATGCCTCGATGGAGAGTGAGGAAAACACGATTCGGCACTATTCTGAGAGCGCACCATATACAGCACACGCTCGCAAATGGGCGATTTACCCTCTTTCTCACTCGAATAGTTTCCTCCGTGTGCTGAAAAAAGAGAAGGAGTGGCCTATTTGCGAGAGTGTACTGTAGTACTTTTTGAACTGGTGTGATGGTTTTCAATTATTATGGGTTGAACGCTCTGCACTGAGAGGAAGGTGTTTAGCTGCGACAACTAAAATTTGGTTGCCCCAGCTACATTGTGGGAAAAAAGTCATTGAGGCAAGAAAATATTCCCTCCAATGACATCTATAAAACATTGCTCCAAACCAATTGAATATTATTTCATTTCTCTTTCGGTTCACCCCGAGTACCACACACGGAGAGAATTGAATCACAAACATTGCGATATGAACATGCCGCTGATTGAATTTCTATCACGAAAAATCGCACAAAACGTAGGCATCACTTGTTTTCGAGGTAGTTAGCACCACGAAACATCGTAATCCTTACGATGTATTCTCCTTTGAAAATTTCACATCGGAATCATTACTATTTGATTCTCTCCGTGCATAACCACAGTATGCCACTGCTCTCCCCGATATCAATATTCATACAAAACTGAGCTCTATACGTTTCACTTGAATTTCTGGTAACGCAACTTATACTCGTGGTAAGAGGATCAAGAAAATCTAATTCGAACTCGTTGAAGTTTCAAAGTCTGATGAATGCTATGCCCCAGAAGACATGATGGCCATCTGTTTTATAGGATAAGATGAGTGGACTGTTTGGTTAAAGATGTGGTTACATATTTCTGAACGGATAAATGGTTCAGCGATAATTGAGTTCATTCTTTTGTGACAGAAAGTAGTGAAAGATCGAAACGCGATCTCATTTCTTCATAATGAAATAACATGATAATGAAATTGGATTGTAATTTTTATTAAGGAATGTCCAATTTGTGAATTACGGATGGATGAGTTTCATTAAATGTGATTGAAACAAAGTTTTCGTTCACCTAAAACATAACTTGTTTGACTCTGAGAGAACTTTTTCCTGATGAATGGATAGTAAAATAGGATTGCAGTGATAAGTATAAATATGCCTTGCGAATTAGTGCATACACACTGCGATTTTCAGATTGAAATATGACTAATTGAGCGCTGGAATGTAACAACCCGCCGAACGCTCAGGAACGCGAAAAAACCCTAGTAAAAATGATCCGTATATAACTCACATATGATCTTGGCCATATATATCCCCTATTGAATCCATATATGTTTCCTATATAATATATATATATATATATAAATGGATCATATATGAATTCACATATCTTCCCATATATAAATTCAAACACCTTCATATACACGGAAAAAAATAATTTTTCCATTCAAACACAATAGTAATTATTTTTACCACAAATTAGAATGGAATCCGGGACAGGTATAAAGCTCAGTAATATATCATACAAATTTCATATAAAATACCACCGAAACGATATATTTGTTACCAGATTACCAGTAACATTCCAAACAAATTGTGGTGAAGTATACCACAAAAATTCAGTTGAATGTATCCAAAAATTGTTACTGAGTGTGCTATACAAAAATAGTACATTGTATACCAAGGAGGTGGAGAGCGTCTTTCAACGACGAGCGTGATGTTTTCAATACAAGTCGTAGGCGCGTACACCGAAGGTGCGCGAGCCGAAGACGAGTAATGAAAACATCTCGTGAGGCGTTAAAGGCTCTACCTCCGTGGTGCACATAGTAATTTATGTAACAAATGACGATTTATAAGTGTTTTGTATGTAAGAGCAAAGTGCAAGCGCGAGGGACTCTTAACTCCTGGTACAATAATGAGTACATTTGTTTACAGTTTCGCATCTCCACCACTGATTTTCCCTCAGTCGCCAAAAACACCGTTTTCATGCGTTGAGATGCGCATGAGAACACGCGCGAATCGCACTGCGTTACATAACATTTTTTTCCGCATTCCCACTGTACTTACTGTCCAACTGTTAATGCTCCAGAATGTTATAAAGATGGTGACATAAGACATCCTGCAGATATTCTGAAAATCTTCTGGAGACATTTTCCAGAATCCTACATATTCCAAATGTAATATTCTGACGATATTGCTGGGACATCCGGAGCTATGTAGGACATGAGTTATATAGGGATCATACATGTTTTTTGGGATTCATAAACCGAGAAAAATAATTTATTTGACCGAATGAACTGAAATTAGTTGTGAAAATTAGTTCCGAGTAATAAAAGAATAGAAGCCGCTGATAAAAGCTGTACTTCAAAAGGCAACTTCAAATTAGTAACAGAAACTAAAGTCAGAGAAATTACATTTGAATTTAGTCGAGCTAACGCCCGTTTTAGTTATCTAAATATCAACAACTGTATCTAGTTGCCGGAACTAATTTGAAGTAAGGATAACTAATTGTTTTTTTCGGTGTAGGTGATATGATTTATATAGGTTCTATATGATCTATTTTTACTAGGGAAGTATTGTACAAGCTGTAATTTGCAGTGACGAAATTTTTAGAAATGAAAAATACTAGGCAAGAGGGCTTGAAGAATCAACTCAAGTCTTCCTTCGTGATATTTTTTGTAATCAATAGTTTTTTATTGAAAAAAATGGCAAATACGCTCGATCTAAAAATCGATATTTTTTAACATTAAAACTTGATTCAACTTGTTTTTTCTTCAACATATCGAAATAAATCTCATTATTAACTCTTATTTATGGAACTTAAACGTTGAACTTGAAAAATCTGGCAAAAAATGATTGCAAATCATTCATTTTTTACCTAAAGTGACCATCATGTTTTTCAAACTTTATATCAACAAAGTGATGAATGAATATAGGCAGTAGAAAACTTCCAATGACAAAGTTATTCGCTAGTATATGAACTAACTTTCTGGAAAATTTTAGCTTGATTAGGATTTCAATTCCGTAAAATACAGCGGTTTGTTCATCAGCGCGTAACCCATATTCTTTGTGATTTCTACATAGTTTGTAAGTTGAATATGAGCGGCTGTATGAAACATCATCTCCATTCGATTCCTCAACGTGAGTTTATAATTTGTGGGTTGGTCAATCCAAATATCGAACCACTTTTGCAAAATTCATGGGTGATCCTTAGCTATGAACAATACAATAATAATTATCCAATAATTGGAACTAACATGGCAACCCGATGTAACAATGATGCCAATATGATGAAAATATGATGCCAGTATGATGATATGATGGCAATTGTGTTGTCGAAACAGAATTGTTACATCCAATTGCTATGTTAGCTGCGTAGGATCCTTGTTGCGAACATTTGATTGTTAAATCACTTTGAATGTAATTTCTTCAACACTCACTTTGTCGTGTAGGTTGTAAAATACATTCTGCTAAGCAAAAGATTCATCTGTCGTTTATATTGGGTTATATGATAGAAACAATGTTGTGTTATAATGTAATCAAATAGATAATTCAAACGGAGGCTTAAAAAATCGACAATCAAATATTCTTTTATCTGGACCCATTGTGAATTCAACAATCTGGAATATCTTACCAAAATCATGTGTCTCTGGCTGCATTAGATTCGAAATGTCCAGGTAAATGGATGAAGTTCCTTTCCACGACTACTGCATTCTCGAACTGCAGTTCGTTGTGTTCTTTGTTCGTGGCAAGGTCTTTGAGAATGCTTAGTGAACTTCAAGTCATTTTTTTTCCTTCTTAAATTTTATTTCTTTTCAAAAGGGAAGGAAGATTAACCCTTTGGACCTAGGAACGGTTTATTTATGAGTTTGACTTCCGATTTATGTATTTGACTGACAAAATCTTTATGAACCTTCTCTGAATGTATAGAACTCTCGGACATCCTAGGGTTAGGTCAAAAAAAGCGAGAGGTGAAACAAGAATGAAAGCTGTTTTTAAGACATATGATGAGATCGGACTAACTTGAGATGATAAAAAAAATCTGTATGAAGCTACACACATTACTTCCGTGTTCTCAGTGGTAATGAAAGTGCCGAGGGAGTCTTTTAGTCTCATTGGTCTGTTTATGAGCTCTTTCTGATCTGAAGTGTTGTATACGTAAGTTCTACCGGTTTCTTCGATAATACAAAAATGTGCGAAATGAGTCGTTTAAGGATGTTGAATTAAAATTTTTTCATAATTATTATGTTTATATCATGTTCACAGGAAAATTCGTGTGCTACGAGCAGAAATATGCCGTAAATGTTGAATTTGATATTGGAGGAATTGAATTTTGTCGTCCATTTTCAAAAATATAAAACTTTGATTTTTATAAAAGTAAAATTATTCTATTGGTCCCATTGATAGTGAGCTCTGGACGTTTATGAACACGATCCAGGGTGTCTACTACTCCTTAAATCTCTTTCAAGCCTGGAGATATTCTGGGAAAACAGAATCGCTCCTCAAATCCTGAAAAAGAAATGGAATCATTTTTTTCCATCCTGGAAGAGTTGAAATTGCAATTTTGATTAAACACTGCGATATTCATATTTTAATTGAATACCTGGAGCTTAAAACTTGATCGAATATGTTGCCAAAATGCAAAATATTCCTAATATTCATCAAAGGAAGAATTTCTTCATGTTTACATTTTATTCCACGACCATTACTTGATGAAATGAAAATTAATAAGTGAAAATTTCGTCCCTTTTGAACTAGATGTCTTATGAAACGTATATGATCATTAATTGACGAAATTTGATTGGAATATTATAAGATATCGGATCTAGTTTCGTTGGACATTGCAGAAGTCAGAAACATGATTCGAATGATTGAAAAATTCCATCGATAGATAATATTGATTCACAAGTTGATATCAAAATTCGAGCTTGAACTTTGAAGAGAAAAAGTATCGAAGAAGGCTTAAAATTTGAAATTTATTCCTCTGTATCGGAGAAAAACATCATAAAATTGTGTAGATACATGAAATCAATCAAAAATCGGGAATATTTTCCATATTATTAGATTTAGAGAATAAAAGGTAGTATGGAATAATATTTGAACAAGCTGCAAAGAGTGAAAAATGAGACAGATATTGTATTATTGCCGGGGTTTTCAATTTTACCAAGTGCTGGTTCGGGCTTTTGAAAAATTTGTTTTCATAAGGTATCTTATGAAATGAAAAATGGTCATGGAACCATAATAGGTCATGGGAGTAAGGATTTTTTCTAACTTCACTTGCAAATTTTACCAAGTGTTGGGGCAAATTGATGGAAAACTTTCAAAAATTCGTCTCCGTGGGATATAAATCAATCGATTAGAGATTTTCTGATATGAAAAATAAATAGGACTTGAGAAGAACCTTTTTTAAAAAGTGCACTTGCAAGTTTGCCACCTTGTATACATGTTGATGTCTCTATCTCTTTATTCGACGTCTAACGAGCTCATCTCATCCTTAAAGATGCATAATGAAACGAAATTATCACAGTCCTAGAACTTTTCAATCGATTGTCCTGGAAACTCCTGGAAAAGTCCTGGAATCGGATTTTTTTATAACAGTAGACACCCTGACGATCATTTTGCAGAAAGAACCATGTAGATCAGTGAAAGTTTTAAGATGCAGCCAAAACTAGCCCTTTTTCAGCTGAATATCAGCATCCAAAACAAATGCCGACACAATGGAAAAGACTGAATTTCAGTCAAGTTCCCAAATAAGATGCAGTCACTTTCAGTCAGACTGTTTACAGTGTAAAAAGTTATCAAAGACTAGAATCCCAATGGTATAATCTATAGATGCTTGTGCTCATATACTAACCCGTATAATATTCCTTATACCCATGAATATCTATTTTTCTCTGTGTGGTTCAAATAGAAGAGGATACAAGAATGAAGATAACAAGCTTTGGTTCGTTTCAATTGGACATCTAGTTTTCTTGCGATCACGCCAACAAATTTGTAATGATTTATATGCTTTACCTCATGATTTATGATTGGAAAAATATTTTCTATCAACTTGAAATATATTTTCATTCAATTCTTTTTTGTCAGAAACTCCAATAATCCGTTGAAAATCAACGAATATTTAAGTAAATAGTGGAACAGACACAGGAGTGTTCGACTTCCCGTTGAAATTCTTAGCAAGAGGGTTCCAATCATCGATATGCAAAATAATTTGCAGAGGATTTGAAGAACTGCTCGTTTTTGAAACCGTTTAGAATACGTGGATTTATATACACTACATTCCGATCATTGATTCAAACCGATAAACGATATGCGAATGTTTTCGAATTACGTTCACATCTGTATGTGTGATATGAAGGCGAACTTCAAAACGTATATGTTCATAACATTATATAATCTTTTATTTTCCCAAAACACACTGAATCAACCAAGTTTTGTATATGTACATTGAATGGAAAATCATGTAAAAATTCAACATAATAATGAATAAAATTTACCGCTGAATAAATTTTGATATCGATAGTTCTTCATTAATTTAAGAAAAAATGGAACGAGTTCCTCCTCTTAAATGCAAGTATGTTGTCCCAAATAGGCACATGTATAATCAAGATTACAGTTGCAGTTGGTAGATTACAAGAATATAAATTGTGCAACATCGCTAACACAAGTTATGCATTGGATGTGCAAAGTAAAGTATCTAATTAAGGTTCTTTTTCGTTCATTGGAGACAAGACCAAGAGAATCACAAAATATTACCAAGACACCGAACATATAATGACCCGCTGCTATTCTGCGAATGAATACTCCTCGGTTCATTCTTGATGCTTCCTTTTCCATTTCTCCCTCGGCTCTCATCTTATTCTTCAGTTCCTTTCAACTTCAAAAGAGCTCTAATGAACCTTCTTTAGCCGACAACAGCAACGGAGTAATCATATATAGTGGAAAGGAACAAAAAACTTCCATGAAAAATATTTCAGATTACAAAACATTACATCCAAATATAGAGCTCAGAGTATTACCTTGGGAGAGCTCGTTTCTCGTGTAATCGAATTCATCTCCTTACGTAATTGGAGAATAATTAGGAATACTGATGGTCTAAGTGTGATTTTTTTCATGAACAAAATATCGGACTTTTTGATTCACCGACTCATACTAATTCATTTCTGTGTTTTTATCATTATTTTTATCATCGCTATTGTTACTGATTATATCATTCCTAATTTCATCAACCAAATTCATGAAGATTGAAGAAATATTTTTGGCTTCCGCACAAATCTTCGTAAAATATTACTCTTAAGAAATTAAATATGAAGGTTTATCATCGTTTTCAACTACAGGTCCCACAGGTTTCTCAACATTCTATGAACGTTCACTACCTGTTCTTCTTATCTCATTCGTACATTCTACGAACGTTCCTATTTGGTGTATACGTTCGAACGTCGCACAATGGGACTAAATCCCAAAAAGCTGGCAAAAGCCCCAAAAATGAAGTTTTCAGTTGGGGATATTTGACCATTGGGATTAGTGAAGTAATGTCCGAAGTTTTAGAATTCAGATATCAAAAGATCCGATCCCCTCTCCCTGCCCTTGCGTCCCAGTCCAAAAGTATCCTTCCTTGAGGTATCATCCGGGTGACTGAAAGCCAGTCACATAACTACCATATTCAAAGAGACGCTGTGCATCTAAAAGTGAAGCGATTGAACTTTCTCAACATGGAGTCTACTGATAAAAGTATATAGAATGTACTAGAAATCAGAGGAATCCCTGGTGAAAAAGTTTTTCTGAAAATCTTTTTGAATTTCACTGAGAAACTTTGTAAAAACCTAAAGGAATCCGAAAAACTCTGAAAACCTATAAAAATTTTCTCAAACTTTAAACAATCTTGAAAAACTATGAAAATTTCTGGAAAATTCTGAAAAACTCTCACTTATCGGGCACGTTTTTCCGCTGAAAATTTTTCTGAATATTTATGTATATCTCTGAAAAACTCTGAATTTTTCTGGAAGTCATTGAGACTCTCTGAGAAACTATGAACACCTCTGAAATTATCTGAAAAACTCTTCACTGAAAATCCCTGAAAATTTCAGTGATTTTGAGCGAAATTTTTTCACCAGAGCAATGATTAGAAGTTAGAAAGAAATTTCGTGTTTGAGGCAACTTACTCAAAGAAATCTGTGATCATTATTTTTATTCATCAATGTGTCTCGCCTGTTTCTCTGTGACGTTTGAGCGGAGAAACGGCAAAAGGTCCGACCACCATAGGAGCTTTTATAGCTGCCTATAAAGTTTCAAGTGTACGTTCAACGATTCTGTAAGAGTTCCTTTTGCCCACATATATGTATATATCTTCTCCGTCTGGAGAGGTCATAATGTGTGTACATATATACTCGACTATTACATGCGAAACAACAATTCATTCATCGTGACACACGATGGTCACAAGACGTGATGTAATATACATGAATAAAAATCATTTGACACGTCACGTATGGTTGCGGATTGATGTCAAGGTCGAATTCGTGGACGTCTACCTTGAAAACGGTATTCTGCTGCAACTATCGTAAAAGTTGCAAGAAAAAGATGAAAGTTAGAGAATATAGAACTGTGATGTGTTCTCTTTCTTATGTCTCATACAATATCTATGATTGTTCATCGTGTAATTGGAATCATACACGCAGAAAAATATATTTAGAAAAGTCCCATAATTTATTGAGGATCAGCGCCAGTCTGTGATGAATGAAATTATTTACCTGAATATAGCTTCAAAAGTACCATAATTTCTTGTAGAAATACATCCAATTATGGGAAATTTTAAAAGTAAATCCAAGTCAAAACTCTATCTGTGACAGACTGGTGCTGATCCTCAATAAATTATGGGACTTTTCAACACATCTGTTTTCTGCGTGTAATAGCACAATAATTAATTCAAGTGGATTTGGCGAAATGTGACAAGAAAAAACATATTCTGTAGAATCAAACAGAAATCCTCTATGACAATCACAAGATTTTTTATATGGGTTTAACGCTGAATTTTGATGTCAATTTGATGTCATTTTGACAAGCTGTTCTCACCCGGATAGCATCGGGAGGTTCCCTAAACATTCACAATACGTACTTGCTCACACAGAAGACGTTCAAATGAGATTCCACGACGTTCTAAGAACGTCGCATGTATGTCCCAGGGACGTACAAATGTTCCGTAATGTTCTGTTCATCTTCAACAAGCGACGTTTTGGGGACGTGTTCAATAAAGGTGTCAATGAAGTTCTGCGGTGCTACAGATATGTTTGTAAAGGTTAGCTTCCATGAAAATACGTTGGGAAAACATAATAAGAACGTTTCGTGTCAGATGAACAAACCTACCGGGGGCGTATTCGGGTGCACTGAAAATGAAGGTTCTCTGAACATATCAAAACCTACTTCCCGGAGACCAAGACACACAGGACTTGAGTTATGTTGCTAAAACATCCAGAAGACTTCCGATGTTATCTGGGCATTGGGTAGTAGTCCTGCACATTCTTTGTTATACAACCACTTTTAAATCACTGGAACACCTATCATACTTATAGATGTCGCTGTATCACGAGAAAAACATTGCCTAGTAATCATCTCGTCATGGGCTAGTTCATATTTGACGCCCATGAAAAAGTGAGGTTATGTGTTTTCATGGTAGGGGAGACCGGGGATAGTTGACTAAGTTTTTGCAAGGATATGTATAATTTTTCTGCTTCAATACCGATGCGTATGGAAACTACTGAAATTGATAGATACACTATTAGGCTGTTCGAAATTAATCATAGAAATGTCAAAATAATGTATGGTAGTGCATATCTAATTCATTTCCTAACATAACTTACGCTTGGGCAATCTATCCCATGCCCGGGGTTTATATATACGGAAAGACCAAGTTTATGAATATTTCGAAGAATGACTGTCAATTCAAGGAAGTGGAACATAACTGAAGAATTCATTGTGGAAAATAACCATGAGACTATCACCTTTTAGTATTTTTGGTAAAATCACCAGAAAAATTTCTCCAGTGATGCTCTTTTTTCCTAAATTCATAGTTATGTTTCAAAATGTTAGTAAACTCGGTCTCGCCGTGTAGTAATTAGTGTGAGATCACGGGGTAACCACTTATCCAGCCCTGAAACGGGTACCAGCCCCAACGTCATTTTTGTGTTTGATCACATATAAAACCTAACTTACAACAGTGACTCGAAGATAATGTTATGTCATATGAAGAACAGCTATAAAACCAATACCTGGATCAATAGGGAGGTAATTAACAATAAATTTGTCTACGTCACAACAAAGCATGTACGGGAGATAAATTTTACTTGGATGGTTCATAAACTGAGAACGTGTTACTACTTTCCAACAATACGCGACAGTGACTTTGCGTCCCTGACCACTGAACCAGTTGATAAGGACAATTATTCAGCTGTAGTTGAAAAACGCGACACTTGCGTCTTCGCCGAGATTTCTGCCGTTAGTCTACTTACCCCTACGGTCAACTATCCCCGGTCTCCCCTACATCTCCTAACCATTGGCTCATGACTGTCTATCCCTGCTAAAAATGACGGAAAGAAAATTTTTCCTTTCCGTTTGATATCGGTTTTTGTCCCATAAAATACGGAAGAAAACGGAATGAGAATTCATTTTTCCGTTTGGAACTGGAAATGTGGACATAAACTTCGATGGCATCGATAAGGATTTCTGAACATAAAATATTACCGATTTCAAACGTATTGCCGGATGAAGTGAATGGGGAAGCCTTTCCGCTTCCATCCGCATACGCGGATTAGAATTTTGATGGTATTGATACGAATTTCTCAACATTTCTCTTGCGAACCAACTGGAAATTTACAATGGAATATACACGGGAATATTCGACGAACTCTTGAGGATACTGAAACAGTTCTTTCAATGTTCGAATTAGTTAATATCCCGAGAAGTGAACTCTTTTGGACCTCTTTATGATTTCATGAATTCGAAAATTCATAAACAATTCTAGTCATGTTCTTGAAAAAGAATTCTCCGACTGCTGTATGAGATCACCCGGCTTGTCAGACTGGATTTAGACGCAATGAAAAGTTATATCCGTGAATCCAATCTGGAACGGAATAAAATGTGCATGCAGTAATTACTGAGCACAAACAACATTTGTTTGTTTAGCTTCTCCGGGTGCAAACTGGGAACTGTCGTTCAATTCTTCAATCCGTCGAAGTGAATTAGAGAAGAGTAAATTTTCTTCCGAAAATCCAACTAAGACGGAACCAATTCCCCATGTGTTAATTACTCAACAAAACCATAATTTTTCATATCCGCGTATGCAGATGCGAACAACGACTTTCGCTGAATCACTTGGCTTATCGAGCCGGATTTTAACGCAATGAACTCCCATCCGTAAATTCAACCTGAAACGGAAAAAATGCCTGTGCGGTAATTACGGAATCAGAACATCATTATTTTGTTCAGCATTTGCGGATGCAAACTGAGAACTGTGGTTCGACCATGCGGTTTGTTGGAGCGGATTGAAACGTAATCAACTTCTCTTCGCAAATCCAGCTTGAAACAGAACCCATTTGGCATGGGTTGATTACTCAACAAAACCACCATTCCTTATGTCTGCGTTTACATACGTGAATGACGGCTTACGCTTAATCAGCTGGCTTGGCAAGCCGGAGTTCAATGACATAAAATCATATCCGTAAATTCAACTTCAAACGGAATAAAATGTCTGTGCGGTAATGGCGGAATGGAAACGCCATTGTTTTATTCTGCATTTCCGGATGCAAACTGGGAATTGTTATTCCATCATCCGGTTCTTCGAAGCAGATTGGAACGCAATAAATTTCTCTCCGCAGATCCAACTTGAAACGACATCAATTTGGTCGTCATTTATGCTGATCGAAGCGGTAATACCTTATACCCGTCATTCCGGACAAACTCGAAGGATTTGGTAAAAATTGCAATTCCAGCTCAGAACGGATTCATTTTGTTTCCGCTGTTCCAGTCGCACTCCTTCTCCGACGATACGGAAAGTTTCGTAAACATTTTACTTACGTTACAAAATCTTACTCCTGCCATGCGGAACGCATCGCAATGATTCGCATCTAAATTCTTTCCGTTTCATTCCGTCATTTTTAGCAGGGATATCAGCTCTATCCGACTCTCTAACTAAACTATAGTAAATGAGGTATTTTACGGTCGCCAAAAACATTGAACCAGTAGATAGCGCTGGCTGTACTGGTGAGCTGTTCCTCCTAATTTGATTAGATGACTGAGCGATAGGTATATTTTATGCAGCCCACCAGAACATTTAGTGCTGCACTGCGGATTAGTTCAAATGGCGACATTAAGGAACCCCAGAAGTGGGGGAGTCGGATAGGGCTGGTCTATATTGTTCTAGTTATAGATGGCGTTTTGAAATAATGAAAATATATCGAATTAGTTACTCTTCACTAGCCAGTCGACTACGATGAGAAATGTGAGGCTATGTTCCTTCTTTCAATCATTACTTGACAATTGCAAGGACGATTTTGGAGACAGAGGGGGTTGTAAAACATTCAATTCGTGACAAATCACCACTCATTGACTAGTTAGCGT
Organism: Gonatopus flavifemur; assembly: GCA_018340375.1. Classification (NCBI taxonomy): domain Eukaryota; kingdom Metazoa; phylum Arthropoda; class Insecta; order Hymenoptera; family Dryinidae; genus Gonatopus; species Gonatopus flavifemur. Next base: position 654,481 of record JAFFJZ010000011.1, read on the forward strand.
TCATGATCAATCACTCTTTTTGATGTATTCAATTCTGGTGATAACCTGTTACATGGGTAACAACATGTTACATTGAAAATATCTAGTAATCGACTAGTCACTGCCCAGAAAACAAAGTGGTTCAATGATTGTCCAATCATGGAGACTTTGAAGTCGTTCACGAATTTACAATTAACTACATGATGAGTTAACACTAGGGTTACCACACGCAGAGAAAAAAAGTTGCTGAAACAGCAAACTTCGAAAATTTGCTTTGCTAATACGGTAAAACTTGTTGCTGAATTAGCAAAGAATCTGCTATTACAGCAAAAATGTTGCTCTTTCGACAAGCGCTTGCCGTTCAGCAATCCGGAATTGTAGATATACAGACGGCTAGAAAATTTTGCTGGATTAGCAAATATCTTGCTAAAATAGCAAAATTTTTGCTGTAACAGCAACCGTTTTGCTAATTTAGCAAAGCAGATTTTTCGAAATCGCTTTTTCAGCAAGAATTTTTCTCTGCGTGCAGACGCCCTCATTATAGTGGACATGTCCTCATTTATACCAGTTGCAGGTCGTGTCCTCTTTTTTATGAATTTTCCATAAAAATTTCCAATTGGATTTCTAAGTCAAATATTATATGCTCGTTGTGCTGCATTATTTAAAATAAAGATATATTATATATAAAAAAAAGTCTCTAAAAAAAAAATAGGTCATCAGGTATGACAGGGGAGGTGTCCTCATTTCGGCCGCCGGCGATCTGTTAACCCTAGTTAACACATTATTGACCAATGATGCATGCATTGAAGACTACTGCAACTGTTGTGCATCAATGATTGTACAATGATTGATAGTATTCACGCATTAACCATTCTGATAGCACAACCATTGGTCAATTGTTCATGCATCATTATGTCCATCAGATTGAGCGATCGTGGACTAGTTCGTTTTGCTTTCTGGGTGGGAAGTTTAATTTCATCCACGAAGAAAGTGAGGTTAGGTCGTTCAATTATTTTTTTTTCAATAACTACATATTGATTAGACAGTTGGTGAAAGTTATAGAAGTTACTTTACTGTCACGCATATACATTTAGTTAGCACGAAGAGGCTATCCAGTAAATATTATTAACAGATGAAACGTGGAATCATGATATGCTTGTGAATAATAATTTAAAAATTACGCAAACTGTGTATTGGAAAACTTTACCAAAGGATTTTGGGCATATAACTGACTAGTGTATAAATTGATGCTAAAATTTTTATATCGGCCAATAAGCATAATTTCATTCATTGGGCTCCTATATCAAGAAGTGGATACTTTTCTCAGTAAATCAACAGGGGAGACCAATTGATGAACATTTTTTATTTCCCAAGTGTGTATTGACGGCGGGCCCCATCTACGCCCAGGGTGGGTGCCCATGCTACCCAACGTGGGACCAACCCTGGGATGATAACATCGTTCCCAGCTTGGCCGTATTGCTTTGCCCGAGAATTGGTAACACCACGGGCCCAGCATGAACCCAGACTAGGCAATCAATACTGCCCCTTCCTTTTTGTTTTGAAATTGTAAAATCCCTAGCATTTATATACCATGGGGCCCACCCCGGGCCAGCATGGGCCCCATCCTGCCAATATGGGCCCAAGACTGGGCCAGAGTGGGACCAAAATTCTTACACGCTGAGGATTGTACACACATGCTCGGGATATAAATTCACCCCAATCTTGGCCTAACGCTGGTCCAAATTGGGGCCGAGTTCAAATGTGCCCTCACTAAGATTCATTATCTCCATGTTTTTTCAACTATAATTGTATGGGAAAGCACAACAGGGCCAAGATTGAGCCAACATGGGCCGCATCGTCATTCCCCAATACTGGGTTGAAGAGGATGGACCCAGCCTGGGTCCCATTGTCATTATAGGCAATACACACTTGGGTTATACCAATATGAACTGTATTGACTCGTCCGCGATATTTTCACTAAAAACATACCAGTTTTTTTATATCAATGTTTTATGGAAATCGCGAATACGATACACACCCAAGTGTGTATTAACGGCGGGCCCAATCAGAGCCCGCGGTGGGTGCCCATGCTGCCCAACGTGGGGCCAACCCTGAGATGATAATATCGTTCCCAGCTTGACTGTATTGCTTTGCCCGAGGATTGGTAATACCATGGGCCCAGCATGAACCCAGACTAGGCCATCAATACTGCCCCTTCCTTTTTTCTTGAAATTGGAAAATTGGTTTGAATTCTCCCCCAGTGGGTATGATTTTCAGCCCCACTTTGGCCCAGTCTTGGGCCCAGTGTCGAGCCCCATCGTGCCTATATGGGCCCAAGACTGAACCAAAGTGAGACCAGAATTCATACACGCTGAAGATTGTACACACATGCTCGGGATATGAATTCACCCCAATCTTGGCCTAACGCTGATCCAAATTGGGGCCAAGTTCAAATGTGCCCGCACTAAGATTCATTATTTCCATTTCCTACCAACCATAATTGTATGGGAAAGCACAACAAGGCCAAAATTGAGCCAGCATGGGCCCCATCGTCATTCCCCAATACTGGGTTAAAGAGCCAGCCTGGGGCCCATTATCATTATAGGCAATACACGCTTGGGCAGTGGAAATAGATGTCGCAATCATATATGAATACAGAAAATTTCATGATCCATATTAAGTTGGCTTCTCAAAATCATTGCATCTGATATAATACAATACAGAGGATTCATGTTATTCCATCGCGTAGACTGTTGTGTGTTTGAAATGATGCGACTTCATGATTGAAGTCTGTCTTTAGGATATCAAGACGAATACAGTAATCCATCATCTTTTTTTTTTCTTCCAGTACTCCATCGTTCCGGTGTTTTTAACAACACCATGTAATTGTGGCAACTCAGATTCCTTTCGGATGGGGAATTGTTTGTTGTTCCATAACTGTTTCGCCAATTTTTGCTAGCAAGCATTCCTCGATTCATTTTCTCAGTTTAATGAAATAACATTAGAATACTCATGTTTGTCTTCTGCATACTCAGAGGAAATATTTATGACGTCAAAAAAAATCATTTACCAATATTTCTATACTTGTGAATTAAGTATGCAAGCTATCCGTTAGATGTCACTACTACTCTCTCAGCTGCGATTGCGAAAAGTGGAGCTGCTACAGCAAAAAGATCACTGTTACGTTGTTTCGCTATCCAAATATTGACCACTAACATTGTGCTGCCATAGCCTAGAATCCTTGCTGTAGCAGCTAACAAATAGCTATTGCTGCAATTATCTCAGCTGTAGTAGCGAAAGGAGTGGGGCGGAAAAGCGAGTGTCTGCCACAGCAAAATCATTTTTTCCGGGTGTACTGTAATTTTTCTATGCGATCCGATGGTACATGATAATATTGAACGGAATACTTCGTTAAAAGAACTATTCTCCTTGAACATGTTTTGAATTTCAGAATGTCAGTTCTGAAATTAATCAATTCTAAAATTTTTTGGTTACACGGGAAAAATTTAATGTAGCAGCGAAATCTAATTTTGCTGTGATAGCAAAAACCGCTATCGCAACAAGAAAATTTGCTGTTTCAGCAAAAAGCACCCAGCGAAATTAGATTTCGTTTCCACAGTGGATTTGTTTCTCAGTTCGATCTCGAAACCAAGACGATGGAAACAGAATAATAGAATTACGTAACTTATATACTTTCAGATTCCAAATGTTATACAAACACTCATCTTTCGCTATATAATCGTGACCGCAACCTTCCTCAATCCGGATGTAATGGCTGTACGGGGAGGGAGTGAGAGAGGGTGTATATTTGAAAGAAAATATACAAGTGTGTAGGTAAGAGAGGGCAATATAAACGAACGTTTACAGGCTCGTTACATTTTTATGGACCAACGCCACAACTACGCCACTACTAAAGCCATCAACGAAATGTCGTAAACCATCAACTAGTTCTTTTCTCCTCCAACCAACAACTTCTTTTTCTCACTCTCACTTTCAGTACACGATTTTCAGACTCTTCTTGTCCTTTTCCTTCAACTGGCGTGTGCGAATTCATCCCAGTTCGTCAACCCAACGTCTGGCACCTCTTTTCGATTCTCTTTAGACATCGTTTTACGTGGCATTTACGTGTGCCACTTCCGGTTTCGCGATGACGTCACGAAAGACAGACGAGACGTGCTTTCGTTACGTCATTTTATTGACTGAGATCATAAAAGTTTTTACACACAGGAGGCAACCTCTTCGAACCTGTTCGCGTATACCTCTATAATTCTCTACACTCATCATTCTCTTTCAGCTTATGCCGTTATTTCTTCTTTCACTAGAAATCTCCGTGTTGATAAAAATCCGTTCACGATTTGAGTGATCGCTTCAGAGATGTTATGTTACGGAATAATGGAAAGTAATTATATCATCAATTCGATGTGAACTTTGAAATTATTTTTAATTCTGAAAAATTTGAGAGATGACATGAATTTTTAATACGAATTTCAATTCCAGGGCACATTGAACAAGCGACCATTTTAGTTCAAATTCATTTTGCTTTTCATCCGTTCATTTTTCTTCGTTCCACGTAATGGCGAGGATAGATAGAGTGGGTGGGAACGAGAGCAAGTACGATGAAATGTAACTCCGCCCAAAAGCTAGATGATTGGTCTTTCGTGGCAGCCATCGCAACACTCATTAAGCCGAATATGCGTGGAATTCATGATGGCTCTCCAAGTTGGAACCAATCGGAATGCTTCTAAACGTCAGCCATTCTAAAAAAGGCTGTCCTGCGCTCTGTCGGGTGGTGCTTCAACTTTGAGTTTACTGGTATGGCCGGTAGATGGCTCCCGCTTTGAAAACATATGAGAGAATAATCAAAAAAAAGTCTTCAGGGATTCTCTACAACGTCAAACTCTGTTGGGAAAAATTCAAATGGCCTCGACTGACAGATAACTTCCACACTTTCGAATTCTCGAAACGTGGCTTACCGACTGGTTGGTATTATTATGCATGTTGTATATATTTAGTATCACTGACCTGGGCATATTACTTTGGTGAGTGATAGAATGAAATGAGAATATATGTTCCGTCACAGGGAACGAACGAATGAATGAATGAATAAAAGCAATAACTACTCCTGACCTTGACTTCACAGATGAATAAGTTCGGGAAAGGCAAAATATGCTCCCGATGATCAATAATTTTTGGAAAATATACTTGGATGTTGTCGTATACGTATTCATTGTATTATGTTTGAAACCACATATCACATCATTAATAACCCTTCCAGAGTAGTATAAAGATATTCTATGAATCCCCTGTCAACATTCATAAAATAGATACTACGATGAGCATTTTTCAAACTTCCTATGCTCGTCCATAAAGAACGTCCGAATATACCAGAGGAGATTATTGCAAAGGTTTTTGATACACGAGAAAAAAAACCTTAGTAAAAATGATGCATATACGACCACATATAAACTATATACGATCATATATGGATACACTGGAAAAAATATTTATTTGTCCTCTCCGCATAAAATACTCATTTGGAGAAATGAAATGTTCAATTAGATGCAAAAACTGATTATTTGCGGCGAATAAATTATATATTCAGCAGACCAATTTATTGGGAGCAAGCATTCCATTATTTGATTTGATTAAATATTTCATTAATCCTAAGGAATATTTTATGAAGAGAGAACAAATTAACTATTTGTTTGGTTGGAAGAATTTTTTTTTCAGTGTAGAGGTTTCCTATGTGACCATAATTAATCTATATGTAATCCATATTGAATGCACACTGAGAGGAAGGTACCTATTTGGAACAACTAAATGTTAGTTGCCGCAGCTAGATTTTTATTTACGCCAGCTAGACTCCAGTTGGGGTAAATAAAAGGCTAGCTGTCTGAAATATGAATGAAATGGTACATTCAATGGGAATAAAAACATAGTTGTGACAAATAAAATTTAGCTAGCACAACTAAATTTCTATTTACAGATATAACGAAGATCTAGTTATATCTGCTGAAAATAGATGAATTTTAATCATATTTTAGATCATATCTAGTTAGATTTCATTAGATCCAACATCAGATCTCTCAGAAAAATTTACTTCATCCTGACGGAAAAGCATAATTTTTCCTCCAATTTTTTGGAGAAAAAGTGAAGCGTTTTGCCCTGACGTAAAAATCCATAAAATCCCATTAGTGAATCAGAACATTAAATCAGATTCAATGGTATCCTTGTTACATTTCATTCAATCATGTTCAATGTTTTGATTCACAAATGGGATTTCATGGATTCTTCACATCAGGTCGGTGAAAATGGCGTCAATTTTCCTACGGGATAGGATTATATCTAATCAGACCAGATTAGATTCCATTAGATCAGACTAGATCTGTTCGCAAATCTATTCATCCATGATCAGACCTCCTAAGATCAAACATCAGATTAGGATATATTCCATAGGATCATACTTTACACTGTTAGGAATTTGTGCATGCAGCTTCAATCACATCTAATGGAAGCAGTTTCCACTCATGCAATTGAAAAGGTTATTGAAATTTCAATTACATTTGAATGAAAATTCATTCAATACCCTGTACCATCGCTAAGAACTGGGAATTTAATTCACAAGTATACTTGAAAAGAGAATGAAAATTCAATGAATTTTCAACAGTGGAAATTGGTTATATTTTTCCAAATCCAAGATCAAACCTCAGCGTGTAAGAATTTTGGTCCCACTCTGGCCCAGTCTTGGGCCCATATTGGCAGGATGGGGCCCATGCTGGCCCGGGGTGGGCCCCGTGGTATATATATGCTAGGGAATCTTTGATGTGGAATCACAATACTACTTCCGTATATTTTTTATCAAATAGTTTTTTTTAGTAGTTTGAGAAAAGTTGTTCCCTCAGATTATTTGTGTGTGTCTATTCGTACATCTATGAGCACATTTTAACGATAATTATTGTTCCCATGAATTCGATAAAAGCAATGATCTGGGTTATGTTGTTTGTAATGAATGTCATTGTGCTCGATTCTCTTGTGGAAAGGTTATTTTATAACGAGCTATTATAGTTGTATACAATTTGTTGATTTTATAGATAAATTATACGAATACATCAATGGATCGAGCAATTATTGGCGAGGAAAAATAATTTTCTCTTCTGGTTGATTTGTAATTATATTATTGATCAGGTTTTCAAATTAAAACTTTGAATCCGACATGGTTGATGAATTTTACGTAAAAATCATGTAAATAGATTGATAGTTTGGTTCCTTGTTGAAGAGAAATAATTTTTTTCCCCTGATTGACTCGGAGTTACATTGATAATAATATTGGCACATCAACATTCAACGTTCAAAATTTTTGATAAATTTCACCAACGAATTATAATAGAAAATCAGTACCCTGGGAAATTGCCGGGAGGTGAGAATGATTTTTTCACATAATTTACTTTGGATTATACATAACAGAACAATTTCATACACTGTAAAAAATTTTATCGGAAAATTCTTATATATGCATGTGAAGTAATTAACACATACATGCGTTAGGAATTTTCCCAACTCGTCCGGAAATTTACTGTGAAATGCTGGGAAAAATCTGATGAAGTTTGGAATTTTCAGATAAATGTATGGGAAATTTCATATAAACGTACCGGAAATTGATTTCCTCATCAGTGATTGGAATTCTCCGGTTGATGTACACTGGAAAATTCCGATTATTTTTTACAGTGTCCCAACAGCAAAAAATATAAGATTAAACAAGTCATATCCACAAAAAGTCCATCCATGCATTTTTGTGAATTCCAAATCATCAATTTATTCAAGTAGTATGTTCATGAACATTGATTATGCGATTATTCCTTCCAATTTTTGCACTCACTGCTGATCTGTTTATGAAATCTGTGGATCAAATTCATCAACAATGTTGGATTCCAAATTTTTATTTGATAACTTCATCAATAATATAATTTGGAATCCATCAGGAGAAGAAATTATTTGCCTCTGCCAGTAATTGCTTGAACCATTGATTTGTTTATTGTTGAAATATCAACAAATTATATTTATCTACTAATGTGTCTTAAGACACATCATATGATAATTATCATAATATATATCCAATAATCCTTCCACAATAAAACCGAACAATTTTGTTCCAGAATATTTTTTACTTATGAGAAATCACTAAACGGAGAAACCGTAACTTTAGCGATTAATGATTTCACACGAATGGCTCGTGTCATGAAAACAAATGAAGTCTAACACCATTGATTATTGCACGGGGAAAATAATTTAGCTGCAACAGCTAAGTAGCTAAATTATTTTTCCCGTGTGCATTCACATGAATCAATCGTATTTCCTCAGTATAGTATATTGTGAAAACACAACTGATTCATGTCAATACAATAATCAGTAGTGTTCACCTTTTTTTTCTAACATGAGCCATTAGTATCAAATAAAGTAATCGCTATCCCGAAAAAAAATTGTGGAGCCAACTACATATGTAGTAGAATATGGCGAACAACGGTATGTACACGGAGAAAATCTTACAATACCGAGTGCTGTAGTCCGCACGACTAGTTCGTGTTATAAAACGTGCAAAAAAACGGCTCTGTAGTGTAGGGATACGACTGATTCGTATTTACTACAGTCGCCAGGACTGTTTGCGGATTATTGTTTTTTAACACGAACTAGTCGTGTGGACTACGGCACTCAGTATTGTAGGATTTCCTCCATATAGCTAAGTCAACAGAATATTCGGTAAACTCAACTATATTTCATTCATTTCAAGTCCCTAGCATGTATATACCATGGGGCCCACCCCGGGCCAGCATGGGTCCCATCCTGCCAATATGGGCCCAAGACTGGGCCAGAGTGGGACCAAAATTCTTACACGCTGAGGATTGTACACACATGCTCGGGGTATATTTTATTGAGTCCACCGATTATTCTGTTGAGTTAGCTACCCAAGCAGCAACATGTTCTGCAGAAGTTCAAAGTATATACGAAATAGAAACGTTCGGAGAATGTACGAATGAGATACGAAGAATATATAATGAACGTTCATAGAATATTCGAATGAGACTGTTTTAAATATACTTAAAACGTGCATAGTACCTCCGGAAAGTAGGATATTCATTCAATCGACGTTCAATTGACGTCCCATCGCATATTCGATTAGGGGAGAGTTGCCTTGATTGGACCATCGCCTTGGATGGACCACCACCACCAACTTAGACTCTTCTAATCATGAAGTGATAATGTTCATTAATATGACATTATCGCTGTATGATTAAAAGAAATATAAGTTTCTTCCTTTGACAATAAAAGGTGGTGGTCCATCCAAGGCGATGGTCCAACCAAGGCAACTCCCCCTACATACGTTCGATGAATACCCAAGCAGCAACAGAAGTTCAAAGTTTGTACGAAATAGAAACGTTCGTAGCATGTACGAATGAGATACGAAGAACATATGATGGAAGTTCATGGAATATTCGAATGAGACTGTTTTAAATATACTCGGAACGTACATAGTACATTCGAAATGTACGATATTCATTCAATCGACGTTCGATTGACGGACCGTCGTATATTCGATTACATACGTCCGATGAACATGCATAGTACCTATGAAACGGTCTTTTGGAATGTACATAGAACATATTTCGAATATTCTAAGAACGTTCATAGTATATTCTGGTGCTACTTGGGTATGCATAGCACCTATGAAACGGTCTCATTGGAATATGCATAGGACATATTTCGAATATTCGAAGAACGTTCATAGTATATTCTGGTGTTACTTGGGTACATACCGTCGTTCGCCATATCCACCTACATGTGCAGTTGGCTTCACAATCTTTTCTCTCAGTATAATGTTAAAGTTTCTCTGTGTACTATCAACTACACGGGAAAAAGGAAACATTACTGGTTACTGTGAATGATAGCGATCGGTTGAAAAACAAATGAAAACACGCTTGGATAATGAGGATTGGCGCGATCACAGTGACGGGTATTGTAATGAAATTCGTCAGTGTTGACTGGACAGCAATGAGGACTGATAAACGCAGTACTGCATGGAATGAATTTGAGTTTCAATGCATTTTTGTGATTCATAGTAACCATTGCTGTTTCCTTTTTTCCGTGTACTTGTTTCAATTATTCAATACCCAAGCAGCAACACAATTTCAAAGTATATATGAGATAGAAACGTTCGTAGAATGTACGAATGAAATACAGAGAACATATAATGAACGTTCATAGAATGTTCGAATGAGACTGTTTTAAATATACTTAGAACGTACATAGTACATTCGAAATGTACGATATTCATTCAATCGACGTTCGATTAACGTACCGTCGTATATTCGGCTACATACGTTCGATGAATATGCATAGCACCTATGAAACGGTCTCTTGGAATGTACATAGAATATATTTCGAATATTCTAAGAACGTTCATAGTACATGGAGAGAATTTTGTAGTATAGATTACTACAATTATTTTGTAACGCTGGACTATCCTGACACTCTGACTAAAATCACTGAACGTTTATTCAGAAATGCTTTGCATGCATCCCTTTTTACGATTGAGACATTGTAACCTTTCTTTGTTTTGTTTCCAATTTTACTATAATCTATCGTAATTTCAATCATTATCACCGCAATATTCCTCGTAATGTCAGTATAGTCCAACTTTACAAAAACATAGTATGTACTACAAAATTTTCTCCGTGTATATTCTGGTGCTGCTTGGGAAATAACAACTGATATTATCGTGCATAAACTGGTCATATATGATCGAATGGTCGTCTACATCACACTTGCGTGCAGTGGGTTCGAGTGACACTGAGTTTGGAAAAATTTTTCAAGACCAAATCAATCGGACAGTAGACAAATTTTACCTTTTTCCGGCACTTTGCATTAACAAGACATCGCAATAAATAATAAATAATTCGAAACTCGACCTTCAAAAGTGTTTCCAGAATTTAATGCTGAATTGAGAACGAAGAAAATATTCAGGATCGGTCCAGAATTGTGCGTCGAAAGTCATTTTGAACCTCGGTTCGTGATTCTACCCCACTGTGCAACGTTTTCCCGTCGGTTCCAGACGCCGGTCGACTGACGGTGAAGAAAAGTGTGTTTGCTGGGTATTTATCCATATTATGCTGAGCCTCATTCAAAACACAATTACACCCATGTACCCGATGAAAATTTGAAAGTTTTCTTAGAGATTGCATAATTTTTTAATATGAGAAATTTACAAAAATTCGCACAATATTTTTGCATAAATGAATTTGAATAGTACTCTTGACATATTATCCTATATGAGTTAGATATAGAATTCGATCCAACCCGATCTCTAATTGACTTCGATATAAAAATAAATTATCGTTTTTACTGAGAAACTGTACGCTATGCGCAACGCGTTGCTGTGACAGTGAGATCATAATTGATATACCGATCAATGTAGAAGGAGAAAGGATTCGTATCGTTGTACACTAAGGTGGACCGAAGAAAAGAAATTTTCCGATAATCAAATTCTGACAGTGCAGAGAAGTTACCTCCATAGTACACTAAGTTGTGTGCAAAATTTCAACTCGATCGGATAATATCTTCTGTGTGTGCCTAAAGCCCAAACTTTCACAGTCTTCTGGATACACTGTAAAAAATGTGCGGAGTTTCCCTTCACACTGTTGGTGGATTTCGTCCCCGCATCGTGGGGGGATTGCTCTTCCATCAAGAATGAGGGATTTTTCCACATGGGTTTGAAGAGTGATTTTGTTTTTTGGGTGTTAAGTCCTCTACAAATGGAAGGAAAGTCCATCAAATTATGGTGAAAAATTCCCCATCCATGCACAGTAAAAATTTCATATTAGATATTAACATATATGAAGATAAATATGTTATAATTTGAAATAAATATAATTCTGAGCCTCATAATAAAGTATATCCCACGAGTACCATAAAAATATAGTAATCTTTAGTAGTGGAGGAACTTTGCTGCCACCATTTTTCGGGGGAAAATTCCACAATCATTTTTTACAGGGTATATTTACACACTTCGGAGTGTTCCAAAACTGATCACACCATTTAACCACTCTCAGGATATTACAGTGAAAGACTTGAATTTACAGTAAATTGATAATATTCCCCGTCTATTTTACGTAAAATAATTTATGCATTCTCAAACAATATTTTTGTAAATCAATCTCTCATTAATTTTCTTTAATGAATTGTAAACTTTGTGCTCCGTTTGCGCGAGCAATAAATTTTCTGATTGCAAGATGTTTCAATTCTATATTTTATCATTAAGGGGATACCAGCGGCGTGGCAGCAGCCAAATCTTTTCTGACAAATTACGCGAAAATGAAGTAATATAATCAAAATATCGCTCTGTACAGACCATCTTTATCGATTGAAGAAGGTCTGTACAGAGCGATATTTTGATTATATTGCTTCATTTTCGCGTAATTTGTCAGAAAAGATTTGACTATTGCCACGCCACTGGTATCCCCTTAATAGCAAGTAATCATAGTTTCCTTTCGTGTTTACTTTTCCAGTACCGTAGTTCTCGTTACAGTTGAGTAAACACGAATCGAAAAATTTGGACGATTATGTCTTCCCTGGTAGAAATTTGTTTAGTAATTCACGAGTTGTAACACTTCCCCTCGTGAAAAACTAGAGACCTCATATGTATATTTATTATATATTTTATGTTATTAGATATACATAATATGGATATATATAATGTATAATGTAATATTTATATACATTATATATATAAGAACACTTAAAAGTTGGTGATTGAACTGAAAAGTTACTGAATTGGAACTCTAGTTTTTCATGAGGGCAAGTGTTACAACTCGCGAATTACTAGAGGAATTTCTACCAGGGTTCCTATTAGAGTTTCAGACTGATTTTATCTTGATTTATGGATATCGCGGACAGAATGAGACTCAATTCAGAGATATTCCTGCACGGAGGTAGGGCAATTTGGAGGTTCGGTAAATAGTAATATATGTGATCGATAAATTTGAATATCACTGGACTTTCAGCGATGTTTCGTGAAATTCAAGAAACATTACTGAAATTTTGCTTTACGCGAAGATAACGCGATACTTCAAGCCTTTGAATGGAAATTCTTACAAAAATATTGTCAAATAATTCACATCATCAGAGGAAAATCTATTTTTGTCTGATAATATGAATTATTTGACAATATCTTTTGTGAAGATTACCATTCAGAGACTCGAAGCGACGCGTTGTCTTCTTACATAGTAAATTTCACAATTTTCTTCTTTCCGTGTATACCTAATACAATATTCATGGCAAAACTTGCTATATGTCACTCAATTCCTAAACGTTTAGTAATCAAATGATACATAGCGAATTTGGCCATGAATATTGCATTATATAATGAAGATTGAAAGACACTCAGTAATGTAAAGCAAAATTTTAGTAATGTTTCTTGAAATTTCATGAAACATCGCTCAAACTTCAGTAATATTTAGATTTATCGAACAAATGTGTTACTATTTCTCCTCCAAAAAACATCTCATTGAGGTCTCATTTTGTCCGTGATATTTATAAATCCGGACAAAATCAATCCAAAATTCAAGTAGAAGGACGTGAACCGTCCAAACTTTCCAACCGGGGAATCATCTCTCTCCCTGTATTAAAGTGCATCTGGAAGAAATTGAATCGTCACAGTTTGGGAAACCATTTTTCATTCTCTCTCTATCCCCTTCGAAGAAGTGGACTATCGCAGTTTCAAAAATGGTCAGGTCCATACTCCGTTCCGCTTCGAGAAAGTACTTTGTTGCAGTTTGGAAGATCGTCCCACTACAGTATGGGAAATACTCACTCCCGTACCTCTTTCGGTTCTGAGGAAGTGTGAGACTCCAGGATGGGAAACGGCCCTTAGCGCAGTGTTCCGATATTCAGTGAACTGGGGAATCGCAGCTTGACCATGTGATTGATTCTACGTCACAAACCAATACGCCACGCACCAATGCATTTGCACGCCCTTGTCGGTCTCCGCTCACCGATAAGAAAACTCGTATGTTTTAGTGCGTGACGTAGTAGCTTGTGACATAGAATCAATCACGTCTCTAGCAGAAATAACTGTAGCAGCCTCATAGTTAATGACAAGGCCCTTTCTGGTGATTAGCTTCACTGCTAACACTTCGAAAGGTGCTAGAGAACCGCTATAATTATTTTTACTAGGGGTGACCAAGTTGCGATTTCCCAGCTTACCAAATATCGGAGCACTGCTTTAACGAGATTGCACCTGTACTATGCTATAGACTCTGGGATTGACACTGGCCAAGACTAATGCCAAACCCACTCTCATACTGTTTTTTTCCACGCGGGAAGGCATGCTCACGAAATAATTCCCAAAAATATCGAATACGAAAGTAAAATTTCCCCCCTCTCTATGAATTCGACTGAAACTTGTATGCACGGAGAAAAAGGAATTCGCTGTGGCAGCGAAATATACTTTTGCTGGGTTCCTTTTGCCAGAGCAGCAAATTTTTCGCTGTGACGGCAAACTATTTGCTGTTCCAGCAATCTTGTTAGCTTCGACAGCGAATTTTTACCTGTGGCAGCAAAAAATGTTTGCTATCCCAGCAAAATTTGTTTGCTATTCTGTATATAATACTGAAAATTTGCTGGCGGAGCAAACATTTTTTGCTGCCACAGCTAAAAAATTGCTGTCGTAGCTAACACGATTGCTGTTATAGCAAATTCTTAGCTAGGTCAACAAAAAATTTTGCTATTCTATATATAATACCTCGATTTGCTGCGTCAGCAAATTTTTTCTCTCCGTGTGGGAGCCCCCCCCCCCCCCCCCGAATCTGCAACTGTGGTTTCAATTTCATGACAATCGGATACGTAGAACGGAAGATATTCGCATTCGCAATTTGTTGACAGGCTGGCAGAGATGATCACAGACAGACACACAGGACCAAAAAATTTTCCTTTGAATTCGGAGAAACATTTTGCTCTTAGAGATATTCTATTTGGAGACATAAAAATTTTCGGTCCCTTGGAGCGATCACAAAGCTTCCCATTAACCAGGAAACTAATGAATGTAACTGACGTTTAGAATTTATAGGAACTCCATTTGATTAGAAATCATTCATAGATGAAATAAGTGAACTGATTTAAAATAACCCATCGAATTTCGTTAAATTGTATCAAAATGGAACGAAAGATTGTTCAAATCTCATTCGATTATTTGATGACTACATTTGGTCAGTTTTATAAATTTTTCCAACAACCTGACTGACTCTTGCCATATCCCAACAAACTTCGAACAAACCATTATGAAGCATATATATTCGTGTAATGAATTCTCAGCAATTATTCAGAAAAACGTAATTTCCCAATCCCTAGCAGAAATCATTGTAGGTCGTCCGTGGCTCGACCCTTACGAAAATATCACACCATGTGAACACTGTGATTTTTTACACCGTAATTTACACCCTCCGTACGACGAAAGCTATCTCACCTTTTTGGAAACCGTTCCAACACTATTCCATAAGTGTTCCGAAAATAATTTCAGACTGTCGAGTAATCACTACAGATCCATTCGAAGGGTAATAGCACACGTGGAAAAATAACGAAGTATATTTCACTTCATACAATTAGTTAACATTTGTTGGTAGCCTCTACGGTATTTTCAGTATGGCTTACTTCTTATAAGGTGAATTTTTCTTGAACATTGGTAAAAAGTACTCCGATGCAGTAACTTCTACTCCAAAAATAGTCATCCATATAATGACTGGGCGCTGGAATATGAGCTATCGCGATTGGTATAGCCGTTGCTCTTATTTTTTCTCCGTGCAGCATATCTGCAGATTGTCTTTTAATAATTGGGAGACGGTTTCTAGACTTTTTGACCATCTTGCGGTGATGATTCGGGTAATTCCATAATAAAGGAGGTGCTGTTATAAGAAATACCGTCAATACGGCAATTTGACGGTGTCGATGGTGTGATATTCTAAGTTACACTTAGAAAAGTTTGAAAAAGAAAATGAATGAATTTACTATGTAGGATGACAACGCGTCGCTTTGAGTCTTTGAAAGGGAATTGTCACAATATATATTGTCAAATAATTCACATTATGAGACGAAAATAGATTTTCCTCTTATGATATGAATTGTTTGACAATATATATTGTAAAAATTCCTGTTTAAAGATTCGATACGACGCATTGTCACCATAGATGGTAATTTTTCTCATTTTCTTTTTTCCGTGTAATTTAGAGAGCTCTCCCAAATCTATACACAGAGAAAAGTTTATATTGAAGATTAATGGACACAGTCATAGTATCGTACCCGTGGGATATACTCGATTATGACTATAGAAACCATAACTTTGTATTTTCTCATTACTCCGCATATTGAATTCAAGAAGAGTTGTGGTAATCTATCGCATACTCATGGTTCTTTTCGCCACAATAAAGTATATCCCACAGCTACGATATGAATATATTAATTTTTACCATAAAATTTTCTCTGTATATCTAAAGATTCCCTAGTGAAAATCGGAGCGTAAGAAGGGTATAAAGCGACGTGGAAGAGGAAACGAAACAGTATCCAAGCGCGGAAAAAGCGGAAATTGAAACATTTTATGCTTCATTTGTATCAATCTCCGCTTCCAGCGAGCGGAAATTTTCACCAGGGTTTCTTGCGGATCATGAGTCACTGTCAGTGGATTAGTTAATTAACTTGTGGATGCAACTGAATCCATACCCTACACAAAGACAACTCAAAATATAACCAGTGTTTGGAAATCATTTGAAGATTGTCTCAGGAGGGAAATTTGCATTCAAAACTAGTTAAATATCATTCAGAAACTTTTCTAGGCATCCGTATAACTGATGAGTGCGTTTTTATATATCCATGGACATATGAAGTGTGCAATAATTCCGAAAGACAATTGACATCGTACTCTTAAATACAACCGAAGCAAGCGTATGTTGCACACGATGCTTTCAAAATAAGCGAAGTCAATTTTGAAGCGAATCGGACTGCTGAGCGAAGCGAAGCAGTCAGGGGGGGAATCCCTCTGGTTCTTTGTTAGAATTTTGTAATAAATTGTTATTCATCGAAAATTTCCGAAACAAATCTTTTGATTTTAAAAAAAGAAGTTTTCTGGAAGAAGTGAAGTATGCCAATTTTTTTTGAATTCGTAAAGAGCGGTGGAGAATCAGAAGACAAGCAAGATCTTACCTTCCGTGAATGTGTATGTATACGTATATGTATATGTGTATACGTGTACGTAATTGAAAATCGATGTCTGTACGCATAAGATTCTTGTAAGCCTTGGATATATAGTCTTATACACACACACACACACACACACACACATATATATATATATATATATATTGAAAGAAACTCCACCCATCTGCTACAAAGTCAACTAAAGAGAAAGCAGAGTCAGTTGTAAGAATTTTGCTCTATATTTCTTCTTGTCCCTTCTTTTTCCCTCCATTTCTATGCATATTTTCAATTATGATTGTCAATGCATTTTGCCCTCGTTTGAACGAATTATTATAAAAAAACACCCGTACATAGTCCGTAATCTGTTATGAAATAGTTCTGATAATAATAAGTGAGAACAATTCCTGGTAAAGAGAATCTCATAATTTCTCATAAAGTCCCATCACATAGAGAGATGATAAGAAAATTCTCATAATTTCTTTAGTGATTTGGGCTTCATGAGAAATCAAGAGAACTTATGAGATCATTTCCACGAGAGATATTCCCCTGATCGATGCTGGACAAATATCCGTTTATCACATTTCAATTTTTGATTTGATCGAATTTTCAAATAAGAATACTACATGGAAATGAAGACCTTTTTGGATTTACAATGTTTCGCTCGATCACCATAGAAACCCCTAATGTCTCTATGGTGATCGAACGAAACATTGTAAATCCAACAAGATCGTTCTGTCCATGTATAACGAGAAGCATAACGTTCATAAACGTTTTCGATTAAAATACAAACAATTTTCCATACATCAGGACACCATCCATAGAGCAACAAACCTTCAAACGTGCATGTGAAATAGAAACGCTCGTAGGGTACACGAATAGAAGTGCCAAATATTTGCTTAGTAGGTACATACACCATAAATACCATGGAAGAAATACCATGTAGATTCTCCGTAGGCTGTTGTTAATTGAACATAATCCAAGTAGCATTAGAATGTATTATGGACGATGCGCATTCCAATGGGACTGTTGTATAGGTGCCACGATGTGCATTCATCGAACATACGTAAGGGTTATGATCACAAAATGCGACAATTTACGTCGCATTCGAAGAACTATTGGAATAGATGTTGCTGAAGTTTGAATCGTTTATTGAAACGAATTGGTAATTGGTAAGCGAATAACGAAATCCTCAGCTGTTGGAGACTCAAAATCTTGCAATACGTTTTTTAAACGACGTTTCCACTCCGAAAGAGTTAATTCGAGAACATAAACGTCGATGATTTATCAAATTTGGCGCGTTTAAATTTTTATTTTTTTCTATAAACGATTCGAACTTTGATAACATTGAAATGAATTATTTGTAAGGAATGAAATGTTGCTCTTATCTTGGATCCTTTTGATTCCATCATAACAACCTAAGGGCTTGAGGATAATCTCAATAAAAAAAATTGATAAATAAGATTGTGTTCAGTTTCCACCATTACTGTCGCAAACCTATTAGAACTGAACATAGCCTTTTATGTACGAATAATGTAACCAAATCATCCGAATGTCCACTTCAAACAGGGAACAGTTACATCGCATAATTTTTTATATACTTGTGATGTAGGAATTATGTATAAACTTATACAGTGTAACTGCTACGTGTTTGAAGCGGATGTTTATTTATTATTGTTATGTGACTCACGTCACATTTAACAGGGAACTACATTTCTCATTATTTTGATTGAAAATCTCAACAATACATCAGATGTGTATTTTATTGAAAACAAATGTTCGTTACGCAAAAGGAAAATATGATATAGGAATTTGGAGACCAAAAAATTGATGTCCTCCAAAAACGATCACAAAGCTTACCGTTTATTTGTAACGAAGAAACAAAATCCCAGCGAACACATAACGAAATGTCAACATAACTGTCCCATAACAAACACTGAAAAAAGTTTGGTGCTTGACCTGTCATTTCAATGACGCGCAGCGTTTGTACGTACGATTTGGGGCAGCTCGTCCACCAAATCCGGTGCAGGAGTTGCACGCAAGTACGTAAAATTTCAATTACGTTCAACATCTGAGCCAGATTTGGCGTAGGAGCCACACCAAATCGTACGTACAAACGTTACGCCTCATTTAAATGACAGGTTAAGCACCAAACTTTTTTCAGTGAAGGAAAGGAATCGTGTTGATTGGGATTTGCTATCAATATATATATATACATGAGAAATATTTGAATGATAAGTACTCCCCTTTTAGACCTCGATAATTCAAATATTTTGACAAATCAGATACATGTGATCCGTAGCGATTATATTTAATCACTCAATATGTTATTCTATAGCATCATCAAAATTAATTCGTACTAAATATGGATGAATCTGAGTTTCGTATAAAATCTTTTAATGTATTTCATCGTTTTGAGTGTCCATTTAAATTTTAATTTCATCGCAAAATTAGTTTTTGATAAGCTCACGTACACTTCAAGGGGAATGGGAGTGATTGAAAAGAATCCAATCGGAAGCGAGGGAAGGCACACATACAATATCTTCATACACATCGCTTGTAAAAAAAAAAAGAGAGAACTGTTTAAAGACCATGTTTTGAATTTGAATAAATTGTATACGATGATGTACAAAATGTATATATGTAGATGAGTGTGTCCTTTATATTATTAAAATAACATATTCATTGGAACAGGATCATTATTCAGGATACCGGAGTTGAAGGAACAAAAGATCAGTAAGAGATGAAACATCATCTTAGCGTGCAATTCAAAAGCAAAATAACACCTACAACTATTTGGATCCATTAAATTTATATAGTCGTATATATTATATGTTCTCATGGAAGTGGACTGATAAAATTTGATATTGAATCATAAATTGAGCTATACGTTGACCGGGTTTGTACTCGTACGTCAAAAGGATTACTGGATGAAAGCCTACACTGTAACACAATTCCTTCTGGAAATTCAAAATATGACTGTAATTTTTCATAGCCACTCTTTTCTGAATTTCCAAATAATCTTTACTGAATTTTGAGAAACTTCAACTGAATTTTTGAGCGTATTCTGAAAATTCAGTCGCATGGAAAAAAATATTGTAATCAGAACCATCCAAAATATTGTCAAAAGTGTATCGTTGACACAATGAATTGGATTGGTGCGGAGACGATATGTCTTTTCTTTTGACTTGGAGATATTATTGTGTTGAATAGCATGCAGTATATTTATAACCCGAGTAGAAATTTGGTAAGGCCAACGTGGGGGCCTTATGAGGCGAATAGCTTACCTCATAAGGCCCCGACGTTGGCCTTACCAAATTTCTACTCGGGAACCTTTCTTCGTTGAGCGTATTGTGTATGGTTATGGATACTTCCATCTACACCCATTGTATCTTATGATTCAATAAAGTGAATTCCAGTTCAGCATGTTATTTATGACTATGGTAACGAGACTGGAAAATGATGATGACAATATTTTTTTTCCAAACATGTTTCTTGAAATTCAGCAAAATATTTCAGAAAATTCGGAAGAAAGTGGCTGTAGAAAATTACAGACACACGTTCTTAAATTTTCAAAAGGAATTTTTGTACGGTGTACATGTACATTGATCTTTCTGTTTCATGCACAATGAATACGTATTAATTTTTCCTTTACCAGCCTCATATAAATGAGACTTCGTAGAATGTTTCATGACTGTTGTCTTACTTAATTGATCGAAATATTGAGAACCTGGAAATTTTTATAAATTATCAATGAATCAAGCGATCCCTAGTGTGCATCAGCCTAACGCTGACCCGAATCTGCCCTAGAGTTGGTACAAATGATTCGAGCTTGGCGCGACAGTTATGAATACTAAAGATTTAATATTATGAAATACAACATGTTTCCATTGCTTCTCCACACAATAGCGAGACGTTCCTGACTCATTATATTTTGCCTAAACATCTTGGTTATTAATTTCTTCTGACTCATGACTGGCTAACTCTTTCGTAACCTCGTTGTTTCATGATAGTAATTCTTGAAGAGGACCGCTTAGTCGGCCGGAACGTTGAATAAAAAATGCTTTTTCAGTTATAACTCATTCCATTGTAGGCTCGGAAGCCTAGTGACTATCCATTCTTATCATCAATAAACGAATCAAACGTAATCCCCTGAGTCTGTGGTCCGTTTGACTCCCTTTGCAGTAGAACCTACTTCAATGGTGTGCTTCTGATTGGTTTTTCGATATTGCACGAGTATCTCAATAGCAACCGAACGTGGTACAAGCACTCGGAGAAAAATTAGCTGATTCTTAAGAACATATTTTCTTGTTCCACAAATTTTTTTCTCATCTCAAAAAGATGTGTACTTAGGGTAAGAAACTTTTCTGCATATCACACTGTATAGCTTCAAATTGAGTAGATGTTTTCTTCTTTCAAAAGGATGTCGGATGAACCTCGGTCAATTCAATATTTCCTTGATTTAAGTTTTTTCTCTTTCAATGCACCCAGGTGAAAATATTGAGTGAGTTCTCGTAAGGAAGTGGCATTTTCATACCCAAAAAAAATGATTCCAGCAAACAGTGTGATCAGGTTTTTTGAAAGGTCTGCATCGGCAGTGCACAGAGAAAAATAATGTAGAATAATAATAGTATTATTTTGTCAAAGGTTGTTACAATTACCTGACGGTTTCAGAGGCTTCCTCACAGAATGTAGTACAAATTATTGCAGTTGTAATATTCTGTTCCACATTTGAAGAGTACTTCTCAAGAGATTAGACCTAACAGTATTGATTCACTAGAAAATGTAATTTTTATTGCATTATGTTTCTCCGTGTGTTGGTGAACTGCTAGCATTGGGGAACATAACGGAAAAAGAGGAAATGAATGAAGTCACATCACAAGATGACAGCGTGTCACATCGAGTCTTAAATTCAAATGTTTACAAAATACATTGTTAAATATTCCATATTACAAGACGAAGATGGATTTTTCTCTCATGACGTGAATTATTTCACAATATAGTTTCTAAAAATTTTCATTTAGGTGTTTGAAGCAATGCGTTGTCATCCTACCCAATAAACATGAACATCTTCAAGATATCTTTTGAAAGACATCTACAAGACATATCAAAAAGACATCTTGAAGATGTCTTTCAGAAGATATGTTTAAGATGTTTTGCCAAATGTATCTCTGAGATCAGCGGTTTTAAGGATATGAGTGCATATGGATAACACTTCGAATGTCTTTGTTCACAATCAGATTGCAAAAAAGGTGAATTCGTTCATAAATTAAAAGCTTGAATAATCCATGTAAATACTGACAAATTCTGTGGAAAGTACGATTTTGTAACCTTGCCGTGCTAGCACCAAAAGTAACGAATCTCCAAGTCACAATATCCTGCGAATTATCGAACTTCTTACGCTGAATTTTATGTACAGCCTTCGTGGACGGTGATTTTATCAAATTCTCATTCACATTTATTGATAAGTTGTTTTTCAATAACAGTGAGAAGAAAATAATTTGAAGGTATGTATGATATTCATCAGACACTAACGATCACTTCCAAGTGTGTATTAACGGCGGGCCCCATCTGCTCCCAGGGTGGGTGCCCATGCTACCCAACGTGGGCCCAAGCTGGGCAGACAAGTGGGGCCAACCCTGGGATGATAACATCGTTCCCAGCTTGGCCGTATTGCTTTGCCCGAGAATTGATAACACCACGGGCCCAGCATAAACTCAGACTGGGCAATCAATACTGCCCCTTCCTTTTTATTTTGAAATTGGGAAATTGCTTTGAATTCTACCCCAGCGGGCATGAATTTCAGCCCCATTTCGGCCCAGTCTTGGGCCCAGTGTTGAACCCCATTCTGCCCATATGGGCTCAAGACTGGACCAAAGTGGGGCCAAAATTCATACACGCTGAGGATTGTACACACATGCTCGGGATATAAATTCACCCCAATCTTGGCCGGACGCTGGGCCAAATTGGGGCCCAGTTCAAATGTGCCCGCACCAAGATTCATTATTTCCATTTTCTACCAACCATAATTGTATGGGAAAACACAACAGGGCCCCATCGTCATTCCCCAAGACTGGGTTAAAGAGGATGGACCCAGCCTGGGGCCCATTGTCATTAAAGGCAATACACGCTTGGGCTGGATCATGTACTTCAATATATTTCACCTAATTCATTAAACTGTTCATGTTTTGAGCACAATCAACTTATCTTATGTTTGTATATGTAATGAACACCTTGTTCAAAAGATCACTTTCACTCTGAAAACATACACCGCTGACATTATATTTCGCTATGTCTTATTAACAATTATGAGCACGATCTTCAAATTGTCCGTATGACTCAGGTCATTGAAGCGTAGGTACGTCGTGAAATGTCCGGGTTCGATTCTCGCAACCACAAGAAACCGAAATGAAGTGAAATTTGTAGGACCTGAGAGGGGGAATCAAAAGAAAAGAGAGGAGGAAGAAGAAGAAAAAGAGGGGAGAATTCTTTTTATGCACGATTCAAGATTTTTCTAACATATGTTTATCAATTCTGCAAGACATTTTCAAGATTCGATCGAATACGTCTATCACATATCTTCCGCAAGACCTTTTTGAGATATCTTAAACTTATTGAAATCAGTCGCGTAAGACATCTTCGAGACTTTTTTGCGAGACATTTTTCAAAATTGCGAGATATCTTTTAGATATCTAAAAGACGTCTTTTTGTTTGATTGGGTACGTGGTCAATTTGTCCTTTAATTTTTTTCGTGTATATTGGGCCATTACAGCATCTGTAATAACAATCGGTATATCGTCCTTCACTGAAGGGCCAATAACGTTATCACGTTTATTGATGATGCCAATGAATGGTGGCAGAACTGTAATGACCCAATACGTTGCCAATAATGGCAACTCCGTATCAGTGCAATGCCATCTGTTATGATTTTCATAAACTTTCTCGTTATGTATTTCATAACGTATGATTGATTTCATCCA
Source organism: Gonatopus flavifemur (assembly GCA_018340375.1). Taxonomy (NCBI): domain Eukaryota; kingdom Metazoa; phylum Arthropoda; class Insecta; order Hymenoptera; family Dryinidae; genus Gonatopus; species Gonatopus flavifemur. Next base: position 678,669 of record JAFFJZ010000011.1, read on the forward strand.
GATAATATTGTGTAAGAATTCTTCATTCAATAATAAATTTGCATATTATTATAAATTGAACATGAAATCACATCTATGTTGTATACCGAGTGAACCATAAAGATTTCATTTCATTGGAATATTCTGTGAGGTGATTCAAAAGAACGATGTGATTAGATTATGTGATTCACTATTTAATAACAACACAATGAAAACGTTTCATCAAACTTGGAGAAATGTAAATGTCTTCACCCGACAGGAAATTTGTTCGTCATGAAAATATCAATTCAAACATGATTTAGTGTAAAAGTAGAGAAGAACAAATGTACGGTTTTGAGTACCGTACATCTACAATCAGACATCCTTTAAATTATAATCATTTACTACAATGCCAATCAGCACTTGAACGAGAACGAAGGACTGGCAGCAGCGCATCGACAACTTCTCAACTTGATCTTGGGTGTGCAGCATTTCCAGATGCGGTGAGAGTTTGGGTTAGTGACCATGGACACAAAAAATTTTCAACGTTGGAGTTTTTCAGGATTCCTTCAGGATTACACATTTACTGTTGAAGCTGAGGAGCACTAAGGAGAACATGTCCTCCTCAGTTACGTCATGTTCCTGATAAGAAAATTTCTGTGGATAAATATCATTCAGGATAAATTTGTTTTTTTATTTCATACTCGACAATGAATGTATCTTTTCCACTTTATGTTCAAGAAACGTGGTATCGTCTCGACGTCAAGTATATAAACAAATCTTAAAAACAGCATGTTGAATGAAAAAGCAGGAGTCGTGCACTACCATGTATCTATACACGTGAACCGGGCTTATACCGACTGAGAAAAACTTCACCGTACAATAACTCACCACACATTGTCATCATCATGAAGTAATCAATCTTATGACTGGTTTGATGAAATCCTCCAACCCTGTCTATCATCCGCTAAACGCTTGATTTCTATATATCTACGACAACCCTTATCTTTTATAATTTGATTCACATAACTTAATCTAGGTCCACACGGAAAGACCGGGTCTATTAATATTCAGAAAAATGACTGCACTGAGAAAAGTATTTATTTATAGTCAACAAGATTTGTTAATAGTTAACAAATCCTATATTTGCTCATGGGGAAATAAATATTGAGTTGTTATCATCCAGCGTCATATTTGAGATCATTTTTTGTATCAAATCCATATTTGTTAACTATTAACAAACCGTGTTTTTGTGTGAAATTCCTGTTTTATAATTCTCAAACTTGGGAATGTACATCAAAGCATTGTTAGATTGCCTGAATGTGATATGAGGTTGAGACAATTGTCGCATAATTTGCTTTGAATATTCGTGAGAATAAGCCAAATCAAACAAAATTGGAATAACACTCTGGAATTAATCAAATGAAATGATCAATTATGCGGGAGAATATTATCACTGTTAGGAAAATATGTCTTAAATTTAATGATAATTATTATAAAATTTTTTGCAGAATATCCTACTAGATTCAACAATGCATTTTATAATGGAAATTGTATATTAAATTCAATAACTGTTACGAATTTTTGCCAAAATACAAAAAAAAATTCAGATTGGAAATTTGATTTATCACTAAATTTCTTCACGCTTCGTGAATTTTATGTTCTCGACATTCCTCTAGAGTGAGTTTGTAATCATGATTGTAAGTCAAGCAATTGAAGCACAAAGTTTTGGGACCTAACGGGGAATCGAACCTGCTTTCCTACCTAACCTAACCTATTACGACCTAACGCTTCAACCACCTTGACTACATCACGATTGAAGAAACCGATTGAGAAATACGATGTGGTTTTGGATATCATATATGCTGACGTCATGACATCGTACATGTAACAGAATTCTATCACAAACAAGTTCATGAAAAAGTGAAATTTCATTAAAAAAGTTGTAAATCCCAGAATATTATTGATTTTGGGTTGCACTTATGAAATTTCATAAGAATTCTTACATTAAATTCAAGAAATTTTCTAACAGTGATTATAAAGTTGAACAAACTGAATGAAAAGTTATGGTGGAATATTTTGATAATTTCGTAGGAAAATTCAGCCTACAAGACTGTCTCTCATATTCTTTCCGGATAAAAAGGATTTCTTGAAATGCAAGAAAATTTTCAATGTTCCATGGTTATACATATATATACACAACTATACATTCTGCTGCAATATAGATCGAGAGTCAAATCAAATTCAAGGTGTTCATGTCAAATCAAATTTCTTAATTATTAACAAATCTGTGTTTGAGAGGAAAGAATCGTTTACACATTGGGAAACTGAATTATTGTATTGAAATTTAATTTGAAATTTGAGTCAATCAACCATTCTTTTCTCCATATTCTTAGTTTACTAGTATTTATCTAATGAAAATCTTGTACTTGTCAAACCGTCCATTTGTAAATTAGGAATCGTTTATTACTCGAGGGAAAAATAAAATCATTCACATGAAATAAATGGACTAAATGAACGATTTGTTTGTTCTGAATGTCACATAAAATCAATCGTATGTATGCCAACTATGATATTTATTGACAATTACCATATTTATTCATAATTAATGAATATTTTTGAACAAATGCCAAATAAATATATTCATTTAATATAAGTAAACTCTTCTCTCAGTGTGTCAATTTAGGGAAAACGAGGATCGCTAAAAAATATTCGTAGTGAGTCTACTGAAAATTCGTAGTCGATGTATTACCAATTGATAGTTTCACTGTAAAAAATACCAATGAAACTATCAACTGTTAATATTTTGACTACGAATTTTTGGTAGACTCACTACGAATATTTTTCAGCGATCCTTTTTTTCCCTGAATTGATAGTCGTTTTTCTAAATATTAATAGACCCGGTCTTTCCGTGTACCTTTGCGAGTTTGACCATTCATTTTTCCTTCCAATATTGTTTTTAATAAGCTATCATGCTTTGATGTGTGTCCTATCAGATTACTTCTTCTTTCCACGACATGTTTCATATTGATTCTGGTTCCGATCGGATAACGCGTTTTGAAAATATCGCGGAATATGTTTCTGAAAATTGGGATTCTCGTCTTTGGCGTGCGATAACTCTCCTCAGAATGCACCGATTTGATTGATTTTTTTTTCAAATGTTCGTCTCGAAGAGGACACGAGGCCTATTGATTTTGGTCTGGATCGGATACGTTTTGAAAATATTGCGGAATATGTTTTTGAAAACCGTGATTCTGCGATCGCTCATATCTCCGCTTCCTATCATCCGATTACCATGAAATTTGTACCACGTTTTAGTTATGAACCGATAGTACCTTCATACGAGTTTTATCCCGATTGGGTGAAAACTGTGAAAAATGTTTGTTGCGACCCGCATTATTGGAAGATGTTTTAGAAGCGTGCCTTCTCTGTGTGCGTATAATCCGAATTTCGTGGAATTTTGGGCATACTCAATTTCACGGGGTGGTGATTTGGTGATATAAATCTCAAGCAAATCAGAATGGAAGGAGTAAAAAGGTGAGCAATGAGCTTTGGAACAAAATTTGAAAATTTCGTGAATATCATTGTTTTCATTTTAATTGAGAACATGGAAGTACTGTATGGTTCTCCATAGCGATTTTTTCATTTACCTTCTCAAGTACTTCTTCATTCTCTACTTTCTCTATCCACCTGATGAGGATGATGATGATGATGATGATTCATCGCGCATCCAATATTGTTCATTGCAGCATAGTATGGTGAACATAATAAAAACGTGACAAAATATTCTATCAATGAGGCAACGTGTTAACAGGTTATTATAATATTAAAAGTATAATTTCAACACTCGCACCTCCGTGGAGGTGAGGTGGATGAAAGGGAGACGTGGATAAACGGAGGAGGAAGGGAGAAGCGACGTACCCGATTAGAAAATTGCTAGGGTCATTATCATGATCGGATCATATCGGCCCGATGTAGTAGTCAAGGCCTGATAATGTGACCCGAACGGGACCCGATTATGTATGTAGCGCGAAGACGTGATGAGGAACTGATCAGGTGAAATGATCAGGGCCTTGTGAGTTAACTTAATCAAAAAAATACCAAAAAACTAACAAAAATAACAGTCCAGGAATTGATTAGGGTAGGGTAATGTAAGAATAGGTGGGAGAAAAGAGTACAAGTTGATTGGATGAATAAAGCAATATTGCTGTTAGAAGCATTTTGTTAACAAACGGCGCATTCTTATCTCCCGCGTACTCTTACACCACCTTACCCCGTGCTTACAGTTTTGTGGCATTTGTGCAATACAGACACAGGGAAGGCATGCTTAGAAAATATTGTCAAACAATGCAAATTCCCAAAGACATTGTTCCCACATTTCTTAAGCGATTGAGATGAAACTTATGCGGCACCACCATGGGGCCATAACTGACACGTGGCATAAATTTAGAATATTGTCGAATAACGCTGGTCGTTAAAAAAAAATTTCACAGCTCTCAATCGATTAGGGTGGAACTTATACACGGAGAGAAAAAATTTGCTGACGCAGCAAATCGAGGTATTGTATATAGAATAGCAAATTTTTTTGCTGACCTAGCTAAAAATTTGCTATAATAGCAATCGTCTTAGCTACGACGGCAATTTTTTAGCTGTGGCAGCAAAAAATGTTTGCTCCGCCAGCAAATTTTCAGTATTATATACAGAATAGCAAACAAATTTTGCTGGGATAGCAAACATTTTTCGCTGCCACAGCTAAAAATTCGCTGTTGCAGCTAACAAGATTGCTGGAACAGTAAATAGTTTGCTGTCACAGCAAAAAATTTGCTGCTCTGGCAAAAGGAACCCAGCAAAAGTAGATTTCGCTGCCACAGCGAATTCCTTTTTCTCCGTGTATGGATCTACTATCGAAGGATAAGTAGAACGTGGTATGAGTTTCATTGCAATCGGATAATAGAGAGAGAAGATATGTGCATTCGCAGATTCACAAATTTTATCACATTACTCCCTTCCTCCTCCTGTTTTTCGTCCAGAATCAGGTTAAAACTCATATGCGAACACTAATACCTCGATCCACAACTGTCATAAGAATTTAATGAAGATCGGATATATAGAATGAGATATATGTGCATTTGTATTTTAGGAAGGGGGGGGGCACATCCATGCAGACTTCACTGCAAAAAGAAAGTCTCAATCTGTTTGCATCTTAATTTCAGACAATGTTTTTTCCATTGTGTCGGCGATTGTTTTTTCGGCTTAATTTGTTTGCATCATAGATTCAGCCATGAAATGAGCTGAATTGAGGACTTCCTTTTTACAGTGTTTCCTCTACCAAAGAAGCAAAATGTTTTATAAAATATACTAACACGTTCAGTCAAATCCAGGTACATTAAAATTTCTCGTAATGCACACAAGAATTCTAGTAGAATCTAAGATGGTCACATTTAAGATTACTATCACAGTGGTAGATTTGACTAAAGTTGTAGTAAATATTAAGAGAAACTTTATTGGTGTCATGTTTTACCATCTAAGAAGAAGAAAGTAAAAAGTGGTAAGAAGTTTTTTTCTACAAAAAATTGTTTGAAACCAACTCAACCAATGAAAGGGTAAACTCATAATATTTCTGCTACATGGAGAAAAATACAGGTCGAAAATATAGCGATCTTGGATAAAAATTTGAGAATATTTTTCCAAATCTGAGAGGATTTCTAAAATTTTCAATGAGGATAATACGGTTCACATTTTTGTTGAATTTCACTCGGAAAACAATGAGAAATTATCAATATTCAACAAACAATAGCAAATGATATGGACTTTCCCAAAGCCGCGCATACAATTTCATGAAGTGAATAACGAAATTTCGTAATTGTTATTAAAGATTATTATATTTTCAACCTCAATGTTTCTTCGTGTAGGGAGTACGTTTGAATGCATATCATACATTCCAAATGTACTATGTACGTAGCAAGTACATTTGAAACAATCTCATTCGAACGTTCTATAAACGTTATTCTATGAACATGTAACGTTTATTCTACAAACGTTTACTGTATATCTTACTTCCTATCCCATTTGTACATTCTAAGAAAGTACCTATGTCGTGCGTACATTTGAACCTTCTTACTACGTGGGTCTCAATACCTTTCTCTTTTCCTATGTCCAGGAAAAAATTCAATTCTTTGTGAAAAAGTTCATCCGACGAATATATTTGAGGAAAACAAAATACCCAGGAATAGAAGGAAAAGTAAGGACGATTGTACCGAAAGTCATGTACCTCCCTTTTCATGAAAAAAAGGGGTAACTTTCTCCGTAGCATTTTTACACCGCTGTAAATAAAGTCACTTTCTCCCAACCCTTTTATGCATCGAAAAAGTCAAGCCACGTAAGGATATATCCGGCATAACCACAGGATTGTGTTTTTCTTCGGAAGAAAGGCATGTCTATTTTTCCGTCCTTCAGATCTATAATGGAAAGGATTTTCCACAGTGAAAGTTTCTTGATGTCTAGCAAGGGTAATTATCCCAAGTAGCATCGAAATGCGAGTATACTATGAATGTTCCACAAACATTCGAAGTATATTTCATGCATATTCCAATCAGGTCGTCTTATAGGTATTATGAACTTTCAGCGGACAGACACTGCACTGAGAAAAAAGATTCGTTGATTCAAATAAGATTTGATTATAGTAAATAAATCGTGTAGTTGGATACCGCCAAAGATTAATTATTTATCAATATTTATTTCATCGCATAGTTGATGAATACAGCACATATTCCTTTGAGTCAACTTCATACCGATGATGATTCGATGAATCTGTATTTGGTAAGAAATCATATTCATTCAAATCAATTCCAATCAGTTTGAATCAAATAAATAATCTGGTTATAGATCAAAAATATGAATTTCTTGACTCAACACAATGTTTGGTTATGATGAATAAGCCCTATTTGTATACCTATTGAAAATGTTCAACCAAATGCGTTGATTCGTCAGAAGGAAAGCATTTCTCAATGGGAGAATCATGTATTTCGTAGATCGAACAATAAGACAATTATTGGGATTTTATTGTTGGATATACAATAATTTTCGTTCTTATAGTAACACATAGTTGTGTTCTTACCAATAAAATTGTCAAGTGAGCAATGTTGTTGGTCATATTTTGACGATAATTATTGTAGGTTGATTTGAATTGTCATATATCTACCTACAATAACATCGTAAAAATGTCGGTTATTATTGCTGAATTGACAATACTGAAAAATTTATATGGATAACTTTACATAAATGTTCAGAAGTAATTAACATATATATGCATTGGGAATCTTCCGTATTTTACCGGAAATTTACTGGGCGATGATAGGAAAAATTCCATAAAGTTGGGGATTTCCAGTTGAATTTATGGCAATAATTTCATTCGACCGCCCGGGGCTGGAATCTAGTTTTTGCGCACCCATCTCATAGTACTCAGACAGCAATGGATTCGTTGAAGGATTTTCCAAAAACTATCTGGGTATGGAAGAAACAAAGAAAAAGGATATTTGGATCTCTAATTTTGTGCCTCCTCAAAGCTTGCACCCCTCGCGTGGACCGCTTCGGCTCAATCTTACCCAACCAGGAATTGATATAGGGACCATATCAGGGCACAACAGGTCCTGATATGGCCTCACGTGGACCTGATGTGGTCCCTACATCGAATTATGCTCGGATAGTTACGGCACTGCGTTTCTCTCAGTGTGCGTAGTCGAATATATGAACGTACGTTAATCAAATGTCAATTGAATGGATATCGTGCATTCCGAATGTACTATGTACGTAAGAAGTACATTTGAAACAACCTCATTCACTGAATCTTATTCGTATCTCATTCGCACACTCCGCGATATTTCTAGGATATTACTATGTCTTGCTCAGAACATTCTGTGTGAAATATTTATAGAAGATCCTGTAGATATTGTAGATACAATATTTCGTTAAAAATGTTCTGAGGATCTTCCAATTGGAACATTGCATATATAATGATCTGTAATGTTCTGGGAATCTACGATGGGAAATATGCTAAATCTGTTGCAAATTAAATATTCTAAGAATATGACAGTATCAATATTTTATGAAGCAAAATGAATTTTCATACACCTGACCCAGGACTTGGTGAAATTTACATTTCAACACGGAGAAAAAAAATCTGCTAAGAAGTAGCATACTTTATAGTTTCTGAGCATCAGCCTTGTTCAGATCGAATTATTTACGTGGAAATACCTTTGAAAGTACCATACTGGCTTGAACTTTCCTAAAGAAGTATATACTACTTTTGTGGATATTTTCATGTGAATAATTTGATCTGGACAAGACTGATGTTCGAACACTATAAAGTATGGTACTTTTCAGCAGATCTTTTCTCTCCTTGAAGATCGAAAAAAACGCTTCTCCTATGACCTATCCACTTTTCGTTCCAAAAGATTCTGAATTGATTGGTCCCACAGAGACGAATTTTTGAAATTTCTTCATCAGTTTGCTCCAACACTTGGTAAATTTTGGAGGTTCACTTTCCAAAAAACGTTGCTCTCAAGTGCTATTCAGTCTTCATTTCAAGAAATTCTGAATCGATTAACCTATATCTCATGGCAACAAATTTTCACAGTTGTTCTATTGATTTTACCCAGCACTTTGTAAAATTTCAAAATCGAGGTCGAAAAAAAACCACCACGACCGACTCATTTTTTGTGTCAGAAGATTTGTGCAGGTTTTCTTCCACTCAAAGTGATTCTGGCCAAGCTCATTCAACATTTGTAGGAGTAAATTAATTCTGAAGAAATTTTTTTTCAACCCAAAATAATATTTTGTAAGCTTTTGATTATACATGATTGTTACATTTTTTTCCCATACAAAATATCGCTGAAATGATCACAGCAATATTTCAGAATGTCTGCAGAATGTTACCTCGATGATTTCAGCAATGTTTCAGACTCAGGAGCGGACTATGGCCTGTGCCAACGGCGCCATGGTGCAGGGGCGGCAGGCTGTGAAAGGGCGACAATAGGGTCGAAAAAAATATTTTTTAATTTAAATAATTTAAAAATAATTTTGAGGAGAATAATAAATTCTAGGCAATAAAACAACATTTTTTGGTCATAAATATTTCCGTGAAAAATTAATTTTTGCTGCCATGTAAGGGGCGGCAAGCTAGATGGCGCAGGGGTGGAAAAAACCAAAATTCGCCTCTGTTCAGAATATCTCTAGAATGTTACAAAGATGTTGACATGAGACATCCCGCAGACATTCTGAAAATCTTTTTGAATTCTTTTTTCAGAATATTACACATTCCAAATGTAATATTCTGACAATATTGCTGGGACATCCGATACTGTGAGGGAGACACATTCGTATAGGTTAGAAATAGAATACTTGGGTTTCATGTCACGTTTCGAGAACATACTGAAAATGTACCAAAGCATATGTAAATAATGCTCTCAAAACGTGTTTCCAAGCACAATAAATGAATGTTCTGAAGACGTTTGGGAAACGTGCTTATGCAAACCGAAAACCTGGTGAAAATTTCCGCTCGTGGAAAGCGAATGTTGGAACAAATGAAGCGAATGTTGAAACGAACGAAGCGTAAAAACGTTTCAATATCTGCTTCTTTCCCGCTCAGATGCTGCTTCTTTGACTCTTCCATGTCGCTCCCCAGCGAACGCGATTGCAGGCGTTTCAAAGGGCCAGTAATGACTCTTCATTGGCGTTGCAGGGCCATCAGCGGCCCATTGAAACACCAGTATTCATTGTTTGTAGGCTCCATATGCTGATTTTCACTAGGGTTCGGAACTGTTGACACGTTTTTGAAATGTTTCGAGAACTCACGGCGCTGTTTGGGCAACACTATGAATCTTTCCTTCATCTACATGGATCGTTGTATTGACTGTACTTGATACACGGAAAGCCCAACATTATTAATATTCAGAATGCGACTGTCAATTCAGGAGAAAAGAGCACCACCGAAAAATATTTGTAGTGCAATGAATGTATTACACACAGAGAAAATTTCCCTGAAAAATTACTACATTTCACAGTGAATTAGGGACGAAATCACATTGCGGGGTTATTCATTATATTTTGTCAATCAAATTACTATAATTTCTAGTGAAGAGTGACGGAATTCTGTCATTCGTGGATAGAAAGTATAGTAATTTTAATGACGAAACATAGTACATAACCTGACAATTTGATTTTGTTCCTCCTTTACTGTGAAGTGTAGTAACTTTTCAGGTCACTTTTCTCTGTGTAGTTGATAATTCCATTGTAGGAAATAACAATGGGACTGTTAGTATTTTCACTATGAAATTTCGATAAACTCATTACAAATCAGGGATGAGTATTTTTGTACTCCGGTAGTACTTTTAGTGGGGAATATTTTTTTGTGTAACATATACTGTGAAAAATTTCTATGGGAAAATTCCTATAAATTTATGTGAATTAATAAACATATACAAGCGTTAGGAATTTTCCGTACATATCCAGAAATTTACTGGGAAATGGTGATGAAAACACCGTAAAGTTTGGAATTTTCGGGTAAATTTATGGGAAATTTCATACAAGTATATCGGAAATTGATTTCCCATCCAATGATTGGAATTTTCCGGTTGTTTTATGCAGGAAAATTCCGATTATTTTCTACAGCGTATGTCTAAAGTAAAATATGGAGTCAAAAAAATTATCCCCCACTAAAAGTACTCTCAGAGTACAAAAATGCCTATCCCTGCCACGAATAATCTTCAGCGATGTTCTTTTGCCCTAAATCGACAGTGATTTTTCTGAATATTAATGATTTCGGTTTCTCTGTGTACAATAAAACATATGCATATACGCATATACCCAAGCAACAAAAGAAGTTCAACATAAATACGAAATAGAAATGTTCGTAGAATGCTCGAATGACATACGACGAACATATACTAAACGTTCATTGGATGTTCGAATGAGACTGTTTTGAATATATTTAGAACTCACATAGTACATTCGAAATGTACGATATTCATTCAATCGACGTTCGATTGGCTCACCGTCGTATATTAGATTACATACGTCCAATGAATATGCATAGCATCATCTATGAAACGGTCTCATTAGAATGCGCATAAAACATATCTCGAATATTCGAAGAACGTTCATAGTATATTCTGGCGCTACTTCCCAAGCAGCAACAGAAGTTCAAAGTATATACGAAATAGAAACATTCATAGAATGTACGAATGAGATACGAAGAACATATAGTGAACGTTCATAGAATATTCGAATGAGACTGTTTTAAATATACTTAGTACGTACATAGTACATTCGGAATGTACGATATTCATTCAATCGACATTTGATTGACGTACCATCGTATATTCGATTACATACGTTCGATGAATGTGCATAGTATCTATAAAACGGTCTCATTGGAATGTGCATAGAATATACTGCGAATATTCGCAGAACATTCATAGTATATTCCGATGCTACTTGGGTTGGGTTAAGGTTACTCTCACACGCCTTTTGAAAATCAACGGCTACGGATTTTTCAGATGTGATGTGAACATACTTGAAACCTCCGAAGAGACTATTTTGGAAAATCATCTTCTGAGCAAATCCCTAAGATCCCATGTCACACCAAAATATATTATATAATTGATTCAAAATCGAAGAGAATGAAGTATCTCATTCTCATCATATTTGAAAAAGCATTTTGATTAACGTAGAGAACTTTTCTGCTTACAATTTCATTTGGGATTATATTAAACCATCTTTTTTATGTGTATTTTCAGATTTGCAAAATGATTTTCATCCACGGCGAACAACAGTTTTTGCAGAGGTGAGTTAGGAATAAATGATTATAGTTATGATCAAATACGGCACAATATTCATAGTATCGTGAATGCCGAAAATACAGTGCAATCTCGCGATTACACAGTTCTCTTTCTTTCTCACTCAAATTACTTCTGTTATGCCTTAGAGGGAGAAGGGGAACACCTTTGTCGCAAAGTTCTAGTGTCTTATGTATATGCATGTATACTCAGCACATTAATATAAGTTCTAAATGAACAATCTACACGCCCACACAGCACACGAAGTCTCAATAATATTGTCAGAATATCACAATGCCTCACTCGGAACACTCGGTGCGAAATAATTTCACGAGATCCCATGGATATTGCGGATAGGATATTCCATGACAAATATTTTGGGAATCTTGGAATTGGAATATTGCACACAAAATATTCTGCGATGTTCTGAAAATCTATGATGGGAGGATGTTCTGTTGTCGCAAATGGAATATGATCAGAATATTTCAATAACAATATTATGTATAACATCGAAACATATTATCGTCCTCATTTGGGACTTGATGAAATTTAGTAGTGGGAAGTGAAAAAATATGGGAGTGCATTATTCAACACACATAATTAGGAAACACGAGATACAAAAAAAACATGCAAAATAGTCAAATCGACCCCCTCGGGCATTCTAGTATTAATCTGGCCCAGCAAATAGTGAAATTTGTCACTGCACTTTTTGAAAAACGTTCTTCTCAAGTGCTATTCATTTTACATTTCAGAAGATTCTAAATCGATTGGTTTATATCTCACGGAGATAAATTTTTTACATTTTTTCATCAATTTGCTCCAATTTTACATCAATTGTAAAATTTGCAAGTGCTTTGTTTAAAGAACACTGAGAAAACACCAGGTTTGACTCAAACCCGTAAGCGTTTGGATACGGCGAATATCACCGCACGGTTGAGTCAACTGAATATCGATAGAGATGATGAGGCGGAGATTTACTTTAATTGATATCAAGTTGCCTCAACCGCGCGGTGACATTCGCCGTATCCAAATGCTTATTGGTTTCGCTCCACTATTTTTTTTCTCAGTAAATGCTTCTCTCCAGTGCTGTTCATTTTTCACTTCAGAACCTTTGAATCGATCAATCTATATCTAACCGAGACGAATTTGTAAAAATTTTCTCATGAATTTACTCCAGCACTTGATGGAATTTGCAGACGCACTTGTTAAAAAACGTTCCTCTCAAGTGATATTCATTTCTCATTTCAGACAATTCTGAATCGATTAGTCTCTACCCCACGGAAACAAATTTTTGAAATTTTTTCATCAATTCACTCCAACACTAGGTGAAATTTGGTGGTGCACTTTTCAAAAAACGTTCCTCTCAAGTGCTATTCAGAGAGGAGCTTTGGCATCGTTTCTGGAGTTCGACATGTTTTCATCTCCGAAATCAAGATTCCTCTAACCAAAATTTTTCTCCGGCCTTGGAGAACAATTTTGGTTCCGTGTCTATCGGTTTGTTTGTCACACGAACGATCTCAGCATTATTTATCACTACACTGTAAAAAATATTCGTGAATTCCCAAGCAGAAAAGTATGGTGAAAAACTTACAGATTGGTAAATTTCCAAATTGTTTGGAAACAATTGTTTGGATTTGGAAACTCACAAATGTTCTGTGAATTTCCAAACAATTTTTGTGATTTCCCAGAAAAGATTTGTCAATAGACAAAGATTATTTGTAACTTCACCCACTATGTTTGTGAACTTACCAAAAAATGCTGGGTAAAAAACTTCCAAACCTTTTTTTGGAAGTTTTTTTTACAGTGTAGTGAATAATATAAATAAAACTAAAGCATTTGATAAGTATTATGAACTAAGGATGCAGTTCGAATATCAAGCCCGTGATTCTTTATATTCAATCATATCTGCGATGGGTTTCATCAAATTTGCCTCTCAATTTGTTTTCCACGATGCAAAACAATTGAGAATTTCCATGATGAGTAGTTGAGAAGACTGCAATGGATGTCTTTTGTGAACTAGAAGGTGGGTGGATTTCTGAGATGAGTAAGATTGTCCTTGATTCTTCTCTCACTTTAATCGAATTGAATAGACAGAAATTCCCGAATAAAAAACCAACTCTAAGGTGCAACTGTTCCAAAGGAGAACTGTTCCTTATATAGACACACTGTTGGAAAAATCTGTCTTGAACTTGACAATACTATTATGAAGTTTCAGACAGATTTCTCTAACAGTGCAGATTCCCAAGTGTGTATTGACGGCGGGCCCCATCTACGCCCAGGGTGGGTGCCCATGCTACCCAACGTGGGACCTACCCTGGTATGATAACATCGTTCCCAGCTTGGCCGTATTGCTTTGCCCGAGAATTGGTAACACGACGGGCCCAGCATGAACCCAGACTAGGCAATCGATACTGCCCCTTCCTTTTTGTTTTGAAATTGGAAAATCCCTAGCATGTATATGCCATGGGGCCCACCGCGGGCCAGCATGGGCCCCATCCTGCCAATATGGGCCCAAGCCTGGGCCAGAGTGGGACCAAAATTCTTACACGCTGAGGATTGTACACACATGCTCGGGATATAAATTCACCCCAATCTTGGCCGAACGCTGGGCCAAATTGGGGCCCAGTTCAAATGTGTCCGTACTAAGATTCATTATTTCCATTTCCAACCAACCATAATTTTATGGGAAAACACAACAGATCCAAGATTGAGCCAACATGGGCCCCATCGTCATTTCCCAAGACTGGGTTAAAGAGGATGGACCCAGCCTGGGGCCCATTGTCATTAAAGGCAATACACGCTTGGGAGGGAACATTCGAGAGTTGCAAAAAATATATTCAACCACATAACAATTTCGAATCCTTTTTTGGCACATCCCAAAACATATTTTATATAATTGTGAGAGATCTTTTAGGAAATACCACTCATGCGAAGATATCTCATAGAAGATGTCTGTACCGTATCATGTATGTACCACGGGGCCCACCCCGGCCCATCATGGGCCCATCCTGTCCATATGGGTCCAAGACTGGGCCAGAGTGGGTCCAGAGTGGGCCAGAGTTCATACATGCTAGGGTAAGAATACAAAAATACGCCTTCAGCATTCATTGGAATGCTTCAAACGTAGGTTTCCAGAACACCTTCACGTTAAAAAGCCCGACTGAATGTGGTTGCGTCTTACTTGAAAATGTGACTGACTGTGACTGACATTCAGTCTTTTCCATAGTGTCGGCATTTGTTTTAAACGCTCACTTCCATTAAAACAGGGCTATTCTTGGTTACATCTTAAAATCAGTTAATTTTTAAGATGGAAGTGATTTTTCCTTTTCACCGTGTCAGTGTTACATCTTTTGGAATTCCTCAATATATTTTCAACAAGTTCGGGAAGAATTTCTTGGAATGTTTATTCGTGATATTCACTAATAATAATATGCAGTGAAATTGCAACAATTTCATTTCGTGATACACTGTTGAAAATAATCGGAATTCTCCTGTATGCGGCAACTTGGAAATTCCAATTATCACACTGAGAGAATGGGTCTATCCAAATATCCGACAGCTAGGAAATTTAGTCATTCTAAATGAAAATTTAATCGCAGCACTTAAATTTTACTTGTCACAACTACATTGTTCATTCCCATTGAATAAACTGTTTTATTCGTATTTCAAACAGCTAGACTTTTATTTACTCCGACTAGAGTCCATCCAGCATAAATAGAAATCTAGCTGCTGCAACTAACATTCAGTTGTCCTAACTACGTACCTTTCTCTCAGTGTAAATGGGAAATGACCTTCCCGTATTTGTGTTTAAAATTGTCTATAAATCTGATTGGAATTCTTGAACCCTATGAAATTTTCACCACCATGTCACAGTGAATTCCCGAACAGGTACGGAATATTTTTGACGCATATATGGGGTGAAATTCGCCAAGTCCAAAATTCCAATCCCATGAATGTTGATGAAATTCCATAAATTTGTTGTCCTAGTTAACCTCTTTTTTTGTGCCGAACAGCTTAGTAGAACCTCACCAATGCGGTTTTACTAAATCCAACTCAATGCAAACTGCGCTCATTAATGTAGTTGACGATATTCGTCTTGGCGTAGATCAACGTATGTTGAGAATCGTGATGGGGTTTGACTTTTCTAAAGCGTTTGACACTGTTGATCACTCTCTTTTAATCAGGAAACTGGTGAATCTCAACATATCCAGATGAGCACTCAGTTGGTTTTGGAGTTATTCAAGTGGTAGGCATCAGGCAGTTAAACCCCTAAGGGTGTCACGGACTGGATTCCAGTTAATTCTGGAGTCCCACAAAGATCAGTATTGGGACCACTATTGTTCTCGATTTATTTAACTGATCTCAATGGTTGTATACACTTTTGTAAGGTATATAAATACGCTGATGATGTACACATATACCTCCACTGCTATCCTCACTTGCTTAATGATGCAATCACGCAGATCAATCTGGATATCAAACGGATAGTGAACTGGTGTTCCAATAACTCGCTGAAACTGAACCCAACTAAAACTCAGTGTATGATTTTTGGTTCCTCCAAAAACATCAAATCACTCCAAATGAACAGCCAGTATATGATCATAGTGGACGATACTCCTATTCCCTATGTTAGTTCCATCGAAACCTTAGGTGTTACATTATCACCAACATTGTGTTGAAAAGAAAATGTCACGCTTACTCGCAAAAAAGTTTATCGAGCCTTGTGTCAACTGAAACTTAATTTCCATTTACTTCCAACCCATATGAAGGCGAAACTGGTGTCTAGCCTCATTGTTCCTCTTACCGATTATTGCTGCCTGGTTTATATAGATATACCAGAAGTTAAAAATCTCAAACTCCAACGTGCTTTTAATGCTTGTATACGTTTTATATTCAATGCTAAACGAGATGAGCACATAACTCCATTACTTTCTTGCACCCAATTGGTTGGACTTGAAAGAACGACGGGAATATTTTATGGGATCACTTCTTTTCCAAATGTTGAAAAATCCGTCTCCGTCATCCCTCTATGAACGATTCGAATTTGTATCTCACCATTCCAGCCAAAATACAAGATCTTCTATGATACTCTCGTTATACCTATCCACTGTACTGTTACTTATCAGAAATCTTCTACAGTTGAGGCTGCAAAGTTCTGGAATTCGCTCCCTACCTATATTCGGAACAAGCCGACTCTTCCCTCCTTCGAAACGGTCTTACATCGTTTGTTCGTGAATAGATACTCTTGACTCTTTTTTTTTGGCATTCCACCTAGCCTCCTCATCATATAAATATCTTAAATTATAATCTTACACTTCAATTAATTTATCTAAAATTATAATCTCAAGTATTCTTTCTTCACCATTAGATCGTGCATGCTTGCGTGTACTTTGAATGAGTCATCTAGTAATTGTGAAGCGCGTGTCAATTACATAGCTTCATCTTTAATTAGTTTGTTAAGTATGTTGGTGTTTTCTTTAGCTATTACCTAAGTACTATTGTCACTACTTTGTAAGTTTTTGCCCTATAGGACCTCCTTGGGCATAACAAACCTATCTGAATCTGAATCTGAATCTAAATCTGAATCTAAATCTGAATTGCGTCAACAGGTGTCTATAAAGTCGGGTTTTCATGTGACAGGGGTTTAAATTTTGAACATTTTTTGATTCTGCATTTTTTCGAAAAATCATAATCCTCATTATTTGTATTCAATGAGAATATGTTATCGGAGAATGTTATCAGAATTCTATCAAGCAGTTTCAATTGAATCGTGACTGTAGGTGTTTTCAACGCAAGCGGATTGTGTTGTTGTGTTTTATTTTTATTTGTGTTTCTGGAAACACCCACAGTCATCATTCAATTGAAACTTCAAGATAGAATTCTATTCTAATGATGGGAACGAATTCCAATCCTCGCTAAATTAGAATCAAAGAATGACATTCAGAATCAGTGGACATTCAATTGTTCCCTGTGATTTTCACTGATGTGGATAGTGGAAATCAAAACAGAATGAAGTTCTAATTATCATAAAACCTTATCATACAATGTTGGCTCAGGGTTGTATTCAGACACGGTTGTGGCGGGTGGACGCGTAAGATCCGCGCACTCAAACCCCTCCGTAATTTCGAAAAATCTTCGGATCCCATTTTTAAATCTGAACGATTTCGAAGCTAAAGAATCAAGCTTCCGGCATATCACAGTCTTATAAAAATCAAAGGGGTTGCATTGAAAGAAAAATGCAAAAATACGTTTAAAACCGCAATTTCTATGTGAAATATTTTTTCTGCATAAGTGAAAGTTTTTTTATCGTGAAATTCACAAAAAATCTTAACAATATCACTGACAACATATTCTCATTGAATAAAAATAATGAGGATTATGATTTTTCGAATTCAATTTCAAGAGGTTCACTAGGACAACAAATTTATGGAATTTCATCACATCGATGGGATTGAAAAATTGATCTTGAGTCGGGAACACTTGGCGAATTTCATCCCATACATGCAAATTACTCCGAACTGTGGGTCGTGATGAGTCGAACGAAACTGAAAAAAAAATCAAATTCGAATTTTTTACCACCCTGGCAGAGAATATTTTACCTTATATTCTGGTGCAAACATGGCGCAAACGAGACTTCTAGGCAGTAGTAAGACCCACTCTCGCACCAAAAATACGTCTGGAATGATTTTTACTGGGAGAAATTTAAAACAAAAGTCGAGTTTTTGCTAAATTTTTGCGTTGTATGAAAGAATCCTTTCGCCATAAGTTGAAGTTTACTGTGTAGTGCATACGCAGAGAAAAAAAATCTGCCAAGAAGTAGTATACTTTATAGTGCCTGAGCATCAGTCTTGTCCAGATCAAATTATTCACGTGAAAATACCTCTAAAAGTACCATACTGGTTTGGACTTTCCTAAAGAAGTATACTACTTTTGTAGATATTTTCATGTCAATAATTTGATCTGGACAAGACTGATGCTCGAACACTATAAAGTATGGTACTTCCTAGCAGATCGGTTCTCTCCGTGTAAGTAAATAGACAAACGAGCTCAAATGTCTTTATTGAACATCCGTTGTCCCATATACGTACAACGAAAACAAGACTGTGAAAAATTCCTGTATAGAAATTCCTATTAATTTATGTGAAATAACATATACACGCATTATGAATTTCCCACTCTTGTTCGGGAACTTACTGTGGAGTGGTGGTAAAAATCTCATCAAGTTTGGAATTTGCAGTTCAGTTTATGGGAAATTTCATGCACACATATTGTAAATTGCTTTCCCATTCAATGATTGAAATAATCCCACTGAGACAAAAGAAATGGAAAAATGACCATTCTTTTACATATTTTTCATCGGTGAAATGGTCAAAAATGAAGCCATCCTCAGAAGGATGACAAATCATACGGTGAGGGACGTAATGGTTAATCAATTTTTCATCTTATCCTTTGGTTTCATTGAGCAATCAAATGGTATTCAACTTGAAGTATCATGAAAATCACGGAAGTGTGTTAGTACCCAAGTAGAAATGCTCTAGTCATTGACGAGTTTTGTAACGCTTAACTAGTCCGATACTAGACACTTGCAAGTACCTCACCAGAACTCTACAAAGCACTTGCAAACGTCTAGTTTTTGGCTAGTTGAGCGTTACAAAACTCTTCAATGACTAGAGCATTTCTGCTACTACTTCTACATATTGAAAGTTAATTTCTAAAACAATGATTCTTCTCAGAGTTATTCCGGTTGATGTGAATACAGGTAAATTCCGGTCATTCTTTAATAGTGAATGTTCCTCTTGTTCCAAGTACACTAACTTTTGATTGAAGAAAATATTGTTTGTTGTAACCACATTTTTATATCAGCCGCTAAACTTTTAGTTATGTCAATAAAACCATGTGGTTGAGCATACATCAACCACACTTTTTTCTCAACCAATGAGTTCATTATTACTATTTGTAAAATCGCGAGTTTTCAAATCCGAATAATTGATATCTAAAATCTGAGTCACTAGTATTTGGTTTCCTCCGTGTATAAATTACAGTTCTCATTATGAGGATTTCAATCCCTACAAACATGTATAAGCGATAGAGCTCACATCGGCGCAGCATTGGCTCCATCCTGCCCATCTTACTGCGGAGGCTGAAACAAAGTGCGGGCAATTCTTATACACATTGAGATGAACGAAACTGTCAGATTTTCACATTTTATATTTTAAAAAACATATTACAAAAAATTCACTCTGATATCACATCATAACATACATTTTTTTTAACTTCACAGATCAGATTGTTGAGCATACGAGTTAATAAAAGTTCTAGTACGCCGGATAATCGCAATTTATGATTTCTACAGACGGCAATATTCAAGGTTATTCAACAAAGTGAGTACATACGGTTTGCGAATTTACTCCACCTGCGAAGCACATAATCATCATAACTATCGAATGGGTTGGCCTTATGGAATGGTGATTGGCAATATTGACGATGGTGGCGGGGTTACGTTAAAATAACAAGAAACAAAAAGGGATTGGGAGAATGAATGGGATAAAAGAGAAACCAGAAACCTGGTACTTTACACTGCTTGACGCATCTCGCGTCGTTAACTTGTTACTTTACTTCGCCCTTCACAGCGGATAGACACAATTTCCTTGGGAATTTATAGTAACCGATATCGTCAATGACCATTCGTATTCTTGAAAAAATTAAACCGAGAATCTTCCCCGTCTTTTCTTGCACTACCTTTTCCTACTCCCCATCTCTATGTATGTATGTATGTATGTATGTAATCTTCGAATTTTTCAATGTCATGTTATTTGTATACCTCAATTCCAAACAATCATCCACACTAGTAATGCAAATAGTACGTGATTAATGATGGAGGATGCTGCTCCTGTTTATTCGACATACACAAATATATTTTGCTCAAAAAGTTCGATAATATAACGAAAATGTATCTCACTTCATTGATGTTCAATGAAAGCTCATTTTCAAAGACATTATATCTAGAGCGAGTTTTTACGAAACAATAATACGAGATTTAATCACATTTCGTTTACTATCAAATCATTATCATCACGACAATTCCGACTCATAAAGGAAGTTTCAAAAATAGAAAGGTAGAGTTAACTCTGCAAATCGGTACGTTTCTCTCCGCATCATACTAACAGAAAAATGTCTGATGAGTTTTGTCTGCTGGTATGATGTGGAGAAAAACGTACCGATTTGCAGAGTTAACTCTACCTTTACATGCACAATTCCACATTTCCTCCACCACAAGATTGTACAGAAAATTCTGTATTTCTCTACTGGTACGGTTCGCAGAAGAATGTAGAGATGTGCAGAGTCAACTCTACCTCTCTTAGTGAAGGTCTATACGTTTTCTACCACAGAGATGAAGAGAAAACTCTTCATTTTTCTGCTGATATGCGGAAAAAACGTACGGATTTATAGAGTTAACTCTACCGTTTCATGCAAAATTCCACATTTCTTATACCACAAGATTGTGCAGAAAACTCTTTACTTGTTTGCAAGTATCGCAAGTATCGCGAGTATCATTCGCAAGAGAAAGTAGAGTTTAGCGGAGAAAACTGTATGTCTCTTCGAAGATTCTCATATTTGTCCCACCCCATAAGCGCAGGGAAAACTCTTAATTTATCTCCAGGTGTGCTTTGCAGAAAAGTTTCTGCATTCAATTAGAATATACGGAGTTCTGTTAGGATTCTGCAGAGTTTTCAGGTAACAATTTGCACACGACATTCTTCATTTTTTTCAACTGCTCAATCATAGAGTTCTGCAGAGAAACTATCAGAGTTTTGAAAAGAAATATTTCTATTGGAGACTGAAATGGGCATAAACTCATCTCTCGAATTATCTAGAAATACAATACTTATTATATGATAGCCTAAGAGCAAAAGTGACAGCCACATTGTTGTCAAGCAAAGTCAGGACAGAAAGGTCTGAGGGTAAGAACGGGACGTTAAGAGGTTCAGGCAAAAGCGATACACCTGAAATTCGGAACAAAAAGCAACCAGGAAGATATCCGGGCAAAAATGAATATTGAGAAGATCGAGCAAAAAGAACAAACTCACAACCCACATCTAGGGTTATATTAAGGGGATTAGAGCATAGGGAAGTGGGGGAGGGGAAAAGTCAAATTTGCGCGAACTTTTCTTAAGAGGTACGTAATCAATACATATTTAGAGTGAATAATCATGAATTACGTACTTGAGATTGCGCATTGCCATTTTGAAGGCTAAAAAATTATTGGGGAATCCAAAGTGTGCGACAATGCGCAATCTCAAGTACGTAATTCATGATTATTCACTCTAAATATTTATTGATTACGTACCCCCCAAGGAAATTTCGCGCAAATTTGACTTCTCCCCTCCTCCATTCCCCCATGCTTGGGTCCCCTCAATAGTTAATATATATCGATTTGAAATCCGACCTAATATGGCACACCTTTGAAGGTAATTCATTGTCTTCATGTATCATGTAATATATATCAATAGTTAACTCATGAACGATTATACACGAAATGACGAGTGATTAATAGAAATGTGTCATTCGTAATCTATTATATTGATGTGAAATAGATCATCAGTCAACTATTGATACATTATATTATGCGTGAGAAAAAAAGATTAACCTCAGTGTCATGCTATATTAGGTCGGATTTCAAACTGATATTTTTCAACTAATAATTTAAGCTTTTTTACAATGTGTGGTCGTTTTTTGTTTCGAATTTTAGGTGTACCGCTTTTGCTTGAAACTTTTGACGATCTGTGTGAGGTATTTCTGAGTCAAACCACGTCAACTGTGATTATAAATTTCACAGCTGAAGAATGCTTCTCAAAATATGCCACATGATAGTACTTGTTGACTGAAACATGTTGTAATATTGATTGTATTATTCTTCTTCGTGCATAGCAGTAAAATCAGGAAGCTGTAGGAGGTTGAATCGTTTATTGACATGAATTCATAACCCAACACTGGAAATCTTACACCAAAAGTAATCTCATTGATTTCGTATTGTTCTCATCACGTTAATGCATAGAAACAAACTGAGTTTCGAACTTTGATGTCATTCCACCTTATAACATTCTCGAATTTTGCACATTTTATGTGGTAGCAATGTATATAAATTTCACATCGAACACGAAATTTATGTACATTACACCTACATTGAACGTGCACAATATCAAAATGTTATAAGGGCAGGTACTTACTTTGTTCATTTTTAATCATCAACTCGTTTGATGAGCGATCCAAATTTTTATGATATGAATTAATACCAAGTATTTCTGTTTTTCCTCGATTCCTGTGAATGTGTACGAATCTGAAGACAAGTATCCCAGACAAAACAACGTGCCACTGAAACGCTTATCGCAGGTTTATGAAACGTAGGGGAGGTTTTTTAAACGTTCAGAAAACGTCCCTGAAGCACATTTTGCTGTTAGGGATATACCTAATTGCAGATTGAGAGACGCGGTACCGTCTCGACGCCAAGTACATGAAAAACCCTTAAAAAAAAGAAAATAAAAAAGCAAAATGATCGGTGGTGATTTCATGGAATATCATTCGAGTTTCTGTCTTCATGCCCTCGAGAAATTTTGTGGAGCATAATCTAGACTGAAAACTCCTGCTATCGGGCACGCCAAGTATTCCGCATCGACGTGGATTTCAAAACATATCTGAACCGACCAAAACGTTTGGTTTGAAATAACTCAGAGTTCTAGTGTTTGAAATGGATCAACCTCAATTCTGTTCCATTTTCCTTCATACATGTTTGCGAGATAAGGATGTTCTTTTAGAAATGACAAACCACTGTGAATGCATTTTTGATAAATTAAAGCTACAATATCCCAAAAATTGTTCACATATCATTTAGATCGACAAATGTATTTGGTAGCTGTTATTGATTTTACATTTTGTTTCAATTGGTACATTTGACACTTCAAGTAGAACAGGTTTGGGCAGAGTGAAGTTTTTATTCCAAAAATTTTTTATCAATTGTTATTGTGAGAGATTTACATTTTTGCATGGACTTTACAATAAATTTACAGTAAAAACCCCATAAAAATAGCAATTTTAATACATTCTCATATGAAAATTCTTATACTTCTACGGGAATGCGCTTTTCCCGTACAAGTATAGGAAATTTCCTTCACATAGGTATAGGAAAATTTCGAATATTTTTTACAGTGCTTGCTTATTAGAATGCGCCCTAGACTCCAACTATTGTCTACTAAATCTAGCACCTCATGAGCTTACCCCAGCAACGTTATCCATGGAACTGTCTAGCGTCTCGCGAGAATCTAGCCAAGGGCTAGAAAGAGTCTATTGGCTAGTGGGGAACTTGTAAGGACCTAGCGAGTCCTTAACAAACTCGGACATCTTCATGTTTTGAAAACATCTATGCAACCTCCTTGAAATTTCGGAAACGTTTTTGGAACATTTTCTTCGTCACGAGGTACGTTTTTTGGATTCTTAGGAAACCTTCTAGTGCTGTATGGGTGCAGGCTATGGATATTGCGATCAAATGCTTGGTTGTTATAACCAAACATTTGGTTGCAACACCTAAAGTTTGGCTGTGCCAGCCATACATTTTCCGCGTATAAAGGTATTCGGATGTTTCATTTTATTAAACACTGAGAGCAATAATACAGTGAATTTATAGTAATAGTTGGGGAAGAACTCAGGTATGATTAGTTGACTAATCAATGATTATACTAACTATTTCACGCTAACGTAACTAACCCAAATAGTAATTTGCACAACCCTGGTAGAAAATATTCCTGCTTCCATTCTTGGGCAAAGAACCCAGATACCACAAGAATTCTGAAAGAATTCTATATGAATACATTGTATTCATTATAAGCTCTTTTAAAACTCCTGTGCTATTAGGGGAGGCGCAAGCAAGGCATTCTAGGCAGTACTAAGAGCCACTGTCGCGCGTAATCTGAAGAAAATTTTACTTTCATCGAGAAAATTTTTCTTATTGGCGGAACAAGAATATCATTTCATTCCTGTCAGAAGAAATCATTTCTGTGAGGATATTTTCAGTCATAGTCGAGTTCTTTCCCAACTATTCCAATGGTAATTTCGACTATTCTTTTTCTGTCAGTGAATATATAATTTGATTACACTTTCATAAATCAGATGTTGAATTTTGCAATGATACAATATTGAATATCAATTCTCAATATTACTCTCGTTTATTTCTTTTTGCAACACGAATAAACTCAAGTGCTCATTGTTGATCTCTATGAACTCACCATAATATATATATATAATTATAAAAAATATTTATCAACTCTTTTATTTATTTATCATTTTACAAAATTTTACATCTTATGAAAAGTTTAATCTTACTTCATGTACCATCAACAACGATAACCAGTTTCATTCTGCAGGATGAAGATTTTATCGAACATTCAGTAAATAGTAATATGGTTGAATGAACTTGTTATAAACTTAATATTACACCTGATATATTGACTATGATACCGTTTTCACACCTTGTGGAAAATCTTATCAAAACTGCAATGACCCCTTCCGAATTCATTGAGAATTATCAGGTTGACTGACGCAAGTGACGTGGTGAATTGTGATTCATTGTTTCATTTTATGACATGATATGTGACATGGTTTGATTGTGATCATTTTTCATTTTGTGTGTATCATTACTGTCGTTATCATGTTATCATTTTGAATAAGTGTAGGTATGTGTGTCAGTTAAGTGATTTCATTGTAAATATTTCATATTATATTAAAGAGGGGAGGTTCTATTGTGAATCAATCCCATTGCATCATGATCCAAAATTAGGTGAAAATGAATATTTTTGGGACAATAAGAAGTTGTAAAAATCTTTTCATGAGATTATCACAAATATCAATTTGCCAATTGCGATTCCAATTTCCGCAGTAAAAGTGTAGTGAATGTGCTGGAATACTTCTACAAATGTACTGGAATTTTCGATGTAGTGTACTGGTTGATCACTTCCGGTGAAATATTGAAATTTTTCAGTAAACATTTTTGACAGTGGTAGAAAAAATTTGAACCGCTAATTATCATCTCCTGTCAACTTGTAGGTTATTAAAAAATCTCTACGTGAACTTCTTTATTCCTAACTCGTGAACTATACACCTGTTCTATGAAACTTGCTATAAACCGCTCTCTAAATCTGGAAGAGTGAAAAATCAGCCATTCAACTCCACTAAGTGTCAGAAGTGAACTTGTTTAAGTTCCCAACAGCATGATGTGTCCCTGGGACGTTCTCAGAATGTTCAGAAAACCTCTCCTACGTTGCTGAAACACGTTCCATCAACCCTAAGTGGCACGGTGTTCTGTCTGCTGTCTGGATTCTGGCTGCCTGAAGAATGAAATCTCATTCTAAATTTTTTAGGGAGTGGATCAACTTGACCTGATCCATGCATCCTGAGCATGGAATTCTTCAAGTTAGAACAAATTCATTACGTTGTTCGAACATTGTAGAAAAAACTGGAAATTTACTAGGTCTTGGCACTGGAAACTTTCAGTACATTCATTTTTTAATATGTTCACTGAAATTTTATAGATTTTTTACAAAATCCAATTCCGCAAAATTTCAACTTTCTGTAAATGAACTGGGTAATTTATTGGGTTATTAAAATATTGAAATTCTCCAGTTAAAATTTTGTGCACTGAAATATAAAATCAGGGGAGTATAATAAGGATCACTATAGTGAAGGGAGTTTAATCTTAGAATCTACTTCAATTTTTTGTGTCACTTTTGAATGGTGGATACACCCAAACAGCGCCAGAAGTTCAATGTATACAAGAAATAGAAACGTTCGTAGAATTTACGAATGAGATAACAAGAAAATGTAAAAAAACTTTCATAGAATATTCGAATGAGACTGTTTTAAATATACTTAGAACGTATATAGTACATTCGAAGTGTACGCCAAGAAAAAAATTTGCCAAATTTACATCTAGCAAAGTCAACATTTCGACAATTTCCAAAAATAGTTCGAGCTGCCACAATTTTAGGTGATTTCCAGTGGGGAATGTCAGAATTACATCAGCTGTAGTATATCTCACATTCACTGTTGTAAAATCGACTTAGATTGTGATAGCTCAAACTATTCTTGAAATCGTCCAAATATTGACTTTGCAAGATATAAATTTTACAATTTCTTTTGTTTCAGTGCAAGATATTCATTCAATTGACGTTCAAGTGACGTACCGTCGTATATTCGATTACATACGTTCAATGAATATGCATAGCACCTTAGACGGTCTCATTGGAATATGCATAGAACATATTTCGGATTTCCGAAGAACCTTCATAGTATATTCTGGTGCTACTTAGGCATGTATAGGGAACAAATCAGAGTGTTCGTCTGATCCATGTTTCTGAGAAATTAAAAAAAAATCATGAGAATTGTTCAATCAATGGAAAAATTATACATTTATTGAGCTGGGAGGAATTGAGGTAATGACAAAGAGAAAACCAAATATAACTTTTATCAATTCTCTTAAATGCACAGCTCAACAATTATAATCCATTTTCCCCATACTCGATTCTGAATTAGATTCATATATCCCAATGCTTATACCTCTCCTGCTTTAGTCTTGCTGCAACAGCATCCAACAATGGCTGACAAATTCCAATCCCCTCCTTCTTTTTTGCCTTTATATTTCTCTTTTTCCGTTCAACAACTTTGCACGATATGTAGATATATATCATCGCGATTCCTACAAGTTACAAACAAAAGCGATTGCGGTACAATACTGGAGAAAACCTACATTGCATATTTCAACTTACACCCGAGCCTACAATTTTCTCTTCTAAAGCTGAAACAACCCTTACACATTTGGGTGCTTTCTCTTTCTCATCTGAATGTAACTGGACAGCCATGTTGTTTTGGGGGTTGGGCTATCAAAAGTGATGCCAACCCATTGGTTGGTTAGAAGAAAGAGAAAGAGAGAGAGAGAGAGAGAGAGAGAGAGAAGAAAAGAGAGGAAGAGAGAGAACGAGAAAATCGAAAGATAGAAGGAGATCTTTAGTTCTGAATTCTCTTGTTCGCCTTTCTTTTTCGACTGCCGGTATGTATAATAATAATAGCCGGATAGTCCTATAGTACACAGAATACTCTCCTTATATTCCCTTGCATACATATCTACACGCGTACATTCTTTCCCTGCCACCCCTGTTTCTTTCTTTCTCTCTCTCTCTCTCTCTCTCTCTCTCTCTCTTCCTCTCTCTTTCTCTATTGGCCTTCCTATCTTTCTCGGTGAAGGTAATGGCGTTTTTTAAGAAAAAGAGATAAAAAGGAACAGACATAATTTGATCGTTCTTCTCCACATTTTATCAGAAAATATGATGGGCAAAAATTTTGAGAATGAATTATAGTCTTAGTGCGTAAGAAAAGATATAAGATATACACGGAGAGGAGTATATATGGGATTTATATATCGCGATTTTAGGATAAGAATTGATTCATGGCTGGCGATTTGGTGATCATTACGATGTTAATCTATCGCTTCCATAGTAACGTAAACAGTTTACCGTACTCATTTCGATACTGAATGGTACTTATTGCAATTTTGAAATATCTATAACCAAATCAAGAAGTACATGAAAGACCCTGAAAAATATAAAAACAGAAGTTGTGCGCTACTGTGTATCTAGATACGTAGGCCGGGATTTGATACAGTCGAATAATCTTCAATTCACGATAATTGTAAAAGACTACCTGTTCACTACTCCTAAGTACTTTCTAAATCTGAATCAGTGGAATTTCACTGGATTGCAGTGATAAGTATACCACTGCGAACTAGTGCATATACACTGCGAATCAGTGAGTATTCACTGATTTTCACAGTGAAATACGACTAATTGTAATCAGCGAAAAGAACATCCAACTGCAGAATTAGCAACTATTCACTGATTATGCAGTGGTATTCAACTGATTGAAATTAGTGGTATACTTATAACTGCGGAATCAGTCGAATTCCACTGATTCGGATTTGGAGAGTACATTGTTAAGAATAATACGAAATTTTTTATCAAAAATGATATTAAATTTCGTAAGGAGCTATGATATAAGATTTTGTTTCAAAATTGTTCTTAGATTTTGTAACACCAATAAAAACAAATATGGCCAAATGTGTTGACATGATACATAATTCCGTAACACAGATACGTAAAAAACTTTGTATCCGTGTTATGAAGTTTTTTATCCATTGTTCTAACAGTGTATATCCGTGCGGAATAGAGCGGAAATGCACGGAACTAAACGGAATCGTAGTGTAGTCCAAATCATACGTAAGTAAACCTAAATTCTCCACGTATGGATTGCAGAAGTCGGCGGAATCAGTTATCATGTGGGAGAGCATTCCAAGTGATTGGAAGCTCTTTACATGTGTTAAACCTTCGTTGAGAATTACTCGGAGAAGATCCAGAGTGATTTGGAAACATTTACTTCATAAATATTTAGTTTCATTCAAATATTTTTATCAGGGGTATTTCCTATATTATCAATTCTCTGGAAAGCAATTGAATTATCATGGATGGGAATAACAAAATCATTTGATCAAACGGAAACTTCATAACCATTATACAATCGTTACTTCCCATTTGTGTATGTACCAATCGCCCACGATGGACCAAGCCTGGCACAAGACCTGCCGAGACTTGTCTTGAACAATTTACCAAACTTGGCCCAGGCTTGGGAATGATAAGATCAGGACAAGCTTGGGCCAGTGGTTTTGCCAGGACCGGTCCAATTCATTTACCAAGCATCAACCAACGCTTCTTTGATTGCAGATATGGAGGAAAAAAGTAATTGATTCATATTTCAGTTTTTGACTTTCTTCCTCAGAATACCGTATATGAATTATCTTAAAACTATAGAAAAAATGTGACAAGACTGGGACAAGCTTGTATGATCATTGGAAAATTTGCGTTCTTTGATATTTCAATCAATTTTGTTTCTATTGTTGAATTATGCTCAAACTAAACTAATAAGATCTTACTGAAATACCATAACATAAATCTTATAATGATCTGATCTCGTACGGAATTCGACATTGGAATCCCCCAAGTCACCCGAAAAACTGGTGGTTTATCTTCACGTGCATATCATCCCTAGTGAGCATCACTATCGGCCCAGCCCTGGCCCGATGGTTATTCCCAAGTCTTCAGCCATTTTAAATTTAAAATTCAGTCAATATTTATAAACATTTTGTCACTCATGTGGGCAATATTGGCACAATAAAATTGTTCTCAACGAATGCTCGATTTTTACACTTGTGCCAAGCTTGTACCAAATGTAGTGACCATTTCAAAAATGTTGAGAAATGTACGATGACTGACTATCCTTTGGGAACAACGGGACAATCATGGAACAATGTTGCGCCAATTGTTCTTGACGGAGGTTTGTTTCTGACACATGTGACAACCTTGGGACAAGCTTGGATTTTTTTTAGTCTTCGCAACACCTGCATGGGTTTATATGAATAATTTGTGGCTTAGAGATAAGTACCCAGACAGCACAAATGATCATTTTGAATTCACAAAAACTTCTGCAAGAACTTCTTGAACAGTCCCCGCTATGACAGTAACAATGAATTCAATATGAACTCAATGAATTCAAAATGCATACATGTTGAATGCCTGAACAGTTCTTTATGAATTCGTGATATGAATTCTTTCCTAAGATTAAGTTATTCATCAAGAGTTCATTTTGAATTCAAATTATTCATAATGAATTTATGTTTACTGTCATAACGGGAGGTCTTTGCGGGGACTTTTGTGCTGTATGGGTAAGTGAGATTAGTGATTAGGAAGTCCAAGGATTATTTCCAATGGGGGGTGGAAGTCGTTAATTTTTGTTTTCAGGGTGTATTTCACATTGCGTGATTTACATGTTTGTAACATCGCAACAATCATATATATGCCGCGGACATTCGCATTTATTGGATATGTGCTTGAATGTGATTTTCACGTATCGATACGTACCTGAAATATGAAAATATTTCAAATGTCCGTACGTTTATCGAATGTTTGTTCAATGTTCGTTGAACTGTTGGCGATCATCTTGTTCTCTTGGGGTTTTCATAGATAATCAAATATTCCACTACACATTATGTACGTAATGCGGCATGTACTATCTCATCGTGATCCAATCCCCAAGAGAACACAAACTTTAAGGAACGTTCATCAAATGTTTCTGGAAATTCGTGAATGTTCAATGAAGGTTTCTGGAAGGTTTGTGTTCTCTTGGGGATGTTGCTGTACATTGAGAAGAATTACATTGTAAAAGATAATCGGAATTTCCCTGTATCTAAGAACCGGAATTTCCTATCAATCATATGGGCAATGAATTTTCAATACCTACTAGTATATTTACATCTTGGATGAAAGAAAATTCTTTATTGTGAGCGATTTTCAAGACAATTCGATAGTCAATTTCCAAAAGAGTGAGGGAGATTTCTCCCTCGTATATGTCAATTACATCATTTAATTGTATGAGAAGTTTCCCATAGAACTTTCCCACCGTGTACAGTACGAAACTGCGTAATGACACTGATTTTTCTTGTACATATTACCAACAAGACATCACGATTCAGTGATGGCCATTCTACCGGAATTTGTCATCAGTTTAGAACCATCATTATTCTTGTGAATATATATTTTATCTTCTCTTCCGTTATTTAATCAATTCATTGGATCCTTTTCGGGAGCCAAACAATTTTCGCCTTTTACCATTTTATTTCTAAATTGGAGGAACTTGTCGGAATTCATGTGGTTATCTTGAACTATTATTAAAACATTGCTAAAATTGTGTGGATGTCAATTTTTCTAAAGTTTTGTGCTCATTTTCATATACAAAATTTGCCTTGATGAAAACATCTTTAGTTCAACCCTTTGGTGCTGCAATCCATCCAGATCAGAAGGGAATATATTTTCCTCGGTCTGATTTCTGGAGGATTTCATCACACCAGTTATAAGACTGATTACTTCATGATAAGGATGATGATAAAAATCATTGAAATTTCTAGAGATTTCCAGTAAATGATTTTTGAGAGGATTCCAGAAGTGTTCATAGTTCCTGAGAGAGCTCCCGTGATTCTCAGAAAAATTAAAAACTTTCCAGAGATATGTATAAATAGTCGGGGAAATTTTTAATAAAACAATGTGTCCACTCACCAGGATTTTTTGGAAATTTTCATAGAAATTTTTTTACCAAGGCATTTCCATCTTCACTCCATCTGTAAAGCCATTGACCCTCATCATTTATGCCTCCTAAAATGACATACTTATATGGGGTCAAATTGATATTCAACTACAAAAACAGCAAAGGTAATTAGGGTCAACGGTAGCATTTTGAACATATAGTAGAGACTTCCCATGTGAAAAAATGATATATAGATTATATATACATAATCTATATATAATTTTTTCACATGGGTTCAAATCCTCACCAGATGGCATCATAGACTCTAATAAGCGCTCACATGCACCACAGTCCCAGGAGAATTCTCAAAGAATTCATAAAGAACACAATCAGTTCAATATGAAGTTTTTTTTTATTTCTTCTGGAGCTGTGGTGCTGTGTGGGCGAGTTCCTATTAAAATTTTAGTCTTAAGTTGGGGTCATTCCGGCCCTTTGTGAGTGATAAGGGTTGAAAAAATTGAAACCCTCGTAGAAATTCCTGTGATAATTCTCTAATTCTAATATCTACCCCAAAAAACTACAGACCCAAATAGGTTATTATATTTTCAAGTTACTGGTCCTATTGGCAACTTAAAAGTACTATTTAGGTCTCTAGTTTTTTCGCTGGGGTAGGTGTTGAAATTAACAAGTTACTATACGAGTTTCTCTCAGGGAACTATTCGAACATATATTGCATAATCATATAATTATAATCATATTTCACAAGACATTTTATGTGGTAACGGTCATGAGTAGAACAGTCGTGAGCATTCTCAAATGATCTAATGTTTGTAGGAGTACCGAAATCTCATCTTTGAAGCAATAGATACTGATGTAGGGTTGTATGCTTGTCAATACATTCACTCACCAAAATCAGCCGAATTGACAAACAAATAAACAATTGGAACTGGAATCAAGCTATTGACATAACTTTCATGTGCACCAAATCTTCAATCAACGCACTCATTACGTTTTTTAGACAGCTAATGTTACCAGTGAGGCGGTCCAATAGTGAATTTCTGAACTTATCTGTAATAGTGACGGTCGTGGGATAAAAATTGCTCATACACGAGAATGCACCTCCTTCAGATTATTTTGAAAACTCTAAATACTTCAAAAGAGGAGGCGATGGCTTGAAACAATACAATGTTCTGCAAACATTCAAAGTAATTGATACACGAATTTCCATGTTGCTGAAGTTTGAATCGTTTATTGAAGCGATTTGTTACAAACAACACCCAAATCTCAATAAAGTGAAGCTTGGAGGATGACTTTTTTGTATGAAGATTCAGCTGTTTCAAAAGCAACTGCAGTTCTCAACTGCATTAAGCTCCAAAGTATGTTGCATCCACGTTTTTAATATATTGGATTACGTATCTTTATTTGGAATGTCTGACAGAATCCAACAAACATTTTATTTCGGCTTTGAATGGGTTTTGTCTCGTGAAAACCGATCAGGAACTGACCAACTCTCTAGTTGTTTCAGTCCAGAATTTTTAAACTTGAACATCCAGTTGGAAGCTGATGAAATAATCCTCATCTGTTAGTTTTCGACGGAATATTCCCATTTAGAATTTCTGGACCCAGTCAAGGTTGGTCATTTTTTGACCAGTTTTCAATAAGCGTTCGAAGCCAAGCAACAATTTCTCGGTAAATTTTGTCGGATGTTTTATGTATGGTAGACTGAAAAAATGAATAATATACAGAAACTCACTGTTTTACAATGGTTTGCATGTTGTATAGACGTTTTGGTTAGATTCTATCCAATTGTTGACCTGTAAAATGATATCAATGGTAATAAACCATTCTGGATGATCACGAATTGCTTCTTTTATGAACTGCAGTACTCATCTTGTATCCATTTTCCTAGCGTCCATGGTGTAAATCCTAGAAAGCCGTGCAACTTGCATCTCAAATCTTGGGATTTTACTTCAACCACGATTTGGCAAGGTCGAATATGATTCCATTGAGTCCAAATTGAGGGCAGGCACTGAGAAAAATTCGCATCAGGTAAATGAACAAAATCAAAACTGCTGTATCATTTTAGTTGGAATGGCCGAAAAATTAGTTATTACAATAGGGAAAAAAGTTGAATTAACTATAAAAAGCGGTTGTCGTGTTTTTCAATTAACCTGATCACTTGAAATGACTGAACATTTTTCTCAGTGGACTGTTTTTTCATCAATTTGCACCAGAAGACATCGCAGTACCCAAATTTTCCAACTTTTCGTTCATTTTGGGTCACCCTATTGGTGGGTGTCCTTTTTGGGATAAAATGTTGGCATTTAATTTCATGGGTGACTAATGTGGTCATGTTTTTAACCCACAGACAGAGGCGGTTTAAGAGAAAAAGCAAAGTTTCTTGAGCCATCTTTATCCACACAGCAACATTATCTGAAAAACATCTCACAATTATTGTTGCGATATCACCCAGGAATCATAATATTGCAGCTATATTCTGTGAAATTACTGAGACAATCTGTGCTGTATACATTGGAAAACGATAATCGGAATTTCCCTGCGTACAGCAATCGGAAAAGTCCAATCATTGGTCAGGAAATTATCTTCCGGTACATTTGTATGAAATTTCCCATGAATTTATCTGAAAATTCTAGACCTTATGAAGTTTTTGCCAACATCTCACAGTAAATTTATGGACAAGCGTGGGGGATTTTTAAGGCGTGTATGTGTTAATTACTTCACATAAATATACATAAATTTTTCCATGGCAATTATTTACAGTGAAAATATTTGAATGAAAAAAATTTTGGATTATAGAAAATTCATCGTTATTCATGTACCCGGTTCAAACATCTTTCATATCTTATTCAAGTCGACTCTTGAGAGTCACTGCGTATTCTGAGCGTGAAGTTCGCGATTGAAAACCATGAGAGGTTCCAGTGAAGTTTGGTGGGATAATTTCCAATGCATTAAAAATACATTCAAGTTGCAAATCCATCAGATTTTCGTTAAAGAGTGCTCTTAGACTTGATACATCTTTTTTCAAAAATGCATAGAATTCAAATTATGGTCAGATGAAGGATTATAGAAATGAGCAGCATAATACACAACGGAATGACTCAATTTTCATCTTCAATGGTAATTACATCTTACAATTTTCCCGAGCTGAAATGTTTTTTTTGGTCCACTAAGTGGACCTGGTGCAAACGTATTTCAATTGTCCAGTTTTCTTGTACGGTACACCAAGAAAAAGTTTGTATTTGGATTGACTTAACTGATTTGAATCAACTCAATTTCGATTCAAATATGAATCTCATAGAGTTTCAGTTGGATTTATTAAAAAATATATTTCGTCTGGATACATTTTTATTCACATCAAATGAAATTCACTCCAATCAAGTAAAATTTCATTTGGTGCAATGACAAATCTAGTAGGTTCATATTGAAGGAAACGATTTTTCTGGTAGTACTGTTGCAGACTGTCGATATGCCCGCACTAAGTCTGCAACAATATCACACAAGAAAACTGAAAGACCGCAATACGTCTGCCTCAGCTGGGGAAGAATAATTGGATTTGATTGGATTCAACCGAATCTCAATATTTGGATCTGACCAGATCCGTATTTTGCCTGAATCCGATCGAATCCGGGCATTCCGGGAGAAAATCATCACCAGCGGATACCAAACCCGGGGAAACAAGTTTAGATCTGACCATATTTCATCAGTTCTGACCATATATGATCAGATCCGAAATTTGGCCGTAATTTATCTTTCATATTTGATTAAATATGATATTTTGTGTATTTTTCATAGATGAGCAAGGATGATCATATATGTTTATACATGATAATGTATGATTAGATCTGAAAATGTTCATATGTAATCATATATTATCATGTATGAATATATATAGATCGTCCTTGCTCATGTATGAAAAATAAACGAAATATTATGGATAGTCAGAAAGGGCCAAAGTTTTTATCTGATCATATATGATCAGATTTGATGAGGTATTATCGGATCCAAAATTCTCTCCCGAGAATATGCAAACAGATGAATATGTTTGTAACAGTGTCCATATCCCACCAGATCTGGTGGAATCCATCCATCCGAAAAGATGAATATTCGTGGAACTAAGTCCACCCCCGGTCAGATATGGCCAGACTTTATCAGACATTATGTCAGATCTAATCGGACCTGAACAGATCCAATCAGGTCCTGTTAAGTCTGATCAAATTTGGTGAGATCTATTCATACGGAGAGATGAAGATTTGTGGGATTAAGTCCATATCCTCTCAGATCCGGACAGATCTGATCAGATCCGATTAAGTGGTGGATATAATCGGATCTTAGCAGACCCAATTGGATCCAGTGAGATCCAATTTGGATCCGATTAGATCTGTTTGGATCCGATCAGATCCAATCATTTTTTTCCGCGCAGATCCAATTGGTGAACCAAAATGGAAATTTTAATCAGGGTTATTACTTCGCTTCAATTTATCATAATTTCCACATATATCTTACACTTTTATATCATGGTCTTTGTATAAGTCATTCAGATTTTAAGAGGATTCTTTAGTATCTTCATTGATGCGGGGTGTACAGTACAACCTCTCGAGAAAGTCGCTCATCTTCTTGCTCCAACACAATAAGAAAACCGTTCAAGGGAGAAAGAGGATAAGCAGCTCTATTAAATGGTTGCATTATATATAAATCCACAGAGCACGCTGGACCCTATGTGGTCACACAAAGTTCTTCATGACTTCATCGTGGAATTCTCCAAGATTCCGTCTTATTGCGGTTCAGAATGAGTGCTTGATGAATCCGTAATATTCGGAAAGAATTCTTAAAGAATTCTGAAGAATTCCTCATCAATTCTTTCGGATCTGACATAACGGGAGTTGATTTGGAACGTGTCTGTGCTTTGTGGAAATCTCATTTCGCGTACCCAGATGACACACAAGAATCCTAAGGGTATTCTGGATGAAGAACTCTTTGAGAGCTCGATTCGTCGGGAATTAGTGACTTCCGTTGAGATGGTCAAAAATGTCCCATAGAATTTCAAGATAACTCATCAATGTCTGACGAATCCATTTCTTTTTGGAACTCATCAAGAACTCTCTGTATGTTACAAAAGTTTTTGAAAATTTCTTCTCTCATAATTCATGTAGGGTTCTTGTGTGCTAACTGGTTACCCATACAGCACAAGAGATCCCGCAAAGAGCTCCCATTACAGCAATTAATATTTTTTCATAATGAATATCTTGAATTCAAAATTAACTCTTAATGAACAACTTAATGTTCAGAAAGAATTCATATCGAGATTTCATAATGAATTCTGCGGGCATTCAACACGTTTTCATTTTTGATTCAAAATATTCGTAATGAATACATATTGATTAGCATAACGGGGATTATTCAAGAAGTCTTTAGGAAGTCTTTATAAACTCAAATTGATCATTTGTGCTGGCTGGATAAACTGAAGATGCTTCCAGTTTAATAGGGACTCCCAGTTAATAGGAACGGTAGTTACAAAGAACTTACTAATCATCGTGAGGTTTGTTTCATTTATATTTCCGTAAGAAATTATTAGCACATTTTGAATGAGCCCCTATGAATAATTGAATTATGTAAACTTTTGCAGATATTCTTATTTAGAACAGATTCTAAATGAAATATGTTGAAGTACAACAATCTTGAGTGTAATCAATTACACGTATAGGCTTATTAAGTGCAGGATTTAGTAGGAAATGGTTCGATTTCGGAGCGCATTCCAATTAGGGCCGTGCGGTGAATCGATTAATCGATTAATACGGTCAATTGTCAGATTCAGATGAATAGTTTTGACGAGTCACCGATTGATCGGTGGATTAACCGGACTCTCCCGATTAATCGATTAATCGTTGACAATTAACCATTTTAATTGGCCAATCGATTAACCGCACAGTCCTAATTCCAATATTTTTGCTTTACTCTCTACAATACGGGTATTTTCATGGTTTTTGATGTTGTCCACTGAGTATTACTTGATTACGTGAAGAGCAATATGGTTTCATTATTGTTTGATGGGTTAGTCATGTATAAAATTTGGAAAATGAATGATTTGTATAGATGAGCGGAGGTCAGCAACGAAATGAGGAATTTTCATGAATTATGTATACGTTTTGACAATGCAGATTTTTAAAATGTTTTCAAAACGCGGTCGTTGCAATCAGGAGTCGCGAAACAACGGAGACTTTTCTCGCATATTTTGAGAACTTACGGTGTCTGGAATTACTGTTCGAATTATTCATACAAAGTGTTGAAGAGCTTATCAAGATCCAGCACAATCGTATTTCAACACGATTATCAGATATATTCATTCATTTTCCATCACATAAAATACTCATGAAAAGATTTCACAATAAAATCAGTGAATTGATGAACTGAAATCAAATATATTCACTATCAACAAAATCCAAATGAAACGGTTATGGATTATCATTTTCTTAACATCTCATCCGTGGGATACTGTGCGCCATGAAAACTATTTTGTTGGGTCTACTAGAACATTTTTTAACTATATGTCCAAACAAATGTTCCTCTCAGCATAACTACACTGAGAGAAGAGGCATTTGGAAGTTCAGTAAACAGTCCTATATTTGTTCCATGAATCCAAACATTACTGTACTTTCCGCGATCATTCATGAAACTTCAAGAAACATTACTGAAATTTCGCTTTTCATTGCTGAGTTTTCTGCAGCCGCAAAATTTCAGTAATCTTTCTTGAAGTTTCATGAAAGATCGCTGAAAGTTCAGTAATAATCAGATTCATCGAACAAATATAGTACTGTTTACTGAACTTCCAAATGCCTCTTCTCTCAGTGTGAAATTCTAGTAGCTCCTGCCAAAATTTGGCTACATCGAACAAATGATCTTACCAAAACATATTTCATTTCCTGAAAAGTAAAAGTGATGCAGTAGGATTTTATTGGTTGGTATGATCAAATTTCAGTGAAACTCACTGAACTTTCCAACTATCTCTCTAAAGTCATTCAGTTGAACATTTATGAACTGAATTTTCTTTCTCAAGGTACACATTATAACTGTAGAGCATTGCTTGGGTTTTTTGTGGTTCTTTCTTTCTTATTCATTCATTCTTCTTGTCTCATTTTTATCCTATCATTATGTACTTCTTTAAATTCAGATGGAAATATAATTACAGTGATAAAAGTGAATAACGACGAGATATTTTATTAACTTCGTTATCAGAATATTTTTTCTCACATAATTTTTTCAGTCAAGTAAATTAATTTCATGTTAAATTCTGAATAGAAGAAAAAATAAGGAAGAAAATTCTTTTATTGAGAGTGATGATGTCACGAACAACTTACCTTGGTATCATAAACCTTTACATCACAAAATCATCCCACAGGTAAGATTGTAAAAGAATATACTTATACATGATCAGAATCTTGAGAAAACTAAGTTGAGTGACTTATTGACTGCTTAAAAGTAAAGTCAGATTTAATTCCTACCTCTTTCACAGAAAAAAATAAAAACCTTTTTTTTGTGTAAATACTTTCTAAATTCTCATTGTCATACTTTCTCCCAACCCTTTTTAAAATGACCAACAGGGACCGAATAGTCCTAAAAGTAGTGGTTGTATTATTTCTCATTCATACCTCTTTCTTCCTCGAAATTCTTCCTCTTCTCAATCCTTTTTAGAAAACTTACTCGAGGGAGAAAGTTTCCCAGATTGATTGTCATAACTCCGCCATTACTTCTGCTTATAGTTATCACCACTATGACTAATTTTGTGAGTATGATTTTTGTTAACTTGTTTCTACAGTATGATTCAATTCTTTGCGGTTCAGCTGAGATTTATGATGAAAAAAAACTTCACCTCAGTATTTGTACCTTATATCATAGATTTACTTCATAAATCAGATTTATTAAACATTTTAATTCAACGTTTTTACATAGAATGTACATTTCATTATTTTTTTTTACAGAATACCTCAAAGTAACATATATTTCATGTATGTAAGGATTTGTAATTATTTGAGTACTTCTCTTTCAAATAGTGGGGTGCGATTGAGTGAGAAACTTTCTCTTCAAAACTGAATTATCCTATGATTGGAAATGAATAATGAAAACCGTTGAAGAAGAAGAAGAAGAAGAAGAAGAGCAGAACAGTGCTCCATCGTTGTACGGTGTAGCCTCCTGTTACGTATACTGAAGGTATACCGGACAGAAATACACTCAGGATACATTCAGTATACGTACAGGGGGTTTCACATTCTCCATCGATCACGCCGTCTCTTCATTGGAATTACGTCCATTTCAAGATGAAGGAATGAAATCAACATTCAACCACTTGTTGTCATCATAAATGCACTGGAAGTAACACGTGTTAATTAATCTCATTATCTCTTTTGAAGACAGCCTCTTCCTCATTTTATCCTTTTTTTAATTACCTGCGGAGGGAAAAATAAATAGATTTGATTAATCAAAGACGAGTTAATCCATGCCCAGTTGCGAGATTATAGTATCATAAGAGAAATCAAAAGCCCAGTAATCAGCAACCCCTCGTGTCTGAAAGTTCAACTGGTTGCCTGATGATAGGCGCAAAAAAAGGTTTGGCAACAAGAAT
This sequence comes from Gonatopus flavifemur, assembly GCA_018340375.1. Taxonomy (NCBI): domain Eukaryota; kingdom Metazoa; phylum Arthropoda; class Insecta; order Hymenoptera; family Dryinidae; genus Gonatopus; species Gonatopus flavifemur. The sequence continues at coordinate 719,265 of JAFFJZ010000011.1, forward strand.
AAAAAGAAAGATGGAGAGGAAAAAAGGGGCCAGAGCAGCAGAATCATTCTTTCGAAGTATACTAGGGTTTCACGTGGTAGTAGCAGCTACAGCACCAATAACAGCACTAGCAGCAACACCAGCACAAGCACTAAGGTCGTAGACGATCGATACTCCTTTCCACACACTACACATACACTCATGCGATATATACTTCAAAATACTCGAAGGTTTCCTTAACTGACATTAGGAAAGAAAAATTAATGTATTTTAGGCATATACGTACCAAATATCCAATTTTCACTGGTGAATCAACACAATTAAAAAATTTTCATGGAAAATATTTTGCTTAATTATACAAATATATGTGGGAGATTTGAATTTTAACTCTGCGATTGAAACTCCGGTTGACAACTCTCTACGGTCGTCATATCACAAATAGCATCCACCTTTGTCAAAGGAGGATCCTTCTGTCTCTGTTTCCTCTGTTTGATATTTTCTCATGTTGTTCCTCTCTATGCCAATTCGCTGCGTCGAGATACCGATAAAAACACATAAGAAAGTGGATGAACGTGTGTTGATAAAACACCAACTCTAAATTTCAGTGTGCAAAGTAAGAGAATATATGGGAACAGGATGTATATGTTGGGAAAAGAGATTGGATACTATTGGAGAAATGTTGGAAGGGAAGTGAAAAAAAATGTAAACGTATAGGAAATTAATGGAAGCTGTAGAAGATGAATCCAAGGAAAAAAACTACAAATGAAGACTTTGGAACGTGTAAGAGAACAAAATGATCCCGAAAAGGAGTAGGGAGTACCGCATTTGAGCGCGTCTGGTGTTCAACTGTGCTGGGAGTTCAGCGTCTGGCAGCGTCGCGGCGCCTCGAGGCATAAGAGCAAGCGCGTTCAGTACACCAATACATTCTCGTAACATGTACATATGTTAGAATGGCTCTGTCCTTATCTCTTTCCATTCTTATCGTAGTGTGGTGAAATTCTCTCCTCTCTTTTATTCGCACACACGTGCGCAGTACTACCTTTCATCGCGGGGGAGAACCTTCTCTTCCTCTTTTTGTCTTCAAAAGATACCTACGTTTATGCATGATAGAGAGGGAATAAAAAAATACATGTGTATCGTTGGCTCGCAAGCAACATTAATGTGCATGTATATATTTATTGTAACAAACCAACCATTCAGCTCCGCTCAAAATTCATTTCAATCAAAAAATGTTTACATAATCTTGCATCATGAATTCAACATTCACTGTTACCAGAAATTTAGCTTGTGCCCAGATTTCATGCGGTTGAATTAATGTGATAACAGAGGACAAAATAATGACAAACGAAAAATAAACAATCATCAATCAGGGAGTAATTAGGTATATTTTGGATTCCCAACAAAGTTATACATAAGTATACATAAGTTATATACATAAAGGAAGTTTAGAGGTCGTTGGTGAAAAATATGTAATCATATTTTTGAAATCCAACATATTTCATCCGCTATGGTGTTTTAAAGTTCAACTGTTCCTAATTTCTTTTTTCTTGTACACAAAGTATAATTCGAATTATTCAACCAACTCAGAATCAATTTTTAAACATTTCAAACGTGTAATCGATTACGATTTATTTTGCATATATTTCAGATATATGATATATATATATATATAGGAAAACGTATATATTTGAAATAGCATTTGGAAGTTGCAATTTATTTCTCATAGATTTTCGTCACTGTTGACATGAACAGTTTCGTTAATTGATTACAAGTTGAGATTGGTTAAGTTTGTGGCATTAAAATCGATAGACATTTTTTTTACAGTGCAGACTGAGAAAATGGTACGCCTCTATCAGACTCTACCAGACGACTATCGTGATCGCGAATCATACTCCTATCATAAGTTTACGCGATATACATTTGTTTATCGGTACAATACGGTATATAAGGATAAGTTTTATATTTATAGTAAAAACTAGGAGAATTATAACGCTGAATCTTATAATGGAAGTACAACTCGCAATCATGATACCAGTCTTATGAAATTTTTTCAGTGTGTATTGTTGAATAGATCTTATGAAAGTGGAATAATTTCGCATGGATGTTACCTCATTTCACTAAGAAATCTCCTTAGTTGCAGCAACTAACAACGAAATGGAATAGAAAATTTAAGTTGCCTGAATCAAAATATTGTTGGTATCAACAAAAATTTTCAGTCGAAGGAACTAATATTTAGTTGAGACAAGTAAATTTTTCATTTGAGGTCGTATTTTACTCAATCTTAAGCCACGACAACTCAAAACCGTTTTCAGTGTTTTAAATGAATTATCGCGAGGACGCACCGTTATTGCGTGGTTTTTAATAGAGTCACATCCCTCTTTCCGACTCGCTCGGAAGATCAGTATGATCTGAAGGAATGAAATGTGACTAAATAACTAATTGAGATTTGTTCGAATTTCCAAGCGATTCTTATATGTATCGAATTGCTGTAGAATTATATTGTGGTGATATAATTCAAATTTTCTAAAAATTATATGAACGAGAAGAGAATGAATTATGGAGTTAGATGATAAGTTCATTCTTTCGGAGTTGGTGAATTACACTGCAGAAAGATAGTCGTCTACAGAGGGAAATAATCACCAACACAATTAAAGTGTATATTTTCCTGTCCCAAGAAATCCATTCCATCAAGAGTGTGTATCTTTGATACAAAGAAACATTTCTTCACTGAAAGAAAAAAGAAGCATGAGAGTTACAATCTTTATGAACCAATCAGAAACATCACGAATGGTAGAAGATAATCGCTCAACATTGGTTAAATGAATCACTATTCACATATTGAATATTTGAATTTAAATAGTAATTTATTGAATTAATATTCAGCGATTATCCATCCATTCATCCAATTTCTCAATCAAAACGATATTTGTTGCATTCAAGCAAATTTCTCTTGGATCTACATGTCAGCTTTGATAAGAAGTATGCATTCTTGAAGGTGTTTAAGAACTTATTTACTTGATAATTAGTTTTCTGAGTGTCCTTTGGGTCGGAAAGCAAAAAGTTGAAAGTAATTTGGAGTATTCAATATGAATTTACAAAATTTAAAAGATGTCAAAAACAGATGTCTTCCCAGTTCCCTTTCGTATGATATCCTCTTTGTTTCATATGTTTCTCAACATGTTTAGTAGCTACCAGCAATAGATTGAACTGTCACTGAGGAAGTCCTGAAAAATATAGACTTGCTGCAACCCAATGCTGATACACAAGGTGTGTTTCACGCATCTACAATTACCGGACGTATTCACAATTTAGCAATGTAAAATAAACAAATAGGACAGTTTTATCCCAAAATAAGGGCAGAGTAGAAGTACTCATCTCAGATTCCATCTGTGATGCAATATGTGATGTCAGGGATAAAATTAACTTGAGATATCTAGATCGTTACAGGCCTTCACTTATTTTTGATCGAGAATTTCCTGATTCCAACAATTCTTATATTTAATAGCCATTTATGGAATTTAACATCAATTCTTGCATTGGAACTAATGAATTTTCTAACAGAGGAGAATCCTATTAACTTTTCAGTATTTCAATCATCCTCAGGCAGCCATGTGTGTCACGCGATTATTGATAGAAGTACGAGCGATATCAAGTTTGTTCTCCATATATCACGTACATGTATGTAAGTTCATCAATTCGTACAACACGTAGAGAATATCTCCTACTTTTCCGAGAAGTTGTTGCAGAGTTTTGATGAATGTTACATGCTATTAGGAATTTTCAGATTGAATTATGATAAATTCTCATGTTCGTGCACTTGGAATTGATTTTTCTTGGGAATGATTGGAAATTCCCGGGTTTTGTACACAAGAAAATTCTGATTATTTTTCATAATATACTTTTTGTGTTATTCATTTTTGGAGGATAGGAAAAATCAATTCATCTACATCTTAAAAATAGATATTTCAGAATCTCAATTGTACTCTTTCGGAAATGCGAATCAAAGTATTTTAGTTCCAGTTTATTGATTTTTTAATGCTTTTATGAACAAACCAAGCATATAATTGAGTCGGAACAATCCTGAATATCGGATTGATGACTGTTATGGAAATTTTATATTGCCGAGAATGCAAAGAAATTTATCACAATTTATTTGTATAGTATTTATTGCTCAATGACTGCCGAAAGTTAACCATTTGTCTGAGCCCTCACACTGAAAAAAAATGTCTCCTCACCAATTGAATCGTTCATTCGTCCTCTCTCCATAGTATATCCCTTGAGATGATTGAGGTATTCAATCAAATCAAATGATGAAATGCTTGCTCTAAACGAATCATTGATCTTGTAAATAAATAACTTATTCACCCTAAATGATCACCCACGCAGCACCACAGTCCCAGAAGAATTCATAAAGAATTCTTATCGGACTGATTGTGTTCTTTATGAATTCTTTAAACATTTTTCTGGGACTGTGGCGTTGTGAGTGCAATTTTTGTATCGAATTGAATATTCGATCTCTACGAAGAAATATTTTATGGAGAGAGGGAAAAAAAATATCTTTTGCAGTGTAGAATGATTAGGTCTGCATCGTGGTAGTAATCCGCTGGATATCAGCTTAAGAGCAGTCCAAGACCCCTGAAGAAGTTACTGAATTTCAAATTTTCGTCTCCATCTCTGTCTGTCTGTCTGTCTGTCTGTCTCCCTCTCTCTCTCTCAAATAAACGAACTGAATGGAAGTTTTCAATATACTGATCTCATAAGCAATAACCAGTTGCTGATAAATTGGATTGTTGAAAATCTCCTGCATCCTGTTGGTACAAATGTAATTGTGGTGATTCCGATAAAATGATATATTCCAGTAATGGAAAGTGTATTAAAATATAATTACTGGAATATAATTATTGATATTTTATTAAAATAATAATGTAATCGTTGATATGATTGATGTAATACAACACGCTGATAAAACGTCTCTTAATATTACACCTTAATGATTATATAAACATTGGTGATGCAGAGGTTTATTTTCTATTTTATGAAACCGAAAAAAAACTCAATGTAGCCGACATCTTTTACAGAAAATTTCCGGTCGGAAATACGATTCACTCAAAACTAATAGTAAATGTATCAAAAAATACATGTAACCGATACAAAAGTCTTACATTGGTATTGAAAGTTTTCATTTTACAATTTTGTATATTGATCCTTCATAACAATTCTGAGTGATCCGTATCTCAAGGAGAAAGTTTTTAACTGTAGGCATATATTTTACATCATGCAGTTGCTTGCATCACAATCGCATTTTTCCACATGCATATGTAAACAATCGAGTTCAAACAATGCCAATGCAAGTAATGTGATAAAAAAAACCATAAAGCTGAAGAGAGACCATTGCAAACAGACCAGAAGTTGAAGTAGGTGTCTTCGGCTTCGATAACGCGCAAGTCCAACTAACCCTTCTTCTCTTACGTCACCATAATCTCGTCTTTGGAACGCGTATGCGCAGATTCAATGAGCTCACAAGGATTCCATTCAACGTCGATAGACATGCATGTATAGCACTACTTCTTCTCCTCCACTTATACATGAACGATTCAGTGCTTCTCACTGTGTGGGAGCTTCCATTTGCGCAGCTGTGATGCCCCTTTGCAAGGTTACTTCGAGTTATATGTATGCGTGTATACGATGACATTCTAAGTACAGCAAATGTGTGTGTATGTGTCCCCAGAATGGCCATACGTCCTATTCCTTGGGCGAATGTAGATTGGCGCCACCAAGCGGTTCAGTCTTGAAACTTGAATTTTTCTTCTGTTCCTTCTGTTTTCTGTTTTCTCTTCAACTTTAGTATTATTCCAGTTGTGAAGAAAAGAAGGGATGAAAATTCCCATTTCGCTTCTCCCTATTCTTTATTTTGTTTTCCAGCTGGTTTAATTTCATTTTTTTCCTCTTTGATTCGTTCTGATTTTTTTCATATTATACCCAAGATGTTAAGATATTACGCCGTTAAAAAAGATTAACCCCAAATTGATGGACTTATATACGAACCGGGATTTTGTAGACATTGTACTCAAATCGGCGTCAACTTCCAAAATCCAGCACGAGTCTGTATGAAGTCACCACAAATCGGGAATAAAATTTTAATACAGATTTCATGGATGTGTATACACACCGAAAATTGGTTATGGAAGGTCAAATTTTTAATAATGTATGTTTTGGCAAAACTGTTAGGTGTGAATTGTTAACTCGATCAGAGGATTCGAAGAAAGATGTACATACATTGAATCTAATGGTCTTGCATTGTCTTATCCTGAAATCCATTGAATAATTCAATTATTTCATGTAATTCGGATAAGATTGCACTCCAACACCGTTAAAAATGTCTTTAAATTCAACATATTTTTCATGTACATTTGTAAATGAAATTTCCAATTCTTTGTGATTGGAATGAGAGTTCATTTACCCTCAACTGGATTCAAAATTTTTGCTATATTATATCATACATTAATATATATTTTCGTAACTGAAATTTCATTCAAATGTGATTGAAATTTCAATAAATTTCTCAGTTACATGAATAACTTTGGCTTCCATTACATGTAATTGGAAGTTCAATCAAAAATTTCTAACAGTGCATGTACGTTACGAGTGTCATTTGAACATCAAATAGATGTTTCGCGAGTATCGAAAAAATATTCGAAATAATAGCTTCATATGTATATCCAACATACATTCGTTCTGAATATTCAATTACAATATCCAGTAAACGACAAGATGATATGATTTTTGGTATATGAATGAGATTCAGACAGAATTTGGAAACCATGGAAATAACAATCATGATGTTATGAATTGACGCATGCCAAAGGGTTCTATTGATCCTGATTTATGGAAAACCGGGCAGCGGCGTTGATCAATTAGGGGGGAATCAAGCCACGAAAAATAAAAAGCAGTAGATTACGGAACATCATCAACTTCCAATGAGAACGCAATATTCGAAAATAGCTTCAGTCGAGGTTATTTTGGTGATCGATTCTCATTTAAATTTCGATATGTTCTCATCGGAACAAAATTCACAATTCTGAATGAGGAAAAATTCACTTCGTTAAGAGTTGAACTTGGATCCATGAGATCACAGAGTTAACTTCCGCGTCACTTTGCCATGAATCTCTATAAATATAATCACATTTTTATATTTATATGAACTTCACCCCAGTGTTGTGATATTCATCGAGCTGGGGAATCGCAGCTTGGTCACGTGACTACGTTTTATACTGACACATGTGAGCGCTCTTATGGGTGAACCGCTCACCGACAAGAACACATACATGTGTTGGTGCAAAACGTAGTCACGTGACCGAGCTGCGATTTCCCAGCTCGACGAATATCACAACACTGCTTCACCTTGATCAAACCACGTACCGAACCTCGCCAAATCTAATTACAATTGACAATATTCATGGTCACGCGATTTCATTACAAACACATATTTCGCTCTGTTCATGGAGTCGCATCTACTGATTCCTCCCAGATAACATTGGAAGTCATCTGAACGTTTTAACAACATATCCTCAGTTTTCCGCGTCTTGGTCTCCCGTGAGTAGGTTTTGATATGTTTAGAGAAGCTTCATTTTTCGTGCGCCCGAATACGTTCCCGATACGTTCTTCTCATCTGACACAGGACGCTCTTATTATGTTTCCCAAACGTACTTTCATGGAAACTAACCTTTACAAATATACGTGTAGCATCGCAGAACGTCATCGACACCTTTATTGAATACGTCTACAGAACGTTGCTTGGTGAAGATGAATAGAACATTACGGAACATTTGTATGTCCCTGGGATCTCATTTGAACGTTTTCAGTGTAAACAAGTACGTTTTGTGAATGTTTAGAAAACCTCCTAATGCTATCCGGGCTATAATTTCGTCAGAAAACAATAGAATGATACTTTTTTGTTTACCGACCATCATTTAAGCTTGAAGGTGAAATCACACGTGTGCACTGTTAGAAATTTCTGATTGAATTTTCAATCGCATGTAATGGAAGCAATTTCCACTCACGTAAATGAAAAGTAATGTACAGAAGTATTGAAAATTCAAGAACCAGTTCTTTAAATTTCATGCACATGTTTTTGATTGTTGAGAGAAATCATGATTGAAAATTCAATAACAAGTTCTTTAAATTTCATGCACATGTTCATGATTGTTGAAAAAAAAAAATCACCTTCACAAGATGTGAACGCGGGACGTCGAAATCGGACGCCAAAGCTCTATCACTCAAGCCACTGCCACTTATCTGGGACGTAGCATTTTTCTGCTTATATGACCTTGCGTTCTTTCTTCAAACTTGTGAATCAAGATGTACTTGTGATGTAGAAACACTGAACAAACCGTGTGATCTAACTAGTACATAGTTGAAGTGGATACGTGGATGACTTCGTCGAAGCGTTAGTATACACGGTGATCCAAGTGAGAAAAATTGTATTTCAAGGGCGTATTCTGAAGCCATAATGCAAGAATTTCCCGTTTTTTGAAGGTTAGTTTTTGAGATTTTTAGATTTTTTTTCAAATCCAAACCAACTTGAATCATTTTTGTTGTTTTCAGTTGGATGCCATTAGAGTCATGATTTGATTATAATTATAATGATATTATTATGTTATTATACTGGATTGAATTTTTCTAAGTTTTTTCAATCACCTGTACATTAATTTCAATTTTCATGCACGATAACTTGAAAATTCAATAACATGTATTTGGATTCCTATTTCAGTTCACAAAAATTGAATTTTCATTCACATATGTACATGAGAAATACATGAAATTTCAAGAAATTTTTAACAGTGTGCGTTTGTTGCATGCAATGGCGTCAGATGAAGGAGAGTTGAAGTGTTTTTCCTCCAAGACTTATTTTTCCATCTAACGCTATCGCATGCGACGAACGCAAGGATGTGATTTTGCTTAAATGCATTTCATTGCGCTGCAATTGATAAAATGACATTTGTGTTAAATCATTTGATTTTTTTATTCAATTGAGTAATAGTTATTTAGGGAGACATGAAAAACTACATTTTATGTGTACAAAAAGAGTAAGATATGGGCTTTCAATAGAATTCCGCACGGAAAAAATAATTTAGCTGCAGCAGCTCAGTAGCTAGCACGGACACGGACAGCCATTAAATTAGCTCCCGCAGCTAAATTTTAGCTGTTACGGCCAAAACGTTTGCATTCGTAGTTAATTTATTTGCGGTAACAGCTACAATTCAGCTGCAGGAGCTAATTTAATGGCTGTCCGTGTCCGTGCTAGCTACTTAGCTGCTGCAGCTAAATTATTTTTTCCGTGCGCGCATTGAAATTTCTATGTGGGTCTAAAGAACGTACCGATTAGTCAAAACATATTATTTTGAATTGATTATTCTACACGGAAAGACCGGGTCTATCAATATTTAGAAAAATGACTGTCAATTTGGAGAAAACGAGGATTGCTGAAAAATATTCGTAGTGAGTCTACTAAAAATTCGTAGTCGATGTATCAGAAATTGATAGTTTCACTGTGAAAAATACCAATGAACCTATCAACTGTTGATATTTTGACTACGAATTTTTGGTTGACTCACTACGAATATTTTTCAGCGATCCTCTTTTTCCCTAAATTGACAGTCATTTTCCCAAACGTTGATAAATTCTCTCCAAATATTAATAGATCCGGTCTTTCCGTGTATATTTGAATGGTTGATGATTAGTCAAGGGCCATGTGATCTATAAGAACGGCTCTATTCATACAGATCCTTAGTAGAGTGGCGCTGAAGTTGACTCTGTAATCCCAAAGATCCAAGTTCGATTCCTAATGAAATGAATTTTTCCTCATTTAGAAATGTGAATTTTGTTCCGATGAGAACATATCGGAATTCAAATGAGAGTCGATCACCAAAATAACCTTGACTAAAGCTGTTTTCGAATATTGCGTTCTCATTGAAACCTAATAATGTTCCATAATCCACTGCTTTTTATTTTTCGTACTATTCATGTACGTGATGCAGGTGGCTTGATTCTCCCCTAATTAATCAACGCCTCTACCCGGTTTTTCATGAATTGGAATCATCTTTTGCATGCATCAATTCATAACACTACACGGGAAAAAAAGAATAGTTGCAGCAACTATTTAAATAGTCGATTCCCGACCATCCACTTGAGTACCCTAGCATGTATATACCATGGGGCCCACCCCGGGCCAGCATGGGCCCCATCCTGCCGATATGGGCCCAAGACTGGGCCAGAGTGGGACCAAAATTCTTACACGCTGAGGTAGTTGTTGCAGCTACTTAGTATTTAGGGCAAGTAACACGTTAGCTGTCGCAACTAATTCAAGATACCGCAGGTATTTACGTTACCCAATAAACATGAACATCATCCAGATATCTTCAAGATATCTTTTGAAAGACACATACAAGACAAGTCCGCCCCCACCACCCCCCTTGCTACGCCACTGGCCGTGCTAGCACTAAAAGTAACGAATCTCCAAGTACAATATTTTGCGAATTATCGCACTTCTTACGCTGAATTTTATGTACGGCCTTCGTGGACGGTGATTTTATCAAATTCTCATTCACATTTACTAACAAGTTGTTTCTCAATACCAATGAGAAAAAAATAATTCAAAGGTATCTATGATATTCATCAGACACTAACGATCACTGGATCATGTACTTCAATATATTTCACCAAATTCATTAAACTGTTCAAGTTTTGAACGCAATCAACTCATCTTATATTTGTATATCCCAAGTGTGTATTGACGGCGGGCCCCATCTATGCCCAGGGTGGGTGCCCATGCTACCCAACGTGGGACCAACCCTGGGATGATAACATCGTTCCCAGCTTGGCCGTATTGCTTTGCCCGAGAATTGGTAACACCACGGGCCCAGCATGAACCCAGACTAGGCAATCAATACTGCCCCTTCCTTTTTGTTTTGAAATTGGAAAATCCCTAGCATGTATATACCATGGGGCCCACCCCGGGCCAGCATGGGCCCCATCCTGCCAATATGGGCCCAAGACCGGGCCAGAGTGGGGCCAAAATTCTTACACGCTGAGGATTGTACACACATGCTCGGGATATAAATTCACCCCAATCTTGGCCTAACGCTGGTCCAAATTGAGGCCAAGTTCAAATGTGCCCGCACTAGGATTCATTATCTCCATTTTTTTTCAACTCTCATTGTATGGGAAAGCACAAGAGGGCCAAGATTGAGCCAACATGGGGCCCATCGTCATTCCCCAATACTAGGTTAAAGAGGATGGACCCAGCCTGGGGCCCATTGTCATTATAGGCAATACACGCTTGGGATGTAATAAACACCTTGTTCACAAGATCACTCTTACACGGAGAGAAATGTATTTGGAAAAATTACCATTTTATTCGTAAACTAGAACTATTCGGCAAAACCAGACAATAATTTATAGCATAACTCCTAATCGTTGCCAGTTGTGATGGTAAAAATCGAGATTAATTTGGATTTTTACCATCACAGCTGGCAATGATTAGGAGTTATGCTATAAATTATTGTCTGATTTTTCCGAATAGTTCTAGTTTACGAATAAAATGGTAATCTTTCCAAATAAATTTCTCTCCGTGTACTCTGAAATTATACACCGCTGACATTATATCTCACTATGTCATATTGATAATTATCAGCACTGTCATCAAATTGTCCATATGGCTCAGGTCATTGAAGCGTAGGTAAGACATCTTTGAGATATCTTAATACTTGTCGAAGTCAATCGCGTAAGAGATCTTTTGGATTTCTAAAAGACATTTTCGAGATCTTTCTAAAAGACATCTTTCAAAATTGCAAGATATCTTTTAGATATCTAAAAGACGTCTTTTTGTTTGATTGGGTAGTTAGTGCAACTATTCAGTTACTTGTCCTGACTACTAAGTAGTTACAGCAACTACTCGAGTGGATGGTCGAAAATCGACTATTTAAGTACACGGAAAAAAGAAAACACTACTGGTTACTGTGAATGACAGCGATCGGTTGAAAAACAAATGAAAACACGCTTGGTTAATGAGGATTAGCGCGATCACAGTGATGGGTATTGTAATGAAATGCGTCAACGCTGACTGGACAGTAATGAGGACTGGGAAACGCAGTACTGCATAGAATGAATGTGAGTTTCAATGTATTTTTATGATTCACAGTAACCATTGCTGTTTTCTTTTCTCCGTGTAGTTGCTGCAACTATTTCTTTTTTTCCGTGCACGTTTGTTATTTCCATGGTTTCCAAATTTCTTCTGAATCTCATTTAGATACCAAAAGTTATGTCATTTTGTCGTTTGCTGGCTATTGTAATTGAATATTCACAACGAATGTATGTTGGATATACATATGAAGTTACCATTTCGAATATTTTTTCGATACTCGCGGAACATCTATTTGATGTTCAAATGAAACTCATAACACACATGGGCTGTAAGAAATAAGTGTAAACTTACTTGGAATGCTTCGCCTCACTATTCCTCTGACATGCATTTACACCATCATTTGAGGCAATCCCGATCACCTGCATGTCATGTGTATCATGTCCATAGCAACACTAAGTTCGATTTAAATATATAAAATTCCCTCATTTCTATACACTGAGAAAAAATGTAGTGGAGCCAACCGCATATGAGTTTCGATACGGCGAATCTCGCCACGCGGTTGACTCAATTGAATATCGATTGAAATGACCGAATGAGCATTTACTTCAATCGATATTCAGTTGAGTCAACCTCGCGGCGAGATTCGCCGTATCCAAACTCATATGCGGCTGGCTCCACTATATTTTTTTTCAGTGTAGATCTTCAGGATATTTTCTCAGGGTTATACTCCAACACGAAAAAAAAGTATGATTATCGTAACGATCTGAAGTATAGTTAAGAGAGAAAGTGTAAGTGGCGATATTGTATCGCTATGCTAACGATATAGATGGTTTACGCTAACCAAATACATCGTTCCTCGAAAGATCTGTTTCGTCGTGGCAACGATACTGATATCCCTACACTTTAGACAGCCATGACAATGATCCCGTATCGTTATGAGAACGATACTTTTCTCCCGTGAAGTTGGTACACAAAGAGTAAAAGATAGTCACCGTAACTGTTTCCTCTTCTCCGTGTATTACTGAACTTTATTCAGTTATTCTTACGTTCGGCTTAGTTATTTGTTCAGTATCTCATGCACGGAGAAAATTTTGTAGTATACATTGCATAAAAAATGTGTTCAATATTACTATGTTTTTGTAAAGTTGGACCATACTGACATTACGAGGAATATTGCGATGATAATGATTTAAATGACGATAGATTATAGTAAAATTGCAAACAAAACAAAGAAAGGTTAAAATGTCTCAATCGTAAAAAATGATGCATGCAAAGCATTTCTGAATAAACGTTCAGTGATTTTAGTCAGAGTGTCAGTATAGTCCAGGGTTACAAAATAATTTTAGTAATCTATACTACAAAATTCTCTCCGTGTGGTTTTCAAATTTTCAAAAAAATTTGGGTAGCCCGGTTGAACTTGGGAAACCTGATTGAATCGGGTACCCGATCCGATAAAAAGTAATACCCGCACACCCCTGCTATCAACGAAAACCACCCATAGAGCACAAGAGTTCCTGAAAAGAGCTCCCGTTATGCTAATCAATATGTATTCATAAAGAATGTTTTGAATTCAAAATGAACTCTTAACGAACAACTTAATGTTCAGAAAGAATTCATATCGAGATTCCATAATGAATTCTGCGGGCATTTAATACGTTTTCATTTGGAATTCAAAATATTCATAATGAATACCTATGGATTAGTATAACGGGAACTATTCAAGAGGTCTTTAGGGAATCTTTATAAATTCAAATTGATCATTTCTGCTGGCTGGGCAAACTTATGTGATAAATTATGCAAACTACTTCATTTCCAGACATTTTTAAACAATCACACTTACCTACAACTTTTGGTTACAAAATTCTATCTTTTGTGGATTGGTTCTTGAAAGGCAGGTTCAAAGAAACCAAATGAATTATTTGAAATCACGTACATTGCATCTGATATTTATTTTTGTTTCAACAAATTTAACTGCAAATACAAGTATTTTACATGCTGCAGGTGCAGGGAAAATGTAAAATTCTGAAACAAAATATTTTCTTTGAATGATAACACCTCTTGAAAATGTATCCCGTACAGCACCAGATATTTCTACGTTGCTTCTACATTGATTCTACGTCGCATATTCGTCAATGAACTTTGTATCCACGTCCTCCATATTTATCCACATAGAGTTACTAGAGATGCAACGTGGGAATCAATGGGTATACTGTGAGGGTATAGAATCATATTCCTCGCATCTATTGGACATCTTCTCATGCATACCATGCATGAATCTGAAGATCCTCATTCAAATGGTCACAAAGAATTATGCACTTATTCAGTTCAATGAGCAATTTGTATCCCTCATTTATTCATCAAAACATGTAACAGTTCAATGCGAGTTGAGCTTAGGTTATTATTTCATGGAAAAAAAAGTGAAGTCAAGCAGAAGAATTTGTGGCGAAATTAAAATATCATTTCATAATCGTTAATTGTAATGATACTCAAAACCGAGATACGTATAGTTGCGTGGGATGTAAATCACACAACAGCCAACTTTGATGTTAATTAACTGATCAGAAAGCACATGGGCGTACATATAATGTTGTGGAATTGTTTCATGCAAGCACTCCTGTAAGTTACTTAAGATACCAGCACTTCAATTCCATTTTACATTGCCGTAGTGATCAAAAGAAAGTATTCCACACCCCAAACCACCGTCAAAGGTTTGGGCGAGGTGAGGAAAAACGTATGTTTCAAAAATTCAAACAATTTTCTGGTACACAGCGAAAAATTTTGTGTCATAGGAGGTCCACTCAGAATTTATGTTCAAAATAACATATCAAACTCTGAAATTTACATATTTTCAGTGAAAATTTAACATTTTTGTGTTGATTTGATACATTTTTTGTGTCAATATTTAACATAAGTTGCGAGTGGACCTCCTGGAACATACACGTGTATTGAAAATACACAAAATTTTTCACTGTGTAGTACACAAATTTAAGAGATAAAGTATCTTTGTAATCATCTATGTATTTCATAATTATTCAAAGCACAGTTATTGGTACAATTAAAAAAGAAAAAATACTCTTACGCATCAAATAAAACTACTAGATTCCAAATCTCCAGCTTGATAGATGCTGCCATCTGGACATAGGAGATTGAACTCCTAATTCATGAAGCGTTGCGTGTAGGTTTTAGATCCTTGTGTACACCAATCTCTTTCTGTAACTCACAATATTTGTGTACATGCTTCTTAAAGATTTGAAGCAAACTGTTTTCTCTTCTGATTTACTGCTGGTGAGTGATCCTCCTCTTCATTCCCCTTCTTTCGTTGTATGATATCTGTCACGAATTTCATGACGCGGGTACGATTTGTTCAATCCAATTCGGTTCTCTACTTCACTCACTTTAATGTTGTCTATCGTAAAATATATAAATCTCATTAAAGAAATAATGTCCCATAATAAGTATAGATCATATACATATATATATATATATATATATATATATATAGTCAAATTATTCTGATACATGAAAAGAATTGAAAAAGCACGAAATGCACGATATTCTCTTTTTTTAAATGAGGACCAGGAAATTTTAAATCATTGAAACAAATATTTTCACACATCAAATGGATTTGACAAATTTTTCCTAAATTCTAAGGCAATGCCAACGGGAATGCCAGGAGGAGTTACAAAACTTCGTTGATCCGTTTATTCTCACCTAATCAATCAATCTGTTCACGAAGATTAAAAATCTGCAATTTCAATGAAAGAGAGGGAGAGAGAGAGAGAGAGAGATATCCCCTTTTCAATAGAGTGAAAGAAATGTGCTTTGTTACACGTCGGTTGAAAAGAAATAGACAATTTCTGGATCTGCCCATGAAGCGAATAAAAATTTTACTTTAATTAAGTCAGAAATTCCTCCCATAAAATTCCCAATACAGTGAATTTCACTTACAGAAGGCACTTCCTACTCTTATTGGAATTACAAGGAAATATTTCTTTCATTCAGATACGTTTTTCTTTATTCCAAATAATGTTTTATCAATCCAATGAAATAGTCATCGAAACAATAGTATATGCATTGAATCGGAAAAATATCTCCTCATCACCGTTGGAAGAAATGGTTTCTTCCTCTGAATTACTTTCTTTTTCTCAATGCAATAATAATTACAACGATGATGATGATGATGATGATGATGATGATGATGATGATGATGATGATGATGATGATGATGATGATGATGATGATGATGATGATGATGATGATGATGATGATGATGATGATGATGATGATGATGATGATGATGATGATGATGATGATGATGATGATGATGATGATGATGATGATGATGATGATGATGATGATAATGATAATGACCTTATAGTTTGGAAGATGTATGGAACATGAATATTTTCATACTTTTGTTTTGATGAGATATATGATGTATTCGCATTTAATCTCTTAATTTAGAATTGATGAGAGAGGAGAAGAATTACATCGATGTTTCCTTTTACTGATCCACCAAATGTGAGCATACGTTAGACTGCTCATTCTTAATACTTCACGGTTAATTCAAATCCTTTGGAACAAAGAGATTTTGAAGGAAAAAATTAATGCAGAAATGTTTTTGCTGGTCTCATACGAATACTTCCGTTTTGCATCGAGAAGTTGAAGTATTATTCTCAATCACATCGGACATGGTAAGAAGTACAAATTTGACTCATCATACAGTCAGTCCTCCAAGATCGTTGGAATCATGACTGATAAAATATTCAATTTATAAAAGAAAAGTATGCACAAATAAAAAATTTATTTGAAAAAAAATATTATAACGCAATTACAAACAATACAAAATAAAATCCCCTCCGTTTCGACATACAGTCTCACAATGTCTAGACATACTTTGGATAAGTTTTCTTGCATACTGCACAGATAAAGACCAGTTCATTCTTATTTGGTGATATAATTGTTTTGAAGTGTGGATTTGCTTTCCTCTGAAATTTTTCTTGATAACGTTCCAGACGTTCTCTATAGGATTAGCGTCCGGTGATTACGAAGGCTATTTCGAAGTTTCAAAGTGGTTTCTCACATTTCAGTCGGTACGTAGACGGTTCCGATGTTTAGGGTCGTTATCTCCTTGTAAAATCCAGGATGATTTATCTTCCGCGTACAATATTTTAGCAGACTTCAATGAAGCTTCCTGACAGATTTCCAACATCAACTGCGCATCCAAAATTTCCGTAAATGAATGCAAACATCCAAATCCAAAAACAAAAAAGCAACCCCAACAATGACCTTCACTAGATGTTTAACCGCACGTTGTGACACGTGAGTGCTTTAAACACCCCACACAATATCGAATGTCTCAATAACATTGTCGGAATATCACATTTGGAATGCATAATACTTTGGAAAATGGCCCAAGAATACACAGAAAAAAACATTTGTCTTTGCTGTAAATTGAGAAAATATTGTTTCAGTTCAAGGAAAATTAAAAACCTACTTTTGAACCTAAATTTGAGTTGAAAATTTGGGGAATATTTCGCCCCTGTTTGACATTCTGGAGAGATTCCGAAACATTGTTGAGGTCATTCGAGTGATATTCTGTATACGGAAGAATCATCTAACAATTATGGATATTAATTAATTTAGAAGATACTGACTTTGGTTGAACAAAAATTTCTTCAGTGTTTACTTCTACAAATGTTGAATGAGTTTGACCGTAATGACTTTGTATGAACAAAAACTTAGATCGAAAGTCGATTATAACTCTTATCCTGTAAGATATTTTTCAGTATCCGTAAACTTTCCGTTAGGATTCTTAGAGTCCTGGGTTCTTTCACTTTCCTTTTTTTTTCCACTTTTTTTACTCTTTTTACATGTTGGGAGCCACGTTCTCCCACACCTTCTTACCAAGGTACGAAGGAAAGCGATTTTCGTCCGGACTCCAAAGACCTCAACTCACAGGTTAAAGGATAAAAACTCCAACAGGAAAATTTTGTTAAGGCACGTACGATATATCAAAATGAATTTGAAAAATTATAAGCATAGTCTTAGATTTATTCGTTAATGGACATAGAACTAATCCAGCTACAATATTTTCATATTCTATTGCACAAAATTACTTAACTTATCGAGAGAAAGATATATATACAGGGAGAGAGAGAGAGATACAGATGAAAGTCCGAGGTAATTCAAGTTGAAGATATGACCAAGAGATTCCCACTTATCCGTGTCCTCGTATGGGGATTAGATAGATTTTTATTCCGCTCATTTTATTTTATAAATCATTTGATTACATAAAGATCCTTGTAATTATACCTTCACGTGATAAAATTTGGTACACCTTTTATTACAGTCGTGCTATTCTTATCACGAACCACCGAGCGTCTAGTTTTGATTTTTCCTCGTCTCTGGATCTCCTCTCGTGTAACGGAACTTTTCCCCTCTGCTCCCCCAATGTGCCTTCCCGTTGATTTATCAGTACTCTATTCCCTCTCTCTCTCTCTCTCTCTCTCTCTCTCTCTCTCTCTCTCTCTCTCTCTCTCTTTCTCTCTCTCTCCACGTATGTAGAAATACAGTGAAACCCCTCAATAAGAACACTCACTTCATTTCTTCAACGCAAGGCAACAACCGTTCGGATGAGAGAGAAGGCGAGTGTTCTTATTGAGGGATTTTACTGTATGCCTATAATTGAGCATTACAATGTGTCTCTGGAACATTTTCCGAACGTTCAGAGAACCCTCTCTTCTGTAAACGTTCCAGTGGCACGTTGTGCTGCCAGGAAAAGTTCCACAAGTGAGGTTTGAACACATCAAATTTATACTACGGTTCAGTTATGGTCCCACAGTGGTCATATACAAGTTTGATCTTAATCGGTTGAAAAATGTGAGAAAGAATCTCTAACGATTTGAATTGTTTGCAAATTTTTTCTTATTCAATAATTATAGCGCAGATTCTGTACAGAGAGGTCGTTAATTTACTTTTTCCAACACAAACGAGGAAGCTATGTGCCAATTGGCAGAGTTTTATACGCTCTCTTTGTTTCAAATTTTGCTTCAAACACTTGTCGAATACGTTTCATTTACTCTTTGCTTGCATCTCATTAACGTTTTTTTATGCCTCGTTGTACTCTTTGTTTTCCCTTCATTTTAGTTCTCATTTTTGCCAGGGTGGGTCCTGCAAGTAAGAGACGGTATCAGCAGATCATCAGATATTATGACTATCGTGGTGAGGTCTTAAAAAATTCATTTCCGTGAGATATAGACCAATCCATTCATAATTTTCGGAAATGAGAAATGAATAGTCCTTGAAAGAGAGATTTTCTCGATCTTCAATTGTAAATTTTATTATTATAAGTGCTGGGTCAGATTGATGAAAAATTTGTTTCTGTGCAATTTATGTAGACTAATCGATTCAGACAGACGCGGATTAGGCTTGCTGGAAGCCCTGAGGAAAGCAATATGATGGGGGCCCTCTATTGATTGGCAAAACAATTGAATTTAAAAATTGATTGGGCTTATTTTTCGTTCAATCAAAACAGTGGGCTCCGTATAAGGCAGGACCCTGGGCCATGGTCTAGTTGGCCTACAGGTAAACTTCGTGCGGATTAACTCAATAGAACTGTTGTAAAGTATTACACAGTCGCATTGAGAATAGAGAGAGAGAGAGAGAGAGAGAGAGAGAGAGAGAGAGAGAATGAGGAAAAACAAGAACGAATGAAAGAAGATCTGGTATCGCAAAATTGTCTTGAAACAACGGCTCTAAAGGCGAGCACAGTAAAGCATGTGCATTGGACTTGAACGGTTTTGATAATTATAATAATGATGAAACATAATGGTCAAGCATGAGCAAACCGCTGGTCAGCAACGGAAAAAACTGCGGTTAGTAGCCTACAAAGTATACACTTGTTTATTGCTAGCAAAGAAATACGCGTGTGGTAGTCATGCAAACGATGAATAAGAGGAGCTCTCATTGTGCAATTACCTCAATAATTTCAATCGCCCATATTACTTATTTTTGTATGCGTGCACAAAATATCTGTCCTCTTTTAGAGGCATCAATTATTGGGGGAAATCATTGTTCTACTGTTTGTATTGAAATTCTTCTTCATATAAGTTTCTGTTTCTGTACCGTGCTTGTATTATGTGCGACAGGAATACACGTATGCGTTCGAGCTGGATTTCTCAAAATCAAGTTTCGAGTACAGTTTGGGAAAAAAATTTAACAAACAGCAACATGGATTTCCAGAAAGTACAAGGGAATAGGGTTCGGACGATCTTCTAAATATTGACGTTGTACTCCCTCAGAACGGAATGGGATGTGGATGAAACGATTTCCCAAACTGCGATGTATGACTGAGATTCAAATAGAACCTTTTATGCGATACCTTATATGATATTTTATTCATTCCAAAAATATTCAGGAACTCATCGTGAATTTGATATGGAATGTCCCATAGATATATTGACAAAATTCGAACAAAACCTTTTATGCGACACCTTATATGATACCTCATAGGATCTCTCAAAGGATTCCTCATAGGTTCCTTCATAGGTTCCTATGCCAAATCAATATGAGTACCAATATGGGTCCCTTCATAGGAACCCGTGTGGAATCCTACAAAGATTCTTATAAGTTCCCATAAGGGATCCTTTGAGGAATGTTTTGACTGGGTTGGTAAATCGCCTGTGAGACAATATCGACGGTTTGTTTGTTAAAAATCTATTGAGTTCTTATCAGATCTCATGAAATTTAAAAGATGAAAATCAAGTTAACAGTGGATTTTTGTCTATAAATTTGGTGAAATTCCCCGTTGTGGTTTAATACGAGTTGGAGCAGCTTGAACCACGTAGAACGAACGTACCTAACCCTCGGTCGGTCAACAGGGCAAAAAAGGCACATGACTTTTCTCTTAAACAAACTGTCACTCCTGTACCTTCAACATTTGGAACTTGCGGTTTTGTGAGTTATAAACTTCACTTATTCCTCCTTCGAAAATCAAAAGTTGCGTATTCATAAGTCTGCTATAGCTTCGATGAATAATGATAAAAAATTACCTCTGTTTTGAGGGTGACCCACGGAGGGCTAATGGGTTACTCAAAATTTCATGAGATTGGATAAGAAATATGCAATCCTTCATGTTCAAATTCCATTTGACGATCGTAAATGGTTACTCCATTCCTCCCAGGACTTATCGTGATTTTGATTTAGCACAAGAGACAGATTATCGTATTACATTCACAAACGTATGAGATAGATTGTCATTCGACGAATTTTTGGAACCTCCTTGATGGACGAGGGGAATGAAGGTATTGCGGGGAGTGCGACAAGCTGAAGTTGCGCATAGATTTGATTGGCCATGCATCGGCACATGCGCAGTAATTTGAACAGTTGATCGTTGGACGAGTTTTGAAAGCAAATGATGAACCTCTCAATTGCGGTTATCTTTTTTATTTTGATTTCTTCCTGAGGAACAATAAAGTCAATTACGAATAAACTATTACTTCCTGTTATCGATATGAAATAAATAATCGTACAAAGATGGTACAGTGTTATGTCCATGGTTGCAAAAATCGATTTGACTCGCTATTGGAAAATGTGATAACATAATTGATGCACTTCGCGTCGCATAACATAACACAATTATTGAATGATTATAACACCATGTTCAGACATACCACGGTAAGAAAAATAAGCCACGTCCCAGGTAGCACACGCACGTTCTGAGAATATACGTTGAGGATATTCAAATATTCTACGGAGATTCTTATGGCGTGCGAATATATTCTACGCACATTCTCAGAATGTTTGAATGAGACTGTTTCAAATATTCTCAGAATATATTGCCACGAATATTGTGGAAATATTAGAAAAAAATGCTGTTAAAATAAAAATTCCCGTCAATATAAACGTCCGCATGTCACCGAAAACTACTTCACAATCAATTTTTCTGATCATTAAATATCTGTAATCATGAATTGTTAGTAATATTATGGATTGACATGGATGAATGAGATGCTTATGATCGCAACAGGCAATCATAATATATACGGTATTTCTTAATATTTTATTACACTTTTAAGGATTATTTTTCACACATGGCACTCTCAGAGAACATTTGCGATATTAACATGTACCTTTCAGAAATTCATTATTCCCCAAATACAAAGCAAAACAATATATCATCCAAGGGTCTGTAGCCCGTCAACAACATTATCCGCCCTTATTGAATTCATGTCATCACGATACTTGCGCATGCGCTGCTCATCAATCTCCCCACAAACTTTGTACACATATTGTACGAAAGTTCCTAGAATATTCGAAACAGTCTCATTCAAATCTTCTAAGAATCTTCTATGGTTATTTACGAATCTTCTACGCTTATTCTACGCTTCGATCAAGTACATTTCACGAATGTTGTGAGAATATTCTCAAAATATTCCGTATTACATGGGGTTGTTGGCACCATCAAGGCAGCATTACATGGTATAAAAATGCATCGATGATGAAAGAATAATTCTGCGAATTGTATCATACATGAATTATGGTACCAAGGTGTTTCCGCATTTCACTGTGTTTATGCGAATGTCAGGGATTATTTCAACATTTCAATCTTGCGTTCATTCAATTATAGTAACAAAAGCAACGATTCGATCAGGATTTAGGCATGAATTGAATTCAACTGCTAGAGTGAGCAGTGCCCATGATTTCAGTACGGAATTTACAATAAAATCTTCTCGGTCTTCCTCCTTCAATTATCAAGAATTGAAAATTTTGTTCACAAGTGTACTTGAGAAATGAATGAAAATTCAAGAAATTTTTCATAGTGCACCGACGCGTTTACATGTATTCATGGACTTGGTGTTATCTTTTCGGAGTTATTTATGGGGATTTCACTTTTTTTGCAAGTATTATTATTTTATTTCATTCATTCTACTCTCCTATTTCATGCAAATTGAAATATTCAGGAAGTAAATTATAACCTACTATTCAAAGCTTAATTCCTTTCAATTGAGGGAGGTTCTCATCAAGCAAACTTCGAATTAATGTGATATTCTTGGATTTTTTTTCATGGGAGGAAGTAAATGGAGGACTTGAGTTTTTTGGCACTCATTTGAGAAATCTTGGAGTGCATAAAAAAATATGTTCAAAATATACTATAATACTTTTTGAATTAAAGTTTAAGTTATTTTTGAAGTTTCACATTTACAGTGTACTGGATAGATTGACTTGATTTTTTATTGTTATTACTATTTTAAAGTAAATCCGATCTATTGGAGTTTATCCCCAAGTGCAGATACCCAAGCAGCAACAGAATTTCAGATTATATACGGAATAGAAACGTTCGTAGAAAGTGCCAATGAGATACGAAGAACATATAATGAACGTTCATAGAATGTTCGAATGAGACTGTTTCAAATATACTTAGAACGTACATAGTACATTCGAAATGTACGATATTCATTCAATCGACGTTCAACTAACGTGCCGTCGTATATTCGATTACATACGTTCGATAAATATGCATAGCACCTATGAAACAGTCTCATTCGAATGTGCATAGAATATATTCCGAATATTCGAAAAACATTCATAGTATATTCTGGTGCTACTTGGGTATATTATGCCGTTTTTTTTTAATAGGAGAGAGTCGGGTAGGATGGCAAACGCCAAATATTCCTGTATAGTCGTGTATTTAGAAGTGCTCTAACTCATGTGACATGTAGTTTTGTATGTCGAATCATTTTTTATGAGTCATAGACACATCAACATATATCGCTCTATTGTTCTCGCGAAATAAGTGGAAAGGAGATTTTTAAGATTCTTCCTGAGCAGCAACAGAATTTCAAAGTATATACGAAATAGAAACGTTCGTAGAATTTACAAATGAGGTACGAAGAATATATAATGAACGTTCATAGAATATTCGAATGAGACTGTTTAAAATATGCTTAGGACGTATATAGTACACCCGAAATGTACGATATTCATTCAATCGATGTTCGATTGACGTACCGTCGTATATTCGATTACATACGTTCGATGAATATGCATAGCACCTATGGAACGGTCTCATTGGAATGTGCATAGAACATATTTCGAATATCCGAAGAACGTCGATAGTATATTCTGGTACTGCTTGGGTTTTTGGAATCTTGTCTTGGGTATTTTTTAAAATATCCTTCACGTCATGATCATGGTAAGTACTTTACTGTTCATTCTGCAGATTTCATCTTTCGAAATGCATAAGAATGCAATAATTCATCACGATTTCAAAGGTATGCACCCAAGCAGCAACAGAATTTCAAAGTATATACGAAATAGGAACGTTCGTAGAATGTACGGATGAGATACGAAGAACATATAATGAATGTTCATAAAATGTCCGAATGAGACTGTTTCAAATATACTTAGAAAGTACATAGTACATTCGAAATGTACGATATACATTCAATCGACGTTCAATCGACGTACCGTCTTATATTTGATTACATACGTTCGATGAATACGCATAGCAACTGTAGAACGGTCTCATTCGAATGTGCATACACAGGAAACATTTTTATATCAGATATATAAATTCGAATATTCGAAGAACGTTCAGAGTATATTCTGGTGCTGCTTGGGCATGTATATGTACGTAAGGTGTTAGTCGGGTAATGTGGGAAAGCACTTGTCGGGTGAAGTGGGCATCGTCATCACTGAAAATTGATGTCCTATCCCATGATATGCCCGGAATTTCTCGTTTGCTGCGCGTAGGAAAATTCTGGTCGTTTTTTACATCGCACTAGGGGAACCAATTTTTTTCGTTGATCTGTGTCATAATTAAACTGCGAAATTTCATGCGAATATAGACTTCTTATGTTACATATTTTCTATAGATCCTACGTAAACGATATCAAGCAATATCCAACATATTTTCATTTGAAAAACAAGTATTTAACGTTCTATTCTATATCATTAAAGTGAAATATGCAACAGATATGTAACATTAAAAATTTATATTCGCATAAACTTCCGCGGTCTCATTATGACTGAAACCTACAGCATAATTTCAAGCCTTGATTGTAGATGTAGATCCAGTTCGGAGTGAATGTATCAAGAAAGAACATATGAAAGATCCGAAGAGGTTATTTCAGTGCTTCCAGTAGCTTCAATCAAGCTAAATTACAGTTATTCTCTACTAGTTATGAACTAGTCTGTGTTAAGAAGATATTGTTTCATACACGGAGAAAATATTTCTTCAAATATTACCCACGTAGCAACAGAATTCAACGTATATACGAGATAAAAACGTTTGTAGAGCGTACGAATGGGATACGAAGAATATATAATGAACGTTCATAGGATGTTTAAATGAGGCTTCTAGATATACTTAGTACGTACATACACTGAAAACACGATTTGTTCCAGCGTAATAAATTTGGAATGCAAAGGAACTTTTTAGTTGGCTGGAATGAAATTCGTTTGGGATTGACAAAATTTTGTTCTTCGCAAACAAATTTTATTCCAGTCAAGCAAAAAGTTTCTTTTCGTTCCAATTGTGTTTTCGCCAGAACAAATCGTGTTTTCAGTATTGTAGATTCGAAATGTACTATATTCATTCAATCGATGTTCGATTGACGGACCGTCGTATATTCGATTACATACGTTTGATGAATGTGCATTGCACCTCTGAAATGGTCTCATTGGAATTAGCATAGAATATATTTCGAATGTTCGAAAAACGTTCGTAGTATATTCTGGTGTTACTTGAGTACATTTTATGTACACTGAGAGAAAAAATTTCCGCGAACAATGAAATATTTAGTTGAATAGTCGCCATAAAATACTTAATTGATTTGAATAAACTTTCATTGACTCGATTAAATATTCATTCAATCAAACAAATATTCAATATGCTATGAAATATTTCATCAACTGAAACAGTTATTTAATCGAGTCAATGGAAGTTTATTCAAATCAATTAAGTAATTTATGGCGACTATTCAACTAAATGTCTCATTGTTCCCGGAAATTTTTTCGGGAAAAATGATTATGTGGTTGCAAAGAATCTTCTTCGAAGATGCAAACGGTAATCTTTTCCGAAGAAACGGATATGACGGCTTGACCCGGTATTACAATGTACTATTTAATGGAATATTTCTTCCGTGTACGCTCAATGTTCTTTAGACAAACTTCATATAATCTGCTTCGCAATTACACAACATTATAATTTGGAAACTAAAAGTTCACTTAAGCACAGGGTTACCAACATATTTGCTATGATTCTGCTTGCAAAGAAATTATAATCACATATGACATCCTTGATGGCAACTTCGCAGTTGAGAACATCAAATAAAACGTACCATTTTTTCACTTTGTACCTCTTCATAGTCGTCTTTCTCAAGATGTCCATTGTCAGTTGTTCTCAGTACAATGATAAAAAAACTGACGGGAAGAGAAGGTTGACGTCTTTTAGAATACGGTGTACCTCCAGTTGCTTTAGTCACGCTGAACTGTAGCCATTCTCAACCAGTGTGGATAAAACCATAGTGTTTTATCCATTTGATTTCCTCCTAGAAAATCCTATATGATCTTTTCGATCATTTGCCTACAAATTTGGTCGGAGAAACCGATGATATTAAACTGTTCGTTAGGAGTTGTATATCCGCCAAGCTTTTGCCTGAAAAAAAAAAATATAGAATGACCGTCCATCCGTAAGTTTGAACATATCTATGATACTTTGCCTGTGAAAAATATGAATAATTCGAATCATTTTCCTTCAGCAGACCCGCATATGATTTGTTCTATCATTTGCCTATGATTTCAGTGGAAGAAACCAAAGGAGCAGATACCCAAGCAGCAACAGAATTTCAAAGTATATACGAAGTAGAAACGTTCGTAGAATGTACGGATGAGATACGAAGAACGTATAATGAATGTTCATAGAATGTTCGAATGAGACTGTTTTGAATATACTTAGAACGTACACAGTACATTCGAAATCTACGATATACATTCAATCGACGTTCAATCAACGTGCTGTCGTATATTCGGTTACATACGTTCGATAAATAGGCATAGCACCTATAGAACGGTCTCATTGGAATGTGCATAGAACATATTTCGAATATTCGAAGAACGTTCATAGTATATTCTGGTACTGCTTGGGTATAGCTGTAAAAAATATAATATTTGTATTGATTTTCATACAAAAGTTTGGAAGCAATTAACACGCATATCTTTCCATTGGATTCCCGTCATTTTTGTAATAATTCAGATACAAAATTCTTCTGAAATAGCTTTTATACCAAAATTGATTTGAATTCTCATAGAATTTTTCGTGGGATTAATAAACAAAAGTATGCGTTAATTGCTTCTAAATTTTGTGTATGGAATTCAGTATTTTCTTCTAACAGTGTATGCTCTTGCCTGTGAAGACATTAAGAACCCCATGAACAATGTATTATATGGAATTCATCTTTTTCACAATTTTCACATTGTTTCAAATTCAGCAAGCAAATTCATATGTTTTTCCAAACATTTTTAAACCCACTGTTTGTTCTGCATTATTTCAATTCAACTTTCTAATAGCCTTTAATTCTTCAATTCTTGTATTTTATATGTGTGCTGTACTTTATATTTCATTGTTGTTCTTCAGGAAATCAATTCTCTGGACTACCTGTACAATTACCATTCATTCATTTTTTAATATTACAATGAACTGTCATCACATTGCATCGTTGACAGATTATGTGCTTACATTTCTTCTGTTGGTATTGAACTGGAGTTAGACCAGGGCCGATCTGAGGCAGTTGTATATATATTTGGGGGAGCCAAAAAAACTAACCTATTGAATTTATGGGTTGCAATGGATCTATATACCGAGAAAAAAGTTCCCCCGTATGGCAGAATTTTTAGCTCAATTTCAAAAAATGTCGGTAGGCATTTCGAATTTCCCATTAAAATAACACATACCACAATTGTTTGTTTATTGAAAATGTTATAACTTTTGAACCATTTGGATGAAAATTTTTCCTGGGCAGATTCTTGTAAGGCATTAAATTCTCTAAAGAATCACCTCTGAGTTAATTGTTATGGATCAAAGATTAGTGTATTTTCGAGCCATGAAAGTCTTTTTTTTTACATTCATAGTCCGTACATATACAAATTTTCGACTTGGAAGAATTTATTCTGGAATGATTTTTTAGGGAATTCAATGCCCTATAAGAATCTGGCAAGGAAAATCTTATATCTCTACCGGTTCAAAAGTTATAGCATTTTCAATGCAATTTTTTCGCGTTATTCAAATGGGAAATCTCAAATCCTCACCGACGCCTCTTAAAATTGAGCCAAAAATTCTGACAAACAGGGAAATTTTTCTCTCGGTACACGGAGAAAATATTTCATCAAATATTACAGTGTACTACCGAATCAGGGCGCCATATCAGTTACTTTGACAAAAATTACTGTAATTCCGTATATGTAGGAGAATATACTCTATAGAATACTTGTTTTCTGTTGGCTTCTACAGAATCACACAGTAATTTTTGTCGAAGAAACCGATATGGCGCCATTCCAAGTAGAAATACTCTAGTTATTGACGAGTTTTGTAACGCTCAACTAGCCAAATACTAGACACTCGCAAGTACCTCACCAGAACCCTACGAGGCACTTGCAAGTGTCTAGTTTCTGGCTAGTTAAGCGTTACAAAACTCGTCAATTACTAGAGCATTTCTACTAGGGATGATCCGGTAGTACACTGTAATATATAATGAAATATTTTCTCCGTGTATGTGGATCCATTTTAACCCATAAATTCGATCGGTTAGTTGTTTTGGCTTCCCCTAATATATATATATATATATGTATGTATACAAGGTATTTTAGAATTCCTCAAGAGCACTCCGAAGTCCCAAGGAAACCCAAATCTCTTCCACCACTTTTCCCGAAAACAACTGAATGAATGGAACAAAACTGTGCCAATTGGCACGTGGCTCCCTCGTTTGTGTCAAATAATGCAGGTTGCAAGAGAATATTTCCCATAGTTTTCAACTGATTGGCATGTAACTCATGTGGGAACACTATCCGATCACGACTAGAACGGCGCATAAATTTCATTACAATCGGATAACAGGAAGCGAAAACATATCCTTGTCTCAGAATCACAATTGTTGATAACATGTTTCCTTTCTGTCTCCCATTTTCTAGTAATGATCAGGTTGAAATTCATATGAGACCCCTATCGGCACTGCATAAAATGTGGTAAAAATTTCATAACGATCGAATGATAGGAATGGATGATATCCGCATGATAGCGGCATTCACGAGATTTTCAAATTCTGTGTTGCAGCTTAGTGATTAACATTTCCTTCCCCCACTTCCAATTTGCTTGAAATTTATATAGTACAACTTAATACTTCGTGAATTGAATTTGCTCAAAGTTCCATGGCATCCGGATGATGGAGACATAGGGAAGGCATGCCTTAAAGTATCGTCAAAAAACGCGGATCGCAAAAAAAATTGTACACAGTTTCCAACCGATTGGGATGAAACTCATATAGGACCGCTAGTGGATCATACTTAGAACGTGGTATAAGTTTCATCGCAATCGAATAATAGGAAGCGAAGATATGTGCGGTCGCAAAATCATAGTTTTTCCTCACCCCTTAGGTTCTTCTGTAACAGACAGGTTGAAACTTATTATTATATATGGGATTATTATCAACGTTACATACAATCTTGGTAAAAATGTAATGACGATCGAATGATAGGAACGGAAAATATTCCCAGTCGCAACACCCAGAAAAATGGTATACATGGATTTATTTGATTCAACGAAAATTTGTTTGAATCAACTAAAATTTATTCAACTCAACTACAATGTCTATTTATATATGAACCTACTAGAGTTTTAGTTGGATCGAATGAACAATTTATTTCATCTGAATAAATTTTTATTCATTTCAAATAAAATTTACTTGAATCAAATAAAATTCTATTGGATACAATTAAATCTCTAGTAGGTTCATATTCAAGTAAACCATTTCTCTGGGTGAGAACGGCGCGCGCGCACACACAGGACAGTCTGAGGACAAAATAATTGTCGGTCCCAAAAAATGATCACAAAGCTTCTCTCTAACGAGGAAGCAATAATCAGTTCATGCATCTTCTCCATGATTCACTGAAGATGCGTCAACTCATTATTTGTATGTTGTTGAAGTTCGAATCGTTTATAGAAACGGAACCAAAATTTGAACCCAAAAAATCTAATGAATCTTCGGTGCTGATCTCCTCGAATTGACTCCTTGGAACTTGAAACATCGTTCAAAGAATGTATCGCAAGATTTTGGGTCTTCAACAGCTGAGTATTTCATTATTCGATTACCGGTATCCGTTTCAATAAACGATTCAAACTTCAGCAGCATTTATTTTTCGATGTAATCAGTCGTTTTCGTGAAAAGTGGAAGGGAGGAGATTTGGGATTTCTCGAGACTTTGGAATGCCCTTAATCGGACTCCGGCAGCGCATTTTGTGTATGAAAACGGACAACTTTTTTATTGACTATTTCCCGATCTGAAGCTTAGTTTCAAAGCCGACTTGAACTCATCAAGTATAAGTCACATAAGTATACACTGTAAAAAATTTTCTATGAGAAAGTTCCTATATATTTATGTGTAATCATTAACACATACATGCGTTAGGAATTCACCGAACTTGTCTGAAAATTTATTGTGAAATGTTGGGAAAAATCCTATGAAGCTTGGATTTCTCAGATGAATTTATGGGAAATTTCAAACGAATGTACCGGAAATTGATATCCCAATCAGTAATTGGCATTTTCCGGTTAATGTATACAAGGCACTTCTGATTATTTCTTACAGTGTACTCATGGGTCATCAGAACAGCCGCTTGTTACCTAAATGGTAAACTTATTCTGTTCATAACTTGCAGACAAGGTTGAAATCAAAGATGGTAAGGGAGAGAGATGTTTTTTTTTTCATGCGTAGAATAAGCACGATCAAGGAATTCTGTAACATCTTGATATATCTTTGCACAGTTGAAAATAACAAACATAACATATGTGTTAAAATCGGTTTATCCAAGTTGAACACTGTAAAAAGAAAGTCTTAATCTGTTTGCATCTTAATTTCAGACAATACTTTTTCTATTTTGTCGCCGATTACTTTTTGGCTCAATTTGTTTTCATTATAGATTCAGTCGTGATTGAGACTTTCTTTTCATAGTGAATATTGATATAACATCGAATACCTGTTGTTCTGACAATTGAGTAATCTGAACGCAAACTAGTGTGTTAGAGTAACATATTTTGGGAATCAGTTGGGAATCAGGCAAGTATTTGTAACACAATCATTCTAAATACGTAGGGTAAGGCGGGGTAATATGCCAGTGTGGGTAAAATGCCACTTGGGTGATATTTTACAAAATTACCGCAGATGGCAATCATATGTCCTTCTGAATCAGTAGACTAACTGATTCCGAAAAACATATGACTAAGCTATGACTGTTATCTGCGGTAATTTTGGAAAATATCACCCAAGTGGCATTTTACCCACACTGGCATATTACCCCGCCTTACCCTACTGGAATACAAACTAGTGTTATGTATTTCAGATTTAAAATATTCTTCCTTCGGCATCTCATATTTGAAGTGTTTCCTTGAAAATATTTTGTATTTAATTCTTCAAATATGGGGGGAAAATACACTTAATATACAAAATATTAAAGGAAATGTATTGTGAATTCAAGATACGAAGTATGGATTCAATTTCCGATACTCTTTCCGCATAATTGTATCTCAAATACTCACCTTCTCCGTTTCAAAAATCCGATTTAACCTTATTAATTCGTCGTTTTCCGTTCGGGAATTTTCCTATTTGATCTCATTCAAATATAATCGATTTGAATAGGAAATTTCTACTCAATGGGATACAATTAGTAAATTCGAATGTACATGATCCGAATTTCCTGATTATATCTCATTGAGTAAAAGTTTCCTATTCAAACCGGTTAGATTTGAATAAGATCAAATAGGAAAATTCTTGGACAAAGATCTTATTGATACTGACTGACCAGTTAATAGGTTTGAATCGGATCTTCTGAGCAGGGTTGCCCTGCATGTCATGTGAACCATTTCCACCACTTACGAATAAATTTGTTCCATCTGTGTATTTTTGCAAACCTTTTACCATTTCAGATTTCACTATTTCAATACCTGAATTTGCTGCATTAGCGAATTTTGTCATATGGGACATCACATGAGATCCCTTAAACCGTCTCTTGAACACATTTTCTCAATGCACGGAGAAAATATTTCATTGAATATTACAGTGTACCACCGGATCAGGGCGCCATATCGGTCTTTTCGAGAAAAATTAATGTGTGTTTCTATGCAATCACACAGTAATTTTTCTCGAAAAGACCGATATGGCGCCCTGATCCGGTGGTACACTGTAATATTTAATGAAATATCTTCTCTGTGTGTCTGAGACTTGTACGAAACGATTTTTCGTTTGTATGAATGATGCGTGGTACTTTCGATTACATTTATTATACCAAATCGTAACGATATATAATCATCGTGGTAATAATGCCACTTCCAACGTACCAATGCACATTCCGTAATATGTGATTATTCATAAGGGTAAATATAAACGTTTAATTTGTTCTGTTACTTTAGATTTATGTGTACCATCATCATTATCATCATCATAATTATCATGTATAGTACAATTTTTTCTTTTACCTTACACTACAGTCCCAATCATTGTACAGAGTTTGCATACTGCAAGAAGGGAAGGAGAAGGAATACTAGAATGTAGAGGATGGGAAGAAGAAAAAAGATATCGAAACTGGAGGGACAAGATCAGGGATGGCTGGTCGGTTGGTTCTCATTGAAAGGGGCGAAACCGACCTGACTGCTTGCCAGAGGCGAAAGCAACCAGAGAAAGACAGGTTTGCACAGATGCGCGGCGGCCATCATGAATGCCTGTGAAATATGTATTCTTGTGCAGCTCAGCTCCATTTGGTGATGGGGGTTGTGGTGCAGAGAGATAGAGAGAAAAAGACCAGTGGTGGGAGAAATATCAAAAGATGTGGAAGAAAGTGGGAAGAGATGTAGTGGGGATTTCGAGAGAAGGAAACAGTGAAAGAAAAACGACAAGAGGAATCAAGGGGAGATGAAAAAAATAGAATTTTGTACATGGAGAAGTGCAGTTTTGGTTTAAAGGTGAGGGAGACAAAAATTATCCATGTAGTGGTCATACGAAATGGAAAGAAAAAAAGGGGCTGAACACGAAATTATTGAGGTATGATATGAGGATGATTTGTATTGCACTATGCTCTCCCACACGTTGTGTGTATTATCGTATCCTGTATGAATGGGGTGGTTCGTTTATTTATCGATCTGGACACGGGAAAGATTCAAAATGTGAAAGTCAACTTTTTGCAGTGTTACACTGAATTTTCTGTGATTCTTCGTCATAACGATATTTACTATTTTTATAAATGGTAGATGAGTATTAAAGAATGATATGAATATTCAGGATCCGTATTGTGTTGTATGAGGGTATTCTCAAATTTTTTTAATTCGATTTTAGTTAGATATATTTGCATTTATTACGCGTCAGTGGATGCTATTCGATTTGAATGAATTGTTTGTCTCTGTACACGTAGATTACATTGTGGAAGAGAATTTAGTTCATCCTGGTGAATAGAAAGTGTGAGTTCGTGCAAGAAAGTGTAATTTTCTGCCCTCAAACAGCGTTAAATGACTTTGAGTGTGCATTCGTTTTCAATTCCTGCAATAATCCGTGATGTTATTGACGATACATCTTTGCCAGGATACGGAGAAAAAAGTTGCTGGCATAGTGAACGGGTTAATTCTTATACTACCTGTAAAACAAATTATTGAAGGAGTCAATAGAAGTGTTGGTATAAGTGAATTGTTCTGCCAACATAAAAAAAAGTTTGCGAGTAGAACTACTGTCTTAGTTTCTAGAGTAATCATTTCTTCAAGTAAAACCAACTTCATATAGCTGATTTAGTAACTTGTTGTTAAGAGGATACCAGCACCGGACCACTAGCCTCATCTTTCGTGTAAGATTTCTCTGAAATATTGAAGTATTCAGGAGAAATCTTACACGGAAGATTTGGCTAACGTTCTGGTACTGGTATCACTTCAACACAGGGATACCAGCGTGGCGACGTTGGCCAAATCGTTTATGACAAATAATTGAGAAATAAACGAATCAAAATATCGCTTTATACACTGTAAAACATTTCTGTGGGAAACTTTGCATAAATGTTCGGAAGTAACACGATCCAAAAAATTGTTCCATTTGTATTTTTGAAAACTTAACGTTCAGTTCCTGCAAATATGACCTTTGTCTTGATGTACTATGTTCAGATGATATCTACACCGGGACTTTAACCAAATCTTGTTAGTGAGATTACGGGAATATATAACAATATTTCGAAAGAATATTCCTAACCAACATCAATAACTGACAGCAATAACTGGATAATTAATTTCTTAACATTAATAAAGAACGATTCTGTTTCTTATACTAAACGGATTCGTAATTATTCCCGTATTTTTCCTGACAAAATTTGGGTTGAATAGTGAAGTGCATCATGAAAAAATAGTTCCTTGAATATTGAACTCTTGAAAACTCAGTTGTTTCAAATAAAAATAAACAAAAATTTAGTCGTACCGAATAATCTTCACCGGCTGCAACTGAATCTGTAAGCCAAAACAAGTGAAGCTTCTCATTCATATTTTATGTAACTAAATTTTTATTTACCCCAACTGAAATTCAACTAGCACAACCAAGTTTTTGTTACCACAAAACTATTCAGAGGCTTTTCTCTCAGCGTGAAGGATATTATTGTCAGATGCAGGGTCGATCAGTATACAGCAATATTGCGGTCCGTCGTCAGGTGCTGAATATGCATGAAATTTGAGCTATTTAGCGCTGACTCAAGAAAGACATGAGCATTGACCATGTAAAAAAATATAGCAGAATCTGTACGTAAAGGAATTCATAAATCTTTGACACAGATGAGAAAATCTATAGATTCTTGGGTTATATCATAATAATAATGAGACCAATTCATCTCCTTATCACTTTCACTAACATACCTCATAATGAAATTTGAATTATGGTTATTTGGATTTAGTCATTTTCGTATTTGCATATCAATGACGCCAAAATGGCTTAAACAATACTTCGGAAGAAGAAATTTGTTTATGCCTATCAAAAAGATAGTACCTAACCATGTACAAACACTGTGAGTAAAACTTCGGAATTGATTGGAAAATTTTTTTGAAATATTATATTTCCATATTAAATTTGATAAATGTGTTAGATATTAGCAATGAAATTTCCAAATTTTACACTGAAGTACAACAATGATTCATTAAACTTGACACATATGTTATTGGAATTAGGAAAGAAATTATTAACATCAAGAACTTTATCATTGGATTCAATATCATGAAATGACCCATGTGGAAAAAATGTCCAACACTGAAAAAAGGCTGGTAACTTTTTTTCAGTGAATGCTGTATACAATTATACACGACTTGTATACAATTTGTGTACAATTGTATATATTTTTGGACATTTTTTCCACATGGGGATACATTGAAAGATCAAAGATGAATGTGAATTCAATGAACTGATTATTTGAAAAACTTTGGAAAATTTTTATGAAATTTAAGGTGGGTCTTTTGTGAAGTGAATATACACACTGAGAGAAGAGTGATTTGGAGGTTCGGTCAATAGTAATGTATGTGATTGATAAATCTAAATATTACTGACCTTTCCGCGATGTTTCATGGAATTTCAAGGGACATTATTACTCAGTGTTCTTCAATTGTTATTATATCATACAGTATTCATGGCCCAACTTGCTATATGTTACTCAATTCTTAAACGTCCAGTAATTAAGTGACGCATAACGAATTTAGCCATAGACGTTGTGTTATATAATAACGATTGAAGAACACCAAGCAATGTACGGCGAAATTTCGATGATCTTTCTTGGAATTTCATGAAAAATCGCTGAAAGTTCAGTAATATTTGGATTCATTGAACAAGTATATTACTATTCATCGAACTCCCAAATCGCTCTTTTCACCTTGGGCCAATTTTGATTTATATTGGGCCATACCCTATAACGAAAAATGGCGCAAGCTTGGTGAAAGACACGTATCATGAGTTTTTTGGAGTTAGATTTAGTTGGGCAAACCAGACCTAGCCCAAATTCCATATATTAACTCTCAAGAATCTTCAACTTGGTTCTTCATACTCGAAGGATAAGAATGAAGTCTTTTTTCATGCCATTCGTGACATGGAAAATCATATGACATCACAACGATAATTGATATTCGTAAGGTTATGCAATAGTTCTACATTGGCCCGATATTGGTTCACCATGCTTGGAAGCTTAATGTTGAGCCAAGCTTAAGCTGCTTGTTTTACTAAATGGTTTCAAGTTGAGTGGATATTGGTTTCCTATTCTTGGCAGCCCCACATTTCGCCAACCTTACGCCACACTGAAAACAGCGTTTGTTCCAGCGAAACAAAATTTCGATTCAAATGAACGCAAAGAAACTTTTTGGTTGACTGAAATAAAATTTGTTGAGAAAAAATATAATTCATTGCTCTGTGAAATACTGGTAATTATTGTGGAACAAATTTTGTCCATCCCAAGGAAGTTCCATTTAAGCCAACCAAAAACTTCCTTTGCGTCCATTTCAACCAAAATTTTGTTTGGCTGCAACAAACGTTTTCTTAGTACAGTTGTCATAGTTGGCATTTCTTATGGAAGGGTTGTTTATTGAACCAATATTGCTTCGGTATGTTTGGCAGGCGAATATTTCGCCAAGCTCAGACCAGTTGTCAGTATTGGCATTTCTCACCTGGGTTTCAATTTTTCAATATAAACTCTTTTCGGTTATGCTTTTTTCATAGAAAAATAGCCGGTAGAGGAGTTTATAATTGTAAATATAATTCCCCCTGAAACATACTCAACTGAAACTCGAATGAATCTCCGGAGAATCTTCAATAAACGTTCTTTGCATCTTTCTTGAAATCATTCTCAAGCGCACATCCCGATCAGTGATGCCAGAAATCAAATTTTGCCCGCGTCTATCAAGTCCCCGTCTGTATGGAAATTTTACACGCACAATGAAGCCACCGGCAAAGTTATGTAAAAGGAGTCCATGTGGAAATTCAAACCGGGCCAGTGCTGGCCCAGGTTCTCCAAGTCAGGGCCAGCACTGGCCCGGTTTAAATTCCCACATGGGAAAATGTCTTGATGGAGGGGGCAAAAGTTGAAATTTATAGCATCATTTAATATAGTAAATAGGTCTATTTACTTTTTAATATATCAGTATAATGGTGCAATTGTTTCGATAACTTACCGTCCTAGTTTCCATTATTTTATTTGTTTCCATCCATTTTATTTGTTTTGGAAATGCCATACAGGAAAGCTGACATATTTGATTTTGCTACATTTCCTTGAATTGTAGTACCAATGGTGTATTTTCACGTGCTCGCATCGAGTTGAGTGATTGTGCATACTCAAGTTCCGAACTTATTCATTTTCATGTTCAGGCTCCTTGTACGTCCATGGGTAGTGCTGTTGTGCTCTTTCTTGCTTCCAATTGGCTCTCTAATGTTCATGAGTATTTATTATTCTTTATCAGATGTTTTTGAGTTCATATTTTTAATTTTCTTCATATTATTCTCTTGTCCTGAATTACACTTTTTGCTGTTGTTGTTTCTATTGTTTTTTGTCATAATTAATAATGATTTTTCCTCATTAAATTGTATTGTTATTATAACGTGGTTGCATGTATATTTCACTTTGTGATCCTGTCAATAAGCTTCTTAGCATGGCGGGAAAAGTTGTTTTCACAAAGTTTTTGGAGTTTAATTTTGTATTAAAAGGAAAAGGATAAATTTTTCCAACAACAACATCGATTGAATTCTAATGTTCATCTAAACTGTGTAGAACGTTCACGAACCTAAAAGTTGGCTCCAACGAAGCTCCAAAGGCTGATCAATGTTGATATATTCTGAACGTTTGTCGGAGTTTCAAGTTCTCTCCGGGAGAATACCCTAGAAAAATGGAAAAAGCGTGTGAAATTTCGAAACAACTTTGCCAATGAATTATTTAAAAGTGAGAAGAATAATCCCTCATAGCACCTTAGTCCCAGAAGGATTTTTAAAGAATTCATAGAGAACACAAATAGTCCAATACGAATTTTTTATGAATTCTTCTGGGACTATGTTGCCAGGTGGGATAATAGGGTCCTGGAATTATTTCAGAATATGAATTTGAAGGACAAGTGAAGATATAAACAAAATTTGTAGGATTTTGGAGGTCATCATCTTCCAACTGTTTTTATTGTATAACCGGGAATCAGTAACAAAAATCTGAATTTGTATTCAAAGTCCAGTTCCAGGTATGTATTTTATTTCTATAATTCATTCGAAATTAGTCATATATGATGTTTGAAGAAATTTATTGCAAGTTTCACTCCGTTCTTTCAATTTTCTAGGGCTATAATCATGCAGATTCACTAATACCCTAAGAGAACATGAACGTTATAAGAACCTTTGGTAAACCTAAAATAGAGCCATGCACATTTTGAGGTTCATTGAATGTTCGTCGAATGTGAATTTATCTACGATCAGCCTAAAACCAATCTACACTGAGAAAACAGTATTGGTCTCATAACAATACTTTTTACGTGTACCATCTATCTGAAGTATAGGAACATCGTTATTGTCACCACAGCCAAACGGATAGTTCTAGGAGCGATACAGATTGCTACAATATCAATCTGTATCGTCCTAGAACGATATGAGTGTCGCCACTGTAACTGTCTTCCCTGGTCATACTTCAGATGGTTAGCATAACCACACATTTTTTTCAGTGTATGTGATCGTGTCCTCTTGGGATAATAAGAGATGTTCTAATATTTGGAGCAAAAAACAATCATTCGTTCCTCATCAATACTGATGTCAATGGAATGAATTTCGTTCATTGGGACTCAGTACTTTATTGCATTCGAAGAAGTTCTTTCATCCTCATTATCATTAGTTTCATTTCTCATCAGGCTGATTGAAACTCAGATCATATTCCTAAACTCTACCGATACTATGAAGCAACTCTTTCAGTGGGTAATACTAAAGGTTGGCGAAATTGAATTCTTTAGCTCTAGCTTTTACAATCACATATACAAAGAATGTATGTCAGTAAAACGGAACCCGTCTAATGACAAGACGGACTTCCTTCTAGTGATAAGACGGAGGAAAAAATACTCAAACTCTTTTACTTGGGATGAGATTGAAGACATTTTTTTGTCGAGAGACGGATACCGTCTTGTGAAAAGATGTGATTGATTTCAAGGTTAGGCGATTTTCGTCTGTTCATGAAACTGCACGGTTATTATATTGAGACGGCCGATTCTATTGGTAAAACGGGTTCGTTTCACCAATGAAATGGCTCATGTTTGAGACGGCTGCCGTCTTATGATAAGGAAATCATTTTTATGAGTGCATGTTTTTTCAAAAAATGCGAAAAAACGAGAAACAAAAATCGCTCGAGAATCGTTGAGAAAAATCGAACTAGGTATTATGGAAAAAAAATTGCTACATGCCGCTGGGGCTAGTGATCGGCGATGCTTGGAAATATCGATATTTTTTATGGATTTTTTTATCGAGTTTATATTGAATTTGATCAGATATCGATACAAACTTTATACAAATTTTCTATAAAATATCGATATCGTGAAATATCGCCGATCACTAGCTGGTGCTAAAATCATATCGAATCAAAATTTCCTTGATTTATGATTGTATTTCCAAACTTTGAGGAATCATTTGTCCGTCCACGAAAGAAACGATGCTCAGGGAAAAACACTGAGAAGCCACCGTTTTGTTATTGACAGCTCCGAAAAAATGTGGACACACAATTCAATAATTATATAATAAAGACCTTATTTGCACCGAATTTCAATAAATTATAAGGGGTTTTTGCAAAAAATTATCAGAATTTTCTTTTTTTTACCCTCTAAAGTGGTTCACCCCCTTAAAGAGATACTCGTGGCGTGGTAACAGCCAAATTATTTATGACAAAGCACGAGCAACCGTTTCAATTAAATCAAAATATCGCTGTGTACAGCACTTCTCTGGTTCAAGAACAAGTACTGTACATGACGATACTCCGATTGAATTGAAGCGTTTGTCTGTAGTTTGTCATAAGCGATTTGGCTGCTGCCACACTGCTAGTATCGCCTTTGAGTGGCTCACTTCACAATTCTCAGGAAATCGATTTTTCCTTCTTTCCATTTTTCGAAACCATACATATTCAAAAATACTATACCCAAATTTCATGAAGATCAGATCAGTCTAACAGGATTTTTCTGTGACCTTCACTCTACTACACGAAGAAAAATGGATCTCGAAAGTACAGTAATTTTAATAAAAATCTGAGACTTTGTTCAGTTTTTTGATAGACTAGAAACAATAAGGTTTGAAAAACGGATTTTTACTCCGAAGTATGAAAGATTATGGATACTAAGTGAAGAGTAACAAACACGGTTGAAATCCCAAATGCCGAACAGTCAAATTTTACTATGCGTTTCCTATAATTCAACGTTCAGCATTTTAAATTTCAATCGCACCTGTTAACTTTTGTACAGCATTTCTAATCTTCCATATTTTCATATAAAAATTCATTTTCTGAACCTTACCGTTTTTAGTCTATTAAAAAGATAAGAAAAATTCTTAGATGGTTATAAAAATCATTATATTCCCAAGTTCGATTTTTCTTCGTATACCTGAGTGCGTTCATTCTCTCTGCACGAAACGGAATCGCGAGCTTTCTTCGTAAATTCTATGTGAAGCTGACGTACCCCGTAAGTGGCAGTGCTGTATAGGCA
The DNA here is from genome assembly GCA_018340375.1 of Gonatopus flavifemur. Classification (NCBI taxonomy): domain Eukaryota; kingdom Metazoa; phylum Arthropoda; class Insecta; order Hymenoptera; family Dryinidae; genus Gonatopus; species Gonatopus flavifemur. The sequence continues at coordinate 760,349 of JAFFJZ010000011.1, forward strand.
CAGCGTATCCCCCGTATACCGCTCTTCCAACATAATTCATGTTTCTAACTCCGAAAAGGCAAACATCTCTGGGCTCATAACTTTTCATTACAGAAAGTTTTGGATGCGTTTTTCTCCAAAAATTTTTCGACGACTTGTTGACAAAAACTCAGAACCTACTGAACCAGTCCTCATAAAATTTCTACCACATATATTCTTCACACTTACGTCTATAGCGCATATAAAGGATTTTTAAAGATTTTCGTTTTCAATATTTTATTTCTTGCAAAAACTAGTGTGAAAGAACATGTCTTTCTGAAAAACGTCTATTATTTTGTTATTTCTCCATACATCAAAAATCTTATAATATGCGCTATTGCCATTAACATACTGAATCTAAGACCATTTGGTTTTCTCCTTTCAGATGATTCGTCTCCGAGATTTCACCATCAGCTACTTTTTTGGAACTTTGATTTTGACGCCATTTTCATGTATAAAAAATGATTAAAATAAATCAAGATAATTTTTCTTATATATTTCGAGAGTATTTATTAAGAGTACCTAACAACTTTTACAACAATATCTACAATATGAACTTATGAAAAAAATTCATAAGAATAGTCTTTTTTTCTGCCTCTAAAGTGGGTAGACCTCTCAATCATGGTTTTCTTTATCGAATACTGTTAAATGTTCAACTGTTGAATAATAAAACCGTTCGAGAGGGATCCCCAATTGATCAATCAGAACGTTAATATGCTGATGTTTATGATATATATTTACTGCAAATGACGAAATCAATGCACTCATTTGAACGGAATATGCCAATGAAATTTTGACGGTCATCTATATTGATCCATGTGGAAATTGCCAGAGTTGTCGAGAGGGACAGTACTGGCAAGTTTGTATTTGCCGGAGTCCGGCAGAAACAACGATTTCTGTTCAGGGGCATCACTGTTTCTCAACTGGCACCAATCGTTGAACGGATTTGAAAAAGTATTGATTCCCGTAGACAGAGAGTGCTGCGCCAGTACTCAATCTCCACCGCTGAGCAAAGACCTAAGTTTTGAGAAAACGGAACTGTCCCAGCATCAAACCAGAGTTGGCAACATTGTACGAGCTTTTATTCATACAACATCGTCTCACCACGAAATCGATCGTGAATCATAATCCGAATCAACTTTATTTCAATAGACCCAGACTATGCCAGTACCGAGCCAGCGCTAATTACATGGTGAAATACATGAGAACGCGATACTCTAACAGTATTGCTGTCACGTCGTTCTCATCCTGAGTTGGTAGGACATCAGAAACCAAATTCATTCTGTAGTAGTGAAGCTGCTTTCGTAGGACAAAATTGAGCCACCAGAACTGATAATGCTGCGGAATACACGAAAAGACAACATACTACCAATACCAGTGCAACGTTGTCATATCACGGAATCAGTAGTGAATTTGAGTTAAAATTAAGTTCGTAACGACACATTTCTTTTTGTGAAACAACCCAGTGCCAGTACCAAACCAAAAATGACAGTTTATACCACTGAGCTGGATATGAGGCTGTACTAGTATTGATACAACTCTGTTTCACTACGGAATCGATAGAGGAACGGAGTTACAACCAACGGTCTAGGAATAAGGTTATTTTAATGAGATCGAGATGTGCCAACACTAAACCACACTCCATAATGACGTAGAATACAATAAAAAAAACTGCGCTATGACAGTATTGATACAACTTTGTCTCACTATACGGAAAGACCGAGTCCTTTGATATTCAGAAAAATGACTGCCAATGTAGAGAAAAAGAGGATCATTGAAGAATATTCGTAGTCAATTTACTATAAGTCGATAGTTTCACTGTAAGAAATAACAATAAGGCGATCAACCTTTGATATCTTCACTACGAATTTTCGGTAAAGTCACACCGAATATTTTTCAGTGACGCTCTTTCTCCCTAAATTGACCGTCATTTTTTTCAATATTAGTAAACTCGATTTTTCCGTGTACGGAATCGGTGGAGAAGTGAAGTTCCAATCAACGGTCTACACTGTAAAAAATTTATATGGGAAACTTCACATGAATTTTCAGAAGTAATTGACACATACATGTACAATGCGTTAGGAATTTTCCGTATTTCACTGGAAATTTACTGGAAAATGATAGTAACAAATATGGAAGTGTTTCCGAAAATCGTTCCAACGTCATTTTCGCATCTGGTAAATTGCTTTGAAACTGAACCCAAATAGCAATTCGATCTTGTTGCAATGTTGGCAGGCAAGCTTGTAACAAGGTTGACATAAGCTTCTTAGTTGACACACGACAAGGGTGCAGGCTTACAAAACCCTTGCAGCAGAGTTGTATCAACCTCACACCGACAAGGTTGTCGATAACAAGTCAACAACAATCGAATGACAAGTCTGACAAGCTTATGACAAGCTGACATGTTATCTGGGAAGGAGAAAGAAATTCTCTGTAAAGTTTACGAACGTGTTTTTAGATATATCCAAAGAACCAATTGTTCTGTTGGAGAAAACTTGAAAGAATCACGATTGAAGAGGAAAATTGTTTTTCGCATAACCTGCTGATATCATTTTGTTTATCATAGCTTTTTTGAAACGAAGTTTTTCGTGCTAACTTCAGGTATATAATGTTGAAAAAATGTGAGGATTCAATACACAAAATTTGGAAGCAATCAACATATATATTTTTGTTTGAAATTGACTATCATTTTGTGAGAATTCAAATCAAACTTGGTATGGAAATCATTTGAAACTAAGATTGTGTTCTGATTTCAATAAGAGTGTGGTAAATCCAATACAACAATATGTCGTGTTGAATACTTCTAAACTTTTGTATTAGAATTGATACAGATATCTCGAAACCCGAGTGGAAGAATTTTCAAAATTATATCAAATTTATATCGAATTATATCTGAATTATATATAAATTATATCGAATTATAATCAAATTCTATATAATTTTGAAAATTTTTCCACTCGGGAATCAGCGGCGGAAATTTTCAATAGTATATATCCAAAGGGATTCAGACACCTTCAATTGATAATAAGAGTCATCAGACTGTGAGAAAAGCGGTATCAAAATGTTGTCAGAATTAACACAGAATTAACACCACACGGATTCTATGGAAGTCCACACCAAAATCGGTATCAAAGTAACACCAAACGGTGTTAGGATGACATTTTATGGTCTGAGAATGCCCATGTGGAAATTTAAACTGTCAAGGCCAGTACTGGCCCGGTTAAAATTTCCACATGGATGATACCATGAGGTGTTAAAAAAACACTACTTGGTGTGAATTGGTACTAACATCGCCAATTTTTCACAGCGAATCAACGAATGAGGTAGCTTATGCTACTGAAAACACATTCATAACATTTATTGCCACATTGAATGGTGAATTGATATATTATATTTATCTATTACATTTTCCGGAAAGGAACTTTTCTGCATGCATGTAGATCGGAATGTGTTATGAACGTTCTACGAATACAAGAAACATATTCTACGCACATTCAAATGGGTTCCGTTCACACATGTTATGCGCATACATGGAACATATTTAATTGAAAATACTGTAATACGTTAATCGAACCTGGATTGAATGAATATGATATTACAGAGAAACGTATTTCCTTGGATCTGAGAAACTGTTATTTGAATAGGTTCAAATGAATATTTCTCTCACAGCTATAAATATTTTGCTCATTCAAAAAAACTTATTATTCGCTCCTTCTTCCAAAGAATTTGTATCAAAAACATATTAAATCTCCTTAATGAAACATTGATTTGGATCAATCATTCCTATATAACAATTCTTGAGATTCAAAGAAATCCTATTTTCTGTATGAATTTCAAATGCCCTATGCGTACTTACCGAGTACACATATTATTTACAATCTTATTCATAAATTCCATGAATATTCCATGTTCTTAATATTCCACTATTACGTTCCATGGAAATTTATTTTTTTTTTATATAATTTCAATATCTGTTGCTACTTAAGTTGCAGACTGGATGAAACCAGAAAAATAAATAGAAATCTAAAGTGGATCGAAAAGTGCTTATCGTATTTTATCATCAAAATATCAGGCTCATATTTCACAATTAGAGGTAAGTCTAAAGTTTTTCAAGGAAATATATATCCTGTCCCTTGATAATTCACAATCGGAGACCGGACCGGATTCAGGATTGTGGAGGTCCGGGGTGGAGAGTTGTGGGGGCCCGTTATCTATGATGAATTGAATTTAATTGTTGAATCAACTTTTCAAGTATTATATACAACTGACATGAAAAATATATCGAAAAATCACGAAGTACCTGATTGTGGGGGCCCCGGGACGCACGCTCCCAAAGGTCCATCCCAAATTTGGCCCTTACAAAAGGAATTATCTCAACTGTACATTTTGGATACATTGACTATAATTCCAAAATTTGTTTCCGATATTTTCCTTCTCGTGTCTCTTTGATTCTAATTTTATAATGAAACATGTATGGGAACTCAATTACAAAAGCCATACCAGATTCTTTATGAACCACACTGTTAAAAATTGGATGGGGGCCGAATCAACAAAAGGACAAATCAACGAAACCATTGGTTGAAAAGGAAGAGATGTATAATGTATGATATCTTATTCTTTCCAACTAACGGTTTCGTTGATTTGGCCCCCATCCTAAAAATTTCTGTACAAAACTTCGAATACACGTAACGGACGCAATTTTCAATCACGTAACTGAAAATTTAAGGTACGTATGTATGAAATTTCAGTTACAAAAATATCCATGAATGTGTAATATATTTGAGTAAAAATTTTAAAATACAATCATCCGTAAATAAATTTTCAGTTCAAATACCAAGAATTTGGAATTTCAGTTACAAATGTGATTGAAAAATTTATGAAATTTCTAAAAATTGTTAACCGTGCAGAAGAATATAAGGTCCAATCACAAACTGCCTTGTAGTTGAGAGTGAATAATTGTAATACAACATATACTTGTCCCCTTATACTACGCATTCTAAATTAGGGGAGTTGAATCAGCTAAGTATTATCGATATGACTTGTACAGTGTCTCTAAATTATATCTCTGGATGTATAAAATCGGAGTATTAAGTGGACGTGATTCAAAAATGTAGTGTCTTCAAATAGGTATACAGAGTCTCGTTAACATCCCTTAGGAATCAAATACACCTCTTCAACATTGTGGTCTTCTGTTGTATTCGTGAATTTTTCGCATCATAATTGACACCAGAATTATACCAAAAGTCAATTTTACCCGTTTTACACTAAGCAATTACCCTGAATATTTTCAGTTGGAATATAGTTACATCAAATTTTTACCGGATTCACGCTTATTTTTCACTGAAAAAGACCGAAAAGTATTGATGTACAAAAATTCACAAACACACCGTGTTTCCATGGTGAGATATTAAAATACCACTGATATTCCACTTGATTTGCACTGACACCAAATCTACACCAAAAAAAACAAGGTGTAACATTTTCATTACGGATGTTTTATACTTCCATAGAACATGAATCCACATTATGTTAATGTCCTCATAATTCCATTTTAGAATGGGAAAATCAAGCCTGTTGTTCTTGTTCTTACCCTGTTTGCCTTCATAAGCCCTTATGAGAAAGTATGTGACCATCCTTGTTCTCCTATCACCTTGAAGATAAAAATCCTGCATGTGCTTTCGAACATGTTTTTTGTTAGCTTTTTGATCTCTTCTCCCAGTATAATACCTGAAACACTGACATGTACACTCAAGTACATTGAATAACTTTCTCGCAAACCTTACTCTAGTTCGTTCCTCGCGTGCATACGTATTCAAATGATTTCAATTGTATAGTCATGTCGTTGTCAAAGTGAAGAAGTGCATGAACTGGGTAACACATTTCACCATTTTACTACAGCTTTGGTAAATGCAGACGTCACTGCAATAATATTTATGCCCAACCGTGTGAGATTATAATATCTTATTTCGCGTGACGATATGGTATCCGGTTCTTAAGAAGCGCGTGGGCAACAATAGTACTTCCCAAGATGTACAGTATGTATTTATGTATGTATGTATGTATGTATGCACTTATGTGTGTGTTTGTGGAAATTCACTCTAGATTTTATACCTCTAAGTAAATTTATTTTGATTTTCGTCAAATGATATGAACTCGGAAAGCACATAATGATAAGAGGAAGAAATGGTGGCGCAGGGGGGCAGCTATGACAGCAATCGGAAATGTACTGTAGGGTGAGAATTATGAATACAGACGAGTATTGATCTGATTGGAAATGGAATTTAGAATTATTCATTCATCACTCATGAATCATTATCATGCAAATCTTGCTCAGGATTAGGTCATATCAACCTTTCGGCGGCCGCTCTGGTGTACAAAGTTCACGGAAACTGATTTTTTGTTGGAACTTCATTTGAAACAAAATCCAATTGGTCGTGGGGTAAGATGTGTTCCTTTCTTGTTTATTTAACATAAAAAATCAGCAATTGTTATTCATTCATCGCTTACTGTGTCATATACACGAAATGGTATAAGAAGTGTCCTTTGGTTTTGTGTACACACGACAGAATTACTTGTTATATTTACCACAATTTGGAATAAAATTTAGCACAGGGACTACTCCAATTTAGTTAGAGTTACCACAATTTGTTCTGAATGGTAATAAGAATTGTATATGTCCTACACAAAACCACATTGAGGGAACTGCTATAGTGAAATATGGACGGACCAAACATTTGGTCCTTACACTCAATCGCATCGTTATTCTAACTGAACGTATCGTTAGTTTGACTAACCCATCTAGCACATAATGTTACAATGATATTACAGAAATATGAATATATTGCAGTAATACTGCAGCAATATTCCTGCGGTATTTGTGCTGAATGGGAAGCGTATCGTTATTCCAATTGATTCGTTTATTTTTCATGATTGCGCAGTTTACATCAGTTGTTTCAGCGAAGATTCGCTGATCCCAAAAAGATCTGTCTGCCTGCCTCTGTGTGTGTGTACGTGTGTGTGTATGTGTGCGCACCCTATAATTCTCCTCAGAATGTACGGATCAGAATAATTTTTGCCTATTGATTTTGGTATCGAAATATTGCGGAATGTTGTTAAAAAGTTTATTATTTTGCGGCCGCAAATATCTTCGCTTCCCGTCATCCGATTGCAATGATATTGATACTGTGTTCGAGTCATGAACCAATAATGTTTCCGTATCGTACCTGTGGGATATGCCCGATTATGGTGATAGAAACTATAACTGTGTATTTGCTTATTACTCCGCATATTGGCTTCGAGAAGAGTTGTGGTAATCTGTCGCATATTAATGGTTCTTTCCGCCACAATAAAGTACATCCCACGGCCAAGATATGAATATATTAATTTTTACTACACTGAGAGAAATTTTTGAGGTCCCATGTGGAAAAAATGTCTAAAACTATATACAATTGTACACAATTTGTATACAATTGTACACAATTTGTATACAATTGTACACAGTTTTGGACATTCTTTCCACATGGGGTTACTGTAACTAAAACTAGGTCTTCACATAAGATTCGCGTCAAAGGAAGATAAAATGGTTACCAATAATTATTCCAATCTCTTGTCATATCAAGATGATCAAGATAATTTGAGAGTATAAATGAAATCAACGGAATAGGGTGGAACTTTGATCATTCAAACAAAATTAGCAGAGATATATGTCGAAATATGCCATGAAACCTGCACCGAGACCAATACCGAGACTAGTTCTGAGAATGAGAGAATATCTTAGTTATCTTCTGCGATGAAATCGGAATTCCATGTGATTTTGTTACACCTGTGGTTCTATGACTTCCATCTCACATAGTACTATTTTTATGAATTTTCATTCTAAAGGTTTCCATTGAACACACTACAATAACTCGCATTGAATTCCATTTATTGATTCATGCCTGTTCAAGATTACGTGGGTGATCAAAACCGAGTTGCTTTCTTCGTAGAATATTTACCTTATCATTTGATTCGGGTATAAGTATATTAGAAATATATACGCATACACACGTACAAAATTAGAGAGGAGGTTGGAGAACTAGCGAAAATAAAGGCAAGAAGTATAGGTGCCGAGGGATGGACCACTCAGCTGGACCGTGTTGTGAAGCCGAACACAGTCTTGGGTGCAGTAGACAACTCACCCTCCGCTATTACTTTTTTCACGTGTCAATATTGGAACACTTCTTCTACTTCACTCATACAGAAGGAAGACATTTAGAAAGTTGAGGAAGAGTTATAGAAAGAAGCTTTATTGTTATAGTATACAAGAAATGAAAACCATAAAAGAAAGAACGTGCGATGAGGGCGAATGTATGTATGGAATCTTTTTAATACTAGACAGGAACGTATAACAAAGACACTGGTAATAGTTCTAATATGAATGGTTATGAAGAAATGAGGGAATACAAATTTCCGATGAAGTATACAAATCCCTGGAGAAGATTATTCGATTTTGAGGGGACCCGGTGGTCTAGCATCCGTAAATTGGACGAATTTTCAGGATTTTTTTTTTTTAGTGAAAATAATGAATAGAATTCAAACTTGACAGATATGTTGAATGACTTCAAAAGTATACAAAAATATTATTCTTCAAGGAAAAAAAATTTTTTAATTGGTTTAAACTCATTTATCTCGAAACTACTTTATTCTGCATGGTGTTATACGAAGAAGAAAAACTACTCGACAGATTCGTCTGAAATCTTAGTATGTTATTTAGTACATCAGTGGCTATCGCAGGAACTACAATAAAGTTTCCAAGTCAATACTTATTATTTTTGACATAAAAAACTTGATGAAAAAATGATCTGTTTTCGGAAAATAAATTTCAAGGACGCGCCATTTTGTCAATTTTTGAATTTTTTTTTAATTCCCGTCCCTGCGATCACCACACCCATATTGATTAGGAATTTATTTGGTTTTTTGTTTTCAAATAAGTGGAAGAGGTAAAACTTACAACACCAGCCAGGTCCATTTTTTGAGGAGGGCGAATTCGGCGCCATTTTCAAACCAATTGAAGAATTTTTTTTTCTTGAAGAATAGTATTTTTGTATACTTTTGAAGTCATTCAACATATCTGTCACGTTTGAATACTAGCGTTCGTTATTTTCATTGAAAAAAAATCCTGACAATTTGTCAAATTTACGGATGCTAGACCACCGAGTCCCCTCAATCAAAACCCTCTCAGGTTCATATTGAAAAAAAAAATTCAGTTGATTTCAATAGTTAAGTAAATTCAAGTTCCTGCGAAAACCCACTTTGTGGAAATTAAGACTGTTATTCAATCCAAATCATGTTCATCCAATTCGTATCACAATCGTGTAACTTTGCCGGGATTTAATCATACATGCAACGTAGTCGGGTTAGGACAGGGAGCATGAACTTGAATGGATAATTTTTAAACTGATTTCAGCGTCATCATATGAAATAGTACTGGAAATAAGTTCTCGTGGATGCTTTAACACAAAAGTTTTACAATTAGAATCAGCGTTTACATGTAAACATACGTAAAATACCCAAGTAGAAATGCTCTAGTTATTGACGAGTTTTGTAACGCTTAACTAGCCAGATACTATAGACACTGGCAAGTACCTCACCAGAACCCTACGAGGCACTTGCAAGCGTCTAGTTTTTGACTAGTTAAGCGTTACAAAACCTGCCCAATAGAGCATTTGTACTAGGGTACCCGCCCGTACGGCGGCGGTAAATCAGTTGAGAAATTATCCATCGAAGTTGATCCCTTTTTGGCAAGGATAATTGGAATCTTATACCATTAAGGTGAATGGAATCACGAACGACAAAAAATAACAAATGAATTTGCAATTAATTGTTCGAATGATGAAGGTGATGAATATTACGCATTTATCATTCCTGTTTATCACATAAATGTGAGTTATGAATTCGTTTAGCATTCTTTCTGGGTGATCCTACCCTAGTAACATTAGGATATTGTATATATACTATAATATTCTAAAGTACCCCACACTGAAAAAAATGTTTTGTTGCGGTAACAACATTTTTGTTATTTTGACAAAAGCTTTGTGTTGAAATGTGATCAACAAAATTCTTTGGTCAAAACAACCGAAATTTTGTTCAATCAACAAAAGTTTGGTTATCGTAACCAAATATTTTTGCACGCGGAGAAAAATAGATACCAATGACAAGCATCTGAGGACAAACATCTGGTTTATACCAATTTTCCCTTGTCCCTAATATCCATATGTTAAGGAGTATAATCCAGATTATAAGGAGTATAATGCAGATTATAAAGAGTCATAAGAAGTTATTAAAGACTAGTACCCCAATGGTATAATCTAGATGCTTGTCCCCATATACTAACCCGTATAATATTTCTTATACCCATTAGTATATATTTTTCTCCGTGTGTAGAAGGACATTCTCAATTGAAGAAGAGGACAAAAGTGAAATATCTTTTCTGATTGAGAGGGATTTTCCCTCTCATTTCCAGATTACTTTTCTTTTGATGTGATAGTTTATTGTGAATGTCCGAAACGTCAACATTATGATTAAATTGTATACAGGGAGTCCCATTTTAATTTTTATATCGGATTAACTCAAAAACTAGGAGTTTTGGAGGAAAATGTTTCGAACAAAAGTTGTGAGATTCCGAGGGGGACATCTGATGGTGACCTTGACTTTGGCCTCGGATCTCAACTTCAAGGTCATTCAGAGGTCAACTTTTGTTTCTTAAATAAAATCCCCTATTTTTGACTGCAGATTCAGATTTGACGTTGACAAACAAAAAACTTTTGTCTGAATCATTTTTCCGAATTCCGCACAGATGGCGCTCTAATCGATAAGAAATGAGTTTTATGAAACACTCGTATTGCTTTCTGTGTAAAACGACATTTAACTCTCCAGTGTTTTTTTTTCAGCTTCTGAGGATTACCTTCGCCATTAGAGTTACCCAATGTGCACCACGAGGAGGTTGAGCGATCGGATCTTGCACATCTTTGTGGCCCTGAAAATTTGATGAAACCCCATAAGTAAAAATCCAAAGTGATAAGATCCGGAGACCTAGCTGGGATTTTCCATCGACCAATATCGACAATTATGTCTGTTCGTAGCACCGTTACTGTGAATTGTTGCCAAACACAAGTACACAACAATACTTGTGTTTATCATGAACAAGAAAGTTCATACTAGAGCATTGTTTACAAACCTAAGTGAAACGGAATGTTCAATATCCTTCATTCATTCACAAATTCTTTTCGATATACGATTCAAACTTGAAGATCTTTGATCAGTGTTGTGAAGGTCTCGATACCATGGATTATCCTTGGGGTGAAATACTTGATATTCTCCTGATACTAGGAGAATGTCGACGTAATTACGCTGCAGCATCAAGATTGTATGGAGAGGGGTATCCAAACAGACGCCAGCCTTCACTTCAGGCGATACGCTCAATAGAAAGACGAGTTAGAAGAATGAATATCCTACGAGTCAGAAGGCGTTATGATGGAAATCGTATGGATGCACGCTCAGTAGCCGTTTCAGGAATGGTGCACCTGAATCCTCACGTTAGTACCAGAGAAATCCAGCACCAATTAGGTATCCCAAGATCAACGGCACACCGCATACTAAGATCTGGTAAATATCATCCTTACCACATTACACTGGTGCAAGCATTAAGTGAAGATGATCTTGGACGTAGGGTTGAATTCGGCCAATGGGCCTCGAAGCAACCGCCTGGTTTTTTCAATTACGTGATGTTCAGTGATGAGGCAACATTTCGCAGTAACGGTGTTATGAACAGACATAATTGTCATTATTGGTGAATTGAAAATCCCAGATGGCATCGACAAGTTGACAATCAACATCGCTGGAATCTGAATGTGTGGTGTGAGATTTTGAATGGTCAGATCATTGGTCCTTATTTCTTCCAACATACTGTTAGGAAGGAAAATTATCTGCAATTGATTCGGGACAAATGACCAAGGATGTTGGAAGATGTTGATCTCCACACACGGAACAGGATGTGGCTTCAACATGATGGGGCACCACCTCATAACGCTGCAATTGTCAGAAATTTCTTAAACACATCTTACCCACACAGATGGATTGGTCGCGGTGGATACATTGCCTGGCCGGCTAGGTCTCCGGATTTGACCCCTTTGGATTTTTACTTATGGGGTTTCATCAAAGATGTAGTTTATGAAAGACCACCAACGACCAGAGATGACATGAAACGCCGAATACGAACTGTCTGCCGAACAATTCCACGTCATGTGCTTTTGTCGTTAGAACCACATTTTCAGAGACGACTTAGGTTATGCCAACAGGTCAACGGTACAAATATCGAACATTTGATACGGTGAATTTTCATACATATTGCAGAGCGTTTGTCGTGAAAAATTACACACCTCTACAGTCCAGACAATCGGCCCTTTTCAGGGCCACAAAGATGTGCGAAATCCGATCGCTCAACCTCCTCGTGGTGCACATTGGGTAACTCTAATGGCGACGGTAATCCTCAGAAGCTGAAAAAAAGCACTGGAGAGTCGAATGTCGTTTTACACAGACAGCAATACGAGTGTTTCATAAAACTCATTTCTTATCGATTAGAGCGCCATCTGTGCGGAATTCGGAAAAATGATTCAGACAAAAGTTTTTTGTTTTTCAACGTCAAATCTGAATCTGCAGTCAAAAATAGGGGATTTTATTTGAGAAACAACAGTTGACCTCTGAATGACCTTGAAGTTGAGATCCGAGGCCAAAGTCAAGGTCACCATCAGATGTCCCCCTCGGAATCTCACAACTTTTGTTCGAAACATTTTCCTCCAAAACTCCTAGTTTTTGAGTTATTCCGATATAAAAATTAAAATGGGACACCCTGTATAGTCTTTTGAGCATTTCTCAACTTCATTCGGTTGAAATCAATATTTGTTTGCTGCAAATGGATATTTGAACCTATTGAAACAAGCTGGTATTTGAATCGAATAATTCTTCTTCCTGTATAATTCTCCAGTTGAATGAAAATAATTGAATTCCTCCGGGAGTATATCAATAAGTATATGACTTCAATGATGGGAACATTTGATCTTGAAATTGTTTCGTTCAGGTACACCTTGGTAAAGCATTTCTTAAGATTATCTGAGTATGCTATTGTGACCCTAGCGGATCTGGGTGAACCGATAAGTGGCCAAAAATTTCGGTTACATTTTAGTGAAAAATCTTGGTTTTGGTAACTTGTTGGTCGTTTAGGAAATTTTTTTCAACAAAAATTGACCAAAATCCAACAAAAATTCAACCAATCTCAATTTGGTGGTTTTCAGTTATTTTGTGGTGATTTTCTGGGTTTTCACTTCAAAAATACCAACAAGATTCCAAAAACAGAGCACATTTTTTGGTGACCTTTTGGTGGCAGATTTGTTCAAAGTAACCGTTAGTTTTCGGTCACAAATAGGTCATTATATGGTAAACGCCATCTGGGTAACCATTTTCTGACCAAATTTTTACCAAACCAAATAATAACCGAAAGTAAATCAAAAAAATTGGTCACTTTGGAATCGCTAGGCAAGTGATTGAACATGCTCTCAGTTGAACTGTGTTTAGTGATAAAACATTTTTTTTTATCCTCAATACGTTAACTATGAATCTTTTTATCATGCCATGTGTTTGAAACATGGGAGAATATTTGAGTATAAATTGAGAATGGGAAGATCAGAACTGAAATACATGAAATTACGATAACTAAATTTTCTTTGAATTATCTGTAATGAGAGTAAGTGGTTTACGAGTATACTGAGATTTTCATACATAAAAAAAGTTTACTTCCAGAATGATGAAACATCAAATGATAGATTGTTTTTCAACATGATATAATATCATCATCATATCTGTAAATTATTCGACAACAATATGTAAATAATTGAAAATAAAGGGACTGGAAATCTTGTGTACCATGATTTGAATGGCTGATCTCAACAGTGTAGGAATCATCCGTTAATTTAAGAATTTATTTGTGTGTATATATGTGTGTATATATATGTATATACATACATGCATAGGTATGTACACGCCCACATAAAGATCAGTGGCCGTGAAGCGTAGGAAAAAACCTTCTTGGATTAGGTCATTTATTTACGGTTAAATTGTGAATCACGACAGGGATGAGATTAGAGATAATTCAACATCTTGAATGTTCCTCACATGTAATGTTTATTTCCACACTTATTTTGACTCACCCTGCATATTCACCTTTCGACATTACCTGATAACTTTTATGCCAATTCTTCGAAACGCTGGCACTAGAAAAAGAAAACAGAAAGTGTTTGAACCGTACGACAGGGAATAAATGTATTTTCATCGATTCCCACCTCACTCCCATTGTTCTGTTCTCCTGCTTGGATAAGCGTTCGCATACTGAGGAAAGAAATGCTGGAATTCACATGGAACACAGTTGGAAATTTTGTGTTAAATTCAACACATTCCACATGTCCCAAACGGTCCACACATATTTTTGTGTCGATATCACATAATGTATTTGTGTTAGCTAATAACTCAAGCTCGATGTAAATAATATAACACAAAAGGATGTTGATGAAATTTTGATTGGAATTTCCGATCGTGTAAATTCAACAGATAAGTACTGTCAAATGAAATCCAAAATAAGGAATGAATCAACAGTTCACAAGTGTAATTTATGGATTTTTTTACATCAATCAAATGTGAAAATCACACTTTGTTCGTGTTGAAACAATGCATAAGAATAAATTGAAAAAAAACAGTACTTCCATGAGCATTGAACATGGATCGTCGGAACCGAATGTTGAAGCTGTATCACTCAAGCCACTGCCGGTCCTTTGATTGAGTGTACTTTCTTTGCGTATATCGACTCGCACTCTATCTTCAAATTCACATATCTAGAAAACGAATTTCCATTAGAATGAAAGCTAAAACCAAAATGCATGAACAGTTCTTCCGACGACTACTAAAGTTACACGTACATAGAAGGTTCATAAAAAATAGCTCCCACCACTGGCGATCTCCCCTTGGTAGTTGAGAACAACACAATTTTCATGTTCAATCTTGAGTTGAATAACATTTGTGTCATTTTGACACTTTTTTCACTTGTTTGAATGATTTCACATTATAAATCAGTTGAGACCTGATTACACAAGGACTGTCTGTAGAAGTTACACGTGGTTGTGTTGAATATTTAACAGAAAATTCATGACACACGGATTTTTTAACACATTTACACAAAATTTTCAACTGTGGGCCTATCGGGCATTTATGTCTAAAAATTAGTGCAATAACCCATCAGCCATGGAATTTCCCTGATACAGGTCAAGAGTAATCTATAACTCAAGTGAGATGATGTCCAAGACATATACACTATATACAATCCGCTCTCCGGATAGTGTTTCCATAATGGGATTTCTCTCTTCATTTAATTGGGTTTGCTAGTTAATGCAAACTCGTGATTGGTCAATTCCCTTAGAAAGGGAGATAGTATGGGAACACTGGCCGAGTGGTGTCTTCTTCATATCCTTTCAGGTGTCAGTGTTTGAGGGAGAAAGAGGTCCACGACACTATTCAGAGAGCGCACTGTATTGTATAACCTAGATATACTAATTTCTTTTTCAATTTCATGGGGAAGAATCAAAGAATGACTCGATACTTCTTCATTTTTTATGCTAAGAGATTCCCTCTTATGTTGTTTCATACCAGGTTGAGCAGAACAGAATAGATCTTATTTGCACTGTTAGAAATGTCTTGAAATTTAATATATTTTTCAAGTACATTTGTGAATGGATTTTCCAATTCTTGGTAATTGAAATGAGGATTCATTTACACGCAACTGAGTTCCAAATTTTTGCTATATCATATCACACATCAATATATATTTTCGTAACTGAAATTTAATTCAGATGTAATTGAAATTTCAATACATTTTTTAGTTACGTAGATAACTTTTGCTTCCATGACATGTAATTGGAAGTTCAATCAGAAATTTCTAACAGTGTGGAATATTGAAAAATAGAAAGATCTTGAAATATCAATTCCACTAGGTCAAACATTCAAATGAACCCTTCAAGAACATTTATTCGATTTGATTTCTCAGTCCATTGTCTTATACTATTATTTTAATACAAAGAGGTCCACTGTATATTTAATCTAGAACAACATAAGAATCGGATTATATGAAATCTCAAGTTATCAAATCATTGTTATATTCCACCAAAAACATGCAAGAAGGCAGTGCGACAGCCAGCAGTAAAGAGGGATATCTTTCTTTCCAAGTTTTGTACGAACAAAAACGTATCGAGTAGCACATAAACATTGAATACTGAATAGAACATTCTGAGAATGTTCTAAGAATATGCGTTAAGGATATTGGAATATGCTATCGAGGTTCTCATCACGAGCGAATATATTCCAGGCATATTCTCAGACCGTTTGAATGGGATGGCTTCAAATATTCTTAGAACACGATGCCATGAATATTGTAGGAGAATCAAAAAAATTTTATCAAACTAGAAATTCCGGTCGATACAACTTGTGCAAGTAATAGAAAATCAATACGGCCTGGCTCACTAGAAGCTTCCGAGTAGTTTTTTTTCGCCGAACAGTTTTTTCTTGGATTACATGGGCCCCATCTCCAGCACTTGCGGGAGGGCCCCCAGAATCTCCGCCATTTGATAATCTGATCAATTGGATTGAAAAACGGTTCAATTTCTGGCGACAAATCTTTTTGGGAAGGAAATAATATTCACATGACCCAAAGTAATCTCTTATTGTTTTCAATGAATGCTCATTTCGTGAATGGAATATGTTTCGAAGCTGAATTAATATAATTCCAGTACCAATGCCTATGATATTATCATTATGCATAGCCTTTTTCTGTTTGAAAAATCATTCATTGAAGCCAACGGCTTATTCCGATTGCTTAGTAGTGAAATATATTTCGTTTAAAGAAATCTATTATGAACTCATAAGAATTCCGTATTTCTGACTCAAGTTTCACTACAATCTTGTAAATGATATATATTTCGATGATTCAATGAAATAATTTTATAGATACCATCGAATGAAAATATTTCTTAGGATCAAAGAAATATTTTTTGTTCTAATGAATTTTTTATCTCTGGGTAGATATGAATATACGTATGATATTCACATTGTTAGAAAAATCTGTCTGAAACTTCATAAGAATATTATGAAG
The DNA here is from genome assembly GCA_018340375.1 of Gonatopus flavifemur. Lineage (NCBI taxonomy): Eukaryota > Metazoa > Arthropoda > Insecta > Hymenoptera > Dryinidae > Gonatopus > Gonatopus flavifemur. The sequence continues at coordinate 777,591 of JAFFJZ010000011.1, forward strand.
TCTTTTACATAAACAGTTCATTGAATTTCATAATAGAATATTGAATTCAATAATATAATTCTTACTGTCGAAAATTTTTTTCTTACCGTCGAGAATTTTCTTCTCAATTTTAATAACATATTTGTGGAATTTGATAAACAATTATTATATTCCAGGAATGTTCAAATTTCATCATTAATTTTGAATTCAAGAACTATTATTGAATTCAATGTGGAAATATAATATTTCATAAAGAATTTTGTATTAATCGTAAGAATTTTTCTAACAGTGGTTATGATGTGGTTTCCTCATACACGTGTTTATGTGAAGGCTATCAACAATTTTTTTAAAGGATGTAATATCTTGAAACATTAACTGGATACCCGAATACCAGAATTTCTCAGGAGGATACCAGTACGTTCATGAGTCCGGATTTTCTTTGTAAGATATCGCCCATGTCATAAATCCTTACAGAGAGAATCAGCCAATTTTACGTCACTTTGTATGTCACTTGTTTGTTTCGACAGATTGTTCTATTTCGTTCTATCATCGTGATATGATATTGAATTATCGATCGTTGAATTACATTAGATTATACGATGTAATAAGTAATGCATCTCCTTACGATAGAGGCTCCAAAAGGATAAGTTATATGAAGAGAACAGAAAACAAAATATGATAGCTTGAAAGTCGGACAACATTGTTACAGAGCGCCAAATTTATTCCATAGAAGAATGTAAGTCGTATAGAAGCTTCTCTTTTGGTGCAACAGCATTCTGAAACGATCTACAAGGACGTTTGGTCGCAGCTGTGAACAAAAGTTTTCCATTTTGTCGACAATGTTTCGTTGTATATACGTTTGCGTATATTCATGCATACGTGTAGGTGTATATCTATGTGGATGTACATGTATATTTACGTGCACTATAGATGTGCTCTTTTCTCATTTTCGGAGGGAGGAATGTGTTATGCAGTTTTTCCTCTTCTTGCACAAACGGTAAAAGAAATTTCTACGTGACAGTTCCCTCACAGAACCACAGTCCCAGAAGAATTCTCAAAGAATTGATAAAGAACACAATCAGTCCAATAAGAATTCTTCTGGGACTGTGGTGCAGTGTGGGTTGTTTATTTTTAACTCATGTATTCAGGATGAAGTATATGTTACGTAGATGTTTGAGACTTTCTGTGGTTTGAAATTGGAGCTGTAAGATATATCACTTCCACATTACAAGAGTTCTTGAGAACTCTCGAGAAATCTTTTCGGATACTTCCAGAGCAAGAGTGCAATATGGGTCGATATAACCTATCTCTGATTCTCCGAACCGACCCAATTAGGAAAATCCGTAATATGCCAACGTTGACAACAGGTGCAGTACAGTGCCAGTATTGGGTCTCCAACACTTGGTCAACACGTACGGGATCAGTAATGGATACATAAAAATACAGTAATATGCCTGTACTGCACGCAGAGAAAAATTCTTGCTGAAAAAGCGATTTCGAAAAATCTGCTTTGCCAAATTAGCACAACGGTTGCTGTTACAGCAAAAATATTGCTATTTTAGCAAGATATTTGCTAATCCAGCAAAATTTTCTAGCCGTCTGTATATCTACAATCCCGGATTGCTGAATGGCAAGCGCTTGTCGAAAGAGCAAAATTTTTGCTGCAATAGCACATTCTTTGCTAATTCAGCAACAAGTTTTACCATATTAGCAAAGCAAATTTTCGAGGTTTGCTGTTTCAGCAACGTTTTTTCTCTGCGTGTGATAAACCAGTACTGAGAACTTAATACCGGCCAGGTACTAACCCAGTACTGGCCCTGCACTGGTTGCGAATAATGGCATCAGTACTCAATCCCCATTACGGAAAAGCGTTATCATTCTAGACAAACGCCAGTACCCTGCCAGTCTTGGCTAGTACTGGTGCAGTACTGCGCCTGTTGTGAATTCCTGGTTGGGGATTTACTTGGAATTCATATGAAACATTCATCCCTTCGATAGTTACATTCGAGCAAAGTTACATGATATTCGGATCCTAACGCAAAACTTGAGAACCAAATAAGTTACTGTAAAGTTGCGAGCCCAGTTAGTAACTCATCAGTGAGCTACTTGAGCCTGTTTTTTTCATTGAGGTAGTCTTTACAACTGAAGAATTACTAGAAAAATTTCCTGTAAGGATCGTTTTCTGAAAATTTCTACGTCCTTACTGTAACGCCTTGTATATAGGATAGATAATTATTCAATTGGGCTAGTTGAAAATCGGCAGCCACAGTTTATCAAATTGATCAGAAAATGAAGCGATTCATGGGCCTCGAGCAAGGGGATGGTTTGAATGTTGTGTACACATTATGCACAATATATGAAAGTTTCAAGCGAGGAAAACTTTGCGCCAAATTTTTGTGCAAAATAGCAATTGATATGAAGATCAAAAAATATCACACCATAGTGCTTACCTGGGATTGCAACGTGAATACAGAAGAAAACTCCAAAGAAGTAAAAAAATAATTCCATGGACATGAAAATGTAATAAAAGCTTGTGAATTGAAACCGAGAAAAACATCAGAGAAGATGTGGGCCGTTTTGAACAAAAAGATGTGGAATCAATGTGAGCTACCAAGTACATTCGGTTATTCACATGGTATGTAAGTGATTCTTGGTGTATTGTAATTTCAGTGTATGCAAACAGTATCCAAAGGGAGTTATAATTTCTGAAGAACATATGAAGTAAAATAAAAGGAAAATTGGATTCAACCATTTCACATACTAGAAATACCGCTGACTCATTCCAAACTAGACGGGTTCGTCGTTTCAGATAGATTTTGAAATCCACGTCGATGCGGAATACTTGGCGCGGAGATTTGATTATTCAACTTCCTGTTTACATACTTTGTGGACTTTTACAATTAAGACTCAAAATTGACGTAACCGGCCGCGCCAAGTGTTCCGCATCGACGTGGATTTCAAAATCTATATGGAACGACCAACCCGTTTAGTTTGGAATGAGTCAGCGCTATTTCTAGTATATGAAATGGATTAATCCAATTTTCATTTTATCTTACTTCATATTTTCAAGACGAAGATGTTTTTTAAGAATTATGACTCACTTTGAATACTGTTTGCATACACTGGAATTACAATACACCAAAAATCACTCACATACCATGTGAATAACCAAATGTACTTGATGGCTCACATTGATTTCAGATTGATCTTTTTGTTTCAAAAGATGCACAGCCCCTTATACGTTTTTCTCGATTGTTTTTTGTAAATTTTGATTACTTCTCCATGTGCTTGGCGTCATTTTTTTACTTATTGAGCCTTTTTTTTATAGGGATTTCACTGGTTTTTCTTATTGTCATAATATTCCGCAATATCAATATTCTCCAATTACTCCCATAGCATGTATGTATCATGGGGCCCATCCCGGCCCAGTATGGGCCCCATGCTGCCAATATGAGCTCCAGACTGGGCCAGAGTGGGGCCAGAGAAGGCCAGAGTTTATACACGCTAGGGTCGATTCTCCAATAAACACCTATATTCTTAATTCTTTTCATTTTCAGATAATTCTTCTCCCAGGCAGCACAAGAGTTCCTGCAAAGAGCTCCTGTTATGCTAATTAATATGTATTCATTATGAATATTTTGAATTCAAAATGAACTTTTAATGAACAACGTGATGTCCAGAAAGAATTCATATCGAATTATTTCGTAATGAATTCTGCGGGCATTCAATAGATTTTTTATTTTGAATTCAAAATATTCATACTGAATACATATTGATTGGCATAACAGGAACTATCGAAGATGTCTTTAGGAAGTCTTTATATTTTCAAATTGATCATTCGTGCTGGCTGGGCTCTCAAGATGATACGACTGTTTGTGGATGGGAGCCAAATCAACGAAACCATTGGTTGAGAAGGGAGAGTATGATGTTTTCTAATGAATTCTTCCTAACTAACGGTTTCGTTGATTTTGCCTCCATCTGTGTTTGTCTCGGACCTCTCTTCTTATCGTATAGGAGTGTCCTCTCACCAACATAGGACACACATCGAGTACACATTTTCACTAGACTGTGTAACAATAACAGTGGTATTCTCTCGTATCTTGCTAATTTGGTAAAAATGCAGTGATGTTTGAAACTTTATTTTTCTTCTTCTTGATTTTGATTGTACACAAAGATGAATGTATACCAATAAAGTTTAATGCACCGTGATTCTTGCAGAAAATGATATGTTTCCAAATTTTTTGTCGCACGATATTTCAAAATATCTTTCAAAAGTCTTCAATGGTGTGAGAAATTTGTATTCTTTTGTTTTTACCAAACACGATTGCTGGTATTTGAAATAACCAGTAACAGATCCTCCTTCCTATCACTGGGCCATTAATTGTCCGATGAAAAGCAGTAATCAATGTTTGGAGAATGTCATGTGAAATATTTTTTTCAAAGTGATCCCTGGCGGAAATGTACTCTTCAGGGAGGAAAAAATTTCCGTCTATGAAACATGCTGCTTTACATATCGGTTTATCATGAGAAGAAACAAAATATTGAAAAAACGCTTGAAAAACTGTTTTTTACTTATATGATGTTTTTGTGATTTTGAAGTATTGCTGTAATATTACCCTACGATCTGTAATATTTTATCGATATTTCAATATTGTTGCAATATTGCATTGTGATTTATAATATTAAATTCAAATTCAAATATTGCAGCAATATTGCAACAATATTATGTGCTGTGTGGGGTATATATGTTATGTGGATTAATATTTTGATTCTATCAAAGCATTTTTCAATGGTTTGGAATGAACGATTTCACTCGTACCACGGTGCTAATGTCTATTGAAGCAAACATGATATACAAGATGGATATGTAAGGAGAGATGAAGAAACGATGAGAGAACAAGAAGGAAGAATCTTCGAGAACGGCAATGTAAATGAAAAAGATAATAAGAACAGGCAAGGGCAAAACACCATTATTTTATTCCGTTAAGGAACTTCTTATAGTGAGTGAGTGAGTGGAGTTGAATTTTCATACGTATACATATGTGTGTATGTGAGTGTACATATATTCTGCCGAGATTCGCCATTTTCCATTCTTTCATGGCGTTTCCGGCGATATAGCAAAAAAGTCGAAAATCGTTGGTCGTAACTACTCCTGCGCGCGCACATCTTCATTCAGTTCTCACTTTTCACCACTTGAAATACGTGCAAAAGAACTTGTATTCTGTACTTGTATACAGGATGTTCTATCATTTCATGGAAGGATCAACATTGCATGCAAGTTCCAGACTGAAGGAATTTTATATTCCCATGTGAAAAAATGATATATAGATTATATATAGAAATATATTCCGAATCTGAGTATAATCTATACGTCATTTTTTCTCCGTTCGCATTCGAAAGTGGAGTATCAATAGTTTATCGAAACCACACTGAACACACGATTTGTTCCAGCATAACAAATGTGGAATGCAAAGAAACTTTGCGGTCGGCTGGAATAACATTTGTTTGGGATTAACACAATTTTGTTCCCTGCAAACAAATTTTATTTCAGCCAACCAAAAGTTTTCTTTGCGTTCCAATTTTGTGACGCTGAAATAAATCGTGTTTTCAGGGTATTACAGAATTGAGATATTCGGGGATACGTAAAAAACCACTTATCGATTATTTATATAGCTAGGGAGATTAGATAATATATGAACAGCCTGAAATGCATTTCTTTCACCCTTGAAATGGCGTTGAAACATTGACCAGATGATTTATTGACATCCAAGTGGAAATTGAAACTCTTCACTGAAGACCAATCGAAAATTTTCGCCAAAAATGACCAAAATTGAATTGAAAACTATTGGTTTTGGAGAAAACTTGAAATTAGAGGTCTGAAGTGCGAACAAACTCATTGATATTACAATTATCATGCTTATTATCACATTTTATTATAATCAACAGAATAATTTCAATTCCAATTCACATTTTCGGCCCATGTTTGTCGGACGAATAGCGTTATCAGATGCCACGTTATAGCACTTTCAAATCTTTGGCATTCTAGTCAATCAGAATTCAATGACTTCGAATCGCTATTTACTTCACAATGATAAATGCCAGATTGATTTGTTTTTTCCGAGAACATACGCCCTGATCTGATTTAGCGGATTGTGGCAGATTCAGTATTTCCGATAGTATATATACAGTACTGTCCAAGATATAGTATTTCCGTGATAATACTTTTATCAAAAAATTGAAAAATGTTCATATGTCAAAATCTCAAGCTCATTGCAAAATTTGTTACAGGTAAAATTGATCCAAAATTTCCTCAACACGCGTTATGTTCTAAAATATTCAGCACATGCTTTTCTATCTGGTTATGTTTGAAATGAATCGTTCCACTGAATTACCCAACTGATGTACGTTATATAGAATCCATTTGAAGTTTCTCAATTTTTATCTCATATTCGTATTCAGCTTCCTCGATAATCTCAAGAATCTGTGTTTCACGTGAATCAATCGATGAATGTTAGAATGACACAATGCTGCAAAAAATACAAAATTAAGTACACCTTTTGGATGACTTATTGTAGATTGTTTTTCCGGTCGAGTACATAAAACTATATTTGAAAAATTTTTTACACCCTCCAATTTTCAATGTACCGTTGAAAAACTGATTTTTTGTGATTTCGCGCACTTGAAACGTTCTAACTCAGCCGTTTTTCAACCGATTCCAAAATTACAAACATTTTCTAAAAGAGGAATGTTAGCGCTTTTGACCAATAATTGTTGTTTGGCGTGTTGAATGGGGATTCAAGGAGATTTTTCAAAATAAAACTGAAATTTTCGCCTGTTTCTCTCATTCTTTGTATTTCAACAACATTTTTTCAACCACTACATTTGGAAAAAAATATACATCAGCGAGGATGTCATTAAAGTGCGTTCAATTCTGAGTGGAACGAGTGGTTGAACATCAAAATCGATCGATAATTGTATAACACAATCGATGTTGAGTCTAAGTATACATACATATTCTACATAATGCACTTATGATGATATCAATTATGCTATCATATCATTCTATAGTTCTATAATAAACAACCATGTCCTGTTGCTATTTCAGCTATTTATCTCTCTGTCAACAGCTATACGTATCATTGCAATAATCATGACAATGTCCCGTGTGAATATAGTTTCACAGTAAAATTTTTAGAACAATATCACATCAATCATATGGTATAGCTGTGTAAAGTGAGCAATTTGTTTCCGATGTAACTGGAACATTTTTGTTGAAAAAGCCAAGCAGTAAATGCCGGACAGGAACCTGCTCAGATCTACCGAATTCTGTTCGGTGTTTGTCCCGGTAATAGCTAGGATTCATCTGGATTTGCCTGGCATTTTCAAGAGGCATGTACATGTGATTCATGACCAAATTTTGTTGGCCATTGACTTTTGTTTTCGTTGGAAATATTAGTTGAAATTTTCGAAAGAAGAGCGTGGAATAGTTTAATTCCTTTGTGCGATAGCTTTTTAGGAAACAAAAGGAGTGCTCACTACACGGAGAAAAAGGTATCTTAAAAAGTGACATAATTTATGGATTTTCTGCGCTGGTCTGACCGAGTCTAAATATTTACCTGAAAAAACCTCTGAAAGTACCATAATGTCTTGGACTTTTATACGGAAGGTACCATACTTATTTCAAAAAGTCCAAGAAATTATGGTACTTTTAGAGATTCATGCAAGTGAATATTCCGACTCGGGTCAGAACAGCGCTGAAAATCCATAAATTATGGTATTTCTCAAGATATCTGTTTTCTCAGTGTACGTTCATGTGGTAGATGAATTTTTGGCAGCGTATAGAAAAATGAGATGCAACATGTCAATAAAAATTCATTTAACTACATTCTCACTTGGGACTCTTCCCAGAAAATCTGAGTTGATTCAGTGACGAACAAGGTGAACGATTTCACCCAGAAATTTCAGCAATTGTGAAATATTTCGGAGAGAAAAGCCAAATTAGAATGTGAGCCAGGTACTGTTGATCGTTCCAACGTGAAATTGATGATTCATCTTGTAAAACGTCCCAAGCGTGTATTGCCTATAATGACAATGGGCCCCAGGCTGGGTCCATCCTCTTTGACCCAGTATTGGGGAATGACGACGGGGCCCATGTTGGCTCAATCTTGGCCCTGTTGTGCTTTCCCATACAATTATAGTTGAAAAAAATGGAGATAATGAATCTTAGTGCGGGCACATTCGAAATTGGCCCCAATTCGGACCAGCGTCAGGCGAAGATTGGGGTGAATTTATATCCCGCGCATGTGTGTACAATCCTCAGCGTGTAAGAATTTTGGTCCCACTCTGGCCCAGTCTTGGGCCCATATTGGCAGGATGGGGCCCATGCTGGCCCGGGGTGGGCCCCATGGTATATACATGCTAGGGATTTTATAATTTCAAAACAAAAAGGAAGGGGCAGTATTGATTGCCTAGTCTGGGCTCATGCTGGGCCGGTGGTAATACCAATTCTCGGGCAAAGCTATACGACCAAGCTGGGAACGATGTTATCATCCCAGGGTTGGCCCCACGTTGGGTAGCATGGGCACCCACCCTGGGCGTAGATGGGGCCCGCCGTCAATACACACTTGGAATGTGTAAAGCGAAGCAAATTTTCTCCGAGATCGCGTTTTTCTGAAAAAAATACAATAAACAAGTATAAATTGTCTGATCTCAATGAAAATTGAATGGGCATTCTATCCTGATAAACAAAAGGTCCCTTGTGAATGAGAATCAATCCGGCTCACTTGTTCCAGCAATATGCTGAATACAAGCAGACAGATTAACAGACGTAGCAAGCGTAGATCTACACTGAGGAAATTTTATATTTGAATTTATTTAGATTGAGTAAACTTTATTTGAATCAACTAAATTCCTATTCAAATATGAACATACTACACTGAGAGAAATGTACCTAGTTGGGGCAACTAAATGTTAATTGCCGCAGCTAGATTTTTATTTACGCTAGCTAGACTCTAGTTGGGGTAAATAAAAGGCTAGCTGTCGAATATTTGAATAGACCCTTCCTCTCAGTGTAGAGTTTTAATTAGATTGAATGAAAAATTTATTTCATTCAAATAAATTTTCATTCATCTCAAATAAAATTCACTTGAATCAAGTAAAATTTTATCAGATGCAATAAAATTTCTCGCAGGTTCATATTCAAATAAATCATTTTTCTGGGTGTAATCCATTACACCTGAATCGTTATTTGCCAGGTGTGACAGCGAAATCGGTTTTCGATATGTACACCCAAAAGAAATTGATATCAAAATAAGATTATCTCTCTCGTTTTGATGCAACTTTTCTTCAGATATTCAGTATCAAAGTATTCCTCTATATTCGAAAGGACTCTATTATATTATATTACTCTTTGTACTGACAGAATTTTCATTTGTTCAAAATACTCTTAGTCACAGAGGCATATTCTCAATTGAAGAAGAAAGAAAGTGAAATGTCTTTTCTGATCGAGAGGTATTTGTCCTCTTAATTCCAGATTATTTTGTTTTTAGTGTACTCTATGATAAACCCGCGAATTTTACGTTATGATAACACTTTTTGCCTGTTCAAGTGATTTTACGGGGCAAAAGGTTGGTCTTTTTCAAGATTTTGCTACGGAAGAAGGTTTTCATTTTTACTTATCAAAATCAACTATGAATCAAAGGGAGTGCTCAATAGTCAGGCACGTCAGGGGTACCATATAACTCTGCCGTCCAAAGCAAGAAGCGCTTGAATGTATCAAACTTCAATTCGAAAAAATCAAGGAAAACTAGGATTTGAATTATTTTTTTGTACTTTGAACCTACTGTTATTGGAAGAGTAATACGTCATTCTCAAAATGAAATACACACAATAGAATGCAGAATTTTTCACGGTCAAAATGAAATGTAAAACTCATTGTTGTCAAAATTGCGAGTGACGGTCTCATTGCTTTGAACGGGAGAACAATGGTACGCTACTGATAGTAGGTAGAGTGTAATACTGCCCGTAAGGTTACTACGTAATTTTTAGTTGATGGGGAGGAATGTAGGATAAAAACAATAAGATTGAAGTATACGGGTGAAAGGAAAAACTAAACATAATAGGATTCCTGGTAAAATAGTATGATTTAGTCTAAACTTCCTCTCGTCAAGTCTATTGTTACTTCGTAACGATTTCTGATTTCAGAATCATCAATCGATACCCAGTGAACAGTCATTTGAAATCTTCACAATGATATCTGAAAAGTGTCGGAATGATCTCCAATGCGTCGATTTTTTGTTTATAGAATTTTGACTGTTGACCCTATTTGCAATTTGAATAATTGATGTAATAGTATTCCATTGCATTTTTCACCTCATTTGTATATAGGTATATCTTCGAAATATTCTTATGAAAATGAAGAATTTGTATGTAAGGGGATGTAAGGAGAAAGAAATGCAGGACCATCACGGTTCTAAAGTGAGGAGGAAAGAGCAAAAGTTTCTGTCGTAAAACGAATGCAAGGAAAAAAGTAGCAGAGAAAAAATTACGATGGAAAAGGTAAATTACATTAGGAAACTTGAGCGAGTCGACGATGATAGTACATGGCTGCTGCTTTTGCTGTTACTGTAGGTATTCCAGCAAGATCGTCGGCAGAACTGGAGTATCAATTCTTCTGCCCCTTCTTCTCTATTCCGTTTCACATACACCTGCACATACCGATATTTATATGTATACACAAGCTAACGTTCACTTTATAAGTAAATGGCAGTAAGTATAAACAAGAAAAGAAGCGAATGATGAGAGGATTGTGAGAAACGAGGAAGAGAAGTAAAAAAAATGTTAACACTCGACGAGAAAGGGAAGGGAAAGGGGCGAGGAAAAGAGGTTATCACCTAAACGTAGGTGATACAAGAAGGGATCTTCAAAAGGAGATATTTGTTAAATCGCAAACAGACGTGAAATTGAACAAAAGCACAAGAGGTTTGTACAAAGCGAGTTTGAGAGGAACATACAGGAGTTCATAGTTCATATCACTATTCTTGGAACTACATTTACATGCTCAGCAATCTCTGACGATGCAAACCGAACCAAATCTTTTCTGATAAATTATTTGGAAATAAAACAATTGAATCAAAATATCGCTCTATACAAACCATTTTTATTGATTGAGAAAGTTATGTATAAAGCGATATTATGATTTCATTTCTTCATTTTCGAATAATTTGTCAGAATAGTTTTGTTTAAATGCTTTGCTAACCGATGGTTTTGGTCGCATCTTCAGGAGTCGCCGGTATCACTTTGTAAGTGACTTTATCGAAGTTGTTTGTACATAGTTGGATAACATTTGAAGAACATTACAAAAAACAAATTTTTTTGGTTACAAACTATTCATGAATGAGCCGATGACACCGAGTTGTTGGAAGGCATTTAAACAAAAAAAGGTGGAAAAATGATCAATTTGGAAGTGAATCTTGGTCGCAACGACGTACTTTTATTGAAGTGAAATTTTTCTCACTTTTTGACAGTTAGTTGAAGCAGAAATAACGATACTTGCCCTAAAAATAACCCCAGTTCGTAGCCATAGAATCGGTCTCAAGCGAAAAAAAATGAAAAACAAAAAAAGATCGTTGCGACCTAGTGACATATGTATTGTAAAACTATGTGCAACGTAAATCAGATCGATTCGGACACTATGGAAATTGAAAGAAAAGAAAATCTCCTTTACCCTTACACACGCAATGTCCAAGGTTTCCTGTTGCTCCATTCTTTTCATCATTATAGCCTCTTTTGTCTGAAGCGTAACTTTTTGTTCACCCTTACAAATTAATTATCAAACACTGACTCATTAACTTGATGAGTTTTACTTCACACGACCTGAAGTTTTGCAAAAATATCTTCAAGAAGTTGTACTTTCATATAAAAAATTTTGGAAAAACGGATTTTTCAAAGTGATTATCCCATACCGCCCCTCCCCCCTTCCTTGAACTACAGTAACAAATATTCATTTGTTTATTGGATTAGATTTGTCAATGGATTAGATTTAGTTTCTCCAATCAAGAGGATATGAGTGTACAGGTGGGTCCATTCGGTGAAATTCTTGTCTCCTATCAAATCACTCGAAATCGAAATGATAGAACATTTGAAATTTTCAAAAATGATTCTTCAAAAGCTGACCTACGGCTGTAAAAAGCATGAATTTTGAATTGAGAAAAATTTTTTTGAAATCCAAAATTTCGTTTCTCCACAAATGTAAATGAAGTCTCCAGAAATCTTGCCTGAAAATTACAATTCATGAATTCGATTTGAACTACTTCAGTAGAAACAAACTTTGGAGTAGAAACAAACCAGATGGAACTATTCATGAGCTGGTAACCTCTTGAAAAGAGGGGAAAAGGAATGATCTAGGTTCCATACGAAGAGATAGCCATGAGCAGAAAGAAATATTAGATACCATTTTGAAATGAAAAGTCCTTAAATTCGTGAAGTTTATTGCGTTGAGCGATTCAGAGGAATAATTGGATCGGAGTATTCTTTGTCTCCTCAAAAAATTTGAATGCCATTTGATGGTGTGAGGGCACACGTTCATTAATCACGAACGTGACCAATTACTGAAAGAATTCCGGACTCCAACTATGCTGTGAGAAGGATATTCGAATGATTACGATGTGCGTATACATAGACGCCACGCAAGGACTCCGGTGCAATGGCTCTTCGTTTGTCACGTACTTTAATTACTAGAGAACGTTTATTTACGACGCGGTTTAGTACAAGGAGCGTCGCGACGCTGAATTGTACTATAGTACTGTGATATTATTCGCGTGTGCGGTTTCTTCGACCTTCAATAAATTTCTGCGAATTTCGTTCAAACAATATGACAAATTCATGTTTGCTAGATAGAAAATTGGACTAAAGAAGGAATTTTTGCTCTTTGAAGATGTGTTTCATGCAATTGAAAATTGTATCTCTTGAAAGAAGTTTATCAATTATTAGAAAATGTCATATATTTTTCGACAAATCCTCTGCAAGAAAAAAAAATCTGTTTCTGTGACATAAATATTCATTCATTGAATAGTGCATTGGGGAAGGAATGTAGGTTAAACAATCAAAATCTTGGTTGTGAGAACTGGAAAATATAGTTTTCTAATGAACATCCATATTATACGGGTTTTCTGAAGGATAAGATCAATAATTGGTGAATTTGATTTGATGAATAAGAGAGAAGAGTTCCTACGCTTGCCCAGCTCCTTGTCCATTAAAATTTCAAACTAGCAAACCAAAACGTTACCAATGAACTCGAAACAAAAATGTAGCTGAATCCAAATACATTTCTTTAGTTAAAATAGCTATAATTCCATTTTCATAGCTACTTTCATAGCTATTCCAATGGATGAAATGGTTGAAAAGATACAAACATGGAGATAGCCTCAATTCTAGCTATATCCTCCTCTCAGTGTACCAAAACTTTGAACGTGTTGTTCACGTTCTGTGAAACTTCTCAGGAAATCTGCCTGAAACTTTTTAAGAATATTATGAAGTTTTTTACATGAACAGTCAATTGAGTTTCATGATAAAATAATGAATCCAATAGTATGCATTGTTTTTAATGAGAGAAAAACTATAGCATAATAATACACGGAAAAAAATACTCCGGTTAATATATGGACAGCAAGTATTACTGCTATTTTAACCGGAATTCTAGTTAAATGAATCAAGTCTCCGGCAAATTTAACAAGGGCTCCGGTAAATTTAACAAGAATTCCAGTAAAAGTCACAGATATTCCTTGCTGTCCATATAGTAACCGGAATTCTGGTAAAATTAACAGTTCATTTTTTTCCGTGTAGTTTGTAATAGTGTGAAAACTTACTATACTGCCGTCCTAAGCCAAAAGGCCGTATGTAAAGAAAAATTTGTCTCCGTTGTCACTTCCATGTTCCTCATGTATAAGGAAACGGAAGTATTGTGATACGGTCAAAAATCCATTATGCAGAAGAGGGTAGTTCGCCTTTGCCAAACGCGTCAGAACGTCGAAAAAACGCGATCCCCAAAAATGTCTGTGTGTCTGCCTGTCTGTGCCTGCGTGTCCTTTTTTTTGGTTCATGATAACTGCTCAAGGGATCACCGATTCGAACGAATGTTTTTGCAATTCGTTCGTCTCATTGAGAACTCAAGATCTATTGATTTTCAGACGAATTGGATAACGCGTTTCGGAAATATTGTGGAATATGGTTTGAAAGATTGTGATTTAGCGACCGCGCATATCTCCGCTCCGTATCATCCGATTGCTATGAAACTTGAGCCACGTTGCAGTTACATTACGATAGTGGTCTTGTGTAAGTTTCATCCGAATCATTTGAAGATTATGGGAAATTTGTTTTTGCAATCAGCATTATTTGACAATATTTTGAAAGCATGCCTTCCTTATGTCCGTATCATACTAATTTCAAGCATATTCAATTCACGAGGTGTTAGATGTACGGTGTGAATTTCATACAAATGAGAAGTGAGGGAAGAAAATGGTAAACACTAAGCTTCGAAACAAAGTGTGGAAATTTCGTGAAAAGCGTTTTCATGGGGGTGTTTATTTCGTTCATATCATTCGATCGTTATGAAATTCCTACTACGGTTTCATTCGGTATCGGTAGTGGTCCCATATAAGTTTCAACCTGACCTTTACAGGAGACCGGGTTGTGAAAAGGGAACACGTTCTCGGGAATTGTGATTTTGCGATTGTGTATGACTTCGCTTCCTGTCATCCGATTGCAATTAAATTTATACCATAGTTTACTTACAGTCTCATTGTGATCCCTCATGAGTTTCATCCCAATTGATCCAGTTACGTGGAACAAGAGTGTTTAGCAATTTGTATTGCTTGACGATATTTTCAAAGCATGCTTTCCTTGTGTCTGTATCGTTAGAATTCTGCTATAACTCATATGGAATCATGATAGAACCATCATTGAACCACAGTATAAGTTTCATCATAATTTTGAGTATATTCAAAAGGTGTTAGTTGTACGATGTGAATTCCAATCGAATCGGAATTGAGGGAAAAACCAATTTTGAAAATTTGATACGCACCGTTCTTATGTGGATATTTTTCGTCCTTATTAATTAATTGTTATGAAATTTTCACCACGGTTATATGTGGCGTTGGAAGTGGTCACAATCCATAATATTTGACAATATTTGAATCCTTAAAAGTTTTAGAATTCATTTATCATGTAAATATGAGGAACATGGAAGTAATGTATGGTTCTCCATACCGATTTTCTAGCTTGCAATCCACGTTCCATAAAGAGCATGAGAAATAATAACCCACCTGCGTGTGTGTCCTTCATATCCTCCACTTCAAAAAAAAGGAAAAATACATGCCTGTCTTTTATCCTAACATGTGAAACGATTAGAATGAAATCCTATCTCTCATTCTACACTTAATGGAATATTTTTATTTTTCATAAGATACTCACAATTTTCCATAAGTTTCCTCAGAAACCTGACACGATGAGGCTCAGGAAATAGATTTTCACTTAAGAATAAGAAAAAACATGGTTCCGAAGTGGGAAGTGAAATACATGATCACAATTTCACACGTTTGATTTTAATTGCGCTGTAAACAAACTCTGCCAATAGATAGACACCAAGCTTCTTCGTTTCTGATTGAATTCATCATTTATTTCGAGTAACTATGTAACAAATACTATAAGAACTTTTTTTCACAAACGGATGGTTTTCATGACAAAAATTTGTTATCATACCTCCCAAACATGGCTCTATAAATGACGTAACTTGTGTTAAATAGGCCATAAGGTACACGCCTTCGATCGTTCAGTAACCCGTAAGTTTGGACGTTATGGACGTAGAGAGAGACCGAGAAGGCACTCGGAACAACTCTACGAACGTTTTTCATATAATTCTTACTGTCGCGGATGTAGAGAGCAAAAATCACAATTTTCGATCACATTCCTATTTGCTGATTCCGTTCCTTCGAATGATATGGGATCACTGTCATATAATCGTGGTAGGAATTTCATAGAAATCGGATAATAAGGAAGGAAGATACCCGCATAATAGCAACATTTACGAAATTTCCAAATTTTGTTTCGAAGCCTAGTGCATTGGTGAAATTTATATAAAAAAGATATACAGCCATATAAAGAGCTATATGTGGAGAGGTGGGATAGTTATAAGTACTGGAAAACGTATATGATTCTTATTATATATAATTACCTCAAATTCCAAATACAGCACCATATATGACTACATATTCGTATATGAATTGCAGCGATACTCATATAAACCTCAATAATTATATATAGGATATAAAAAATTAATTGAAGTTTATATAATCGTGGTTGAAATCCTTATGAGGGCATATATGCATAGGTGTGGCCAAGAAGTTGCCATGGGATGTACAGACACCCCCCCATTATTGGGACTGTATATTGTTTCCTCTCCATTATCCGTAAAGCGCATGGTCAATGACCATAGGCGTGGCCGGAGCATGGTTACACTTCACCCGAGTGAAAGAATTCACCAACTTCTATATAATTCATATTCATATATCATTATATATAACTTGAATCCAAACTATATTGAGCTGTATATAAATTATGTATAATTTTGAAAATTCTTGAGCCCGGTTATACATATATGGTTGATATACATACTACATATATGTATAATATGTACATAGAGTTTATGAAAAGTTTATGTATAGTTTATATAGGTCCCCCTATTACTGAGCGACTGGTTATACCTATGTATATATGGTTACATATTAGACTACATATGAGAAGTTTAATTCTCATATCATCCTTAGTAGGAATATATTATATATGATTTATATACAATAACTGAAGTATAACTGAAGTGATTTATACATATAATAACTGAACATACCCTAGTAAAGAAGGATTATATATGGTCTATATATAATTATTGAATTTTATATGAGTATTATTGAAATTTATATATGCACATATATAGTTATATATAGTGGTATACATGGAATGTGAGATAATTATATATGAAAAGAATTACTCAGATTTTTTACTATATATAACATCAAGTTTTTATATATAGCTCCATATATAACTATATAAGTGCTTATATAAATCCTAATAATACTTATATAAACTTCAATAATTATATATAGACCGTATATAATCCCTTTTTACTAGGGATAAGTATGGTTGCAATTCATATAAGGACGTAAATGGTTATATATGGGACTATGTATAGGATTTGAGGCATTTATATATTCGATTCTAGCCAAACTTATACAAACCTCAATTATTAGGTATGAAGCATGTATAATCCATTTGTGCTAGGGATATATATACAATGAAAAACCTATATGATATATATATAATCTATGCCCTAGTAAGAAAGGATTATATACGCCTTATATATAATCATCAGATTTTATATAAGTATTTTTGGAATTCATACATACTCATGTATAGTCATATGTGGAGCTATACATAAAATTGGGAGTGACTATGCATAGTAGAAGTAATTCTTCATATCAAGTCACATATATAACTGTATATGACTATACATGAATTCCAATAATACTCCCTACCCTCGTAAAAAAGCGTATATGCCCTACATATGACTATCGGATTCCATATGAATGATATTGAAATTCATAGTGTATATATATATATATATATTCATATATAGTTATATTTGTGACTATATATGAAAAATTATTCTTACTATATACAGTCACTGTTAATTTCATATATGGTTATATATGGAGCTATATGTGAGGTCCAATAATACTTATATGAAATCCGATAATTATATATAGGTCATATATAACCCTTTTTTACCAGGATGAGTATGATTGGAATTAAGAAGTCTTTCTGGTTAAGATTTTCAGGGAAAATTTTTTTCTTGAACTTTTTTTTCTCATAGAAAGAATGGAGCTATCGTTTTGAAAATTTTTAGGTATGTGTATTGAAGATCAAATATTACAAAGAAATTTTTTTTACACACTGATTTGAAAAAAAAACACACAAACAATGACTTTGGGCATGATTTTGGGCGACTGGATGTCTGAAAAAAAAAGAAAAATTATTCCTCGTTGAAATGGCTATCGCATGAACTAGGATCTTCCCAATGAACACTTATGAGAGGAAAAGCTCTTCAAGAGGTCTTTTGAGAGAGTTCTGTCGATATTATCATACTTATTTCTGAGATCTCAGAAAAAAATCCCCTTAAAGAATTCGTTCAGATAACCTTTTGGCGATTTCTTATTTTTCTCAGAAATCGATGGATCTGATAACATTCTGATATCTTTATGTTAACCTTCTGAAAGGTTTCTCTGACCTCCTACAAATATTTGGGAGATCTTTAAGAGCTTTTGATGATAACATATTGTTCCTTGGGTTTTTGATTGATCAAAAATTTTCCAATTTTTCATTAATAATTCGCCATTTTTTTGTTTTTTTTTTCAGCTCATCCAGTCGCCCAAAATCATACCCGCCGTCATTATGGTTTTTTTTCTTAAGAAATCAGTGTATCAAGAAAAAAACTTCTATCTTCAATACACATATTTACAAATTTTCAAAACGATATTTCCATCCTTTCTATGGAAAAACAATGTTGAAGAGAAAAATTTTTTCTGAAAATCTTGACCAGAAAAACCCCTTAATTCATCGTCTTGAATTTACGTATTCAAACATCTTCGCAGCATGATAACCACAGTTTTCAAATTCACTGCGTGTTGCTGCGCATTTGACGACTTACCCTCCCAGAAACTTTTTCACAACAATTGTTCCGTGTTGTTTGGAAATTGTTGCAAATTTTTCTAGCACTTAAACGTCTGGGTATGAATGTTCATCATCACGGAATATTCTGAAATCCTCATATTTTGAATATTCACAGAATATTAGAGGCCACTTCGGTGATTCTTGTTTGAAATCACAACCTGTACTCCAACACTGTCATTACAAGTATCCAGGGCCGAATTTATGGCGGGAATTTATGGGCTTGCGCCCAGGGGCCCCCCCAATCTGAAACTCCGTGATTTTTCAATATAGTTTTCATATAAATTATGTCTAACACTTGGAGGGTCGATTCAACAGTCAAATTCGAATGACCATGGATGATGGAGCCTCACAACTCTCCACCCCGAGGCCTCCCAAATCTTAAATCCAACCCTGCAGATACCGACTACATCAATTTTTCTTCTCATTAATAAACAAGGCAATAATTTGATCAAATCAGTTGCACCGAAAAAACAAAGAATAAGAAGACTCAGCGGTCGTTGCAACGTATCGGATTCTACACAAATGAGTAGGCGTCAGGGATGTTAGATACAAACATTTTTCTTCTGCCCTCTTATATATGGATACAGTAGAGTGAGAGAGAAAAATGCTACTATCCAACACTTCTGGTGGGCGTGCTTTGACTGTGTTTTGATACTCGTGATATTCTTATTCTCCAGAAAGGGAATGGATTTCAAGGTATACATAAATTGTTATCCAACAAACATAATGCTTGAAACTTATCGAAAAAAGGTTTCATAAAACGTCTCTTGAGTATCTAATAGACATCTTGCAGAGTATTATCGGAAAGATATCCAATAGATATCTGAAAGAAGTTTTATACAACATTTCCCGACAAGTTTGAAATATTGTGTTTGTTGGATGAGTAGTCGGTGTAAAAAGTCAGTTAACAGTTCTAACGGAAATATTTTCAAATACATTGTTATTAATGAATTTCAAATAGTTTCCTACACCATCATGAATGTTCCTTCTATCATTTTGATGAGCTACGAATTCTCAAATATCAACAATAACATATCGTTTAAAAATATTTTCGTTAGAACCATTAACGAACTTCTTACACCGACTATCATTAGAATAATTTTGATGAAGAATCTTTCATGATTACGTCATTCACTTGCAAGACATATTCGAATGAATCAACTCATATCGGTGAATATGATATACAATCCATGTCGATGTCAATGATTATATTCAAATGTGTTTATGATGCAAGGAAAGACAATTCCATTCGATATGTATACAATTTCATTAATGATAACTTCAAAGGTTTATGAGAATTTAATCAAATCCGTATCTGATTGTAAGAGGGGAGTAAAAATGAACGAAAACAGTTTCGCGAGACTTTCTTGGTTCGTTATTTCAAGCTGATAAATGCTCTTATGCAAATTCTTTGTGGCCGTGCGAGGTGATCTTCATTAACCTCGCTTGAATACTACACAGAATTTTAAATAAGCTAATTTACAACGTTATCCGTATTTCCACTATACACTTTATCAGGAAGAATGTGGAAGCCTCCATGAAACAAGACGTTTCCTGCACAAAATATAATTTTTTGTTTTTCTAAAATTCAGAGTGGTTTGGAACGGTAATGGATTAAAATCATTAACGTTGACTCAAAACCGTATACGGGATGAATAATCTTTGATTCAATCAAAGAAATTCAAATTTGATTCTCCAATTATACCTTGCTGAATGAGCGTGAAAAAATACACTACAGAAAAGATATTCGGATTCTTCCTGTTAACGAGTACGATAATTTCATCATTTTCGTATAAGAAATGATTTTTCCAACAAAGTCCAGTGGATCCCACATTCACATCCCGGATTTTACAGGTATATTTTGCAGCCAAAATGCAATAATTTCCCGTGGGAAGAAATTTTTTTTGGCTTAGCTTTTGAGATATGAAGATTTTTAGATTTTTTCTAGATCAAAATCATTCAAACGCGTTGTGTGCTACATACTTGAACTTAATACCATCCGTAAAGTTGGAAAACGGTGGATCTCTGGGAAAAACATGAGGCTGTCTCATCTTTCTTTGTTTCGTGGCTACAATAATTTGAGGTCGCTGAATTCTGATTGGCTGAAAGCCAAAAAATTTCGAATCGCCATAACTTCGAATTGAGACACAATAGAATACTTCGATTTTTTCCCCAGACATCCGCCGTTTTCCAACTTAGTCAATGGTGTGAAGCTGAAGTTTGTACCACATAATTCTTTCGAGTTATTTAGATTCTCATATCTCGAAAACCAAGCCTCAAAAAAATTTTTTTCCAAGGGAAAATTGTTGCATTTTGGCTGCAAAATCCACCTGTAAAATCCGGGAGACAAATTCTGGGACACTCTGTATATGGAAAATACAACGTTCTCCGGATATTCACGGTTATTATATAAAATTGATATTTAGAGGATTTTACTTAACCAAGTCTCAAAAGTGAGTTTGTCAGCTTCGAGTAGGATTATCACTTGTTCCCTGAAGAATCAAAGGTTTACTCTAAAATTGGAGTGGTATTGAATTCGTAACCACATACCTTAGACCATCATCCTAAAAAAGTGGAAATTGCCCTTGGAAATTCCACAAGCTCACTTCTGCCCGGCTGAACAACGAGATCTTATTCCAAAAATTTTGAAGAGTATATGGAAAATTTTCCAAAAAAATGTCTCGCAGTGTAAAAGAACATACGGATACTTAGAAAGACCGATGCTGATTTTTCAATGGCTGATATTGCGGCTCCTCAGAATACTCTCAGCTGTCACTATAGAATATTCGGAATACAGAGGCTCAGAGAACTAAGAGAAAGAGAGAGAGGGAGAGAGAGAAAGGGGGGAGGGAGGGAGGGAGGGAGGGAGAGGATGAAGAAGGGAGAGAAGGAATTTTCAAAATTATTGAGACGTCATTAGTTTTAGAATCATAATGATATATAAATGAATATTGCTTCCTCGTTAGAGGGAATTTGCGCGATCGTTTCCGGGGATCGAAGAATTTTTCATCTCCAAAATGAAAATTTCTCATATCTATAAGTGTTTCTTCGAGCTTAGGAAAAAATTGTGTTCCACGTGTGTCTGTATGAATGGAAGGATGTACTCGTGGAAGGAATGGCAAACGCGGATATCTTCCGTTCCTATTATCCGATCGTCATGAAATTTTTACTACAAAATTATATGCGGGGTTGATAGTAGTCTTGTATAATTTTCGACTTGATTAATTCGAGGGCACGGGAACAGGAAGAAACTTTTCGTGCAATTAAAATGAAACCATCTTGAATCCATGCATACTTATTGGATGTTGCTGAAGTTTGAATCGTTTATTGAAACAAATTAATAACTGAATTTTCGTTTCGTTTCCATAAACAATTCAAAATTCAAGAACATACTTAATGGCACGCTTTCAAAATATTGCCGGATAATGCTGATTGCAAAAACACATTTCCCACAATTTTCAAGCGATCCATGTGAAACTTACACAAGACCACTATCGTAACGTAACTGTAACGTGGCTCAAATTTCATAGCAATCGGATAATACGGAGCGAAGATATGCACAGTCGCAAAATCACAATCTTTCAAACAATATTCCGCAATATTTCCGAAACGCGTTATCTGATTCATCTGAAAACCAATAGATATTGCGTCCTCAATGAGACGAACGAATTGCGAAAACATTTGTTCGAATCGGTGATCCTTTGAGGAGTTATCATGAACCAAAGAAACGGACACGCCGGCACAGACAGACAACCAGACAAACAGACACACGGACATCTTTGGGGATCGCGTTTTTTCAACGTTACGAAGGGTACCCTCTTCTGTACAATGGATTTTTGACCGTTTCACAATACTTCCGTTTTCTTATAGATAAGGAGCATGGAAGTGAAGAAAACCCAGGTATAGTTATGAAATTGATTTGTTTGAAGTAACCATGTTATTGTTCCATTATCATCAAGATCTGGTGAGTGTTATGGGAATATGCGGTTCAGTAATCATGACCAAAAGTGCCAATTTTTCTCTGCCCTAATATTGAGCCATGAAATTTGCGATGAAATCAAAAATTCATGTTACAAGAAGTCTACTCAAAGTTCACTCCAATATCAGATAAACTGAACAAAAATCTGGTTTTGGTATTGAATAAACCAATCCTCATTCAATTCATATAAATGTTGAACAACCGTTTTCTCCGTTGATTTCACGTATCTCTTCATTGGACATCTTCCAAAACACAAATTCTTCATAAAAGCACACAAAATTTTTCTCTGTTTCAAGCTATCCAAAATGTATACATGCAAGGATTGAAACCCTTCATTACGTCTTTGCAACCCGACAAGGGTAAATATGGTTGTTTCCATGCATTCGCAACTGTATACCTTGAGGATCGATGTTAAAGATTTTCATGATTTTAATGTTCAGGATTTTTATTACTACCGTAGAGGAATTAAAAAACATTAAAAATTTTGTCCCTCAATATTTTAGAAAAAAAAGTTGAGGGAAAATATGAACAAAAAAAAGGAGAGAGAGAGAGAGAGAGAGAGAGAGAGAGAGAGAAAGGGAGAAAGGGAGAAAGGGAGAAAGGGAGAACCTGATCAACAGACAAACAGACACAGAAACCGAGGTCCGCCCTGCAGCTCGGATTTGAGTAGCAGATACGATACCCTCCTCCCACCGGGTTCCCGTGTGATCAGCATCTACAGGAGTAGAAGTTTCGCAATGTGTGACAGTGTGCAGGTAGTATACAGGTAGATGTGGTGAATTTGTATAGTAAAATGGCTGCTCCAGCCATAAGATCTTCCTTGCCTTGTATGTATTCATGCACGAATGTTCAGATTTCTGTGGTACGTCGGAATACTTCTATTGGATTGACCGAGCAAAACAGGCTTGCGAAATCGTTTTGTCGTATAGATATATATTTGTGTTTCGGATAATGAAATTATATTGTATTTTCGAAAATTTGGTTTTTTTCGAATTCTTATGTGCAATTGGATACAGAAACGGAATTCGTTTAGATATGAAAGATAAGCTGTTTCAACGGAATTCAGAATTCCGATACGAACAAACAAAAAGTTGGTTATTACTAAGATTAAATTTTCTATATTACGCCAAGACATTCAGCCCTTCAACTTTGATTTTCTCGATTATATTGTTTGTATGGTTTTACCCAAGTAACACGAAAGTGCTGGTACTGTGGACATGCCACTTGGTTATATTTGTGTGGTACAGCAAAAAACATTCCATGGCACGTTTATAGAACGTTCATTTTTCTGAACGTACTATGAAGATAATTCGAACGTGTTCAGCTGTACCGAATGCATGCTATAAGAATATTCTATGGATCTTCTATGTACGTGGTTGTGCTGCTTGGGATCTTCTTGGTTTCAGTACAACAAAATGAAGAAAGAAATCAGAATGAACTGTATTGGAGAAATTTATGCAGAAGGGAAACAAGTTCCATTTTCTTATAAACAAGGGATATGCCAATGATATTTATGTTGAAAATATACTTATTTTTCATTGAATTTTCTTATATACCCCAAGAGAACAAGAGGGCCGCCAAACATTCAATGAACATTGAACAAAGATTCAAGATCACAAATTTGGATAGCTGAAAATATTGCGGTGAAGGCTAAATCTTAGTTATTATAGCAATAACTTTTATTGACACAGCTAACAAATAGTTACCATTGCGAATTTTTAACTATCCAATTATTAACCAAAACCTTTCGTCATTCTAAATTTCTTTCTCAATCAAATTTTCCATTTGATTTCCCTAGTAGCATAAAATATTCGTCAAACATTTTCAGAATGTTCGCGGAACGTTGGAATATTCTAGGAACGTTCGGAGAATATTTTATGTATATTAGTGTTACTCAGGTTATATCTATTGTCACGGACGCCAAGTACATTTTGAAATTGAGAAATATCAAAACATAGAAATATAAATTTCTCTTCTTCTTTGTTGTTGGCAAAATGATTTTATATTTATGATTAATTGCAGACAAAACAATCCTCAGATGAAAAATCGAAAGGGCATATCAATAACCGTGTAATCGCGTAGCGGAAGATCAATCCTCAAGTTTTTTGTTGCTTTACGTTTATTCTCAGTTGACATGGATACAATCATAGGGATAAGTTGTTCCAATTTCGTATTCAATTTGGAGGTACCACAATCTTCTATACGAATAATGTAGAAAAAAAGTATATTCATATGAGAATAATAATCCGATCCACAAGGAAATTAACCAATGAGAAGTATAGTTTTCATAAAAGTGATGAAGATTTAAGTAGAGAAAGTAAGAAAGTGAGATTATAATCGCATGTTCGCTGAGTTTACAAAATCTAAATTTCAAATATTATCGATCAAATAAGGCCACCCAACAATACCCTATTTATTATGTTCCTTAGCAGCATGGCGATTGATTATCCACAGTAGGTTTTAGATACGTGGTTGACGTTTGATTGAATTTTAACAGGAAATTTTACACGCAAAATACTGAATGTTTCATTATTTAACAAACTGCCTGTCAATTTAGGGAAAGAAGAGTTCCAATGAACAATATTACAAACGCGGAAGCCCAAATGCAATAGGCATCATCAACACTGTGGGAAAAATTTTTTAATTTAATAAAGAATTTTTCGGGAAATTCAATATTTCTATATCGAATTTAATGAAGTTCTTGAACTTAATGTTAATCATAGAATTTTAGAATTTCTTATTGAAATGTGAGGAAGTAATTATTAAATTTACAAATATTGTATCAACATTGAGAAGAACATGTTCAAAATGAAGACTCGTATCATTGAGATGAAAATTAGAATATAAAATTTAATAGATTGTGTTATGTGAAAAGTTTTCCAACAATTTTATAAAACTCATGGCAGATTTTTTTTATGGTGAATGTCATCCCAAAAATTATTACTTTGCTATGAAGGGTAGTGAAGAAATTACTAATTACAAGCGTTTATGTCCATATTGTTCTTCAGTGAAACTTTTTTTCCACAAATTGACATTCGAATGGCTTTACGCAACAACGTCTGAACCAACATTGAAAAAAAATCCACACTGTTGGAAAAATTCATAAATTTAAAAGAAAAATTCTTGTGAAATTTGATGTTCCCATATTAAATTCAATGAAGTTCTTAGATTTATTATGGGCTATGAAATTTCAGAATTCCGCATTGAAATATAGGGGATTAATTATCAAATTCACCCATATCTTATGAAAATTAAAAAGAAAATTCTTGAAATTAAGAGTTCTCTCTCATATTATTGAGGTCAATATCATATTATGAGATTCAATAGATTGTGTTATGTAAAAAGTTTCATAATATGTTTATGAAACTGAAGGCAGATTTTTTTTACAGTGACATTGTACCGAATTATAACATAAATTTGACGTTCTACGCAATTGTGGGGGTCAAATTGGGGCTCTACTGACAAACCACGGAAGAAAACATGTGGAAAAGTTTTGTGGAAAATAATCATGCTCGTTGGAATCCTGTGGTACCTAAGTTCTCCCATGTCGTTCTTCAGTACTTCTTCGAAGTTCATCACCCCGGCTTGTCTTATCAAGGGAAAGATACACGGAGAAAAATAAACAGTAACAGTGACTGTGAATGGCAGTAATCGGTTGAAAAACAAATGAAGATACAGTAGGATAGTAACGATTATCGCGATCACCGTCATAGGTACTGCATTGAAATTTGTCATTACTGTCCGGCCAGTACCTATGACGGTGATCGCGATAATCTTCACTATCCTACTGTGTCTTCATTTGTTTTTCAACCGATTACTGTCACTCACAGTCACTGTTACTGTTTATTTTTCTCCGTGTAGGGCCTATGATTTTTGGGCTGTGCTCTTGGCATGATCTCCTACACATTTGCATACCTATCAAACCCAATGTGATGAAACACCTGGGAACCTTTCATTGTAAGGTATTCATCAAAAGATCAATTCGAATTCAAAGTATATTCATAATGGATTCATGTTTACTGTCATAACGGGAGCTCTTTGGAGGGACTCATTTTCTGTATAGGTTATGACTTGTTTGATGAAATCCTCCAACCCTATCTGTTATCAGCAAATGTTACGTATTACGAGACATAAGATGAATATCCAATGTGAAACCAACATAGTTGTCTAATTTTGCTCAAGTTTGAATCGTTCATTGAAACGATTCCGTAATCGACTAGCGAAATATTCATTTGTGAAAAGCTCAAAATCTTAGAGTATATTTTTCGAACGATGTCCCCAATTCCGAGGAATCAATTTGAGAAGATAAATAATGATAATTCATCAGATTTTGTTGGTTTGAATTCTCGTTTCGTTCCTACAATCTGTTGATTGTATATCGGATAATTGTCGTATCGTATATCGTAATAATATCGGAAATCTATTGTTTTTTTTAATTGCAAGTCCGATAAGAATACAATATAAACCCATACAGCACAAGAGTTCCCGCAAAGAGCTCCCGTTCTGCTAATCAAAATGTATTCATTATGAATATTTTCGATTCAATATGAATTATTAATGAACAACTTAATGTTCAGAAAGAATCCATATCAAAATTTCATAAGGAATCTTATGGGCATTCAATACGAGTTCATTTTGAATTCAAAATATTTTTAATGAATACATATTATAATAAATATTTATAATGAATATTGATTAGCATAACGGGGATTGTTTGAGAGGTCTTTAGGAAGTCTTTCAGGGGTGCGCGGGTATTCCCAAGCAGCAACAGAAGTTCAAAGTATATACGAAATAGAAACGTTCGTAGAATGTACGAATGAGATACGAAGAATATATAATGAACGTTCATAGAATATTCGAATGAGGCTGTTATAAATATACTTAGAACGTAGATAGTACATCCGAAATGTACGATATTCATTCAATCGACGTTCGATTGACGTACCGTCGTATATTCGATTACATACGTTCGATGAATATGCATAGCACCTATGAAACGGTCTCATTGGAATATGCAGAGAACATAAATATTTCGAATATTAGAAGAACGTTCATTGTATATTCTGGTGTAACTGGGTTGGATTTTTTCGGGTCGGATCGGGGCGGGTAATTTGATGTGAGTGTTGGCTCAGGTACCCGAAATTTTCGGATTACCCGAAGTTTCTGAGTACCCGAATATCAGCGGGTTACCCAAAATTTCTGAGTCCGCTAAGATCGTAGGATTATCGAAAAATCTCGACATTCGGAATCAATGGGATATTTGATTCTACCAAAGTTCTTAAATTCTCATAATAAAAGGAGAAATGATCCCTCTTGTGCATTTGATTCAAAATTTGTTTTAATAAATAACCATTATTTTGTAATTCACTTCGGTATGTATATAGAGCTCAATGGATCAGCCCTATCCAACTCTGACTAAACTATAGCAAACGAGGTATTCTTATTGTAGTCAAAAACATTCAACCGGTAGATAGCGCTAGTTGTGTAGCTATCCAATAAATATACCGTGTTTCAAGATATCTTTACGAAAAGTCTAAGATGTCTGATGCGAGATATCATGTCTTTAGATATCATTCAGATGCCTCTGTAACTGTTCCAACATCTGCGAGATATCTACACAGAGAAAAGTTTATATTAAAGATTACTATATTTTTATGGTACTCGTGGGATATAATTTATTATGAGGCTCAGAACTATATTTATTTCAAATTATAACATATTTATCTCCATCCTCACGAGAGAGTATGGTGAATGCTCGTATACTTGTGGTTCATAACGACATAATCAAGTATATCCCAAAAGTACAATATAAATATGGTAATATCTAATATGAAATTTTTACTGTGTATAAGATCTCTTTTAAGATGTTTTCCAAGATATCAGAAAAGAGATCTTATAGTTACCTCACAGATATCTTTTAGATGTAAGGACAGTTTGAGAGATCTGAAAGATATCTAAGAGTGTTGCACCAGATATCTTAGACTTTTCGTGAAGATATCTCAAGACTCGGAATGGTCATTAGGTAGGCTATTTCTCCTAATCTGATTGGATTACTAAGCGGTAGGTATATTCTAGGCAGCACATCAAAATCATCAGCGTTGTACTGCGGATTAGTTCAAATGACGATAATGAGAAACCTCAAAAGTGGGGCAGGCGGATAGGACTAGGGACGCCGATTGTTTCGGATGAGTATATTCTGTACACATTTTTAGAATTTTTTGTTCGTATTTCTCCGAAACAGTGCCACTTAGACTTTTTATCTATGATCGCAGAATAAGCGCAGGATGTTTCCAAAGTTCTCGTGCTACTTGGGAGTCGATTTATTGCATTACATTGATTACAAGTGATTCAATACCACACTGAGAGAAGGATTTAGTTATAATTACTAGCATTTAGTAATAGTTAACAAATTAATAAGTTGGATATGGTGAAATAAATATTCAGCTCCAATTATTGACATACAGATTTAGAACTAAGACTTGTATTGAGGCAAATTAATTGAATTACCCAAGCGTGTATTGCCTATAATGACAATGGGCCCCAGGCTGGGTCCATCCTCATTAACCCAGTATTGAGGAATGGCGATGGGGCCCATGTTGGCTCAATCTTGGCCCTGTTGTGCTTTCCCATACAATTATAGTTGAAAAAAAATGGAGATAATGTATCTTAGTGCGGGCACATTCGAACTTGGCCCCAATTTGGACCAGCGTTAGGCCAAGATTGGGGTGAATTTATATCCCGAGCATGTGTGTACAATCCTCAGCGTGTAAGAATTTTGGTCCCACTCTGGCCCAGTCTTGGGCCCATATTGGCAGGATGGGGCCCATGCTGGCCCGGGGTGGGCCCCATGGTATATACATGCTAGGGATTTTCCAATTTCAAAACAAAAAAGAAGGGGCAGTATTGATTGCCTAGTCTGGGTTCATGCTGGGCCGGTGGTAATACCAATTCTCGGGCAAAGCAATACGGCCAAGCTGGGAACGATGTTATCATCCCAGAGTTGGTCCCACGCTGGGTAGCATGGGCACCCACCCTGGGCATAGATGGGGCCCGCCGTCAATACACACTTGGGTATTAATATAAACAGGAAAGTGCCTTCTTCAAAAATAGTACAATTCACTATATAATATAGCAATCAATGTTTTCAGTAGAATCAGCTACGTAACCCCTTGATCACATGATGTGAAATATAAAGATTTAACGTCACGACGTATCATTGTCAATCATTGTGAGAACGGGCAGTTTCTATAATTTCCATGACTCAC
This sequence comes from Gonatopus flavifemur, assembly GCA_018340375.1. NCBI lineage: Eukaryota > Metazoa > Arthropoda > Insecta > Hymenoptera > Dryinidae > Gonatopus > Gonatopus flavifemur. The sequence goes on from JAFFJZ010000011.1 coordinate 807,594, forward strand.
CCACACAGCATACGTGGCAAAAAAAATATGCCTAAAACATGAAATTACGTGGATGGCACATTCGCGGTCATTTTCATCTTCCTCCCACATTCTTGCTACGTGTAAATGTTTTTGAATATGCCAGGCAGGTGTGAACCATGTTCCTTTGCCATATGTGGTGTATGGGTCATTTGAATTTCATGTGCTACAAGTAAGAATACACTGTTCAAAATTTCTTGAAATTTCATTCATCTTTCAAGTACACTGGCGAATGAAATTTGAAATTCTTGCTGATCGAATTGAGTATTCAGTTACACGTGATTGAATTCTAAATTTTCGCTATATCATATTATGTACCCATCATAGAATAGTTTGGTAACTGAATCTTCATCGACATGTTATTGAAATTCCAAGAACTTTTTCTATCATGTGAATAAAAATTGCTTCCATCGCATATAATTGAAGCTTCATGCAGAAATTTTCAACACTGTATGGCCTAGTACAATTTCCCATATCACATATTGAGAGTGTCTTTGGTACGTGGGCACAGAGAAAAGTTTATATTAAAGATTATTGGACACAGTATCATATCCGTGGGATGTAACCGATTATGACGATAGGAAATATGACTCTGTATTTTCTTATCACTTCGCATATTGACTTCAAGAAGAGTTGTGGTGATTTGTCGCATACTCATGGTTCTTTCCGCCACGATAAAGTGTATCCCACGGATACGATATACATATATTAATTTTCACTGGAAAATTTTTTTTCATGTGGACAAAAAACTTGACTATTTTTTAAAGATCTCTTTTCTCTGTGAAAGAGAATGAATTGGTACACAAAGAATGAATGGAGGAAGAAAATTTCAGAAAATGTTGAAACAACATTTTTTTAAAGAATAATAGAAGGGAATTGAGAAAAGTGAGAAGAAGAAGACAAAGTATTGGAAAACATGAGGGAAGGAAGGAGAAGAATGTTTTAATCTGTCAAATCAAATTTTTGAATAAATTGCAAATGTAATTTCCCCCATAAGCGCCCACATTCGTAACAGCGAGATCTAATTTTGCTGAGTACTTTTTGCTGGAGCAGCATCTATTTGCTATCACAGCAATCTTGTTAGCTACGACAGGGATATTTTAGCTGATATTCAGCGTGGAAATTCCACCCTCTGCTTCTAAAACAAAATTTTTGAAACAAAAATGCTGGTAAACTCAAATGTCATCAATTTTCAGCATTTACCCAGATAGCAAATTGACTCCAAAGATATTCGAGAAGAGTTCTCAAGAACTCTTGAGAAACCTTTTCGAATTCTCTGGGAGCGAGAGTGCTATATGGGTTTAATATCGTGAATGGCCCCACAGTCAGCCTATGCAGACACGTCGGCCTTGAAACTTATATAAAATATACATTGGCCAATTCCAAACCATTTTACTCTTGGTCATCCCCACTTGCGTGACATTCAACGTTTCTTCGTTTTCTCCTCTCCAATCACCGGGAGTATGCACGGGAGTTGGCTTGAATTTCATTAATAAACCAGTTACGTTGCGCAGACCTATCCGCGCATCTTTTTCGGCCTCGTCCACGTTTACTTGTATGGCGTACCGCGCTAAATTCAATACGAAGAAAGTATCCGAGTTGACGTTATAAACGTTATAAACGTTATAATAACTCGACGTCACACTTTCGACTATACATTTATATATCAACGATTTTGTCACGATTTTGTATGATTTGGACACCGCGATTATAGCAAATATGAAAAAAAAACGTATTCATCATACATCTCAATTTCTGTCTTCATTGTTCATTTATTCATTCATTATTTCATTTTTTCATTCGTTCGTTCATTGTTTCTTTCATTGTAAAGTTAATGAATTAAGTAATGAATTCGTTCTCTCATTCCTCCATCAGTTTGTTTATAAATCAATTCCTTTATTTTTCATTTCTTCATTCCTTCAATCCTTGACTCCTCCATTTTTTCAGCTCTTCATTTCTTTATTCATTCATGAATCTATAACTTTCATCTACACTCTTCACTTACCATCTTCAACTAGAAAATAAAATAAAGTATTCATTTGAATCAAAAGTTACAAAACTTTAATTCAAATAATAAATATTTATCACAATCCACTGCACTTGAACACATCACAATGAATATATATTTTTTCATTGAATACGGAAGAGGAGAATTTTTAATTGTTGAAATTTGACTTGTTTTTGAAGTAAATATGGAAGCATCTTGCGATAATCCACGAGGTGTTTCGTTGACAAACTTCGATGCTCGAATGACAGAAGCGCAGCGTCAAGACACGTCCAAACATACTCATACTATGGTACGAGACAGATGACACACAACGACATGTAGAGGAACGTGCGTATTTGTTACGAGACAGCTAATGCGTATGAAAGGCGAATGAGAAAAAGATAGAAGAGGAAAGCAGCAGGGAAGCATATTATAGTCAAGGTTTGGTCCCAGAAGGAGTGATTACCCCTTTCCAGTGAGCTCAAGGTTCTTCACAACCCTGTCGTAAAAATGAAAAAGAAAAAAATGTGCGAGTCTTTTTTATATGGTGTCTTTTAAGGACTGTTACCTGAGTTAATGAAAAAAAAGAAAAAAGGAAATTATAGCGGCAAAGAAATAACTGGATAACCCTTCACAACCAGTACACGCATTTCAAGGACAAAAAATTGGGAAGAATACTTGAAAAAAGAATCGACCAAAGGAAGAGGATGGAAGGGTTGATAATGTCAAGCATGAGCATTAACTCCGAAGTAGTATGACCTTGGAAAAATAGTTTTCCTATTTTTGTCATCGGAGGGTAAAAAATGAACAAAACAACCCTTTTCAATGGCGCAGTAGCGTATAAACCGACTGACCTTGGTTATCACGGGTGTTCTTTTATCACGGGCTCCAAGATTCTGCTCGTTATGTCTTTTTAGTCCCTTACTTTTTAATAAAAGACTTCAAACAAATTCTTGGAATAACATTGTTCAGCAGACCTGGAAGGAAGTTGAATATTTTTGAAATATTCACATACATGTGAATCTGATCTGTATAACAATCTGATATTTCTGAAATTCTAAATTTAGATACCACCGGAACTTTCCCTAATGTTTTTTCTAAACGTTGGTTTAGAGATTTTTGGTTTCCAAAAGGATGTTCGTCAAACGTTTTACACCTTAAATTTGAATAGGGATCTTACTTACTGACAGGGGTGGAAAGCCGATCACCAATAATTAGTGCCTGTACACTGTAGAGTCAGTGAATATTAATTGATCTCAGCTCTGCTCGAAGATCGGATCGTTTTAAATTATTGAGATCGGCTCGAAATTTCGAGCCAATCCGAGACGATCTTCGATCAGGATCGAAGATCGCGGCAACCCTACTAGGACCTCCAAGAGGATAATAAATTGTTGTGAATATTATCGCATTGAATAAATATTGCAAGGCGAGAATCTCAGGTAGAACCTTCCTCAATTGAAAATTGGGCTATCCAAGGCCCTATCTGTACCCAAACCACTTCGACTTGAGCCCGAACAGGGCCTGGAATGGGCCGATTTCAATTTTCACTCAGGTATTCTACCCAACATTACTTTGCTCATAAACTAACGAACTTTTGACTGCAGATAACAAGATTTCGCACGTCAAAACGTGGGTCAAAGCTTCAAGAACAAATCTGGTTCGGTGACCGTCGGTCGGTCTGTCTGTATGTCCCCCTGGGCAGCTGGGCATCTGCCTGTCAATAATTGTACGAACACGCATATCTTCCGTTCCAATCATCCCATCTTCACAAAATTTTGATCACAGTCGTGAACCGAGGTGATAGTGATCCTAAACAAATCTCAGCGAGATTCTAATGGAAGAACTAGAAGAGTGAGAGGGAATATGAGCGAAAATTCGCGAAGGCGCATATCTCTTGTTCTGATCATTCGATTGCAATGAAGCTTGCATCACGTCTCAGTGATACTATACTGTGAATGAACAATCCAAATCATACAGAACGCTGAGCATCCTTAAAGTAGTTCTCCGGGAGAATTCAGGATCAAATTAGAAAAATGATTGTCAGGCACAGCACCAAGGTCAAAGGAATTCGATGATCATATTCGTTCGGACTTATATTCTTATTTATGACAAAAAAAGAACCAACTCGAAGCATAAAACAACCTTGTAACCACAACGCGAAATTTAACATGGTTTTTTTCTTAAAAAATTTTTATTTTTGATCCGTTTATGACTTATGAGGGCTCATTTTGTTCCTTGTGAGATTTAAAAAATCTTTACAATGGGAATTTTTTTATATGAGTCATCATGACACTGTCACACGCTTTTGTTTATGGGAATGTATTTTACTATTAATTCATGCTCACTGGAGATCGTAATGGAAAAAAACATTATATATATGGAGGGATACTTGGAGTACAAGTCATTATAGAATTATAACAATGGAGGAATAGCCGACTTCTTCAAAGAATTTACTATGAAGAATTATAAATTTCATCAGGCTTCTATTGTCATGTTATAAGGTAACATAGTATATTCAACTTTAAATTTCTCTCCGTGTCTATTTTATATGTGTGATTATTTGAGTTCATATAAGTATTCCTAGGTTTTACGTGAAGATATATATGGTTGTACATGCGACTACGTGAAAAATTGGTATAAAATTATACTTTAACAAAATACTCTGCCAATAGATGCCCACACTGAGAGAAATGATTACTATCACCAACAACATATTTTTATGTTCAGAGAAATCCATTCTTTAAAAAATACGTATCCTTGATACAAGAAAATTCTTCTGGAACTAAGAATATAATTCTTGTACGGAAGAAACATCTTCTTGATTCAAGAAAATTTTTTTTGAGCCTACACTGTTAGAAGACTTACGGAGTTTTTTTCATAAAGAATTCATTGAACAAAATTCGTATTAAAATATTGAATTGAATAATATAATTCTTAATGCTAAGAATTTTAGTTTGAATGTTGAGAATTTCCTTCTTAATTTCAATAACATATTGATGAAATTTAATAAATAATTATTACATTTCAGTACGAAATTGTGAAATTTCTTCATTCATTTTGAATTTTGAGAATCAGTATTTAATTTAATATGAAAATATAATATTTCATGAAGAATTTCGTATTAAATTTAAGAACTTTTCTAACAGGGTAAAACATATCAGCTGTTAATCATGAATATGAAAAATATTCAAAAATACATTTTTTTGGCATGAGTAATTATTTCTCTCAGCGCGGACAGCAAAAACAATCATTTGAAATTCATAGAAACTCTCAAACGAATGCTTGAACAGTTCCCGTTATGACAGTGAAAATAAATTCAATGAATCAAAAATGCATACACACTGTAAAAAATTTGGCAGTGTTAGAAAAAGTCTACCCTGAATGGTGTTGTTTAAACACCCGACGGTGTTATGCTGACACCGTATAGTGTCAATCTAACATCATTTGGAGTTATTTCAACACCAAATTTCGGGGTGGACTTTTGTAGAACCCCTGCGGTATTAATTCTGACGCCGCTTTTATTACAGTGCATGCTGAATGCCTGAATGATTTTTTATGAGGTCGCGGAATGAATACTTTCTGAACGACAGAATATTGTTCATCAAGAATTAAAACTACTCATAATGAATCCATGGTCACTGTCATAACGGGAGCTCCTCGCAAAGACGTTTGCGTTGGATGGAGGAGGGGAAGGGGCACATGACTTCCTCGACTGGCTTGGTCAAATCAAAGAAATCAGCATTGTCCTTTGATTCAATCAAACCAGTCGAGGAAGCTATGTCCGTTGACTATCCGTTGGCAGAGTATTTTAGTCTTCAGGAATGATCACAAAACTTCCCGTAATTTCCTAAGGACCTCGTTGCGTTATATTTTTATTATCCGGACAGGGCTCGTCCATATAGGCAGTATAGGCGGCCGCCTGGGGCGGCAAGATTCAGGGGGCGGCAAAATTTCGAAAAACAACAAAATCCTAGAAATCATGAGTACCCAAGTAAGACCAATGTGCGTAAAATATTCTCCGAACGTGCCTAGAGTATTTAAACGTCCTGCAAACATTCTCAGAACGTTTGACGAAGATTGTGTGTTACTAGGGTAAGAACCATACTGAACATACACATACACATGACACACAAAATACTTATTAGAAACATTCTCTGTCTTCACGGAAAAAAGAAAACAGCAATGGTTACTGTGAATCAGAAAAATACATTGAAACTCAAATTTATTCCATGCAGTACTGCGTTTCTCAGTCCTCATTACTGTCCAGTCACCACTGACGAATTTCATTATAATACTCATCACTGCGATCGCGCTAATCCTCATTATCCAAGCGTATTTTCATTTGTTTTTCAACCGATCGCTGTCATTCACAGTAACCAGTGGTGTTTTCTTTTTTCCGTGTTCCTAAGAATTCATGGTGGTTCAATTACCGAATAAGAATTACAATTTTCCTCTAAAAAAAGTGTTTTGCAAAAGTCTTTATGCATAAATTTCAGTACACATTTTACAAGAAATAAGTTATTTTTTAATTCAGTTTCAGAATGGCATCAGAAAGATGACCTGGTGAATAATGATAATTAGGTGATGTATGCAAGACATCAAATATCGATTGAGTGAGAACCTAGTTATCATCCGACAATAGTATTCAACATTGTCTCGCAGCAGTATTGGAAGCAGTATCCTAAACAGCACCGAAAAGCAACGTATCAATGGTTTTACAGATTTTCGTTTTCAAAAGTCCGTTTTCCAAACGTTTCAAGAACATTGGTTTATCATGTTGGAATACACGTTTCGATGACGTTTTCTTACGTATGCTATGGTACGTTCTCAGAATGTTGTCGAAACATCATATGAAAACCAAGTGTTTTATTCTCAACCTGCACAAATGTGTATTCATGTAGGTATTTATGGTGAATCGTAAGCAGAAATTGATACCCTGCAAAAAATTTCCCGTAGAAAACGATAAAATTTTGCCCATGGGTTTCAATGCGGTTCCTGAAACTGGAATTCCGATGCTGTATCGTGAATTATTTACGATAGAATTCTGTCGATTCTTATCGTATTCTATAGGATTTAAGAAAAATTTACGTGTTTCTAAAGTGAACTTCCCATAGACAAAGTATTAATTATTTGGAGAATTATAACCTTTTTTTTGCGAATAATTGATTTTTCTACTACAGGAATTTTACGATAGAACCAGGTACATTTCTCAAATCCTGTAGGATGCGATGAGAATCAATAGAATTCTATCGTAAATGCACGATACAGCATGGGGATTCCAATTTTAGAAACCGTATTGAAACTCGTAAGAAAAATCTTATCGTCTTCTATGGGACATTTTCAGCAGAGTAGGACTTCGTGTTTTACTTATGAATATCCTGTTGAAAAATCCATGAAGTTGCATAATAAGAACATTTTTTTATGAACTGCAATAAGATACCATCCAATTTCAAATCGCTTCATTGGAAATTTGTAATATGTGTTTTGTTTTTCCTCCATGCAAGATTCATAGGTTAACAAAAGACTATCGTATTGTCGGTGCACTCATCTTTTGTTTTATTGTGTGTCGAGGTAATATTGTATGGAGAACCAACGTCTACTCAGGGTTGATCAGCAATTTTTCATTTGAACGAGTTTTCAAGTAAGGCAAGTTTTGATTATAATGAATTTTAAAGTATATTATGTGCGTGAGAATTAGGATATAATGAAGCGTACCACCAAAAAAAGTCGAAAGTTTTCAAAACGTGTCAGTGGTGTGGATTTGAGTTTCAGAGAGTACGTGTTTTAAAATTTGTGGAAACCTGCATTTTTTATGTTACGTAAGACGTTCGGCAAATATCATTTGTGTGTGCTGAGATATTTCTTCAGAATGTTTCTGAAACATTCCATGAAAATATAGTACTTTATTCCTAATCTATACAAAATTTAATTCTTCTATTCTATAGTTAACCAAATATCCTAATTTTCGTGTTCAATTGCGAATTTACGATGCGAATATACCATTCACTGTAATTGACAGGTTTTGTACAGGGTAGTGGGCGGCGTCTTGGGATTTCGCCTAGGGCGGCAAAATACCTAGGGCTGGCCCTGTATCCGGATTTCAACCCAAACAGCACACGGAAAAGTAAATATCACGGATTCAAAGTCCATCCACATTGAAATGTCCACAACACGGACCTTCCAAAGTATGTAACAATGATGCCAATGGTGTGAACCACGTAATTCTGTCATATTGACATCATTGTCACATCAAATCGCCACGTAGACTGTGAAAGGTCCCTGTTGTGGATATCTTAATGTAAATGGACATGTTCTTGAAGTTTGAATTGTCTATAGAAACGAAACGAGAATTCAAACTAAAAAAATCTGATGAGACATTGACGTTTATATTTTCCAATGCAATGCTTAGAATTGGAAACATCGTTGAAAGAATATACTACAAGATTTTAGATCTTCAACAGCTCAGTATTTTTTGTTCGATTGACAATTTGTTTCAATAAACGATTCAAACTTCCGCAACATAAGTGAACTCTGGGTGGAACATCTGTGATACTTACTTTTCCGGTTGCTGCTTAGGATGTAATTTTGCTTAAATGTGTCTGTTGAAAAATATAAATTCCTTACATTAGGCACGGACGCTGAGTTCAGGGGACTCGCGTGGTCTGCCCCTTTCCCCAACTGACTTGTTGAAGGGAGTGAGGCCCTTTGAATTTGGAGAAAAGTAGAGGTCTAGTTCTATTTTTTCTGTAGGAATTTTATAGATGTTTGCTGACACCAGGAGAATTGTTTCTTGAGCCTCCCAATAATCTTTATAACTTGGAGCCATATTAGGGCCCATAACAACTACCTTCATATGACTTTTAGCTCTATCGATTAGGAGATGACCCGTGAGTGAAGATAAACTTCTCTTGAGGTTTTTTTCAACACAAATAATGAAGACGCCGTGTCCTAATTAGTAGAGGACTTTTTCTTATAAACTTGAAACTGATTATTGATAGATGTATTAGCAAATTATGACATTCATGACAAAATATTATCAAATTCATTATAGAATCAAATGCATTACATAAGTTGAAATCGTTTTTTATTTTAAGGTAATAATTCTCAATCAACGCATGGAATAGATCACTAAAACTGTACATAAGATAACTCAATGAATTATAAAAATCGATACATCAACTAAATGTTGTTGTATAACATAATTGATGCCCGCTGTTGGCCATTTCTTGCCTCAATGATGCTCGAAGTCATCATCATTAAGATACCTTGAAATTAGAGATACAACGAATGTGATGGAAAAGGCGAAGCTTCCATCACATTTCTTTTATCTGTAGTTTACGTAACTAACTCACTCATAATACATATGATCAAGGATACATTTCGTAACCGTGCCGAAGAAATTGCTTCCTCGTTAGAGGAAAGCTTTTAATCGTTTCAAGGAACCGACAAATTTTTCGTCTCCAAATGAAAAATTTTGTAGGTCAAAATGTTTTCCAAACATGAGTGGAAATTTTGTTTATATCTCTGTTTGTCTGTCTTTCTGTCGTGATCTCGTTAGCATGTATGTACCATGGGGCCTACATCAGGCCAGCATGGGCCCCCTCCCGCCTATATGGGGCCACAATGCATACACGTTAGGGCTCTGTCAGTCTGTTAACAAATTGCGAACGCGAATATCTCCGAAAATTGATGTTGCCGAAGTTTGAATCGTTTACTGTAAAGAATTCGTAATGAGAAATAACGGAATCCTCAGCTGTTGGAAATTAAATTTTGCAGTACATTCTCCAAACGATATTCTCAGTTCAGGGTGTCTACCAGTCCTTCAGGTTCAAATTTTACACGGAAAAAAATGCTCATGTAAAAATTACATGAAAAGTGAGCTAACAATTACAGTGTGGATTTTATGTATAATTTACTACACAGTCTTGTTGAATTTACATTGTTATCATAGTTACTCCACAGTAACACTACCCATGTAGAAATTAACCATTGGCGCATGGATGGGGCAACGTTGAAGAAGCTTGGCCGAGCTTTGGCAAACAAGCTTGGCGCAACCTTGGAATGATAACATAGTGCCTTCCCCGCCCCAATTGATTTTGCTAACATTAGCCAATGCTGGTAATGGCGTGACAATAGAATGCCCCAACATTGGGGAACCATTGGAAGATTTGCCTCCCAGACTTCGCCCAAGGCTATCAATATGATAACGAGCTTGAAACAAAACTGGGAGATAAATTCCCCAATTGTCTCTCAAGTCTCAAACATTCTACTGTAACTTTTCCACTAAGATTGGCTCCAGCTAGAAAAATTAATTGGAGCGTGCTGGGGAGTGTTTGAATTCAAACTTGCATCAAAATTGTGCCAATCTTGCCCTAAACTTGAATCCTTATTGGGCCAATATTGAACCAATGCTGAATCAACTTTATGCCAATGGTGGAATGATCTCGGAATGTGGTAAAAAATACAAGTTCTTGTTATTATTGTTTTCATTATCGAATCAATTAAAAAAAATGTTTCTCTCGCCCCCCCCCCCCCTTCCCCCAGACTCTTTCCTGTTTTCATTTCCCGATTTGGGAAGAGCGTAAACCGTTTCGTGGTCCTGTCAAGGAATTGGATTCAGATTATAAGTAACGCTATATTTACAAATCAATTAACATATTATCTCACATATGAATTAAAACACTTAATTTAAATAAATTTTTGATGATGAGAAGTCTCATGAAGAACGATGGCGGTGCGGTGAATCGTTGATGATGTTGTCAGTGAAATCTAAAACCATGAAACACGTGATGAAAGTTTCACAGTATACGAGCCTTATATATTAACCATGTACTTTCACTGCCAGTTGCGAGAACCAATGGCCATAATAAGAGACATTGAACCACCTAGCGCGTCGAAACAGTACTTTTGTCGGTTGAGAGAGATTCTCACAGATGTCTCTGCTGCAGCGGTCGTTTTACGAGCAAAGTGCAACGAGTATTGCAAGTTTATCAAAAAAGTGTCAATCTGCATTTGCCGATCACTTGATTCTCATCACTTTATCTTTCTACGTTTTTATATTTTGTTTCGCGTATTCTAAATCTTCTTCAAGAGTTGCTTTATGTATTTTATATTTGATTATTATATTTCTCAATGTATGTGAGACTGTGAATTTTGTAATTCGTAAAAGTCAGACAATAAAACAAAATGAATTCATCATATACACGTGTAAAGAAACATCGGTTTATACACGGAGGAAAAGGTATCTTAAAAAGTACCATAATTTATGGATTTTCTGCGCTGGTCTGACCGAGTCTAAATATTTACCTGAAAAAACCTCTAAAAGTACCATAATGTCTTGGACTTTTATACGGAAGGTACCATACTTATTTCAAAAAGTCCAAGAAATTATGGTACTTCTAGAGATTCATGCAAGTGAATATTCCGACTCGGGTCAGACCAGCGCTGAAAATCCATAAATTATGGTACTTTTTAAGATACCTTTTTCTCCGTGTAGCACGTGAAGATATAGACATCGATCATGATGATGATCTTCAAGAACTCGGTGAAGTGAAAAATAATTCAGTACCGGATCTCAAAACGGAAGAAATTGAATGTATCAATAACAGCGGTGATGGACAATGTGATACATCTAATTTATCGAATCAAATTGAATGCAGTGAAAATTTGAACAAAAGTGTTGATTCGGACAATGATCAATCAATGGCAATTGATTCGTCAAATAGCGAATCAGCTCGTTCACAAATAAAAAAAACTGGGCACTGCGAAATATGAAAACATTGAATCACAGTAAGTAATAAATGACTTACTCATTACTCTAAGGAACTTGGGTTCAAATGATCTACCGAGAACCGCAGTCACGCTTCTCGAAACGCCATTCATTTTTAATGAATGCATAAGGAAAATGGAAGATTCACATGGGAACTCCGGAGATTTTGCATATTTAGGCGTAGAAAATAAGTTACAAAAAATTATTCCCTCTGAAATTTATGACAAGGAATGTATCGAATTATTGATCAATGTTGATGGTGCAAAGGTGTTTCAAAATTCGAAAATATCTGTTTGGCCTATTCTCGGTTTAGTAGATAATTATAAATTTGAATCAAAAGTTTTTTTGATTGGTTTGTATTGCGGTAAGTCAAAACCAAAATCTGCTAATGATCTTTCAAAAGAGTTTATAGAAGAGGTAACTTATCTTTCATCCCATGGCATATTGTTGGGGGAAAGATTATTTCAACTGAAAATCAAGGCAATCATTTGCGATACCCCAGAAAGGGCGTTCTTCAAATATACTAAAGGACATACTGGTTTTTTTTCATGCGAAAGATGTGAAACCAAAGGTGAAACTCATGATGCTCAGAACAGGAATTTTTATTAAAATTATACGTTACAATTAAGGGCTCTGGAGATTAAAAAAAAAGGTTGAAACATTGTTAATAAACTTCTTGACCCTGTTAAAAAATATTCCACGTAATGCCATTGGCTTGAATGAGGACTTGAACGAATTTCAAATAAATTTAATAGTACTCAATGGAAACTTCAATGTGATTTCATTGGATATTTTTACCAGGGGGACAACTGAGTAATGAATTAATATTTTCAAGTATGTATGTAGCGTTCAAGTACACTAACAGGATTCCGCTCTCAATATAAACTGAAAATCTGGAGTAATTTCTGAGCATGAGAACACAAGTTATGAAAGTTAAGTTATGAAAATTATTGACACTTGTAAGTTATAATGTTTATAATCGTTTCAATACTTTTCAGAAATCATATGCAGGTTTAATCGGATATTCAGAGTACAATCTTGGTATTGAATTATAGTTGTTGGAAAAGTATGCTCTCTCTCTCTCTCTCTCTCTCTCTCTCACACACACACACACATAGATTCTATTCCTATCAACAAAACACAAAAGTATGTAACAGTAACGACATGAAATGAGAGAATGTACATTCGTATTCATTCTGTGCATGTTGATTAGTTCTAGCATTGGAAACTCATCACTAATTGAACATAACTCGATATTCAATCATCATAAATAACACCCTGCTGAAAATGCCAGGCAAATTCAGATGATTCCTAGCAGTTCCTGGGACAAAGACCGAGCAGAACAGTGCAGTTCCGGTCAAGTCCGTGCTTGGACCTGTCTGGTTCTGTCGGTTTTGTCCCAGGAACCGCTAGGAACAAGCTATTTGCTTGGCATTTTCAACAGTTCACCCTTTGATGGAGCTGATTTTTTTGTCCGGCCAATGATGAACCAATGATGTATAGAGCTTGGCTCAATCTTGTGCCAATGTTCAATCAAGAATGGCATGAACTCGATGTAACAACAAATCGTGCTTGGTACAAGCCCCACCCAAGATGGGCTGAGGGTTGGTGCAATTTTGGATTGTGAACGGTTCTAGCTTAAAGCGAGAATGGCCCATACTTGGCGCGGTCTTCAGTTTATGATGGTTGATAATAGCCTTCCATCAATTCCCAATGCTGGTGCAACTTGTTCTCAATTGTTAACCAAGATTGGTTGAGTATAGCTCGCCAAGCCTTGGCTACCAGCCTCGCCCCAAGCTAGATTCCGTCGTTGAAATTGGCGGAACATAGAAATTTCTACATGGGTACTTCCATTTACTTCGGTAACAATGTAAATATAACATTGTTTCCAATGTTAATTTTACTTCATTTGCACTTATGTAAGCAGTTATGTTCAATTAACAACTAAAAATGTAGAATTTACATGGGACTTTTTTCCGTGTAGGAAATTTGATTGTAAGAGCAGTTTGTTTTTCGGTTATCATCTACTATCGTGGATTCAACACTAAATTTCTCTAAGGGTGAATTTAGATGATTTACACGGGAAAAAGTGATTAGCTGTGAGATGAACAGGCATTTTTTAGCTGCTGTAGCTGAGAAATTAATTAATTAGATGTTCTGTAGGTCCTGCACGGAAAGAAACGCCCATGTAAAAATTACATGAAAAGTGAGGTAACAATTACAGTGTAAATCTTATTTAAAATTTACTACACAGTCCTGTTGGATGTAAATTATTATCGTAGTTACTTCACAGCAACACTACTCTCATTGACTGCGGTAACAATGTAAATATAACATTGGTTACAATGTAAATCTTACTCCAATTGCATTCATGTCAGCAGTTATGTTAAATTAACCACAAATAATGTAGAATTCACATTGGACTTTTTTCCGTGTACGTACCAAAAAAGGACCGCAGGGGAAGTGTAATGGAGAAAGGGTACACTGTTAGAAATTTCTGCATTAGTTTTAATGTATTTGCTGGAAGTTTTTTTTCAAATACGCGCATGAATTGAGTTTCATACACATTTTACATTAAATTTAATGTAAACTATAGCAAAATCTATATTTTTTCAATGTTTTGGTACATTAAATTTAATGTAAAATGTGTATTAACCTGAATTCATGTACGGTATTGAAAAAAACTTCATAATATTTCTGATAGTGTAGCCTCGACGGTCCTCGCCCTCCATTTTGGCATCACTGGAAGGGCCCATGAATGAATTCGGCGGAACGGGATACGAATCCAGAGAGAACTATGAATCTACACCGAGAGAAATTGATAGTTAAATTTACTTTGGAATTATAGGAATGGGGGAACATACTGACTTCTAATGAAATTTACTATGTTTTACAGTAAATTTCATTAGAAGTCAGTTTGTTCCCTCATTCTTATAATTTCATAATAAATTTAACTATAAATTTCTCTCGGTGTATGTTGCACTTTTCTCTACATAGGATGGGACCCTTACTTTGAAAATTACGACACTTGACAGCGAAATAGGGACAAAATTACATTGTGCGACCATGTACACGGTGAAAAATGATCAGAATTTTTTTATACACAGCAACTGGAAAATTCCGATCATGCGATAGGAAATCAATTTCTGATTAATCTATACGAAATTTCCCACAAATTTAACTGGAAATTCCAAACTTTATGGGATTTTTACTATCATTATCCGAAGATTTATGTGAAGTTTGCCCTAGAATTTTTTCACAGTGTATCATATTGTGTCAATAAGATGATCATAGTACTCAGACAGCATGAAACGCTACTGGAAAGTCTATGGAATGTTTATAAAGCGTAGGAAAGGGTTTTGAACATTCAGAAAATTCCCCAAAAAACATTTCATCGTTGGAATATCTGTAAATCATCATCACTATCATCATGAAGTAATCAGTCTTATGGCTATGGTTTGATGGAATCCTCCAACCCTGTTCATTTTATCCGCTAAACGCTCAATTTCTGCATATCTACGACAACCCTCATCTTGTATGAATTGCTTCATATAACCTAATTTAAGTCTACCTTTACAGGTTTTCTCATTCATTTTTCCTTCTAATATTGTTTTCAATACATTATCTGTCAATAATTAAGGGAATACTATTCCCAATCAGAAGAATCCGTAATATGCCAATGTTGACAACAGGTGCAGTACAGTGCCAGTATTGGGTCTCCAACACTTGGTCAACACGTATCGGTACACGGGATCAGTACTGGATACATAAAAATACAGTACTATGCCTGTACTGATAAACCAGTACTGAAAACTTAATACCGGCCAGGTACTAACCCAGTACTGGCCCTGCACTGATTGCGAATAATGGCATCAGTACTCAATCCCCCAGTACTGAAAAGTGTTATCATTCCAGACAAATGCCAGTACCCTGCCAGTCTTGGCTGGTACTGGTGCAGTACTGCGCCTGTTGTAAATTTCTGGTAGGGTTACTTTTCCCTTCAAAATACAGTATTTTCATGATAAAATATGATACACAACATTATCATGCGAGATTGTTTCTACCCGGTGGAAGGTTAGCGTTGTTGAAGAAAGTTCACACCAAATAATATTCTCTTAACACTACGTGGTATCATTCTCATACCGTAAAGTGTCATTACAACACCGTTCGGAGTAATTTGGCACCCATTTTAGGGTGGACTCCGATAGAATTTGCGTGATGATCATTCCGTGTTAATTCTGTCACCGTATTTTTTAAAGTGTACTTCATTGTAATTTTTAATATTTCTGGTGATTTTTGCTGAGTATGGTGCCACAATCAATCCCATTTTTCTGGTAAATATTGAAACGTGCAGAAAGTGTAATCTGAAATGATTCTCCGCTTGAAATGTTTCACCTTATATACTGGAAAAATCAAAAGTAATAACTTGGAGTTATTGCCTCGCATTTGTTTCAACGCATTTAACAAATGCACAATTGCTTGAAGTGCATTGAGAACATGCACTGAAACAAATTCAAATCAATCACTTCATGTGCATTGAAAACAAGGACATGAAAATTTGTGAAATTCAAACTCTTGTTTCTACAGTGTTTTTACTCTGTGCGCTTCGTGTTCTCTTTCTTTCTCTCTCTCTCTCTCTCTCTCTCTCTCTCTTTGTTCCTTTCTCCCTTTCCTCTCTTTATTCTTCTCATCTCACAAGCTTCTTTTCCGTCAACAGCGATATACGGGAATGCATAGGCTTCAAAAAGAGCATGGGGTACAATCACGAAAACAGCAAGAGATAAACCCAACGCAAAAGGAGGAGTCAAGTTCTCCATTTGATGGCGTCATAAAAGACCTCTTCATGTTTATCTCCCATTTAAAATGTTCGCATCAAACTAGCAAATTGCAGAGCAAGTGAGAGGAAGAGAGAGAAGAGAAGGACTATCAAGCGATCATAAATCATTCCACAAAACCAAGCGTGCTGTTAGGCGTCGCGGCTTTCTTCATATCATTGGTGGGTTCTACATGCACGCATAACCCATATTCACCTACAAGAGGTAAACATGTCACGGTGACTTGAATAATCTAAATATGATGTTTCGTCAATGTAATCGTACAAATCAGAGGAATTCACCAATGAACACCTCATCCAAAACACTACATTATTTGTAACAGGGATGGTGCATGCAATATGCCAATTAAATGTTTAGTAACGTTAGTGAACCCTTGTCACAATCTGATTCATTCACTTCCTACAAGACACATAATGTTGCTGCACAGTGAAAAATTTGGTTTATTTTCATCACATGTGTATGTCCAGAACGATCTTTTTGCAATTCATGCTGAATACCGACAAAAAAATGAGTCAAATCGATACAACAATGTATTCACAGATATGTATGTGTGTGTTCAAGTTCCCACTGAGAATTTGTCAACCTGACAACTGTGTATATTGATTCTCAACACGAGTTCCACACTGTTCGAAATTTCTGAATGTAACTTCAATCACATATATGATGGAAGCAACTTGAATTCCCGTGATTGGAAAATTTATTGAAATTTCGATTACATATAATACTTTTGATTACTGAATTATATTGTTATGGATAATATGATAGAGCGAAAATTAAAAACTCAATTACATGTAACTGAATTCTTAATCCAATTACCCAGGATTTGAAATTTCATCTACAAGTCTCCTTGGAAAATGAATGAAATTTCAAGAAAGGACCCTGTTGAAGATATCTGTTTTCTCAGTGTACGTTCATGTGGTAGATGAATTTTTGGCAGCGTATAGAAAAATGAGATGCAACATGTCAATAAAAATTCATTTAACTACATTCTCACTTGGGACTCTTCCCAGAAAATCTGAGTTGATTCAGTGACGAACAAGGTGAACGATTTCACCCAGAAATTTCAGCAATTGTGAAATATTTCGGAGAGAAAAGCCAAATTAGAATGTGAGCCAGGTACTGTTGATCGTTCCAACGTGAAATTGATGATTCATCTTGTAAAACGTCCCAAGCGTGTATTGCCTATAATGACAATGGGCCCCAGGCTGGGTCCATCCTCTTTGACCCAGTATTGGGGAATGACGACGGGGCCCATGTTGGCTCAATCTTGGCCCTGTTGTGCTTTCCCATACAATTATAGTTGAAAAAAATGGAGATAATGAATCTTAGTGCGGGCACATTCGAAATTGGCCCCAATTCGGACCAGCGTCAGGCGAAGATTGGGGTGAATTTATATCCCGCGCATGTGTGTACAATCCTCAGCGTGTAAGAATTTTGGTCCCACTCTGGCCCAGTCTTGGGCCCATATTGGCAGGATGGGGCCCATGCTGACCCGGAGTGGGCCCCATGGTATATACATGCTAGGGATTTTCCAATTTCAAAACAAAAAGGAAGGGGCAGTATTGATTGCCTAGTCTGGGTTCATGCTGGGCCCGTGGTGTTACCAATTCTCGGGCAAAGCAATACGGCCAAGCTGGGAACGATGTTATCATCCCAGGGTTGGTCCCACGTTGGGTGGCATGGGCACCCACCCTGGGCATAGATGGGGCCCGCCGTCAATACACACTTGGGATTGTATGTAGGTGTGAGTACTGATATCTGTGAACAGTGAATCAAGTTGAAACAGTGGAAGTCGAAGATCCCTGGTTAAAAAATCCAATTGAATTCCGATTGAACCGATTGAATGTATGGATGCATATTGATTCCGATGCAGAAACTCAATTCAAACCGATAAAAAAGATGGGATGAATGGATTTGAATTGTGTTTCTGCATCGGAATCAATGGGAGCCAATCGGTTCAATAAGATTTCTTAACCAGGGATATTTCACAATTTTTTTTCTGTACAAAAACATATGATTATATCCAAAATTACTTAGATAAAATAAAAGTGGGAAACAGGATACAAAAGCGTATTGGACAGCACACAAATTCCTTTTGAATGCGCAGAGAATTCATAATGAAGAACCCCCACGGAATTCATCTTTATGAATTCTTATAGTATTCTAGGAGAACACATGGAGTATCAAAAGTATTCTTGAGGAGTTCTTAATGAATTCATGTAGGAGTTCTCAAGATACGTATAAAGAATGCGTGAAGTATCCCGAGTAACCCCATGAATGTTCATAGCATGTTCCATGAACCGTCTTAGCACATTGAATATCCTATGCATGTGCTATGAATATTTTCAGCATACTTCGTAAATTTTGTGTGACTAGCGTGACCAGTGTGACGGGTTCGTGAAAAGCACCCGTTATGTCAGTAAATATGAATTGTTATGGAACTTGAAAATGTAGTACTGTTTTGCACAAAAGAATTTATGACGAACACCACCAATTTCGATCAACGGGAATTCAATCGCAGCTTTCCTGATTGTACAAACGTGTTTGAATGGGAGTAATGTTTGAAATACAATCAATAGTATATTTTCGATCATAAATTGATTGGATTTACGGGTATATAACATTTTAAGAATGCTCAATGAGGTGAAGTGAATTGTGAAATGGATTAATCAGTTGACAATAATTAATTCCAGGGGAAGAAATATAAAATACATGCAAGCAAATGACGTATGATACGACGTTGGGGTTGAAGTTTTATTATTGACAAGCGATTGTAACCATGAATAAAATAAATGTGTAAGAATTTATCAATTGTTAAAAAGAAAAAGAGTCATGAAGTCGCTGATGAAAAGAGTTTCTCTGAAAATTTCTCTGAATTTCACTGCAAAACACTGAACCTAACTGAAAAACACTGAAAAGCACTGAAAAATCCTGAAAGAATTTTGAAACCTCTGAAAACCTATGACCATTTTTTCAAACTCTAAAAAGTCTTAGAAAACTCTGAAGGTCTGAAAAATTTTAAAAACCTCTCACTCATCGGGCATGTTTTTCTACTGAAAATTTCTCTGAATCTTCATGAACACTTTGAAAAATTCTGAATTCCTCTGAAAGTCACGGAGACTTTCCGAGAAACTACTGGAGCAAAGGAGATGAGATCTACTGAGATCTTGGTAGATCTTTTGAGATATATGTAAATGCCTTCAGATCTAAATTTTGGCGAAAAAAGATCTACGGAGATCGCCAGAGATCTCCAGAGTTCTCAACGAATCTTTTTGGATTTTCCTATACTTTTTCGGATTCCTTGCAAAATTTGAGTCTTCGGGAGTAAGTGGATATCAGAAAACTCCAAAGATGGTTGGCTAAGTTGAGATGTTCAGATACAAGTAGATATCAAGGGGTATCAGGAGAGAACATAGCGGTGGTAGGGATGAAACGGAAACTCAAACCCTCAAGATCTACTTTCTGATGGATCCAATCAATGAGAGCACAATTCTAAAAGTAATAAGTGAATTTTCCTTTTGGAAACAGAACTTCCGTTGTTTGGAGCCATTAGAAAGTTGGTCTTGAGAGTGTGAGTTTCCGTTTCAATAATTTCTACCCCTTTCATCGTTATGTTCCCTCTTGATATTCTTTGGTAGATATGAACAGATTTGTAGAGATTTATGCCAAAATTTAGATCTGATGAAATCTACTTGGATCTCATTATGGTAGATCTAATCTTTTTTTTCGGGTATGAACACCTCTGAAATCCTCTGGAAAATTCTTCACTGAAAATCTCGGAAATTTTCAGAGATTTTCAGCGAAATTTTTCCACCACGGGTAACCTACATGGAAAAATATTATCTTATAAATTACGATGTGAGAATTGTAGCGGTGAACTGTACCAGACCGAGAATTCGGTCACATTTGATCGGGTTAACCCGATTAAATTTCTAGTCGGGTATCTGGAAATTAGTTTATTCAAAATGTAAATTTTGCTGTTTTCCAGTTGAATCACCTAACACTACGATGTTCGCTCTCACAAAAGAAGGTTATAACAGCAATATCTGTCTTTAATATCTAACAATTCCTGTTTTTTCAAGTATGATCCTATGCTACGATTTAAACATCGTAATCTAAAAGATATTTTTTCCGTGTATTTATTGATTGAAAATATGTGAATATTGACAGTGCAAATGCATTCGTACAAACGATCTTCCATGCGTAAGAGAAATAATCAATTGTAATGAATGAAGAAACCTGGGTTGAGTTCTCCGCTAAATATTCCCTATAAAAGACGATAGAACATCCTGTGATTGCTATTGTTTTGAATAGGAAATTTGTAAAAAGTTCAGTATTTAGTTTTCAAGATCATTGAATTACAGAAAATTGGAGAATTATCAGTTTGTGGTACAACTTATTTATACTTCATGAACTCAGATGTGAATGCATTATGAATTCTTTTGGGCAGACCAGGTGTTTCTTCTGAACTTTTTAATTTTGACTGTCATAACAGGCATGACTTCGGAATTCTTTTAGCATACAAATGAATGACTGTAGATACTTTTAAAGAATTCTCTCAAAATATGTGGTGTTCAGAATTTACTCTCCATGAACTGCTTGAGATATAGTTGTGCTCTCTAGGGTATAATCAATACACGTTCTAAGAAGAAAGCATTGTGATATGAGCGTCAATCTCGTTGCTAAGAAACATGATTACAATAGAATACATTCAATCACGAATTATAACTATGACGCCATTCATCACTGCTCTTGTAATGTTACTACCTTGATTCCTTTTATTATCATCACCGTTATCATCTTGTCATCGTCCGTTGTCGGTGTGTCTTTTTAAAATTTTCGATAAGCAAATATAAATAATTTTTCATTCAATTTTCACAAAACATGAAGGTGATTTGTACTTCCGTTTTTTGGACAGGGAGAGCAGAAGAATAGTGGTATGCGACCAATTATGAATTCAATGAGAATTCAATTAATTCAAAATGAAAACGGAATGAATGCCCGGAGAATTGATTATGAAATCTCGATGCGAGTTCTCAAGAGTATTAAGTTGTTCATCAAGAGTTCATTTTGAATTCAAAATATTTATAATAAACACATATTGATTAACATAACGGGAGCTTTTTGCAGGAACTCTTGTGCCGTATGGGATGTGAAGAAACCCAGTGAACATTTTTCCCCTCAATACTCCAAACATTCATTGTATTCCCTAAATGATATCAGAAACTTCTCTAATGCGTCGATTCTGGAAATTCTTTTAATGACTTCCTTAAGAGGTCTGGAAGCTATCAGAAAGTGATCTGAGTTGATTTTCTGATAACTTCTAAACCTCATAAAAGAGACATTAAAAAGATTTCCGAAATCACATAATGAGAACATGAATTTTGTATCAATTTCCAACATTTTTCCCGACACATAAATAAAATTTTCCATGTAAAATTGTATAAAACCTCTCACAGAATTCACTCACAATATGACGTCTCGAATATTGTGGAAATATTAGAAAAAAAGACTGTTAATATAGAAATTCCTGTCAATATAACTTCTGTATATAACCAAAAACTAATTCATAGTCAATTTTTTTTATTATGATTGCACATCATTAATCATGAATTCTTAGCAATATTGTAGATTCACATGGACGGGTGAGATATTTACGATCGCAACAGGCAATCATAATGTATATGGTATTTCCTAATATTTTATTACACTTTTGATGATCATTTTTCACATATGGCACTCTCAGAGAACATTTGACGTATCAAAATGCACATTTATGAATTTATTATTCCTCAAATACAAATCAAAATAATATACCGTCCATAGGTCTGTAACCTGTCAACATTATTCGCTGTTACTGACTTGATGGCATCACGATACCCACGCATGCGCTGCTCATCAATCTCTACAAGCTTTGTGTGCATATTGTACGAAGGTTCCTAGAATATTCAAAACAATCTCATTCAAATATTCTAAGAATCTTTTATGAATATTTACGCATCTTCTACGCTCTTTGTGAAAATAGTCCATAAAGTACATTTTATGGATGTTGTGTAGATATTCTCAGAATATTCTATGTTACATGAGATTATGAGCCAAGCAGCTTCAGGAGGAATTATGATGTGTACAGTATCCTATGGACATGGATCTTAAATTTCAGAACGAATTCAAGATTTTCCCAAGACATTTTTATGAATTCTTCAAGTCATCTTTGAGGAAGCTTGAAAAATATTTTGTGATATCTGGGAAATTTCAGAGCTCTCATATTCATCTGATATACGGAATTTTGGACTATTTTTTACAGTGAAGTTATTACTTTGGGAATCCTTTCATAGTCATCAAGAATCAGTAAAAGACCGAATCTGGTACTTAGAGTCCAATCCTAGCGTTGAGAGTTTATTTAAAATTTTCGGTGAAGGCATAATTTATGAAGAAAGTTGATGCAACCACTTTATACATCTAAGGTCATGCATACATTATAGCACAATATGATTGAGACTTGGGAATGCAATTGAAATTTATTTGTATACAACACGGGATGCACTGAAGATTGTACAACGATGGATACATCATGCAGTGGTCTATAATGCATGTATCATTATTGGTTAATGATATGTAAACTTCTTATGTACACAGTTAAAAATACGATTCCAAATATTATAACATTTTGTACTAAAGTAGCATGAAATAGTGTGATTTTTTACAACACGGTGTAGTAAAAATTCATGCCTAATGATGTGAAAGGGCTCCAAATTCAAAGATTTTTCAAATCATTATATTATATTATATTATATTATTTCACTTATCCTACCACTGTACACGGAGAGAAATTTGTATACAAATTTACGATGTTATTATTGTTCCCGAGGAACAGACTGAATTCTGTGGAATTTTACTATGAAGGGCATATTTTTACTATGGTACAACAACAGAATGCTGATCATATTTACTATGTTTTATGGGGGAACCCGTCATAGTTCAGTCTGCTCCTCGGGAACAATAATAACATAGTAAATTTAACTACAAATTTCTCTACAAATTTAACTACAAAGTGATATTTGAAACATTGTAGTGTTTTAACTGGAATTTTTTTTCAAGTATGTGCATGAATTCAGTTTCATACACATGTAACATTGAATCCAATGTAAACTATAGCATAATCTATTTCTTCATGTTTTTGTACATTAAATGTAGCCCAGTAAACATTTTTTCCCTCAACATTTCAAACATTCATTATGTTCTCTAAATGCTAACAGAAAGTTCTCTAATGCGTCAACTTCGGAAATCTTTTTGATGCCTTTCTTATGAGGTCTGGAAGTTATCAGAATGTGATCCAAGTCAACTTTCTGATAACTTCCAGACCTCATAAGAAAGGCATCGAGAAGATATCAGAAATCGATGCATTAGAGAACTTTCTGTTAGCATTTAGAGAACATAATGAATGTTTGAAATGTTGGGGGGAACAATGTTCACTGGGAAGGTAGAATGTGTATGAACCTGAATTCATGTACGCGATTGAACAAACTTCCTAATATTTCTGACAGTGTAGTCAGTTGTAAGGGTGAGCGAGTAGTGATTTTTCCGAGTCGAGTTGAGTACTCGAACATTTTCCGAGTACACGGAGAAAAGAAAATGGAGAAATTTACCTTGTAGGATGACAACGCGTCGCTTCGAGTCTTTAAATGGGAATTTTCACAAAATATATTGTCAAATAATTCACATTATGAGACAAAAATTGATTCTTCTCTTATGATGTGAACTATTTGACAATATATTTTGTAAAAATTTCCATTTAAAGACTCGAAGCGACGCGTTGTCATCTTACAAGGTAAATTTCTCCATTTTCTTTTTTCCGTGTACCCGGTAGATTTCCAAGTACTGGAAAAATATATAATATATACGAATATGAATATGGTCTATATATGGATATGATCCATATGTGATAGTGGATAACGAACCCTTGTATTTTTTAAGAATATCCTATCCTACTCGTTGAAAAAAATGATTCATGACAATTCTAAAAACATCGACAAATTACTCAAAGACCTCCGAGTGGCTGAAGAAATTTCGACTAGTGAAAAACACTCGCCCCTACTCGGGAATATTCGAAAATTTTCAATACTCGCACACCCCTAGCAGGGGGCATAATCTCAAATGCAACATTCTCAAACGGATTTCAGCGCTGCCGTACGGTAGTACAGTGAATTATTCGCCATAGATACAACTAACACAAACAATAAACAAATCACACCGATTTTCGAATTAGTGTTAGTGTATACATGTCAAATAGTTCACTGTACTACCGTATGGCGGCGCTGAAATCCGTTTGAAAATTTTCTATTCGAGATTATGCCCCCTGACCCCTAGGTAATTGCAGGGGAATGCAACTCGAAAAAATCTACACGTAACGGTTTGTCATCACTAGCTATTGCCCAATCTGTCAGTGTCAGTGAGAAACGCTGATTTTACTGTCAGAAAGTCACGTGGTACAGAATATATAAAACAAAACATCATTTGATTCACCTTAGTTACAGATAGCGCCGTTCACGGATTTCAGATGAAGTGTCCTGCGGTGACAAAACGTTTCGGGAAAAGTTGGAGGCAGTGATCTCAGAATGCGGGAGCTGGCGGCCCCCACCACGCGGTCGGTGGGACACTAACACTGTCTCACCGCGCGTCCGTATGAGAAAGAAAGAAACTCTAGAATATAGACTTTCTCTGTTCATATGGACACGCGGTGAAACAGTATTAGTGTCCCACCGACCGCGTGGTGGGGGCCGCCAGCTCCCGTATTCTGAGATCACTGGTTGGAGGTTGCATAAGCGAGTTGCACCCCCCCCCCCCTCCCGTTGTTGTAAGATCGTGAACGACTTCAGAGCATCCAGCAGGGAGCATAAACCAGCATAAACTCAAATAGAAAATTTTTAGACTGATTTCAGTTGATTTCAGTGCCGCCGTACGCAAGAGCAAATGACTTCTATGAATACACTAGTACTACTTCAAAAACTACTAGTGTTTGTTTATCACTTGTGTAAATGGATCCATGTAAAATTATTTTCAGTGCGCTTCCGTACGGCAGCGCTGAAATCAGTCTGAAAATTTTCTTTTTGAGTTTATGCCTCCTGGCATCCACTCTTTTAGAAATTTCTGCATGAAGCTTCAATTTCATGTAATGGAAGTAATTCTGACTCACGTGATCGAAAAGATTCTTGAAATTTCAATCATATATCAATGAAAATTCAGTCACCAATCTATACTCTTATACATAAGATCTATACTCTTATCCATGGATAATGTAATATAGCAAAAACTGAGAATCGCCTGTAATTGAATTCCTATAATTCAATCATCAAGAATCGCAAATTTCATTCACAAGTGTACTTGAAAAATGAATAAAATTGAAGGAAATTTTTAACAGTGCATGATTGTACAATCATTCACCCACTTTGTTTCCTGGGTATAAAAATAGAAACAATTCAAAACCAAGTTTACGCTCTTGTTAAATTCTTTTTTTTTCGACAGTATGAACGCTAACGATCTTCCAATTACCGTGAATCAACATAGAAATTGATTCGTCTGATTAATTATCGGATAATTGATCTAACTAATGAATTATTCACTACTGTTTCTCATCAAACACCTTCTTAATTTGAGATGATGTCATACTCGTATAGGATTGATTTTATCGTTATTGAATAGAGATTCCTGTTACCTAATTTTGAAGAATCGGGTGTTGTTAAATCAGAGATATAATCCAAATTGATGGAAAAATGATAATTCAGGAAAAGAGAAAAAATTATTAATTTCCGAACTACCGTAAAACGGAGTGAATAGGATCATTGCGGGGAATGGAATTCATGGCAAGAACAGGGAAGATATTGAGGGTTAACATCACCTTGTGTTCATGAGATTTTTTGTCATTCGATAAGACGTCGAATCGTCTTTAAAATAAAACATCTTTAAAATAAGGGTTATGTGCACACTGTTGACAAGGAGTTGTGAATCCCTAGTTGACGAATATGAATAAATCGAAAACATTCGAAAGTGAATTGTTTTCGAAAGTTTCCATTATTTTACGAACGTAAACTTTAGGAAATGATTTACTTCGGAATGTTTTCCGTTTGTTTTCATTTTTCGACTAAGAATTCCTCACGTAACATTTGGAAGCCATTGACACATACTTTTGTGTGTTGAACTTAATTTGAAAATTTAAACCGTGAAAACTTAAAACACGGATTTGATGAGAATTCAAACCAATTTTGTCATGAAAACCATTTTAAGATAATACTGCATATGAATTTCAATAAAAGTGTGTGAGATTCGATACAAAAAATTCTTGTGCTGATTGTGCCAGATATGGTTGAATCTTCCAGAGAATGGGAATCTTTGGCAACACAGGACCATTGTGCTTTATATGAAAACATGTACGGAGAGAAATTGATTGTTCAACTCACTATGGGATCATTGCGACGGAGGAACAGAATGAAACTCCAATGGAATGTTGACGTATGCTAGTATCAAATTGATAAAGTACTGAACGTACGTAACACTAGGGATGGGTTGCAGAGATTTCCTGGCGAAAATGAAGCCTGCTCTAAGCCTTCATTTTCGCCAGTGTTGCTGACGTCATGCTAAAATCATGGTCCAGGTCACATTTTTTTCTTTTGGAGAAAATTACGCGATTGACTCAATTTTTCTCCTGAGCCAATTAGCATGGAGTGATAAACGGAAAACGTGAAACCACCGATCAGAAACTGGACCATAGTTTTCATATATCGTTAACAATCTCTCCAGCTCATCTCTGGTAACACCGAATTGTCTAATACTCGTATGGAAATATTTCGTTAAAGAGTTTCTGAAAATTTCTGTAATATCTCTGAAAAACTTTGACTTTTCTCTGCAAAAGTCTAAGAAAGTCTGATGGGGTCTAAGAAACTCTGAGATTTCAATGAAAAATCTAATATTTTCGAAACATAGTTCTCAGAGTTTTTTCAGAATTTGTCGGACTTTTTTCGGAATTTATCAGAAATTTTTCATCAAAATTTCAGATGGATGATTATGAATTCATTCCTGACAAGACTCTGAAAAAAATCTGATGAATTCCTGCTTTCCTGGACAGGTAAGTAAAAATGATCAATAGCGAGGAATGTTTAAAACAGTTTTCGTAACTTGCAGTCTGCGTTGGAACTAGCAGCCGTGAATCTTGCAGACGACTGTTCTGATTTTATATTCAATTACGTCAAATATCACTCGTGTTTCATGGTTTTTTTATAGCTTTCGGGAGAAACACGAACATTTATCATACTTCACCCTGAGTTTTATCAGGAATAAATTCATCATCATCTATCTGGAATTTCAATGAAAATAAACCAAGATATGCTCCCTTTATCGTTTTGATGTATCGTGACGATATAAAACCATAATGGGAGCATTTCTTGCTTTATTCATTGTACGAGACTAAGATGATCCATTATTCCGTTTCATTATGTAAGAAGTCAAAAATCCATGCGTCGAATGTTTCATTGAAACACGTTGGAATTAAGATCATCCATTATGTTACCCCTTAAATAGGTTCGTAATTGGTTTTTCGAATGATGAAACTGATAGATAGAACTGAACATCTACCATTCCTATTAATTACATAATTGGTTGTCTTTATCTGACATTTTTGTTGGATAATCTTACTCACCCCAAAATGACCCTATTCACTCTGTTTGACGGTATTCTCTGATGATTATAGTAAGACTTTGTTTATAATTTCAAAATTCTCAATTTATTCTCCCAAATCTATTTCGTCCCCCTCAAAGTAATCCCCCCTAGCCCCAATACACTTGTGCCAACGTTTTTTCCAATCCTCGAAACAGTTGTTGAAGTCAATTTCCGAAATAGCTTTCAATGCGCGTAGCGCTTCACGTTTAATGTCTTCAATTGACTCAAAACGGTTTACCCGGAGCGGTCGTTTGAGTTTGCTGCACAGCCAGAAGTCACACGGAGCTAAATCAGGCGAATACGGTGGTTGCGGCACGATATTGGTGGAAAGTTTGGCGAAGAACTCACGAAGAATCAATGCAGTATGCGAAGGAATTTGGAACCAATCGTACTTTTACGTTTTTTAGGCCCAAATGATTTTTGAAAATGGTTTTCACTATTCCTTCTGATATTCTAACGACGCCAGTAAGGTCTCTGACTATCAATCATCGATTCTCAAGCACCAATTCCTTGATTTTATTGACGTGTTGATCATCAGTTGATGTTGATGGCCGTCCTGGACGTGGTTCGTCGTCAACGCGTTCTCGACCCTCTTTGAATAATTTGTACCAATCAAAAACACTCGCTCGCGACAAACAATTATCACCGAAGGCCTTTTGCAACATTCTGAACGTTTCGGCACCAGAAATTTGATTCCGCACACAAAATTCAATGGAACTCCTTTGTTGAATAATTTCACTCATTATAAAAATCGCCGAATGCACTTTTTGTACTTCAGAAAGACAAGCGTATACTAAACACCGATGATTATTTTGATGTGACATTTGGCACAGATGTCACTGACAGTCATACCACCCCAGAAAAAAAATATTTCGACGATTGGGTTTTCGCGCGAGATTTAAATCAAAAAGTCTCACTACTCCTTGCCGACAGTAGTACACAAAGCCCTAACAGCACATCCACCGACTTCCACGTCGCATCCCCGTGGACTCCACGTGGATAAATGGTGGACGTGGATAGAACGTGGATGAACGGAGATTCCACGCGGAGGCAACGTAGAAATGTCCGGTGCTGTACGGGAAGGTTCCCTGGTGAAAGGGAAGCGTGTCATAAAGAGTAACGGAAGTGTAAGACTGTTTCAGATGACTTTTCTAATACTTTTTCCATGCTTCCTATCCACTCTCCAATTACGCTTCCGTGTGTAAAGCCCGGTTTCTATGAAATTGGTGTTTCTTCCCATACGCTTCGCACACTCCAAATATACGTTCGAACTACTCTTAATGTCCCACTTGACGCTCGGTATACGCTTAAATCCACGTTCCAAATACTCCCCAACTACGTTTCCGACACTTCCTAATACACGCTTCCCTTTCACCAGGGTTGGATTTATGATTGTGGAAACCTTGGGGCGAAGAGTTGTTGGGGCCTATTATTCATAGTGAATCGAATGTTACTGTTGAATCAACTTCCCAAGTATCATATATAATTTCCTTTGTGTAAATATTTCTACACCAAGTTATGCCAAAAACTACACTGAGAAAAATTGTACTGCAGTCAAAGTTCACATGTGAAAAGTCCCATCATTGTCAAGAAGTTCAGGATACTCTTGAAATCTAACTAAATGTGGTTTCAATTTTATGAAAACAAAAAGCCATCACGGGCAAACATTCTAAAATAACCTGATAATGTACTATTATGACAATAAAGAGTTTGGTTGTAATACCATTTCGCTCAATAAATGATTATTCAATTCAATCATGACTGTAAACTTCCATAAAATTAAACCTACACTTGTTAGAAATTTCTGCATGAAGCTTAATCACATGTGATGGAAGTAATCTTCACTTACGTGATTGTTCTTGAGAAGTTCTTGAAATTTCAATTACATTTGAGTGGAAGCTCAGTTAATAAACTATACTATAATGGGTAATATAATATAGCAGGAGTTGAAAATTCAATCACATGTGATTGAATTCCCAATTCAGTCACCAAGGATTGAAAATTCAATTTACAAGTGTACTTAAAAAATGAATGAAAATTCAAGAAATTTTTAACAGTGTACATTCAGTTAGATTCCAAGAGTTTACTGAGAAAAAGGTTCATAGCTAACAAACGTATATTTGCTTATGGGAAATGAACATATATTTCGTGCAAATCTATCATAATTCTGTCAAATATGATTTATCGCCTATCAACAAACGTTTATTTCTACTAAATGTCACTTGTTTATTATTAACAGAATATATTTGATTCAACCGAATCTTTATCCCCCCATTAGCAAATATACGTTTGTTACGTATAAATAAACCTCTTTCTCGGTGCATCCTAAGCTTGCTGACAATGATGGAATTTTTTATAGTAAAATTTTTCTCAGTGTACGAGAAATTAGGGTACACACAGACTTCTATATAATACACTAGACTGCAAACTGTTGAGTAGATTTATGAGGCAAGAAGCCATTTTTGATAGGGTACACTCACACATTGTAAGAACGAAGGTGATTGGTGAACGCTCTATACATGTGACCCTCTTGAAAATGGCTTCTTCCTATACATAGAAATTTATTATATAAGTGTTTGCCCCAACTTCAGCTGCATGAACTATAGTATGTTCGCAGTCTAGTGTATTATATAGAAGTCTGTGGACACTTTACGCCACGCTACTTGGCGTAGAATTACGTAACTGAACGTAGATAGAATTTTGTACTTACAGCAAAAGAGTAGAAAAACGTAGTTCAGCATAGAAACCAAAATGATAATCATTCAATTACGAAGAGTGGCAAACAGAAAAAAATGCCCATGTAGAAATTAAATGGAAAGTGAGATCACGATTACACTGTGCATCTCATGTAAAATTTACTACACACCCAAGTACCAATGCTCTAGTCATTGACGAGTTTTGTAACGCTCAACTAGCCAGAAACTAGACATTTGCAAGTATCCAACCAGAACCTCACGAGGCACCCGCAAGCGTCTAGTTTTTCGCTAATCAAGCGTTACAAAACTCGTCAATGACTAGATAATTCCTACTAGGACGGTGCTGTTGAATTTACATTGCTATTATAATTACTTCACAGCAACATTACTCCTATTCACTTCGGTAACAATGTGAACCTTGGTAAAAATGAAATATATATACACTGAGAGGAGAGTTTATTTGTATTTAATAAAGCTTACTTTGGATACGGCAAAATAACTATTCTTGCCGCATAAACTTGGCATGCTAACTATAAATGGAGTTTGGTAACTGTTAAAAAACGGCATGTGACACTTTTCAACTGCTAATAAACTTTGTCTGAGGATAATGAATCATGCTTGTATGTAATCAATATTTATTTCGCCGTACCCAACACAAGATTTATTAAGTACAAATGAACTCTTCTTTCAGTGTACAAAGCGCGAAGGAAGCACATACGAAGCGACAATCGTTTCAATTCCCTGTTCCTGAAGCGTGTGGTATAGTGTAGCGTAATTTAGTATGGCGTTAGAAATCTCAATCATTTATATAAGAGTTATGCAGGTAAAAGTGAACTATTCATGTGATTTTCGTTGAAATTAACAAATTGCCTATAAACTGAATACGGACACTGTTTGAAATTTCCGCATGAAGTTTCAATCACATGTGATGAAAGCAATTTCCACTCACGTGACTGAGAAAGTTCTTGAAATTTCAATAACATTTGAATGAAAATTCAGTTAATAAACTGTACTTATGAGTAATATAATATAGTAAAAATTAAAAATCCAATTACATGTGATTGAAATCCTAATTCAATCACCGTGAATTGGAAATCTAATTTACTAGTGTACTTGAAAACTGAATGGAAATTCAAGAAATTTCTAACAGTGGATATAAAGATTGATCTCCAAAAAATAAGTTTTTTTCAAAGGTTCATGAAAAAATGCTTATTTTACCAGAAAAAAAATATTTTATTTGTAGATTCTGGGGCATGGAATTCCATGGCTGTCCCGGAGCGAGACCTGATGTCTCCAGGGCTATCAAGGCGGTAATGATGCCCCTGGTACTAGAGATCAATTTATGTCTATTTCATTCATCGAAATAGAATCATTTTTCCACCATCTCAGTCGATTGCCGAAAGAACGACCTAAGTCAACAGTCATTTGATTGTTTATGATAATATCAATCAAATAGGTTAAACATAGTGAAAATTCATTGTCCAGTCTCATAGTTCTGTAATAAAATCGGACAGGAGCTAAGTTTAACGCGTTTCCAAACTGATATCAGGGACACAATCTTTGAGGTGATTTTTTGTGCAAAGATCTAACTCGATTTACAGGTCAATATTCAAGCGAACGGCTCATATGCCTTCGAAGATTCATCTTTTTTTACTTGTTGCACTTCATCTTGTTTTCCTATCACAAAATGGTCGCGATTGAAAAAAGTAGAAATTTGATAAATTCTTTCAGAAAAGAAGAGTGTAGAAAAAGATTTTATTTTGAATGTTCATTTGATTATGTCATTCATTCCCATACAGCACAAGAGTTCCCGCAAAGAACTCCCGTTATGCTAATCAATATGTATTCATTATGAATATTATGAATTTGAAATGAGCTCTCGATGACCAACTCAATGTTCAGAGATAACTCATATCGAGTCTTCTTAATGAATTCTCCGAGCATTCAATAGGTTTTCACTTTGAATTAATTGAGTTCTTATTGAATACATTATTCGTCGCTTAAGGAGGATTATTCGAGTGGTCTTTGGAAAGTCTTAAGAAATTGAAATTGATCATTTGTGTTGGCTGGGTTCGAAGTTGAAGAAGGAATCAGTTCAAGAAGACTCATAGTTAGAATTTTTGAACTTCCCTAACTTTCCAAGTGGAAACAGATCGATCTGGAACAGATCGCTGGACGATAAATTGTCCAAATATGGTCAATAAGACAATCCCATATGTTGGCCAGGAACAAGTCGCGTATAAGTATGGCACTCGTATGGTTGAAAAAAAAAATAAAAATTTAGAATTTCGAACATCGTTGAAACTATACGAGTGCCATACTCATGCGCTACTTGTTCCTATCTGGCCAACATATGGGATTGTCCCATTGGCCGTATTTGGACAATTCATCGCCCAGCGATCTATCCCAGAACGATTTATTTCCCTTCGGGTTACGAAAAAAATGCTAAATCATTCCAAAAAGTCTCTCGGTGTATGAAATAATAAACTGTTTCACGCTCTTACGTTTATAAGTTTGCAAAAGAGAAGACAAAAATGAAAGCAATCAGGAAATTCATACTTAATCGCTATTATTCAATGCATACCTAATACTTTGACATGTACTGTAATGATAGCATCTGTCACAGTTGAGTTGAACGACACAGATCTGTAAGACAAGGTATAGAACTAACTATACGGTAGACAAGAGTGTTGAAGAGATTCCGTTCATAGAATGTTCAATCGGTACATTATATTCACGTAAAATATGCTGTGTCGGTAGAGTGTCTACGTATACATGTGTGCACACGACCGACTTAAGGATTCATAAAATTTTAACGGCTTAATAAAAATGTTACGAGCTACCGTCTTCTAGCGTGAGAGAGAAAGAAATGTAGCATTCTGGAGTGAAACTCCTCAATCGAATCAGATGAAATAAAAATCGTGCTTTACAGAATTTATTAGCCAACTGAGGATTCATACATTAAATGAAAAGTAGATCAAGTTGAGAATCGAATTTGAGATTGAAAGTGTTTATGATTTGCTTTCACAGTATAGAATACAATTCACTTTTCATTTAATGAAGAATTTTCAACACAACTTTCATATGGATGATAAATGATTGATAAGCACCACCAAGCAGTGTTTGTTGTTTACTTACATATTTATTACGATATTTAGCTTCATTCTGAAATGTTCATTTCATTCGAAATACAGATTTATGAAATAAATTCTGTCACACATAAATTGAATTAGTAACGCTCACCCGAATGATAGGGTCATCTCTGATTGGAAAAACTCATGGAATTTGAAAATTATACGGAGAATTTGGAAATTACTCCCATATATAATAAAATTATAGACGTCATGGAAATGAGTGAGTGCGATTATGCATTATTTCTACTTTAATACAATTGTACTCCTGTATTTCCAGGACGTGTATGATAATCAAATTGGATAAGGTTCAGCCAAATCCATCAGAATTTTTATTGGAGAAGCTCATTGAATTGCATCCGCTATTGAAAATTTCGTACATGGATCTAAGAATACTCTGGATGGTACCTATACTTCCACTTAAGACGAGGGGTGTCTCCGTACAGATGGAAGGTGAATCAGGCGATCACCATATTGAGTGGCAAAAGAACACATTGATCAGAGGGAGATCGTCGTATATCGATGAGAGAAAGAGGGCAAATATTGCTACTCAATATGGGGACTTGATCCCCCTTCTGTCTGTACGGAGAACATACCGCACCTTTGTGCACCATCCAGAGTATTCCTAGATCTATGGTTATGTAGTTTTTTGGTGTTATGGTAACCTCTGGACATTATGAAAAGGGCATCTAAAAGATCTGTTAAGCTTTCTCATACACTGTGGAAAGTCAGACGAATTGTTGCTGCATTTTCCTTGAAAACTTGACCGAAATTTAGTTTTTCCCATTGTCTCGGCATTTGTTTTCGGTGGTTACTTCCAATTACGAACAGGACAACTTTTGGCTTCATTTTAAAATAATTCAATATTGAGGTTGAAAGTAAGTTTTAATTGTTATTATGTACCTTTCGGAGAACCTAACGGACGTCTCAAATATTGAGAGGATGAATGTTTCTTGAGAGTGCTGCAATTCGATGTACGGTAAGAATCGGTCGAAATAGGAGGAAATGTTTTGAACTGAGAGGAGAAATCAGGAATCTAGGTAAAAAGATATGTCAGAGCTAAAAGCAAGAAGAACAATTGTTCATGAAGTATATGCCCATATTGTCCACATGAACATGAATTCACTCATAAACATGTACATGAGTGATCACACAGCGCCATAAATGGAAAAGCAGTTGCTTTCACAAACCAGACTAGGCCTTATTTCCTTCCTTACTTCGAAAAACTTACTTTATTCATACATTTTCGAATGTAATGAAAAAAGACAAGCCATTATCAAGCTATATGGAGAGACGTTTAGGAGTATTTTGGCATGTGTATGGAGGTGGTGGAATGTACTTCAGCAAATTAATAGAAATATGATGAGTTTCTAACTGTTATTGAGATTACGCAAAATGGCCTATTTGAAAGTCATGTTTTCATAGTCTTGCGACTATTTCAGTTAAGATCATCGAGACGACAGTGTTGTCCACGGTTGAATCAACGGTAAATGGTGTCGCCCATCGTTTCCGCCTTTTTTTACTTCATCCCTCTTTCCTGTCCTCTATTTTTTCATACAAACCAACACGTTTGGTTTGAAATAACTCAGAGTTCTAGTGTATGAAATGGATCAACCTAATTTCTGTTCTATTTTCCTTCATACATGTTTTCAAGATAAGGATGTTTTTTTAGAAATCACAAACTACTATAAATGCTTTTTTGACAAATTAAAGTTACAATATCCCAAAATTGTTCACATATACTATTTGGATCGCCAAACGTACTTACTAGCTGTTATTGATTTCATATACATGAATTTTTCAAAATGTTATCACTTATCGTCGATCTATGGATGCGATTGGCATATTGTCTCCTATGTTACATTGTACTCCCCTCCCTCAGTACGTATGTCGATGAGTACCCAAAAATTCTCAAAAGCAATTAATACCATTAATTTTTACATGCTTTCGTATTTTTTGCCTTGTTTGAGATACATAATACCCTATTTCCGATGATTGTTCTAACTTTCCGACCGCCTCATATTCTTTTGAATAATTATTCATATCCTTCTGTGAATGAATTGAATCTTATTGTAACAGGCGGACAATATGCAGATCTACTTATGCTTGTTCATCAAATAATAAAAACTTTTCTTCCATCTCAGCAAAAAATTCAGTCCTCGTACGGAATGAAATGGCAGAAGTTTCTGCTTCGAAATCGCATTCGTGCATAAAAGAAAGTGAGAACGAAGGGTTGGCTAATTGCTTCAGTCCGTTGGTTGGTTGGTTCGTTGTAGCATTGTAGTTGGCCTTGGAGGGTCGTTTGCTCTGTCCCTGACCATGGAACTCGTTTAGCGTATATAGAAAGAATCATGGTACATAGCACTGGATAAGCCTAATTCTTTCAAACATAAAAAATTTCAGTCACAAATGCTCGCACTTGTATTAATCTGAGAAAAACATTAATTTCTTTGATTATTCACTCCTGAAAAACAAAAATATAGCAAGAGTGACAATAAAAATATTTGCACCGAATATACATTGTATTTATGCGTTGAGGATTCTACTCTTCGTTATCCTCGACTCGTATTACTTCGTTAAAAATTCTCAGCAAGTCCTTTCCTCTCTCTATTCGGATATTTTCTTCTTCATTCTCAGCTGTGTATGCGAGCTAAATATAAATAGCTGAATATACAGCTGCTTAACGCAACACGAATGCTTAATTATTGATAAATTGAATAGTCGACTATGGAATAAGAAAATTTGAGTTTTATTCAATTCAAAGTGCAGTAAAGCAACAGAAACATGTATGACTTTTTAATAAGGTGAATACAAAATTGATAAATAAATCATTGAAAGATGCGTCTGATTCATCCACGTTCATAAAAATGCCGATCTTCAATGATGGTCCCTAGCATGTATGTACCATGGGGCCCACCCCGACCCAGCATGGGCCCCATCCTGCCCATATGGGTCCAAGACTGAGTCAGAGTGGGGCCAGAGTGGGCCAAAGTTCATACACCCTAAGGGTGCATTAAAACAGCACTATATTTTTCGTAACTTGTATAATAATTCATATAAATTGGGATTCTGTTGTTGCATTCTTACTTCATAACGTGTATACAAGCACTGGACATAAGTTCTGCAGCAATTTTATCAAGACTGCAGGATTTACCTGTACCCACTGAAAGATTTCGCTTCTGAAGAAAAGTCTAAAATGTCTGATGTTACATTTTTAGATGTCTTTCAGATGTGAAAAGAGTTTAAGAGCTTTGAAAGATATCTAAAAGTGTTGCATCGGACATCTTAAACTTCTAGTGATGATATCTTAAGGGGATAATAGCGCCGGGACTTTAACCAAATCTTTCGTGTAAGATTTCTTCGCAATGCTTGAATATTTTCAAAATATCGCTCTATACGGCATTTCTTGAATGTCTATATTTTGAAAATATGAAAGTATTTGGAAGAAATCTTCCACAAAAAATTTGGCTAATGTCTCAGTGCTAGTATCTCCTTAAGACATGGAATATTTATTGGGTATATTCCAGACAGCGCAACAGTTCAGAATGAGTTTATAATGGAATACTTCAGG
The DNA here is from genome assembly GCA_018340375.1 of Gonatopus flavifemur. Taxonomy (NCBI): domain Eukaryota; kingdom Metazoa; phylum Arthropoda; class Insecta; order Hymenoptera; family Dryinidae; genus Gonatopus; species Gonatopus flavifemur. Next base: position 845,310 of record JAFFJZ010000011.1, read on the forward strand.
AATCATGAGAATTCATGAAGACTTCTCCATGAATACATCAGGGAATATTGTGCTGTCTGGGATTATTGGGGAGATTACTTGATATTTTTCATATAACAACATGAATTAAGCACCCGGACACGTACAACACATATACAACAGAAATGAATTTACTCATACATTTTAACAGTAATTTCTAAAGAATTCCAAGTAATTTCACATCAATATTCGCACATAAATTCTTTTGACCTGCACACGGAGAAAAATAAAGCAGTATATTTTACTCCATACAATTGGTCAACATTTTTTGTTAGCACCTACGGTATTTTCAGTATGGCTTACTCCTTACAAAGGAAATATATCTTGAAAATTAGTCAAAAGTACTCCAATGGAATAAATTCTACTCCGAAAATAGTTATCCATATATTGACTGGGCACTGAAGTAAGAGCTACCGCGATTGGAATAGCGGTTACTCTTCATTTTCCTTCGTGCACTTGATATTTGTGAAATTCCCATTGTGGCATGCGGGTGAATTTACGAGTGAATGCACGGATAATCAGGTTTGCCTTGGATGTTGGTGTGAAAACGTATTCCCCCAGCCCCGATAGGAATGGATCTAGGCATTCCCACTAGGGAAAATACCCTGGATCAGACAGCACAAGTGAGTTCAAGGACTTTCATACTGCTCTCTTACCGTGTGTATCATCTATAGTGGGGTAATTAAAGATCATACACGGAAAAAATAATTTAGTTGCAGCAGCTAAGTAGTTAGCATGGACACGGACAGCCATTGAATTAGCTCCTGTAGCTAAATCTTAGCTGTTACAGCAAAAAATTTGCATTTGTAGTTAATTTATTTGCGGTAACAGCTAAAATTCAGCTGCAGGAGCTAATTTAATTGCTGTCCGTGTCCGTGCTAGCTACTCAGCAGCTGCAGCTAAATTATTTTTTCCGTGTATCATGCGTACGTAAAATCGTATTGATTCGCGCACAAAGTTCATCGATCAAAGAGTACAGAAAATCTGAGGGGAAAAGGATATAATGGGCAATTCGCAATTGTAACAAACTTTGATACATGCTTCGATACAACACACAGAACTCTACAAGATTTCATAAAGAGGACATTGTTTAGATTCTGATATCAGAAAGATTCATCAAAAAGGTCTTTGACTGAGCTCACACGGAACTTCTAAATGTCAAATTCTGACATATTCCACAGACAAACATTTGATGTCAATGAAACAACCTCAGTCTGTCATATTTTTGATATTGACCTCTTTTAGATATCTTTTGGATATCTCATTAATCATCGTGAACATGTCATAAATGCCCTGAGCTCTGAGTGATCGACATCAATCTCACACGGAGAGAAATTTGTAGTTAAATTTATTATGTGATTATTGTGCTCGAGGAACAGACTGACTTTCCAATGGCATTTACTGTAAAACATAGTGAATAGGATCATATTTCTATTGTCTCGTCATAGTAAATTTCATCGTAAGTTCAGTCTGTTCCCCGGTTACAAAGTCCCATAGTAAATTCAAGTACAAATTTTGCTCCGTGCAGAGATATTTTGTGTGGGTTGTATCGAAAGAGAGAACGAAATATTGTGTTCAAAATTTGCTGGTGAAACACCTTGAGATTTATTCTCAGTCACAGTTTCACTGTCCGTGCGTCAATGATTGTAACGGAATTGATTAAAAGGCGTTTTCAGATTCCAGTGCGTTGTCGAATCCATTTTCGATAATATCTTAGATCAGTGTATATGGTTGGTACATTGGGTCGAATACAACTTGATTCTTTAGAATCGATACCAAAGATTATATCATTTACCATTATTACAAGCCCAAAATCATTTTGACAATTTGTTTGATCACCTTCTGTTAGTCCCACACAAATTTTGTCTGTATCAAGTTTTGGAAGTCGCAATTCACAAATTTCCTTGGGCAATATCACCAAAGAAATGACATTCAACGTTCGAAAAACATCAAACAGACCCATTCCTTGTATCCAACTGCTGCTTATGCCGATCGTTTCCTTCATGATATGGTCCTGGGAATTGGGAAGCTTGGCTGCAGCCCACGTGCCATTTAATTTTAAACGTGGTCGTACGTGAATTAACGCGATATCTCCTGTTCGATGAGTTATCAAACCTTGTTTTCGACATCGATGAATACTTTTGCTGGTATTTATAGCACCAACAAATTTGATCCTCAGATTAGATGTGAGAGATTCAGCTACGCAATGCTTCGACAATAATATCCATTCTTCAGACAGTATCGTTCCGCCGCAATGTGAATTGAGTCGGATATCAATTATATGTACTTGATGGCGTTGCAGTTTTTCGAGTACATATGTGCTGTAAGTCTCCATATGTGACACAGAAAACCCCGAAGACGCTGTTGGAAAATCAAAAAGGCATTAGAAAGCAGAAATATACAATATGTAAAATATTGAGTTCCATTTAGAAAATATTTCATTGAAATACAGAGTATTGTTCAAGTTAAAGCGTTTGTACACTGGGATGAAAGAGTACATTACATAACTAGGGCAGAATGTAAGATATTTCGAGTTCTCATTGGAATCAATACATTTCAAAAGAGGGTCGTTTGTATCAGTGGACTTTCACATAAGTCATACCAAGTCAAATCTCAAATTGTCATTACCCTAATCAAAGCAGCCCCTTTAATCTCGCCAAATCTCAAGGAAATTCGACAAAGGTTTGGTGAAATCTCATTTCTTCAACGACAATCTCATTGGGTCTAGCCAGATCTCAATGAACCTCGAACAGTTTTGCGGCCAAATGTGATGAAATTTCATTATTTTGGATTTATTAGACTTCCTTAGGGAATCTGAAAAAATCGCGCCGTCGTCGTTAAATTTAACCACACCCAGGTGAAAAAATGTTGTAGAAGTCTTGTCAGGATTTGGTTCTATGCAAATTCTATGACCTTCATGTAACATAAAACATGACGTGGCATAGTCCGATCATTGGAAAATAAAATATTCAAAATTCCGTGTGGCTAATTACCCACTCAACCATTTTCCGTGTGGGGGTTGCTTCCCCACTGAACCCACATTATTCGCCGGGCCTGATTAACGGCAGGGAAAGTCCAATCCAAATCGTTGTTCTCCCAAATAGCACGAAATGTCTGAGTAATGTTTCACAATATTACGGGCATATTTTCAATGTTTCGATACAGTCTCACAATATTACTGAAATATTATATATACCTCGTTGAAGCCGTAACGATATTCGTAGACATCTTTGAGACATTTTATGCTATGTGGGCCCATATGCTGTTAGAAATTTGACCTCCCTTAACCCCTTTTCGGTGTGTATATGCGTCCATCAATATTTTGTTAAAATTTTGTATCCGATTTGTATTGACTTTACTCAACTCTATGTTGTATTTTAGAAATTAAAACCAATTCGAGTATTATCTCTACACAATCTCGGTGTGTATATCCCACCCAGTACAAATATCGCAGCAGAAGTACAGTAATATCACAGCGATATTGGGATATTGCAGTAATATTGCAGCAATATTACTGCGATATTTGTGCTGGGTGAGATAAGTCCATCAATTCGGTGTTAATTTTTTTCCAACAGTGCAATGAATGAACAAGATGGTACCCAGTATGAGATTTCTCATATCCATTGTTATCTATTTTCCTTTGTATGTCCCATTTACGTTCCAACCCACTGGACAAAATATTGCAAAACGTTTCTGAAACATTCCAGAGACTGCTACTATTATAACGTCTCCAATGAAATGTTTCAAGAAAACATCTCAAGAACCTTTATGGAACATGAAACATTCCTGCGACGTTTTAGAGATATTCTTTCGAAACATGTTATTCGAGACGTTACAATGGCAGGACATAAGCCGTCTCTGAGAAGTTTCAGAAACGTTTCGCAACATTTTGTCTCCTGGGAATCAATGAAAAAACAGTGGAACTGAGTTAAAATCTGAAATTCGATAGCTTAAAAGACACAAACAACATTGATAAAAGTATTGACTGCAGGAAATTTTGTTCGATGAAGCAACATACATATAAGGAACATGGGAGTCATACATTTTTCTTCATACAAATTTTTCTCAACAATTTTAAATCACAAATCAATATGGGGATTTTTATTTCAATACGAACATTGTTGCGTTCCAATGTTTGTAATTATATCAAATCTAGTTGTATCATTTTCCCTGTTCATACATTCATGAATAACTTCAAACTTACCATAATTTAGAGTGAGAAGACAAATATGAATTAATATAATAATCGACATTTTGACGATGAACTGATATCATTCACAACCTCACAAACGTGGTAAACGCGTATACCAAATATTACCAAGCAAAGTACATTTTCCGCAAATTTATTAGTTACACGCACAGTACTGTTATATTCAATCATTCCTTGATCTCTAAAACCATCACTTGATAATCGTTCTTATTCAAAAATCTAGGGCATTGTGTATCATTATGTCAATGTCATTGGGAATGAAACGCATTGAGGAGTCTTATCAAAAGAGTTCACTGCACAATTAATTGGCAGGTTCGACTGAAATTCATAGCAATATCAAAGCCATCAATCATCTTCACTTGTGTTTTTCCTTTTTTCATAATTCCTGATATTTGAATAGTTTCGAGTGGCCTTGAGTGATATATCTCTTATCTTCTTCTAATTCCATTTGATGATAAGAGACAATGTGCTATATTGGGGGAGGATAAATGATATCAACACTCAAGCCCTCTCAAGGTCATTACGAAGTTTTGAAATTACTACATTTCTCCTCCTCCTCTTCTAGCTTTGTTAAAAATGGGTGAATAAAATCGAAAAAAACTCAGTACATACATCGCTTTGGTATCACAAGAAAGCTATACTACACGGAAGAATATTTCTCAAATATATACAGACAGCAAAGCGAAAAAAAAAGAAGTTCCGAGAAAGATAAGACAATCAATTGGAAAGCCACTACCAAATATTGACTGAATTCAAACGAAAATTCAATTGAATCCATTTAATATCCATTTCTATTCACGAAATAATTCACAGAATAGTAACTATTCCGTTCATTCGATGAATATTTGATTGATTCGATTGATGTGCATTGAATGAACTAAATGTTTCATAGTGGCCATTCAATTGAGTATTTCATTGGTCCCAGAAATGTTTTTCTGTCAGTGCATTGTCCCTAGTAGAACCCTGGTTAAAAGAATCCATTGAATCTGACAAATAAAATTCAATGAGATTTGGTCAGAACATTGTCCAAGTTTAATCGAGATTTAGTGAGATTTGGCCAGATTCAACGAGATTCACATGAAAGTTCTGACCAAATCTCATTGGAAAATCACCGGTGAGATTTGGTCAGAACATTGTCCACGTTTAATCGTAATTTAATGAGAATTGGTCAGAATCGATGGGTTATTTTAACCAGGGAAATGCTCTAGTCATTGATGAGTTTTGTAATGCTTAACTAGCCAAAAACTAGCTGCTTGCGAGCCCTGGTAAAAATTTTCGCTCACGGAAGTGAGCGTTGAAACAGATGAAGCGTAAAAAGTAATCAATGCATTGTCGAGGATTCATATGTTTCCAGCATGTTCGTGTTCTGTGAAAATGTTCGTAAATATGTTAATAAACTTCCATCATGAGCTAATCGTATTGCTGTGAAATTCGGACTGTGTTGAGAATTACATATATTGAAAATTTTTCAAAAAACCATAGTTAGCAGAATTTTTACTTGACACTAAGAGAAATTTCGACTTTGATTCACAATGGGATATGAATGGCAGAACATGCTGACTTTCCAACGGAATTTGATGGAGAACATTGCAAAGTTGATCAGGCTTCTATTATCAAGTCCAAGTAAATTTTATTGTAATTGCAATCTGTTCCTCGGTTTTAAAGTATCATAGTGAATTGTACTCTAGATCCTCCTTAGTGTACATACACTGAAGAACCACAATGAGTTGGAATTTAATTATGATCACTACAAGTAAAAAAATAATACAATAAAAATTACAACATTTTCCAGTGAATCAATACTATTTGGTCTCATATCTTGAGAAGTACTCCTCAAATATGGAATAAAATGTTACAACTGCAATAATTTTTACTATACATTCGGTAAGAAAGCCTCTGAAACCGTCAGGCAATTGTGACGACATTTGACGAAATAGTCCTATTCCACTATATTATTTTTCTCCGTGTAGAACCAGTGGTCACAGATCCGAAACGCCAACGTTCCCTCATACAGACCCAACGGTACATGCATGTGAACATCCCAGTAAACATTTTTCCCCTCAACATTTCAAACATTCATTATGTTCTCTAAATGCTAACAGAAAGTTCTCTAATGCGTCGATTTCGGAAATCTTTTTGATGCCTTTTTCATGAGGTCTGGAAGTTACCAGAAAGTTGACTTGGATCACATTTTGATAACTTCCAGACCTCATGAAAAAGGCATCAAAAAGATTTTCGAAATCGACGCATTAGAGACCTTTCTGTTAGCATTTAGAGAACATAATGAATGTTAGAAATGTTGAGGGGACAAATGTTTACTGGGATGTGATACGTACATGTCCTCACATGTAGGGGAGAGTTGCCTTGGTTGGACCATCGCCTTGGATGAACTTAGATTTCTTCTAATCATACAGCGATAATGTCACATTAATGAACATTATCACTTTATGATTGGAAGAAATCTAAGTTTTTTCCTTTTGCAATAAAAGGTGGTGGTCCATCCAAGGCGATGGTCCAATCAAGGCAACTCTCCCCTATACACTGTTAAGTTCGTGTGAGTAAAGTCGGCATTTCAGATCTGTGACCACTGTGTAGAACAGCAACAAAAAAATGATCGAGACCAAAATCTATTACAGCTCTAGTCAAACGTTTCCAATGCAGAAATATCCCATTGCGAAAATTTTGAATGAAAATATCCAACGGCACAAACCGGAGTATTTCGTCATTCGATCCCTAATTCGTTCCAATAAACGATTCAAACTCCAACAACATGGAATGAGGTGATTTTTTCGAATTTTATTTCATGGGAATAAGTAGTTATAGAACTTGAGTTTTTTTTACATTGATCTAATAGGTTTTAAAGTAGATAAAAAAATGTTTTCAATAAGAAATGATGCCATGGGGATTGTTTATACATGCTGAAACATCACTGCCTCAACAAAAGATGACCAATAATAGTATTCTAAGGAATCCTATGAGAATAATTTTATGCTTGAAAATATCGAGATACATAATAAAGTTAGAAGAAACCCAAGTAGCCACCGAACGTTGTATCTATAATATGAACGTTCATAGTATATAGTATAGTACTATCTAGATACACTGTTAACGTGCATGGGATGAAAACAACATTCTGTTGCTACTGGGGGATCACTCATTTTTTGTAATTTAACAACATGTGGATTTGGATTGAGAAATTAAAATTCTAGTTCAACAACTGGTTTTCATTAGAGCACCCTTCATTAAGAGGAATAATAATATTGAATGTCTTTATAAAGGAATTGAATTAATTACATCACTTCAACGACTCTGGTGTAAGTTTTTGGAAGTGTGTATCTCCGAAGGTATCTACGAATTGCCAAGAGTCACAAAGGGTATGCGAGGGGTAAGGGAGGATTTTGTCAATCAACTCACAAGTCTTCTGACTGTCGGTTCTGTAGAAGGGTTTGAAGCATCTACGAAGTTACGCTACCCTACGTGAGATGACGCCACAGTATCTGAATGTATATACAATTTCGTTAAAATAGAAAACCGGCCTTTTTCTTTTGTTCATTTTCAAGCACTGTTATCCCAGGTAGTAGTACGAAGAATTCTGAATGAATTCCAAAAGGTTTCTGAATCATTAAGAAGAATCAATTGAAAATGATGAAAATAATCAAAAAGAGTTCTTTCGGATATACTCAAGAATTCTTTAATGTCCCATTAATCGACTTCTTTGAGATTTCTTTTTGCAATCTAATAGGATTCTCCAAGAACTCTTGGAATAGAATCCATTCTTTCGTAATAACCGAACCTGACATTTGGATGGCATTACGCAATAATATCTTATCCAACGAAAATCATAATTCAAGATTGTAACGACAATATTTTTTTTATTGAATTTTGTCTTCCACAACAATGAACCTATCAAGCCTACTTAAGGGTATCCCATAGAAGCCGAAGTTACTTGATTGTTTTTCCCAAAATACTCAAAGATGACTCAATAGAATGGAATATAACAACCAGCCAGACCTTCTCCCATATCAACAGAAGGTCTGGCTGGTTGTTTTAATTAATTTTATTCAGTCACCTTCGAGTATTTTGGGTAGAGAGATCTAGTAACTTCGGCTTCTACGGGATACCCTTAACCAGTACTAACAATTTTTATTTTTTATTTCTTCTTGTTTCCCAGAACGAACGCGTACGGAACATCGGAACATATGAAAAGATGTAAATAAACACAGCTCATTCGTTCCTCCTTAAAGACGTTACATCGAATCATAATGCGCAATATATAACGTTTGAACTGACCAAAAACAAATTCACAATTCCAACTCCCAAACTGTTTTATCCTGTCACTCATCAGTACACGGAGAAAAATTTGTAGCAGAGATCCCCATAATAATAGCAGTTTTGGGACACATGGGCATTCATGAACGTTTCTCCTTTAATTCGTAGTAATTTTTTTCAAACTTATAGTAATATGCGTCAAATACAAAGTTATTTTCACCAAAATAAGGTATGGATTACCATAATTAAAGGAGGAGTGCACATAAATGCCCATGTGTCCCAAAACTACCGTTATTATGGTAAACCCTGCTACACATTCCCATACGTTTTTATCCGCGTAACGATAAAATGGATTATTATTGTTAACATTTTTTAACTGCAGCTAAAACGAATGAAAAATAAAAGGATATGTATAGTAATCGAATAATTACGAAAAGGGGTCACATGTTTGGATTTCAGTTATCTTCTATCCCAGTAGCTTGAAATTTATCCATTCCTTCGTTGTTGATTTGACATTCAAAATCGCACATCTTTTTAAATCACATTTAAAGGTCGCTCGCGGAGTCGGCAACTAAGATACACTCAGAAAATCATCGCAAAGCATTATTTGAATACAAAGAGACAAATTAGGATTACCCGTTATTAACATTGCGGTAGCTCTTACTCTAGCATCCAGTCAATATATGAATGGCCATTTTCGGATAAGAGTACTCCATTCGAGTAATCTGCATCACTGTTCGAGGAAGATCCACTTTTTAAAGAATAAGCCATATTAAATATACAGTAGAGGCTATCAAAAAAGTCCGATCAATTATGTAAAGATGTGCTCCTTTATTCTTCTCCTTGTACAAACAATAAAGAAATGATGCAACTTCAACGGAATTGTTTTTTCCCGAGAAAACTGTTTAATCATCCAATTCTCCGAGTATAACAAACTGAATTTTTATTGAAACTAGATTCCATGGAATATCATAGTCGCTCACATGTGGCGGGTTTACAGACAGTCAGACAATCATTTCATTTGAATGCCATATCCATGAATTGTTTCATTTGTGTTATGACTTTGTGGCTATTTTCAATGTGCTGATGAATATGATGTAGAATTTCCTCCACGTCCGAGTCTCATTTCGGAATTTTTGATTGGGCTGAGGCGAGAAAAAGATTTGAATCATCCTGAGATGTATTTGCGATTCATTGTTGGTTTGAAAGTCAGATTCTGCACAGTAAACAATATCTGTGAATTTTTCCAAGTAAAAAAGTATGGTGGAAAACTTACGGATTTGTAAATTTCCAGATTATTTGGGAATCTGCAAATTTTCTATGAATTTTCAAACAATTTTCATAATTTTTCGAAAAATCTTTGTCAACTGACTAAATTGTTCAAGATTTTGCCAAAATTGTTTGTGGATTCACAACTTTTGGTTCAAAACTTTCAAACTTGTTGGAAGTTTTTTTTTTTATAGTGTAGATGCAATTAATCCCATCTACTATGGGATATTCGTTGCTCAGATCCCACATAATGTCACGGTGACCCATGCGTGACGGATTTAGGGTCAGAGAAAGAATCCATTTCATTTGAACATCAACAAAATTCAATTATTTTTGGATTTCGGTTCAAATGATTATAATATATATTTAAGAAGAACTTATCTAAAAACATGAGAAGCCGCGATACATTTTCACAACGATGAACGCGCTAGTATGTTCTCCGTTTCAACACTGGAGGTCAATTTTGCCTTTTCCAAGAATTAACCTCGCATTCATCACCGCGATGATGCAAAATGTCAAAACATTTTTTTTCTCAAGTTCAAGATTCAAAATATACAAAGAATTGCGTGAAGTTAGTCGTTCGAACGAACTGCCAATCACAGAACGAATAAAATGCCGCACCAATTAGAATCCGAATAAAACAAGTACGTCAATCAAATAGCAAAAATAAAAAGACACACCAATTAGTACAAACGAAAACGGAATAATTTGATATAGTACGGTCATCAGCTTTCCACAAGGAGGATTGTGAAAAATTTTGTCAAAATGACTCAAGTTTCTACATAATCACGTTTCCTCAAATAATTTCTTACAGTATATTTGCCTTAAGAGCAATTTATTCCAACTTCAAAATTATTTATTGTCCTTAATCTTTTTAAAAATACATTTTTTCCAATATTTATTCTAATATTTATTCTAATATTTGCTCCATTCAGAAGACACTCCTTTCCACACGGAGAAAAAGGTATCTTAAAAAGTACCATAATTTATGGATTTTCTGCGCTGGTCTGACCGAGTCTAAATATTTACCTGAAAAAACCTCTAAAAGTACCATAATGTCTTGGACTTTTATACGGAAGGTACCATACTTATTTCAAAAAGTCCAAGAAATTATGGTACTTTTAGAGATTCATGCAAGTGAACATTCCGACTCGGGTCAGACCAGCGCTGAAAATCCATAAATTATGGTATTTTTCAAGATATCTGTTTTCTCAGTGCACTTTGTTGTTTTGAAATAATAATAAATGAATAATGGTAACTGAATTTCATTTGCTTCACTGTAGTATGAGCTTTTATATGTTTGATAAATTTATTTATGAATTACCTAATAAGAGATGAAAACAGGGAAAAATAAACTAATCTGCCAATAGATACCCGACTGGAAATTAAGTTACATCCGATCGGGTTCACCCGGCCTTTGATTAGAACCCGGCCAGGTCCTGATCAGGTCCTAATCAAACGTCGGGTTAACCCGATTGATTTTCTAGTCGGGTAGGTTCATGGCTTGCTCATGTTTTTATGAATATCTCCCTTCTCTGCCAGTTCAGTTGACATCCATATAATATCATGAGGGAATGTTCACTGAAGGAGCATGGTATAAGTTTCATTATAATCTGATAATCAGAAAATGAGTTATACACGGTGGCAAAAGCGGCGATTTCTGGCCATGTTCTCCTTCTTTTCCATCCAGTGCTTTTCAATGAATCATGTTAGAATTCATGTAGGCCTTATATCACCTCGATCTACTACCATAATTGCATAACCAAGATCGGAAATACCCGCGTGATAACAGTAATCACAAAACTCAAAAATTCTCTTCCAAAATTTGTTTCTCATGTTTCACTCCCCTGTACTTCTATGTGTTCAGAATTCATGTAATATGATCATCAATTCATAAATTAACTGTACTCAGAGTACTATGACGATTGGATCATTCAAACACGAAGAAGGCATGTTTTCAAGCAGTGGTCTCAGAATGCAGGAGTTGGCGGTCCTCACCATGTACTTTTTGGAGACTGCCGCATTCTTATCGCACGTCAATGTGAAAAAAGAATAAGTATATTATAGTCAGGAACTACAATGTACTACAGTTATCTTTGTTATTTTACTGGGGTGTGCGGTGAGCTTGCAGTAGTCACAAAAGACTGCATGGTGGGGGCCATTCGATCCCGCCTTCTGGGATCACTCCTTTCAAGATACTGTCAAATAATGCCAATGTCGAAGAATTTCGTTTTCATTCATGCTTCAAACCTGAACTGATTTCGACAAAACCCATACGGGACCATCATGGGACCATAATTGAGGTATGGTATAATATAATGGTAATATAATCATAAAATAAAAATTTTATTGCTCATCTAAGGAGTAGAAGAGTATCCCTCTTATTTTGGTGCAACTTCTCCTCTAATATATATGGTATCAAAAAGTATTCCTCTCCATTTTAGAGGATTAGTCATTGTGTTGGAAGAATTTTCATTTGTTCGTTATTCATTTGTTCAAAATCGTAAAGGGATATTCACAATTGAAGAAGGAAACAAAAGTGAGATATCTTCTCTAATTCAGAGGGATTTTCCCTCTCATTTCCAGATTACTTTTTTTTTGGGTGTAATTAATCGACACAATCGCGGTCCTTACTTCAATAGTAATGATTATAGTCCTTCATTGATAATTGGGGATCTTATTCTCAGAGCTTGGCTGGCATAGTTGGGCAGTTTCAATATGTCGGTTTTTCCGTGTACGCTTAACGAGGACTTTCAGAGTATATCAAACATGCTTTATTAGTATGTACGATGTTGTAGTCCGATAAAGTCCCACTATCTTGATCTCTCACTGATCGACTCTCAGATTGATACAGAAAACCAACTGTATCAAAGGGATGGTATAAGTTTGATTATAATTCGATGATTAGAAGAGCAGGAATTATGCATTCGCGAAGATGACAAATTTTGTAGTACCCTCTTTTCCTTGCCGATCAAGTTCCTGTGGATTCGTCAAACTCAAATTGATATGGGGCCATTATTAATCTCGCATCCAAGTGAGTTAAGAATTACATGACGATTGAATGTAGTCAAACAGAAAATATGCGCGTTCGCATGTTAATGAACAAAGAGTAGACAGACAGACATCGGCCAAGAAACCAAAATCGCTTTTGTGTTCTGGGGAGTCGTTTGGTACACTTAGAGAACGAGTCAGTTGACACAAAAAAAGCCTATTAATGAATACGAGCCGGCTAAATTTATTAAATATATATACATATAATGTAAAAACCAAATCATCAAATCAATTCCTCCCTTTCAACAAAATAACTTCACGTATCATTTCATCTTATGGCTGTCGCAATGAATCAATTTTGGCGCCTGGAAAAAATTATATCAATGAATTCCCTTCAGCTGTTGTATTGGTATCATTTTTATGCGCCAACGATATATTTAGCCGGCTCGTATTTATCAATAGGTTTTGTTGTATTATCAAAACACTTCTCTGGGTACATAAGAGATTTCAATTTTGGAAGCAAAAAATTTGAGGGCCTGAAAAACGATCACTCAACTTCCTTTTCTAAGAAAGCAAAAATCGACAGGAGGAAGGTGAATATGAACTGTAAAATCATAATAGTAGTAATAGGTAATAGAAGCAACTCATAGCGAGGTAGCCTCGAGCGCTTTTTTCCAAAATACACTTTCCATCGTCCCGGGAAAGATAAATTAACGTTCATGTAGATTTCCTGTTTCCTCGAAAAAGTACGAACAAATGGATCTAACGGAAATTCTGGATTAAAATAGATTTCAGATGGGGTTTCTAAAAATTGCGAAAAAAAGGTGTCTGAACCATAAAACACTCTGGACACTTCTGAGGAATTCTGATCAAGTGAATATTGAGATTGGCGTACTATATGAGTTCTCATACACTTTTCTAGTTCCAACACGGTAAAAATGGAATGTCAACTTTTCAATATTGCGTCAACAGAATACTTGAATGGAATGAATCATATATGCCCCACCATGATTCCGATCAAACATATATGAGCCATATATACACTAGGGTGTTTCTTTTTTGAGCGATATTTTTGTCTCTGCCTTAACTGGAGATTTGATATTCCATAGAGAAGAAAAATATCAACGTTGGGAAAAAGTTCTAAGTAAATTAGAGGCGCATCTGAAAATTCGATTTCCCATTTGAATGACACAAGAAATTGGTCACATGGAACACAAGGATGACACAAGGAATCAAGTTGAAACCAAAGTTAATCAGTTTCCTATATTATTCAAATGAAAAATTGAATTTTTGGATAAGCTAAGCCCTTGTTTCACTTAGAACCTTCCTCCCAACAGAAATGTTCTTTCTTCTCTATGGAATAACGAATTTCTAGATGAGACAAAGAAAAAAATTTTACCCAAAAATGAAATACCCAATATACACCACATACGACCCATATAAATTCCATACATGGAAACTTTACAGTGTTCACCATATATGGCTCATGTGTGGTTCATATGTGGCTCATGTACACGGAGAAAGTAATATATTAGAAAATATATTAGAAAATATATTAGAAAACATAGACAGTAGAGTAGTTTGAGGATATATGTTTTGGTATGACGAAAAGTGACGATCAGTATGAAACCGTTTACCATACCTCTCACAATGACATGAGAGTAGTATCTGTTGACATAATGCAACATACTCATATAGCACACAAGTTCAGAAAGAGTTCATGAAGAATTCAATTGGAGTTTGGAAAATTCAATATGAGCTCTCAAGATTTCTTTCTGAACTCTTGTGCTGTGTGGGATATATCCCCCAGTTACAATACTGTATGTGATTCTCTATCACATTGATTTTCTCCGTATATAGGGAAAGATGGGGCACTCTCTTACACTAGGGCACATTCGTACAGTCCATCATACGCCGAATAGTGACTCAAATTCCAAAAAATCTATACGTCAGCTTCTTACTGTAACATTGATTGAAGAGCTCACGTGTAGATTTTTTGGAATTTAAGTCATTATTCGGCGTATAATGGACTATACGAATGTGCCCCAGTGTACAAGAGTACCCCATCTTTCCCTAGGTGATATATTGGTCGTATATGCGTCATATATGAATCTTATATGACATCGATATCACCAAAATGAAAAGACAGTTAGGAAATACAAGGTCAATGCTGCTGTAAGTATACATTCATGATCTAGAACATGAATTCACTCGAACAGGGAAGTAAGAATTTCACCATCCAATTTGATAAATTAATTTATCCATTGTATTATTAGGAAGATTTCAATTCATATTGATGAAGTGAATTTTTCGTGTACAGCCCTTAAATGATGATCAAATGTGAGAAGTATCAGTGAAATAACTTCTCTCTAAAATTTTTAGAGTGAGATTTCACTCTTTAGCCAGCCAAAAGTGAGCCTGTCGAAATTTTGAGTGAAATTTCCACTCTTTTAGAGTGATATTCTAAGGTTTGAAGTTAGAAACTCACAGCCGCTCAAATTCTAGAGTCAATTTTTCACTCTAAAAGAGTGGGGGTTCACTCGAAACGAGTGAGAATCCCACTCGAAGCGGACTGGCTCACTTCTGAGACTTAGTGGAGTGAAACACGTGATTTTTCACTCTTTCAGATTTAGAGAATTAATTTCCCGAATTTTTGTATAATTTATAATCTCTTAGGTATCAAGCTACACTGTTGAGAAACCGAGGTCGAGAATTATACGACGTGAATTCTATAAAACTTCATTTCGAAATTTAGAATCATAGAATATTAGAATCATTTCAAATGGTGTTAGAATGATGCCATCAGCTTTTCACAATGTATAAATTCAATTTCTTCTTTTCTTTCTTCTCACATCAAAATTGATGTCGAATACCTAAAATCATAGTCCAAATTTTTCACACAGTAATTAAGTTACCATTTGAATCCACATAAAAATTTATTTTTCAAGAAAAAAATGTGTTGATTCCAAATTTTATTTGCAAATTTATCGAGGATAAAGAGAAATTTATAACTATAGCATGAAAAAATCACGAGCAGGAATAATACAAAGCAAATTACTTCAACAAATTATTGAGAGTTCGATTCACAGTACAGAATAGATGTTAATTTATGAAATTCCGAAAGAGTGAAGGAATTTTACATCATCGTTTTGATAAGCAGTTGATAGGGTAAGAGAAAAATGAGTCTAGGCTGTGGAAAATAAAAGGCAAAAAATCGATGTACGGGGTAAACATACCCACGCGTGTGCCAGCTTCCCGTCGGCATTTCATGTTTTGATAGCGCAATAAACCGCCATAAAGTAGCAGTAAAACGCATCGAGTCACAAGTCCGCTCTTTATCCTTCTCTCTCTACCGCCTGATGTTGTTAAGTAGTTTTTTCCCCCGCTACAGTTCTTCTTCTCTGCGATTTCTTCATCCACGTGTTCCATCCAAATTCTCGCATTCACTTATTTTTACGTTATTTTCGTTCTTTTTTTTATTATGTTTTTATCCTGAACGGTCTTTTTTCACATCTTACTCCATACTCTGTGACATGTCATATTATGTCATTCCTGCCTGTCGGAAACACTCTGTTTACAGCAGGGATATAGTACTTCTTAGAAGTTGAAGAACTTGGATTGTGATTCAGAAGTCTCAATTCTATTCCACACTCTTGGACGGTGGAATTCAGAATACAGTAGTATTTATCCATACAGCACACCAGGTGAGGAAGAATTCCTGAAGAGTTCAAATGGAGTTCGAAGAATTCATTATGAATTCTCAAGAATTTATTTTGTCCTTCTGTGCTGTACGGATAGCATATGTGTTTGTTTCCCTTAATTTATGTTCAACGTTTATATCGCTAATCGTTGTGCAATTTCATGTAAATTTACAGCTATGAATTCAATGTTTATGAGAATTTTGCGTGCCTTCAACGAAGTGCGAAATCTCTATTATATCTCTGTACGTAACGAAAACTATGCTTTCCCGGAAAGACTGTTAAAAAATATTAAACTATCCCTAATGATAGCCTTTGCATTCATAGATACAGAGCACGCTTACTTTCGAATACTTTTATGGTCTGTTTTCGTATATGATGTTTACACCTCTCGCTTCATTCATTTCCTCCACTATATACAAGCTTTATGTACACCATGTGAAATTCGGAATGATACCACTGATTTTGTCATCGGATATTCACCATTGCATGAAAAATTGCAGAATTGTCGTTATGGTTGACAGGTCATTCTGTGAAGAAACAGAGGAAATGGGAACTATACCTGTTATTGAAGAATTTCACTTTTCAATTTTGAATTCAAAAGTTCTTAATGAACGCTAATTATATTGATTATGAACCTTGAAGAATTGAAAATTAGGAAAACACTGCTAACTTTTATGTGTTTGAAAGTTCCTGATACATTTGAAAGATTCCAAGTAACAAACGCTCAAGAATTGAAAAATTTCAGAAACATCAGTTTTTTAAAAAATCACGCTTTCGAAAAAAGGCTTGAAAACACGATTCAAAAAGAAGTATCGAATATTTCCCGACCAAGAGTCTTAAAAAAAATACTTCATTGAATTCTAAAATTCGAGGCTAAAAACCACGTGGAATGACTCATATATATATATATATGTATATGTGGCCGTTTTTTGGATGTCAAATTAATGAGATCACGTGCATATACATGTATATATATATATATACACGAAGAGAAAAAATTTGCTGACGCAGCAAATCGAGGTATTATATATAGAATAGCAAAATTTGTTGCTGACCTAGCTAAAAATTTACTATAACAGCAATCGTGTTAGCTACGACAGCAATTTTTTAGCTGTGGCAGCAAAAAATGTTTGCTCCGCCAGTAAATTTTCAGTATTATATACAGAATAGAAAACAAATTTTGCTGGGATAGCAAACATTTTTTGCTGCCACAGCTAAAAATTCGCTGTCGCTGCTAACAAGATTGCTGGAACAGCAAATAGTTTGCTGTCACAGCAAAAAATTTAGAAAAAGTAGATTTCGCTGCCACAGCGAATTCCTTTTTCTCCGTGTCATTTTCACCAGGGTTATTTGGATCATTTCCTATGATGCACATCAAAATGACGATTCTAACATCAAAATGTTATAGAAACGAACTTGGTCTCTCTGATGTACGTAAACACGGAAAAGAAAATTCAATATTAACCACAAACACTATGTGTGAGTTACTTGAGGAGGTAACAGGGCCGGGATATTAGCCAAATTTTTCGTGTAAAATTTAGCTAAAGTCCCGGCGCTAGTATCCCCTTGAAGGTTCTTATTACTGACAGTGACATTGCTAATATATACCTCTCCATATATTTCTCACTTCACATACTCATTGTAGTATTTTTTTTTGCACATACAACCTTTTGAGAAGTCCGAAATTGTACACTGAAAGAAGTTTATTTGAAAAATTACCGTAAAATTTCAGTAATCGAGGAACAAGTAGAAATTTTTCAAAATATCACTGTGCATTTTGTAAAACTTGTAGAAAATATCATTCTCAATTGTTTAGAAATTCACTCATTCTTACAAACTGCACAGTAATTTTTTGAAGAGCTTTCATTTGTCCTCCGATTACTAAAATTTCACGATAATTTTGACAACCAAATTCTTTCAGTGTAGCTTCCGATGGATGAGATACGGGTGTCTTATTGATCCAGCTCTGTCGGTAATTAAAAACAGAATGCATCATTTGACCTTGACTAGTGTGGACATTATTCTTTCTTTTATTTCACGTAAAATGCTTCTTCGATTATCCACTCAACGAAACTGCAAACGCTATGTGATTAATGAGTGTAAAAACGCACTAATAAATCTTGACAAAATAAGATAAACATTCAACTGTTAGAATTCTGAAGGTGGCATGGAATAGAATAAATAAAATGTAATTAACAAGACTAAGAGGCATATCATCGTTTCCACTTATGCTGCGAGTAAGACTGCAAATAAAATGACGTGAAAACTTGGTGGAATATAATTTTTTATAATTATACGTATATGATATCGCTCGAATTTTACACAAGAGAATATAAAAGTTGAATGAATACTGATAAAATATTAGATTTATCTGCAGATGAAGAAAGTGAATTAGCGGATTCGCATGTTTGACGATTTCTCAAGCTGAAGTAGACAAAATCTTCTTCAAAGGCATGCGTCTAGATAAGGAAAACTCCTACATTTGCTGACCAGGCAAAACACGTAGTGCCCCAATCCAACACAAAGGAAAGGGGGCTGTGCGAATCAACTTTATCTCTTCACTTCCAAGAGATGGCGCTTTGAGTGCGTTTCAGCCGCAATCCTCTGTAATTCTAGGGCGTCTCCCTTCTTCTGAGCTGTTAGATTGTCCGATATCAATACGGTAGTATGTACCATCATTTCATCGACATCTTCCGTTCGATTTATTACTGACGGGAAATTTGAATTATGATTCAGTTCCTTCTTTTGGTATATATCCCTTATGGTACATATATATGGTGAATATATTTATTAACAAATTCAATTACACGCGATCATCGATTTCAATATAAAGAATTACATTCACAGAGGCTTGGAACAAATTTCATCCAATTTTCATGAAGCGTATCGAACGCAAATCAATATAAGGGAAGACGAGATGATCTATAATATAAAGTGCGGTTTTACGATGCTTGCTTTGTCTCCGATAAGATATCAACGCCTGCTAACGAAATAATCAATAAATTCCATCATACCTTAATATTTCCGCGGAAAGATGCGAAATAAGTTGAAGATATTCGCCCAGCATTATAACGAATGGAGGAATTTGAGAGATGTCCAACTACACGATACGTGCTCTGAAAATTGGGAACAATCAAATCTCATTGATTACAGTAAAAAGTCAATCACTGCAAATCAATGGGTATAATCTAAATGTCACTGATTCAACCACAGAAGCAAGCAGCAGTCACATTATTTCCTGATTATACAGTAAAATCTGCTCTCTAAATCCAGAAGAGTGAAAAATCACTCATTTCACTCCACTACCCAACCAGAAATTTACAACAGGCGCAGTACTGCACCAGTACTCGCCAAGACTGGCAGGGTACTGGCATTTGTCTGGAATGATAACGTTTTTCGGTACTGGGGATTGAGTACTAATGCCATCATTCGCAATCAGTGCAGAACCAGTACTGGGTTAGTACCTGACCGGTTTATCAGTACTGGTTTATCAGTACAGGCATATTACTGTATTTTTATGTATCCATTACTGATCCCGTACGTGTTGACCAAGTGTTGGAGACCCAATACTGGCACTGTACTGCACCTGTTGTCCACATTGGCATATTACGGATTTTTCTGATTGGGTAAGTCTCAGAAGTGAGCGAGTGGGGTTTTCACTCGTTTTGAGTGAACTCCCATTCTTTTACACTGAAGAATCCACTCTAGAATTGGAGTGGCTGTGAGTTTATAACCTCAAACCTTAGATTATCACTCTAGAAGAGTGGAAATTCCACTCGAAATTTCGACAGGCTCACTTTTGGCTGGCTAAAGAGTGAAATACCACTATAACAATTTTAGAGAGTGGCTGATTTCATTCATTGGTCAACCATTAACTGCAGAAATCGTGAATTTGAATTAATCCAATTTTAGGAAAGTAAAATTTGATGGTAAAAATCTCTATTTCATGGAAATAAGAAAGTACTTGACAGGAAACAGTACTTCCCGACTAGAAATTTACCCCATGGACCAGATCAGGTCAACTTTGATCCAGCCCAGGTCCTAGTAAGGCAACCTCAAGGCAACCTTAGGTCCTCAAGATATGCCAGGTTAACCCTATGATAATTTTCAGTCGGGTTGAAGTACAAAAAGTGTTTCAGGTTGCAAGTCCCTGCCGCTTTCTGTTGATCTGAGGGTAAACTTCTCCAAAATCCTTCTTCAGCGGACTCCTAGAAGCCAAGAGGAACATGTGTACACTAAAAAAAATATTGCTCACATGAAAATACTGTATAGCTACTATAGCTCCACCATAATTTGATTGACTTTTCCTTCATTTTTACCCGTACAGCACATGAAGTTGCAGGCTTATGGAAGGAACGTATTTTTGGAAACATAGGAACATGCCATACATGTGTAAAATCATGCCATCCACATTCTAAGCACATTCATGCATATAAAAATGTCCGCCTAAATCACCTGAATTCGAGAATATGGGACGCATGTTCCGTTGGTCATCTCATACGCATCTAGTTTTCGTGTTACAAAAGAGGTACTCCTAAAGACTTCTGTCAACATATCCAAGATATCTCCCAGATAGCAATTTAGCCTCGCTGCAATGCTGTCAGGCAATCCTGTGACAAGGTTGACATAAGCCTCCTAGTTAACAGACGACAAGGGTATAAGCTTACAAAACCCTTGCAACAGAGTTGTAGCAACCTTGCACTGACAAGGTTGTCAATAACAAGTCCAGAACGATCGAATGACAAGTCCGACAAGCTTATGACAAGCTTACATACAAAACAAGAATAATTGTTTAATAGCTTTGCTCGTTGGAGGATTGTTTGGTCTTATGTTTCATAACTCTATGTATCCAAACATCTTTGCGGCATCGTGAGTACAACTTTCAAGTTTGCTGTATATGTTGCTGCGCATTTGGCGACGCAACCTCCCAGCAATTCCCTAACAACGTTTGTTCCGTGTTGTTGGGAAGTTGTTGCGAATTTTTCTAGCACTTCGCTGTCTGGAGATCTTGCTGTAGATGAAATCTCAAAGTTTCCTATTGCATGATCATACAACTATGTTTCGTAAATGCACACTGTATCTCCTCGATTTGGATATACATCCGATGGATCAACCCCAGCAACATCATCCATGGAACTGTCTAGGGCCTTGCGAGAATCTAGCCAAGGGCTGGAAAGAGTCTAGTGGCTAGCGGGGAACTTGTAAGGGCCTAGCGTGTGCTGATACAACGGTTCCTCGGGAATCTAGAGTAGGCCGACATGATTTCGTACATTCGGTGCAACTTTCTGGGAAGTTTGAAGACAATATACAAATTCGTAACAATGAACATCACCATTTTGATCCGACTTGCGTACACAACAGAATGAAGTAATCGGTTATTTGCAAATACGAGGTTGTAGTTTACTGATTTCATGGAAATCTTCCTGCTATGTGAATTAAATATAATTTCCACAATATGGCCACATGATATAAACTAATATATGCCGGATTATGTTGTTTAGAATATTCCGTTTTCCATGAGATTATGCATTTTTCACATGCCGAAAATATGTTCGACACATTATATGCTGTCCGGGCAGAGGATTCAACACCCGAAAAACAAAATTATCCGTCAAAATGGTGGGAAAATGTCTTGTTTTGTGTAAAAAAACAATTTCCATACAATGAGGGGATAAAATCCACCAACAGTGTGGAGGAAAACTCCCCATATTTTCTACAGTGTGTCTGAAGTACAGGAATGTCGATATTGCTACGACAAACTGAATGGATCGTTCCAGGAACGATCCAGATTAGTATGACACAATCTAAATTATTATCAGAACGATTTACGTATCGCTACTGCAGCTATCTGTCATGGCCATACTTTGGATCGTTACCATAACCACACATTGTTTTCAGTTTACTGAATTTCAAAAGTGTCAGTTTTATGGTTTGAAAATATTGTATCGAATCAAATAATAATACTAGTATTAGTAGTATTTGGTTTCTACGTCTCCAGATTTTCCGTTTTAATTGCCCCGGCGAGAAATGGCTTGAGTTCCTTGCCACCATATCGAAAGGGAATTGAGACTGTTGGAAAAGTGTTAACCTCTAAGATGTGTCTGAAGTCAGAATTTGGTTTTGAAGTACTATGCGCTGTACAGAACGGCTGTTTTACAGGCGTTCAATGAAGCAGAGCTTCATTCAGATTTCTACAATCTATCTACATTGAGAGGAATACCAAGTGTTGCAGAATTCATCATTCGCATTTTCCTGGTATATCTGCAGCCAAAATGTAATGATTTTCCGTTTGGACAAATTTTTTGAACACATTGTTTTTGAGATACGAGCATTTAAAAATTTGTTAACAAATTCAAATCACTCAAAAGCATGATGTGCTACATACTTCAGCCTCACGTCACTTGCTGAGTGAGAAAAAGATGGATCTCTGGAGAAAAATCGAACTATCCTACACGGCAAGAAGTAATTAGATGTAAGATGGCCAGTCATTTTTCAGCTCCCAAAGCTAAATTTCAGCAGCTACAACGAAATTTTCAGATTCGTCAGTTGGATTTTAGCTAATATTGCTGAGAAATCAGCTGTCCTGTGAGTGCTCAAATATTTAGTTATAGTAGCAAAAATTGAGCTGATGAAGCTAAAAACTTCTTTCCGTGTATCATTGTTTGTTTCGAAGGTAAAATAATTTGAAGTCGCTAAATGCTGATTGGCTGGAAACTTGGAACTTTTAAATCATTTTAATTTCGAATCGAGACATAATAGGATACTTCGATTTCTTTCCAGAGATCCACCGTTTTCCAACATAGTCAATGGTATCAAGCTGAAGTTTGTACATAGAAAAAAGTATTTCTTTGAATCTAAGGAATTGTCGTTTGAATAGGTCCAAATAGATATTTCTTTGACAGAAATAAATATTTTGTGTATGTAAAAAAATTTATCATTTGGTTAATCATTTGAATAAAAAATTTGTATGAAAATAATATTCATTCTTGTTGAAGAAATATTTATTTGGATCTATTCAAATGACAATTTCTGAGATTCAGAGGAATACTTTCTTCTGTGTACCACACAATACCTTTCAGTTATTTGGATTTGAGAAGAATTAAAAAATGCTCATATCTCCAAAACTGCACTGAGGGAAAGGATTAGTGAACTGAACGAAAACATAGTTGATTCAACTACGCCAGGAGGTTAAATACGATCAACCAACTCTGGAGGTTGCATTGAATCATTCCCCTGGTTGGCCGACTCTGTTGAGTCAACTACGTGAATGATTGGGACAATGGAAAATAGTTTCCGTCAAGTATCCATATACATTTGACACAAAATAACGAAGCATTGATTGCCTGCGAGGTTGACTCAACTACGTGAGATTTTGAATGAAACTTCTTCTGTGATTTGTTGGCGTTGACACACATTGGTTCATAAAATCAAGTGATATGTTTGAGCCAATGAAAGGTGGCGTAGTTGAGGCTACAATTTCCAAGTCATTCCAACTAAAAATTCGTTGATTCATTCATAAATTCTTCAACTACGCGTGGTGGTTAATGGCACTTTTATTTTTTTCTCAGTGTGTGTCTTCAAAAAAATTTGTCAAACGGGAAACTATTGACTGCAGAATATGCCACAGAATTACGAAACATGGATTCTGAAACACCCGGTCCACCGAAAACCTATACATCCCTTGATACACGGAGAGAAAAAATTTGCTGACGCAGCAAATCGAGATATCATATATAGAATAGCAAAATTTTTTGCTGACCTAGCTAAAAATTTGCTATAACAGCAATCGTGTTAGCTACGACAGTAATTTTTTAGCTGTGGCAGCAAAAAATGTTTGCTCCGCCAGCAAATTTTCAGTATTATATACAGAATAGCAAACAAATTTTGCTGGGATAGCAAACATTTTTTGCTGCCACAGCTAAAAAATTCGCTGTCGCAGCTAACAAGATTGCTGGGACAGCGAATAGTTTGCTGTCACAGCAAAAAATTTGCTGCTCTGGCAAAAGGAACACAGCAAAAGTAGATTTCGCTGCCACAGCGAATTCCTTTTTCTCCGTGTACCAAAGTTATAGATGATAAATACGCTGTAAAAATTTCTTTGTGGAGTCACAACAAAATTTGGCAGGTTTTTTACACAAACATTTCCTCTAGTGGATTTCTAACCAATGTTTGGAGAAAATGAGAAGTTTTGGTCAACTAACAAATATGTTTGACTTCCTCCAAATTTGTTTTGAAAACCCGCTAAAGGAAATGTTTGTGTAAAAATCCGTTAAATTTCTTCACGAATCCACAGGGATATCGTTTAGAGTGTACAATTGCGATAATCGAAATTTACCTCATCCAAGTTCTAACTGAACCAAATGAAGATCCATTTGTCTAAAAGAACGATAAAAAAACATATTGAAGTCACATAAACGACCTCATCACATTTTATCGTTTTGTATTTTCCGAAAGTTTATTGTAAAGGATGATCTAAAATACATGATATCCGAGAGATATGGTTGATAGCTCCAAGAATACCGTAAAACGGGATGAATATTCCGGGTCATTTTGGGGTAAATAAGATCACCCAGAAAAAATGTTCAATGTATTCATAACTAATTATGTGATTAATAGGAATGGTAAATGCGTACTATCCATCTCTTTTATCATTCGGACAAATAATGACGAATTAATTCAACATGTCTTTTCGTTTGTGATCCCATTCACCTCAATGATCCTGTTCACCACGTTTCACTGTAGTGAAAAATCTATTGACCAGACCGGAAAAAATTCTTTTCTGACGCCGCCTTTCAATATTTGATATCTTCGCGTCAATTAACATGAAATGAGAGAAAATAAAGGATTGACTGAATCTCAGAAAAAATCGATTTGCCTACATCATTGAACTTTTCTACTGTAAGTAGTTGATTTCCGTGAGGGTTATCCTTTTTTAGATCGATCCATTATATGTCTTGTAAGATATTTGATACAATCAACAGGGAATAAAAATTATTCGTCTTTCCAAATGTAGATGATAGGTCTTGCATATTTTTATTCCTTGAAATTAATTATGCTACTTTATGATGATTTTACATGAGTATCGAACTATTTTTTGCTTTTGCGAGGAGGTTGGAAGGTTCTTTTCATTGTTTACTAAGAATTTTCTTTCCTACTTGAAACAGTCTTAAACCCCAAATATACTGGGAATCCTCAGAAATACTTCCAGATTCCATCTCAATGAAATGTTATATTCATCTTCTCTCCCTCTTATGTTTCTCGTACACCTTTATTTCGACAGTATTTGTATGATAGATAATCAAAAAACCATCACAACAAAAACAAATGACCTGACAAATTACTGACTTTCTTGAGATGAATTTTATGTACAGCCTTCAAGTGAATTTGTAAACATGGAACCTGAGATTTATTCTTGAATATTTTCCACCAAATTTATATAATGTTTCCATTTTTGAGGACAGTTAACTTATTTGATATTTGTTCAGGCACTAACAGTTCGTTCAAAAGATCATTTCTACTCTGAAAATGTACATTACTGACATTGTATTTCACTACCACATATGGGCGATTATAAGCATCGCAATCAACTTGTCCGTACAGCTTATGTCAGTGTAGGCACCGTAAAGCGAAGTGAACAGGATCATTGTGGTGAATGGGATTAAGAACGAAAAAACGTGTTAAATGAATTCGTAATTGATTGTTCGAATGATCAAAGTGATGAATAATACGCATTTACCATTCTTATTAATCACATAATTAGTTATGACTCCACTTAACATCTTTTCTGGATGATCCTATTCATCTCAAAATGATCCCATTCGCCCCGTTTTACGGTACGTCGTAAAATGACCGGATGCGAATCCTGCAACCTCAAAGATACACTGAGAGACGAGTTTGTTAGTGACAAAGAAGGTTTATTAATTGTAGAGAAACCATCTTTGAGTCCCATGAGATTTGTTAGTAGTTACCAAACCTTACTTGATTGAAATTAAATTTCGAGTACCTTTTTCTCAGTGTAGAGATCTTTGACCTGAAAAATAGTACCCCGAAAAATGAATTTTTCACAAACGTCACACTCAAGTTCGGATCGAATTTACACACATCAAGAGACATTTCAGGGTTCTGATAATCATCTGCAATTGAATAGTGAAGTGTGTAGAATAAAATGACATATCTTCAAGAATGTTGAGATGAACCGGTTTTGAGTTATCACAGTTTCAGTCAGAGCCTACGAATGTGATTGCCATTCTTAACGGGATACCAGCGTACTGCCCGAGTGGAGATCTTGTCTGCGAAACTTTTCGAACTGAATTCATGGAAGGTTTCAGGAGATATTCGTTGATACTTCATCCATCGCAGTATAGAGCCTGAATTTCAAATGTCGAAAACAACATTCTTCCTTATCGACTGAGAAAGAAATTTTTTTCCTCGAATCTTGGAATTCGGGCTTCATACCGCGATGGACTAAATATCAAAGCATATTTCCTGAAAATTTCAGACTGTTTTATGAATTCAGTTCAGAGAAATCTTGCACGCAAGATCTTCACTTGGATCCCTAGCAAATGCGATCATATTTTAATCATACTGAAATTATTCGGTACCCTAGTGTGTATGAACTTTGGCCCACTCTGGCCCCACTCTGACCCAGTCTTGGACCCATATGGGCAGGATGGGTGGGCCCCATGGTACATACATGCTAGGGTATGTTTGTGGATTCCCCATACCTCAATTATACTCAAATAGGGGTAGGGACTGAATTCGCCGAACGAACTTCTCGCCGAATTCAACCTCTATCGTGAATTGGTATTCTGAAAAATTAAAAAAAAAAGGGGAAGGGGTCATTTCGCCGCAAATTTGTTAATTCGCAGATCCGATAGGAGTAACTGAAAATTCCTAGGAATTACTGGTTATTCCCCAATGCAGAAAATCCAGCCAAAAGACCCTCTACCAAAAAACGTTGATATTTCGTGTAAAAGAATCGAACATCAATACATCGAGCTTTCAAAACATCGATTAAAAAATCGACTAATCAACCTAGGAACATCAATGCATCGATGAATCCACAAACATTGCACACCCCTAAAACCTCATGGTGGAAAAAATGTATGAACCATGATTGATTTTTATCCTTCTAATTGTATCTCCCCTCTCAAACGAGCGGGGATGAAAATACAATAATACATGTTTTGAACTACACATAGAGGTGACAACGGTGAAAAAATAGATTTTTTTTTCAAATTGACAAGTGACCAATCCATTCCCAGAGTGTCTACTCTTTGAAATTTCAATTCTTTTCATTGGTTAGTCTTTTCAATAGAATGACAGGATTAGTTGATTCCGTTGGACCTCAAGGTCCAACATCCTGATTTAGCTTCAGTTCATGTGGATTGACCCCTTGAATGATTTTGTTCATCATCTTTCGTATTGCAAAATGATTTTTGTGCCCCCATCAGACATTTTTTCCGTAGATTACTTAACATGGGCTTCAATGGATAAATTTAGCCACATGGATCCACCGTTTTGAAATCACCTCCTGAACCGCAACCTTCATTGAAATTGCGTCAACCAGAACCCTCGGTCTGACAGATCGCTAATCCCTTCTTATATATGTTTCATACGTAAGACATCTTTTAGATAGCTATCAGATATTGTCTAGACAAGGCTTTAAAAGATGCCTAATAGATATCTGAAAGATGTCTTACGCGAGATTTTGAGACAAATTTTACATGTTATATTTATTGGGTGAGGAGAAAATCAAATACAGGATGAATCCACGAAATCAGTTTTGGGAGAAAGAAAGTATGATGTATTGATTTTTCAACTGACGTTTCGTGTATTTGTTTTCTCGTTAATTTGGCTTTCATCCAGTTCAGTTATGTTCAAAACCATATACAGGATGTCCCCTAATTCATCATTTGCATCTCTGTGGCATAGTTTACAGACAAAATGTATCAATTCCTCGCTTAGGAAAATTTGATTTTGAGCTTAGTTTTTGAGGTATGAGCACGTTTAGATTTTTTTCAGATTCAAACTACTCAAAAGCACTGTTTCCTAGATACTTGAGCTTGCAACTATTCCATACGTTGGAGAATAATGGATTTCTGGAGAAAAATCGAACAAAATTCAAATTGTGGAAATTGAAAAATTGAATTGAATATAATTGAATTTGCAAATTAAAATTTCAAAAAATGAGAATTTTTTACGGATTTTGAAAAAAAAGGTGAAATGTTATTTGTTGAATACTTTGTCTATGCTATTCGAGAGAGCGTCCTGAAACTAATAAGGTTCGAACCTATTCCACCCTTTCGCTTCAAACAGCATGAGGTTGGAATTAAAGTAAAGTTCCAGCACATTCGGTCGTTGAAGGGTTAATTATCATGTGTACATTAGGGTGGCGCCAAAAAACTGATCATTTGTTTGTTGTCGTGTCTCTTATGAGAACATGTTAGTGTGTCATGTTTTAAGAGTCCTTCCAAAAGATCAACACGCGCCCTCTCGTGCATTCTTCCGTAACCTACATGCAGCGCCGAATCTAGCAAAAACTCTGTCTCTCTCTCCGTCCATTCGGACGTACAGGTTGATAAAGGATCAAAAGAGGGGCAGCTCGCCCTTCTTTCGATCCTTCTCTCACTCACCTGCACGCTTGAATAGACGGAGAGGTAGACAGAGAATTCGCTAAATCTCGCGCTGCCCGTATGTTTGAATGGGCGGGGAGAAAAATAGACAAGTTGATGAATCCGCCACTGCCAAAGATCAGCGCAAAAAAATTTTTCAGAGCTCGTGATTTAAAAAATTTTTAAAATAGTCAAAACTCACTTTTCTATTCTCCAATTTCTTTTCTAATTGTGGCAAAATTCAGTCACTAAAAAGATAGTAACTTTCTCAAAGTTAAAGTTCAAAATATTTATTTTCAAAGGGCGTTCAAAATTTATGAACATTCTTTAATTCGGTGATGTTTTTGGGCGACCTTTGAAAATTCATGTTAACATTCAATATGCACTATATTCTAATTAGCATTCTAATCAATAGGAATACACCACGAAACGAAAAAAAAATTCAATACTTCACAAGAATATAATTTTTCCTAATAAATAAATTGAATCGATTGAATTGATTGAAATTGATTTCAATTAAATGATTAAGATAGTGATTTGATCTTATAAATTTGGGGAATTTTATTTCTTCTATAGTTTTTGAGTTCTTGCTTGAAAACATCGAAAGCAATGAATTGAGGAATGTTTATAAATTCTTTGTGCCCTTTAGAAACGAATATTTTGAACAGTAAGTTTGAAGGAGTTACCATTTTTTTAAGCATTAAGCTTTTCAGAATTTTTGAAAATCTTGAGCGATCCGTAAAGAATTTTTTTTTGTGCTGCTGTTGGAATAAGACTCTTGATACATAAAAAAAAACGAACATGTTTCTATACCTGACATGAAGAACAAAAAATAGTTGGTTTTTTTGCGGCACCCTTGGGTACATAGACTTTTACTGGATGTTAGAACATACAGTTCTGTGATTCTTAATAGGAATGCAATTCACACTAATTTCATCTAAGACAGCACAAGAGTCCTCGCAAGGAGCTTCCGTTATGCGACTAATGATTCGTTCAATATGAATTCATTGAATATAAAATGCACTCTTGATAAACAACTAAATGTTCAGAAACCTCAGACTTCATAATCAATAATAAACTTCATAATTCTTCGGGCATTCAATACGTTTCCATTTTTCATTCGTTGAATTCGGTGAAATCTTCTGAAAAACTGTTTATTGGAAACTTCTGAAATTCCCCAAGGAGGAGCTGCTAATATGACAAAGTAACAATTTATAAAGCGGTGATCACACCAACCATACAATTTCAAGATGGCCAAACAATTTTTTTCATTGCAATAAGTTTCTTCAGCGAATCAAATTATAACCGAACGTTTTCGTTGTCTCCTCACAAAGTTTTTCAACATTGCAAGTTGGTTAGATTGTTAGGAATTGTCGAACCCACCGCAAATTCGTTATTTATAATACGAAAACTAATCTATAGTGGAAATTTCAAAACGAACAAGATAACCCTACCTTTTGCCATCTCTGCTTCCCAATCAGGAAAATTAGAATTATGCCAATATTGACAACACTGCAAACTGAAGTGTGTTAAAATTGACTACCAAAACACGGGTAATGTGTGTAAACACGGATAAACAGATAAATTATTTGAAATGAAAACACGGAAAGAAGAAATTTATATCAAATTTTCTTCTTCCTCTCCACCTGATATGCACATGAAACACCGTTTGGACATCATTTAATTTCGTTTCACTCAACTATGTGATCAGTATCTGGAATTCTAAAATCATTTGTTTCTGATGAAGTGTCCAACGATAAGAAAAAAGTCGTTACTCATCGCGATTCAAAGTTCCCTGCATATCTTGAATCATCATCTCAGAATACAATTTTTGGACGAAGACAGCAAGTAAAGGGAAGACAATTTGCCTTCTTTTGTGTTTCAAAAATTTTTTTCTCGAACGTTTCTCGAGATGCGATCTCTTTGAAAAGGAGATCGGAATGTTTTCGTAACCCAATACATTCTAGAGATTGTAGAAGTGACACGTTTTTGTTATGGACATTATGTTCGGGGGATGTATCGTCCGTATATTGATCTGCCTGCGAAGATATCCAAAACCACGCCTCAGTTTCCTTCGTCTTGAAGCTTTCATAGCCCTCATGTGAATGGAAAATGTTTTTTACATACTTGCTGTTCGATTCTTTCCCTCCTAGTGAATTTTTTCTAGAATTTAATAAGTATCCGTTAACCATTACTGACTGAGTCAATAACCAACTACTTTATTTTGTTTCAGAAATAATCGAAGTATGCTGGACAAGAGGGTAAGTGAGTTTAGCATTTTCCAGATGATAAATATACACATAACAACATATATTTATGCATATGCAGAGCCGGGAATTGTCTTCTCCTCGAAATATATATCAGCTTGTTTCAAAAAATTATGTTTCTTTTCAATCAATCGAAGTGTTGAATCACTTCTGTGAGCAAATAATTACCCTATAAAATTCATGGGGAATTAAAGTATTTCACACTTCATTGGCGTATGAAATCAGTCTTACGATCGTAGGGAAATTGCTTTCTGATTATGCATAGGAGTGTATTTTTACACATGTGGGGAACAGCTATACCTCTTAGATGTTGAACCTCCCAAGAAGTGGAGGAAAAGTTCACCGAATCATGGTGAAGAGTTCCTGATGCATGGAGGGATTTTGCTGTCATCATGTTTTGAAAGAAAATTTCACTATTATTTTTCACAATTATTTCAGTTCTTTTCCACATATAGATGCATCCAGAGTTAAATGAAACGTAAAAAGATATTAATTACATTAGAGGTTACTCTATACCTCTCTGTACTATTGAGACTGGGGAATAAAAAAAGACATAATAATGATAATAACAGGCCAATTGGTACAAGACAGGAGATCAATGGCTCAAGATAGAGCTTCAATTGAAACTCAAAAGTTATTCAGATCCATATTGTTCATCATAGTTGTATTATTAATGGACTTCATTATTGACGATTTGAGCATAAAAAGCTCGATAACTGTAATTAAAAAATTCGAGCTCCATCAATTAATTTTTCTTGTTTCTAAGCTTTTTTATCCTTCCCATTCCATTCCATTCTCCTTCCCGAGTTACGATCGTTTCGAGCGCTTGGGAATACCTGGAAAATGGGGTGCGCGAAATGGGCTGGCCGTCGTAAGAAACCGACAGGGTCGACTCGCGCCGCGTGGTTGGTTTTTCCCGCCCTCTGTACCTTTCCAACCCTTGGGTACTCTTGGAGTAGCTACGATCTTCGAAGTAGGAGAGAGCAGAACCGAGAATTTCTTGCTTTCTTCTCCCGTGCCTCCTTTGAAAACTTTTTCTCTGTTTCTGTCCTTCCTTCTCTTTACAATTTTATTTCATAAAATCAGTTTTAGCTACAGAATATGTACACTATGTTTACAATTTCATATTTATTGACCTTCCACATATGATAATTACATCATTTTTTCATAATGTTTGAAGAAAACAACCCACTAAGCGTGTTCATGAAACTCCAAATGTAAATACCAATTGAGACAATTTGAAATTGATGGAAAGTGTGACCCGAAACGTGCTATAAAAGGAACGAATGTTTGAAATGTGGATTTCTATTCGAAACTCAAAAGCACGCGGTTTATATATATATATATATATATATATATAGTATGTTTACGTGTGTGCTTCATATATGCATTTGTGTGTGAGTAGGGATGCATGAAATGGGGAAAAGGAGAGGAATAAATGCTACACGTATGCACAAATATATGTACATGTATGCAGGGAGAACACACATTTATATACGTATATATGTACGCTGGGTATCGGTATCCGTTACTCTTTCTTGCTTATTTCTACGAGAGCGGCAGCAACAGCAATACAGTCACAACACCATCAGTTGAAGGATGAAGTGAGAACTAACTCGAGAAAGACTGAAGTGTGCGGGATGGTGAAAAAGAGAAAGGGACAGCGAAAGACCCATTCATCTTGGCGCGCCTTGCTAAAGCGTGATTGGCTAGTAGCAAGTGAGGCCGTCCGAGGATTGGCGGGCTCTATTTACCAGCTGTACCCGCGTTCAACGCACATAGAACGTCGAGTGGTAGAGGTAGAGAATAGTGAAGAAGAGGTGAAGGGGACGAAATGCCTGAAGCGGAAAGGAGTTGGAAGATGAAGAAGAGGAGGCGGAAAAAGAGGGAAAGGAGGTGGAGGAGGAGGAGGAGGAGGAAGAGGAGAAAGGGAGGATGACGACGACTACGACGACGACGATGACGACGACTACGACGACTATGCTATGAGGAGCAAGAGGGGAGGAGAGACAAGCGGCGCCATTATTGTAAGGGGTTACATTTAGCTGGCCGTGGTGTGTAGTACGCGGCATTCGGTGTAGGGGGCTATAGTACCTTCATGCATGGCCCATAAAGGATTCGTCGACTATCCGAGAAGTACGCAAGAAAACGGTTTCTAACACACCTGACAGGCCACGCCACGTTGTTTCTGCTCCTGCTCCTGATTTCTGGACCTTGGACTGTTGTTGTTGTCGCTGTGGGTACTCCATTTTGCTCTTGCTCGTTTCTCCTCCTCTTGGCAAATCTATTGGTTCTTTATTTTCATATTGTTATCCATATCAAAACAATTATCAAACCATCAGTCGTCATACTGCAGCACATTACATCATCATCAACCACCTCAAGTGATTTTTATTGTGTTTATCAAAAAAGTTATTGTTCATACTGTTTATGTTATTGGTATTGTGATAGAAGTGGCAGTGATGGTGATCGCGGTGGTTGTGATGTTGACGGTGAACTTTACAAAAGCGAAGAATGTTGAGACTTGAGAATAATCACGTTAAGAAGAATGATCATACTTGTTGGATGGCCCGCGGATCTTGTAAAAACCTCTTAGAAATTATAGAATAAGAAAGAAAGGAGAGGAACTTGCTTGTCTGTAGGCCAAAAGTTGAAAGAGTTTGACAAGAGACACAGTGTCCAAGTTTCTGTCATTGTCGTTGCGGTATATTACGCACTCGTTGCATCGTGAGGCTATAAAAGTGAGGGTAGAGTACCGATAAAAGGAGTTGAAGGTAGTGGTGGTGGTGTTGTCGGTGGTGGTGGTGGTGGTAGTAGTAATAGTAGTAGTAGTAGTAGTGGAAGTAGTAGTAGTAGTAGTATCAACAGTAGTATCTGTGAAAGAAGAAGAAGAAAAACAAAAGAAGAAGCGGAGAAGAATAAGAGAAATATGTGAACAAGAAGAATAAGTAAGGAGCAAGAAAGTAAGAGAGGCTTCGAGCTTTCTTACGAGAAGAAGAAGTAGAGAACTGTTTCTCTTGCAGTGCGTGTGAACAGTGGAAAAATCCGGGCGTGTTGTATGGCGTGTGTAAAAGGGAAAACTTACCGAATGACAACAAACGTGGTATGACGTGAAGTGACGTGAAGCAATCAACAGTGACTAATCCAGATACATTGCCTCGGCTGTATGAGTGTTGATTTGATGACAAATTATTTGATGACAGTCTTTGCCAATTACAGGATCATGAAAAATTTGCAATCTAAAATCGCGGTGGACGTATCGTCTACCGCTCTAGTGTCATCACGTTGTGATAATTTTCGGTATTGTTATAAAAACCATCATTAGGTGTTCTCATGCATTTGATCTGTATTTCTTTTCCTTTCCAAAAAGTCGGTCAATCGCAATTTGGACAGACAAATTAGCGTGCGACGGCGGACGATATGAGTTCGAAATTCATAATCGATAGCATGCTACCGAAGTACCATCAACAGTTTCATCATCAACAATTATTCTCTAGCGCTAATCCAGGAAGTATTCAAGCTTGCACGTCTGGTCCGGCTTCAGCGGCCAGTCTAGAATCTAGTTTATCCGCGGCAGCTGTTGCAGCCGCGGCAGTTAATTACGCTCAACAACATAATTCACCTAGTCCGACGGGTTCGAGCCCGCAGCATTCGACAGGTAGTTCCGCATCGACTTCTCCAGCCGCCCGTACCGCATCAAGTATGTATCCATACGTTTCGGCAGCTGCGGCGCATCATCATCATCAACAACAGGCTGTTGCAGCAGCAGCATTTGGTGCAACTTCGAGTATGGTTTCGGGTTTTGGCTCGACGGCGGCTTCGAGTGCCGCTTTAGCTGCCGCGGCGGCCGTTGATGCCGCAACTGGTGATAAATCCTGTCGATATACCGCCAGTTTGACTGGCAACGTTGCACCTACTAGTGCTGATCCAATGGTCAACTATAGTTTGAGTCATCATCATCAGAACGGTGCTACACCGGGTAGTTTAGTTTCTTCCGCGTCAGCTTCTTCCGCCGTTTCTGCGGCTTCTGCATCCATGGCTGCGGCAGCACAATTTTATCATCAAGCAGCAGCCGCGTCGGCCGTCGTTGATCCCCTTGCACCTTGCCAACAACCTACCACTGGACAGCCTGGAATCTCGGACATTCCTCGATATCCCTGGATGTCTATTACTGGTAAGTTATGATTTCTTCATTTTGATTCTTACTGAATTCGAGGATTTTTTTTCATGAAAATCATTTTTGTTCATAATTGACTCTGATACTCGATCTAACCAAGTAAAAACGACAAATTTTGTCACCTATTTTTTCCCCGCAATTGCACAAATATCGATCCAATAGGGGAAGTGAGGTACTCTCGTACACTGGGGCACATTCGTCAAGTTCATCATACGCCGAATAATAATTCAAATTCCAAAAAATCTACACGGGAGCTTTTCAATCAATATTATAGGAAAAAAACTCACGTGTAGATTTTTTTGAATTTGAATCATTATTCGGTGTATGATGGACTTGACGAATGTGCCCCAGTGTACGAGAGTGCCTCATCTTCCCCCATCTGTTCAATGTCTGACTGTTACCAGGTTGTTCACCCGATATGAAGTAGATCCTAGTCCAATATTTGTGCATAATCGGGTTATTTCACAACAAATTCTGTACGTGTGGGGTTTCCCACTTCCGCCGCCACAAAGGTTTTATAGGGGATGGAGTTCTTACAAACGAAGAAAACTCTTTCCGCGTAGAGATCACTTGGAGGGTGAAAACATACCGCAAAGAAAGTAAGAACAATATAATGTGACGATTTTAATCATCAAACAACCATAACTGACCACATTCGGTTTGAATACTAACATTCACAAGACGGGAAAATTTTGCGGGATGCCTCCAAAATTCTTTTATCATTTTTTCCATACTCAGCACATCAATTACCCCTGAAGAACATAGGAAATCTTGTTCCTCAGGGTGATCTCTTGTAGAACCAGTCTCGTCCTCTGTAGGTTAATCCTTCATGCGTAGTGTATCATTTGTAATACAAACCTTAAAAGATAACTAAGAACGTACAAAACATGAGTTTCAATAATCATCACTCATGTGAAACAATTCATAATTCTCGTTCACTGAGAGAGGAACGATTTAGCGGTTCGGTAAATAGTAATATACTTGTTTGATAAATTTAAAAGCTACTGAACTTTCAGCGACGTTTTATGAAATTTCAAGGAGGATTACTGGAATTTTGCTTCACATTACTCAGTGTTCTTCAATCGTTATCATATAATATAATGTTCATGACTAAATTCGCTGAGTGCCACTCAATGAGTAAACGTTTAGGAATTGAGTGATACACAGCGAATTTGGTCATGAAGATTGTATATAATAACGAATATTGTATTACATAATAACGATTGAAGAACACTGAGTAATGTAAAGCAAAATTTTAGTAATGTTTCTTGAAATTTGATGAAACATCGCTGAAAGTTCAGTAATATTCAGATTTATTGATCAAATATAATAGTATTTAACGAATCTTCAAATTGCTTTTCTCTCAATGTTGGAATGAGAGTGATGCGGTGGAGGGTTAAACTTTCCCGCCCGTGATTCTATTTGAAATGAACACGATAATTATTACAAATGATTTTCAAATCATAGCAAAGCAGTAGCAAAGGTTCTTATGCGTTGATTTACATCCGCATCGTAATCATACAACCTCAATAAGTTGACCTAGGTATAAAAATATGTTCGTGCCCAGAAAGTAAACTTAACTCTTCTTGAAATACAATTGATTCATATGTAGGGTTTCATTTTGTTTTCACTGATGATCCAAATTGATTAATGATATTCGTGGTTTGAATTAGGGGTCTACTCCATCATATATCTTGAAAACCTTAATTTGACTTTTTCGCCCTCTTAACCGATAAAAAACATCGTCCATTCAACTGCTTCAATACAAATACGAACATATGTTTCATACACTGCCGTCCTAAGCAAAAAGGCCGTATGTCACCAAATTTTTCTCCATTTTTTTAAATTTATATTCGAATAGGTTTTTTGTGTATATTCCATTTCAAAAAATCTTTATACTATTGAAAACTACGTGACAAACTGGGTTAGACATCAGGGCGTTTGTATCATTTAACATGTACAAGTTAAATGAAAATGCTCGATATCTCGAAACATCCAAATTTTGACTTACAGCCTTTTGGCTTAGGACGGCAGTATACGTTTCATTGATGTAGTTCGCCACAGTGTTTGCCATAATCATTCATTTCACTGAAGTAGATGGAAATTCATTGTATTGGACGAAATTTGATATCCCTATTACCACAGTCTTTGTCTACATTACATAATTTCTCCTTTTACGTAGGTGTAAACAAATGATGAACTCCTCGGATGAGCAAATGTTCATTGCAATTGTATTCTGTATTAGTTATCTTGAAGCATGAATCAACTTGTCAGTAATAACTTGATGCAAAGGATTCTAGAAAACATCATTTCAGACACTCATTGAACATTCACAAATTCTTATGTTTTGCATGGAATTGCAATGTTGAATGACCATTTTAATGAACAGGACGTTCTATTCTTATATATTCATTATACAAGCCTTCAAGCTCGTCAAAAATATATTAGTCCAAACATACAAAGTGCCGACGGCGAATTTGTTGCCTCTCTCTCTGCCCTTTCTCCCCCCCCCCCCTCTCTCTCTATCTCCCTCTCTCTCTGTTTGTATGTTACTCCTCCTGTTTATTTACCCATATATTTGCACGGTAAATAAGAATACATGTCTTGACTATTAAACTTGATTATTGTGATTATTGATCGTAGAGATTATATATATATATTCATACATGGAGCAATCAAAATTCGAGAAATGATTGTCCATATAAAACCTTTTTACAATAAAAAAACTAAGCTGATGAGGATAAAAGATGAATAATGAAATACTCATTAACGAAACCATAATCACAAAAATTGGGAATATGTGACTTCTACTGTTCTTTGGTCTTGCTATTAATTATTCAATGAATATTTTCAAACAAATTTACATTAAAATATTTCTGTTTGTATCAACTGTAAAGTTCATTTTTCATGCATTTCGCACTGAAAAGTACATCAAAAGTTGTCAGCTTTTGCTTGAAGTTCACGTCTATCATTTTGATTACTCTGAATTAATATAGTTATATTCTATTCAAACTTGAAGGGAAATGTTGTCATAGGAGTAAATCATATTCAAAGAAGGTTTCATTTGATTGTAGAAAATGTTCGTTCCCCTAGTAGAAGTTGGTAAAGGTAAGATACTCCCGTATATATCTGGGTACGAATTTGCGATAGGGAATCCTCGAAAGTTAGAAAGATCAACAAAACGTTAAATGGGGAGTAATTCATTTTACGCCGCTTTTGCAGGAAGAATTCATTTGATTTTTATGGATTTTCAAAAAACAGCATTCGAAATCCAAATTTTCTTCTGAAGTTTTATGACCTTTTTTAAGTCACTTATATCATGTCATGTAACAAAATAGCTGTAGTATAAAAATTTAGATATGGTACACGTCAGATCTACCGTCCAAAGCAAGATGATAGATCGTAAGTCACATTTTTGACGGAAATGAATTTCTTATATCATTTTAATCGAAAAAAACTCATTACTTTTCTAATAACGGCGGTTCGAAGTACGTAGAAATTAATCAAATTTGAAATTTTTATCGAAAAAAACCATAACTAACACAAAAATGGAAAGTCTTCAATACTTCAATAGTCTATAGACTTCAATGGCAATTCATATTATACCCTAGGAATGGTTTGCCATTGAAAAATGATTTGTTCTATTGATTTTGAAAGGAAACAGCAGTCAAATGCACTTACGGTGTTCTTGCTTTGGACGGCAAAGATCCAGAGAAGGCATGCCTGATTTCGGTGCAGGAACTGACTTGAGAATTTTGATGAGGTTTTGACAAAACTGCAACGTAGGGGAGAGATAAGATCCTGATTAGGAAAACCAAACATTCATGTATCACACGCAGAGAAAAATTCTTGCTGAAAAAGCGATTTCGAAAAATATGCTTTGCTAAATTAGCAAAACGGTTGCTGTTACAGCAAAAATTCTGCTATTTTAGCGAGATATTTGCTAATTCAACAAAATTTCCTAGTTGTCTGTATATCTACAATCTCGGATTGCTGAATGGCAAGCGCTTGTTAAAAGAGCAAGATCTTTGCTGAGACAGCAAATTATTTGCTAATTCAGCAACAAATTTGGCCATATCAGCAAAGCAAATCTTCGAGGTTTGCTGTTTCAGCAACTTTTTTTCTCTGAGTGCAGAATCTAAGAGTAGAAATCTAAGAATATATCTCTGTTGCACTAGATTATTCTCTTTTCTATACTTCGAGATGGCATTAACAGCATTCACTATTTGTAAATCATTTTTGCGGTACTTAATTCAATTATAACCATATGAAAAACTTTTATATGGGTAATCCAAACACACACGGAAAAAAGAAAACAGCAATGGTTACTGTGAATCACAGTAAGGTAGATGACCCCATTTATGAACGCGACCCCTTTAATGAACGTTTTGGTTTTTGATTCATAGTACTTTTCATTTGGTGCTTTAATTTCATCCAAGCATGACTGACTGGATACTAAATCAACTGCTGTTATGTAAATAAATTCAGAATAATATGCCATAGGAAAGATATAATAGATAAACGATTGTTCACTATTGGGGGTTAAGGTGTTCATTAATGGGGCCTGTCACCTTAATTCATTGGAAAAAAATGGAAAATCAAATTCACGCCGTTCATTACTGCGTCTCCCAGTAACCGTTAATGTCCAAGCAGCATTGACGAATTTCACTGCAGTACACATCACTGGGATCGCGCTAACCTCTATCATCCAAGCGTGTTTTCATTTGTTTTTCAACTGATTGCTGTTATGGGCAGTAACCAGTGCTGTTTTCTTCTTTCCGTACACCGTTCGGAAAAAAAAGAATCTTTTTGCGTAACAGATGGAGAAATCATATTCACTACAAATGATTTCCTTTAGAGAATTCTTATTAGGTTTTGATCAGGATATTTTTATAGTTATTACACGATTTACATACGGATGGATCAAGGCAATCCTGATCAGCGTTCGATAGGAACACCTTTTCAGAATTACTGCGAGGGAAAATCAAACTGGAATCTTACAACAACCATGCATTAGACCGTTATAAAGTCCTAAACCGTATGCCTTTTGAAGTTTCGATGAGGTAATTGAAAATTTCACGCAATTATTACTTTCCCATGTGGTCTTACCAGCGCCGTACTTCTGAGAGGGGATTCCCTGACAAATTTCTATTTCAGAGATGTTGAGATACTTCATGTACCAACACGGAGAAAAAGGAATTCGCTGTGGCAGCGAAATCTACTTTTGCTGGGTTCCTTTTGCCAGAGCAGCAAATTTTTTGCTGTTCCAGCAATCTTGTTAGCTGCGACAGCGAATTTTTAGCTGTGGCAGCGAAAAATGTTTGCCATCCCAGCAAAATTTGTTTGCTATTCTATATATAATACTGAAAATTTGCTGGCGGAGCAAACATTTTTTGCTGCCACAGCTAAAAAATTGCTATCGTAGCTAACACGATTGCTGTTATAGCAAATTTTTAGCTAGGTCAGCAAAAATTTTTGCTATCCTATATATAATACCTCGATTTGCTGCGTCAGCAAATTTTTTCTCTCCGTGAATATAAATGAATGTACGCACGTTGAATGGGGTGAATTCTTGAGTTTCATCATATTCTTAATACATGGATTTGAATGAAATCGTGGAATATTTGCCGCTTTGGATTGAATCCAGTGAAGACATGTTATGAAATGAAAAATGTTCCTAGAATATGAGATATTTTACAACAGACTGATCAGAATTAATTCGATTCACGATATTCCATTGGTATCTTGAATAAAATAGATGAAATTCTAGATTTTCAGACCCTATTCACATATATTTCTACAAATCGACGGTTCACTATAATTGGTGAAATAATTCAAGGCCTTTATGAAAAACCGTTTCTTGTCTAAATTTCAATGTATATTATTGCAGTCACTAATTCATATTAACCTCCATTCAATTGGTTAGTAATCAAGCACATCAAACCTGTTGTACACTGTGATTGAGGTATTACTTTTTTTTCAATTTGGCCGCAAGTTTATATTCAATGTACCTATAATTAGAAATTTCATTCGGATGTTGACAATCGAACAACTTTGCAGTACATTTCAACTCCAAAATACTAGTTGGACCTTTATAATTTGTTCACGTGCTCCAAGTTTTCTAAGTATGTTCCTTGTAATATAATAAAATTGTCATTCATCCTTCATTTTAATCATTAATGATGACAAATTTTTAATGTTCTCGTTTCGACGAATCATGAAAAAATTCGTTAATAACGAGAATTTTCAAAAACGATTATTAGAATAGAATCAAGAGAACGTATAAACGGAGAAAATGATATAATAGAAAACATGAGATAGTATAGTAATTTGGGGATATATATTTTAGGGAACGTACCCATACTACGTGACCTTTTTATTTGTCTCGTTCCTTGTTGCACCAACTTCAGGCATAATGAGTAAGATAGAGAAGGAAGTAAGAAAAAGGTCACGTGGTATGGGTACGATCCCTTAGCATGACGAAAAGTGACGATCAGTATGAAACCGTTTACCATACTTTTCACAAAGATCACGATACACATGGATGAAGAATGACATGATAATAGTATCTGTTGACATAATGAAACATATATCCTCCAGTTACAATACTTTATGTGATTCTGTATCACATTGATTTTCTCCGTGTAGGTCAAGAATATCGCTCACATGTAATTATGTTGTGAAAAACTAAATGAGAAAAGGGGAAGACTGAATCACCCCTCTATGGATTTACAAATCCTGTACTCTAGAA
The DNA here is from genome assembly GCA_018340375.1 of Gonatopus flavifemur. Classification (NCBI taxonomy): domain Eukaryota; kingdom Metazoa; phylum Arthropoda; class Insecta; order Hymenoptera; family Dryinidae; genus Gonatopus; species Gonatopus flavifemur. Next base: position 887,577 of record JAFFJZ010000011.1, read on the forward strand.
TCTTGATCTGAATAAAGATTTGATGGCATGCCAAATCTCCACTGTAAAAAGAAAGTCTTAATCTGTTTGCATCATAGATTCAGCCATGAAATGAGCTGAATTTAAGACTTTCTTTTTACAGTGTTGTCTGAAACACTGTAAAAAGTCCGACTGAAAGTGGCTGCATCTTACTTGAAAACTTGACTGAAATTCAGTCTTTTCCATTGTGTCGGCATTTGTTTCCGATGCTTACTCTCAGCTGAAATGAGGCTAGTTTTGGCTGCATCTGGAAATGAACCGATATTAAGGTTGAAAGTCAGTTTTACTTCTTACTGTGAACCCATTAGGAAGCGTATGAGACATTGCAAGACACATAATGTTTACTGCAATAAAAAACAAATACACAGCAATTGCTATTTTCCCTTGAATTCAACATTGAACTCATATTCAATGAAAATGAGCTCATTATTGTGTAGAACCGTTTCCACAATCCAGAATATTTCACTCGGGAATATGTTGATTGTTAATCGGAGAATGGTAATAGAAATTTGTAATGGGCGTAAAATGTTGAAAGATCGTCTTGGATTCAATTTGACTCGGATCCGGGCTGTGGACAATCTGTTCGGTATTTTGGTCATTCTTGTCAAATCCTCAAGAAAATTCCAGTTTTCACCCAATCGAACGTATTTGGCATGATAATCCCTCGGTCTATCAGCGTTCAGAACATGAATTTTCGGAACAATGAGAATTCAGTATATTGAAGGCCCACCTTCCACAATTCCGTCTATGTATAATATTTGAATGGATTTCATCAACACGCATTTCTTTGCATGAACAAAAAAATTTTATAGATGTATTCAAATTCCGTACAAGTATTATTATTATTATAAAATGAATGGAGCACAATTTGGTATTTATTATATAATCATATGATTTATTTAGGGGAGACTGGGTACGGTTAAAACCGTCGGGTCAACTGAGTCAGCTGAAATATCGTGAACACACTGAGAAAAATTTCACTGTAAAAAATTCCATCATTGTCGATAACGGGAGGGTACTCTTTGCATTCAACTGAGTATAGGTTCAAATTCATGAGAATAAAAACCCATCAGAGGAAAACATACTATAATGACCCAATAATGTATTATTATGATAGTACATTTTCCCCGTGATGGATTCTTTGTTTTAACACAATTGAACCTGCATGCAATTAAATGTAAAGAGTATCCTCAAGTTACTGACAATAATGGAACTTTTTAGAGTAAAATCTTTCACAGTGTACCTGACGGTTGGCTAATAATACACTGAAAAAAAAGATTGTGCAAAGAACAGGGATATAGTTGGTTCAACAGTACACGGAAAAAAAAGATTAGTTGAAATAACTATTTAACTTGTAAGCGCATATGTGCCCACTTTTTTTCGTTAGAATAACAATTTTTTTCGTTAATTCAACTGATTTTGTTAGTAAATCATTTTGAATTGGTTAAATCAATTGATCAATTTGTTATTCTAACGAAAAAAAGTGGGCCCATATGCACTTACAAGTTAAATAGTTATTTCAACTAATCTTTTTTTTCCGTGTATAATAACAATGGATATGTCCAAATGAATCTCACTGTTAACTCAACTGAATGCAGTTGAATCAACTTTGTTTCAAGGAAAACTCTCGACAACAACATGTGATTGATTTTCGACGAAATTTTTTTTTCAGTGTATGCCATAAATAATTGGCAAACAAGTTATTCGCTATGTTTCAACCGATCCCCCTGTTATAACCGTACTCAGTCTCCCATACATACGCTCATATACAACAATACACCTTCAATATTTCAGTTCTCCGGTATTTCAATATATCAACATTTCAATTGTTCGATATTTCAGATACTCGCTCATTCAGTTGTTCGGTTTTTCGGTAAACCGAAAATACCAAAAGAAAAACACATATCGAGAATCGGTAAAAAATTTTCAATATCGAACAGCCCTAGTGGACACATCCATCCCAATCCTCCAATTTTATTCATAATCATATTTGCTAAGGGGGAAACGATTCAAACGCTATTCATGTACAGGAAAGATGATTTATTCATCCTGTCATTCAGTAATCTGTTACTACATAGAGAATTTCAATAAACAATAGGGTCTGCATATCATACCGTTATCTTATAATAACAATTTGAAGAGTTTTGAATAATCTTTTCACATAACTGAAATATTCATCATTGCCCTGGTGGAAGAAGTTTTTCTGAAAATCTCTGAAAATTTCTCCGAATTTCACTGCAAAACTGTGAATCTCATTGAAAAACCCTGAAAAACACTGAATAAAACCTAAAAGAATCTGAAAAACTCTGAAAACCTATGAAAATTTTTTCAAACTCTGAGAAATTTTGAAGAACTCTGGAAATCTCTGAAGAGTTCTGAATGACTCATTTATCAGGCACGTTTTTCCATTGAAAATTTTTCGGAATATTCATGAACACTTTGGAAAACTCTAAATTTTTCTGAAAGGCACTGAGACTCTCTGAAAAATTATGAACACCTCTGAAATCCTCTGGAAAAACTCTCCACTGAAAATCTCGGAAAATTTCAGTGATTTCCAGCGAAATTTTTCCACCATGGCGTGTTCCAGTTCAATCACGTATGACGAACAGAAAGAACAAACTGTGGAACTTGGCAACTTTATTTTCAATCTCTCTGAAATTCATATAATTCCATGTGGTCATTTAGATTCATTGATTTTCACGGGCGTATGTTTTTTGAGTACAATCATTCCTAATTAAACAATTTCTCTGAAAATCTCTAAAGATGTCACTAAACTTTCTTAATCCTTCCATACTTTCATTACGACTGTTTGGTCTATTCAGACGTTACAGAACAAGCGAACACTTCGTTGGTTGAAGTTGAGAGAGCTCGAAAAGTATTTTCTGGCTATACATGTTTTCCAAATTCTCAAAACGAAGTCGCCGCTTCACTTATACGGGAAATTCATGTCCCCAACTGAATCTCGTTGTTGATCATCCCGAACGGATCCACATACCCTGACGAGCCCTAAGCATAGAATCAGCCCCACCCGAAGTCTTTTCTAACAACAAGTACAACACTATGGATTTCCTTGCCGCAAGACCTCTGAACAACTTCTATTACAAGACTCTTCAAGCTCAAGCTTTTTGACATGTTATTTAATCGGTCGATAGGAATAGTTAAAGTGTGTGATTCCTTAATTATTACATATCATTACATACTACGTTCTACTGTTTTACCTGCCGGGACAGCGCATCAAAAGTTTTTTAATCATCTTTTGCTTCTCACTCTTGCAGGTTACCTACATGTGCATTGTTAGAAAATTTCTGCATGAAGCTTCTATCACATGCGATGGAAGCAATTTCCACTCATGTTATTGAAAAAGTTTTTGAAATCTCAATTGTATCAGAATGAAAATCCATTAAGTGAACTGTAATATTATGGGTAATATAGGAAAAATTGAAAAATTCAATTAAACGTCATTGAATTTCTAATTCGATCACCAAGAATTGGAAATTCAATTTACAAGTGTACTTAAAAAATGGATGAAAATTCAAGAAATTTATAACAGTGTATATCTAATTGCAAGGCGATAGTATCAGTGAACCCAAATATTTTAATCTTGAGTGCTTGGTTTGTTTGAGTGAATAAAATAATATAAGTGATTCGAAGTCATCCGTATTTGAGTAAAGTGTCGAAAATTGTTTATTCTTTCCTTAGCCCGATCTTTCGGTTAGATACAGTTCATTATCAAGAATCGGAGTGATGAAAGTTTGTGTTGATTTGGGCTCATCATCGAATTTGGAATAGCATAGACAAATTCAATTTAGCGAAGGTCGTGCTCAATCTCGGGAGAAACATGTATGATTCAAAATGATCCGTATTTGGGCAAAATGAAAAGGTATCTGATTTTGAGAAAATAATAAACAATTCCCGACATTTTGCTCAAATACGGTTGTCCTCGAATCATTTAACTTCTGCCCGGGGTTGAACACTGACTTCACTAAATAAAAAAGTACTTTAAACGAGCAATATTTGGATTTAAATACAATTTTGCCAACTCTTTAGGTCTAACACCCGGGTTGACATGTTCTTCCCACGCTCCTTCTTCAAACGCTATATATTCCTCTCGTGATATATACCGACGGTTGATTATAATTATACAAACGGTAAATGTGCGTACCAGCGCACATCTTGAATCCAAAGAGAGTTGTGGTGAACTATCGCATTTTCATCATTGTTTCCGTGACATTGAGGTATGTCGCACGATTGCGATATGAATACATTACCTCTCAGTGGGCCCATAGGATTAGTGTTACTCTGCATGTATTTGAAGCAAGCCACAATAAAAAATGAATGTAGGTTTTGACGTCAATACCTTTGAAAGGGAAACGTGACGTTTGAATTGATACATTATAGCATTTTCTATTCGGCTGTATTGGCTGCACCTAATGGAACTCAAATATTTGCATTCTCTATTCCACCTGTTAGAATTTGGGAAAGATGAGAAGATCCTAGGGCGCACTCAGTATACACGGAAAAAAATTATCTTCTTGATATTTGCATAACCAAAAATCAGCTTGGCAGCTGTGGCATCAAAAGTTATTACTATGGTAGTTAAAATTCAGCTGTTGCAGCAACACTGTTAAAAAAATTGTTGGAATTTCACAATTTCTGACTCAAGCTTAACAATTTATTTATCAAATTTCATAAATATATGACTGAAATTAAGTAGAAAATTCTCAACATTCAGAATTATATTATCGAATTCGATATTTTATTATGAAATTTAATGAACTGTTTCTTTGAAATACTTTATAATATCCTTAACAAGTTGAAGGCAGATGTTTTATCATGAGTATTTTTGGCCATCCAAATATCAAATACATAAAGTAGCTAGCACAGCTAATTATTTTTTTCTGTTTAGCGAATGAAAAAAACGATCAGTATCATTACTCTATTAGGAAACGAAAAGAGAAAAATTTACTTTGCCATGACGAAAAAATCATTCAAAATGTGTATATTGAGAGCCAATTTTGATTACATGATTTTTTGTGCAAAGTCCGTGTATTTATAGAGCCTCATGGCTTTTCACAAACTGATTCAACATATAACTTACCCTTCCTCATTTTCTTCAATATTGAATCGAATATGGAATTGAGTTGATTTTCATTTCATGATACACATAAACCTAGTTCGATAAGAGTAATGCTTAGGGCCATTAGAACTTTCGTTCAAATATTGCAGCAATCATCAGATGAATATAGTTAAAACTTCATTAATGCTCTCATTCGTTTGGAATCATTCACCGAGAAAATTTTATATTTATTTGGATTTATTTGGATTAACGAAATTTTGTTCGAATCAACTAAATTTCTGTTTGAATGTGAACCTACTAGAGTTTTAGTTGAACAAATAAAAAAATCATTTCATCCAAATAAATTTTTATTCATCTCAAATGAAATTCATTGAAAATTTAATGAAAATTATGATGAAGATGATTTAAGGTTCAATGAAAATTATGAATCGAATCAAATTTTATTGGATATAATGAAATTTCTAGTAGGTTCATATTTGAGTGAACCATTTCCTTGGGCGTCTCAAAACAAAATATATGCATAAATGATCCCTCGAAAACAAATCGTATGAGTAATGAAAAAAAATCCTTCGACTTGGTATGATTATTTTAACAAAGTATGAATATGAAAAGAATAATATCTTCAAATCAATAAAATTTCAAACATAATCTCAACGATTCTGTTTTTTTTTCAGATTGGATGAGCCCCTTCGATCGAGTTGTTTGTGGTGAGTGTTGCTGAAATCATTAATTTCTTTTCATTTCCATAAGCGAAATGCAAATAGACCCGCGAGCGATTCCCCGCTGTTAACTTTTTCACTGAATATAATATTTTCTCTCCGTACATCTTCTATTGTATAAATTTAAAGAATGTATTTTTCAACTTGCGTATCTTGATCCCTATCTTGAACGAATTATTATTCGTTATTTTAATCATTTCATATGAAATAGATATTTCTTGTCAGTTCAAATTTTCATTACAAGAAAAGCAAGGTCAGGGCGACAAATGTTTTTGCATATCATACATTCAATTTACTTACAATTCAGATTCATCATCATGGTTTATGAAATCTAGATGATGTTTTCCGCTATATTCTTTGTTCCACCAACAAGTTCTTCACGGAGGATTTGTGGGGATAGACGTCTGTCGGAGTTGATTTCAAAATACTGTCAACATAAAAATTTACCTTCTCCAATACAAGTGCAGTTTACAATGAATTCATAAATACCATTTAAATTGAATCAATGTTCAACGGAATATTCATGCTCAAATCCTATCACATTTGGTCCGTTATCAATTAACACATCTAGGCGAACATACACATTCTATGATGAATTCATTTGAATTACATATGAGTCCACGTACCCAAGTAGAAATGCTCTAGTTATTGACGAGTTTTGTAACGCTTAACTAGCCAGATACTGGACACTGGCAAGTACCTCACCAAAACCCTACGAGGCACTTTGAAGCGTCTACTAGGGTAGTAATAATTCCGTCTTCATGCAAGAAAGTATGTTTCCGCTTCAATTTTTTCACAATTTCATAAAAATTGTATATTTCAGGAAGATTCGTATATCTTATGAAGATCCATATCTGATTTGTATGAAATGAAGAAAATAATTTTCTAGAATTTGTATACATAATTTTAATAAATTTTGTACATATTCTAAAAACATAATGGTGTACACTGATAAATAGGTTTACTTATAGGTAACAAACTTGTATTTCCTTGGAACGAAATGAATCTTTATTTGAATCAAATATATTCCGTTAATAATAAACAAGTGATATTCAGTAGAAATAAACGTCTTTTCAAAGTTAATCAATCATATTTGTAAGAATCATGATAGATTTGCGTGAAACAAATATTCATTCGCCATAACCAAATATGTATTCGTTAACTATAAATAAACTTTTTTCTCTGTGTATCAATTTAATTAGATTATTTTTCAAGGCAGCATTTGATTTATCAACGCTTTAAACAATATTTTATACGGGTGAATGTTTTTTTTTGACCCACAGTACTGTGTGGATTGATTGACATTTTGACTGCATTTCAATTTAACCAAGATTTCATTAGATTTGTATCTATTACATACGTGACGTACGACTTGATTCATTGGAGCATCCGTTCTTTTAGTCTGAACGATAATAATAATAATAAAGTATTGCAACTGATTTCACTGAACTCTTCAGTTAATTCACGAACCAGAATTGACATTCATATCAAAATTCATAATCCAGTTAGTTTTCAAATTCCCCGTATGAAAATCTTATGCATTAAAGAAGTTTGAATGATTTATTGGAACGAATTTTCAACTAGATATTAGAACATTTGCATCCAGAGCAAATCCATGCACTGAGACAACGGTGAGATTGTCATGATGAAAAGTTTAGTTAAATACGACATCAAATAAAATACTCTGCTAATAATCAGCATGTTGCTTCGTCGTTGCTAATCAACCAAATAATACGGATTGCAAAAGTTTTTTTTTTCAAATATCTCAGTCGAATGGGACGGAACCCACATGTTACCACTATGGAACCAGGAACAAGACTTGATATAAGTTTCCTTGCAATCGGATGAACAGTACCAAACATATGCGTGTTCGCGAAAATGTTTATTCCTCGCCCATCCGATGCTTTTGAATGAATCAGGCTGAAACTCATGTTGGACCACTGCCACCTCGGTCCTCAACTGTGATGAACATTTCATCAAGATCGAATAATTAGAACGAGAGATATGCAAATATTTCTCAGTGCCATTAAACGATCGTGATGAAATTTCTATCACAGTCGTATACAGTGGTATTAGGGATCCCATACAGAGCTGCCAGATATGGGCATTGCCATTGAGGGGAATAGTACCCCCACCATCGTTCATGTTACATACTGACACCTCTACACGAAACCTATACACACATGTAACTTATATCCATAGGACGATAGTGGGAGTACACTTACCCACAACGGCAATGCCCATCTAGCAGCTCTGATCCCATATAAGTTTCAATCTGATTCTCAGAGAAGAATGGGAAAGGCAGATGATAAATGTTATCGGAAATTTTGATTCCGCGACTGCTCTTCGTTTTCCATCATTCGATTGCAATGAAACTTATACTAAGTTTTAATCATAGTGAAGATAACATCAATCTTATCGCTGAGAGTTTTGTGCTATCTGAGATGATACTTATGGCACCTAAAGAGTTTTCTCAGTATGCATCCCGTATGGTTTCCAAATATCATAATCCATTTCAAAAAGACGGAACTCTGATTATGCATGTAATTTCGATACACAGTTTGTTTATTCCCAATCATTCGAGAAGCGATTCGAGCTTTTGTAAGATGAATTCATTAGCTCAAATTACAAACATAAACCAGATTTGTGCACAAATCAGTTCATTGGATCGATTACAATGGCGTATATAAGATCACTTTTATAAGTATTTTGTCCACTGTGATTTCATGATTTGCACAAGTATCAAGTTTCAGTGATCTGAGAACATTGGTTCAGACAAAGTAAGTTTTTAAAAATCAGGTAGAAAAATTACTCTATATGCATAGATTCAATAGTATAATTATCGATATCCGGATTAAGAGTAACAGACGTTAAATATATGAAAAATTTATTTGAAATTGCATACGTTGCGACTAATTCACGGCATTATCTTCAGAACATTCTAAATTCTATGTACGAAATAGAAAGATTAAAAGAACTAATCTTAAAACATATAATCCAAAAAAAGATTCAAATACTAGTCTATCTAATCATTATATTTTGCACTTCAAATGCACTGAGAGCCCGATTTCTTAGATTTAAAGAAAATTTATTTGCCCTCATTTTGATAAATTTTGTTTTCAATGGAAAAGATAATTCATTCCAATGAGAGAATTTTTCATTGAACTGAAATTATATTCTTCGAATTCGAGAAAGAATATACTTCTGTCCCAATTTGAAAATTCTTTGTTTCAATCTGACGAAGAATTTTTCCATTGGAAAAAATATTTATCAGAGTGAGGGCAAAGAAAATTTTCTTTCAATCGAAAAAATTGGGTTCTCAGTGTGTGCTGAAGATCTCCCTGTAAGTTGGTTGGAAAGTGAATGATTTACCATGAACTCTTGAGTGGATGCTAGCGCCAAGGTTCTAATCATTTTGTTTATGACGAACTATTCAAAAATGCTTTCATGATATCGAAATATCATTTTTTACATAAATTATTGAATACACTTATACACGGAAAGGAAAAATTTGCTGACGCAGCAAATCGAGGTATTATATATAGAATAGCAAAATTTTTTGCTGACCTAGCTAAAAATTTGATATAACAGCAATCGTGTTAGCTACGACAGCAATTTTTTAGCTGTGGCAGCAAAAAATGTTTGCTCCGCCAGCCAATTTTCAGTGTTATATACAGAATAGCAAACAAATGTTGCTGGGATAGCAAACATTTTTTGCTGCCACAGCTAAAAATTCGCTGTCGCAGCTAACAAGATTGCTGGAACAGCAAATAGTTTGCTGTCACAGCAAAAAATTTGCTGCTCTGGCAAAAGGAATCCAGCAAAAGTAGATTTCGCTGCCACAGCGAATTCCGTTTTCTCCGTGTAATTGCCGCGCTGAGCGACATTTTGATTTGCTTGAAGTATTTTCGAATAGTTCATCACGAACAAGATGGCTTGAGTCTCGGCACCGTCATCATTTTGATGACTGATAGTGAAAAGTGGTGTGAAGAAAATTTATGCAAAAAAAGAGATGGAATATAAACGCACTAGAGCACTTGTTTTGATCTTCCTATTTTTCAATTTGAATAAATAACATATGCTCCGAAGCAAATCGATAGAGCAAATTCGATTATGATTCATTTTCCAGACGTCAGGTCTGTTCTTTTCTTATGAGTAGACTCGTCGGATACTTCGTATACAAAATATAATTTTCACGAACGTATCGATTTCATTTTGGAATAACCAAATGTTTATTGTAGGAATTGAAACGTGTATTCAACTCCCAAGTGACGTTTTCAAGTTTCGTGGATATTTCGCTAGTTTATCCTTCTCATTTTTCATCCAGATTTGTTTTATTGCGAATGGAGACTATAGCGTACATTTTGTCTTTTTTGAAGATTTTCATTGCCAACAGGAATATTGAAATTCCACTTTTCAAAAATAATATCCAGTAGAATTATTGATACCTCATCTGGAAAAACTTATCCACGTATACAAAATACATTATATACCTGCTGGATGATTTAATTGGAATCATTTTTCGATTTGATACTAAATAAAAAAGAAATATTGTATATTGAAAGAGATATCCATAGCCATTTTCAAGACCCAAGCTTGTTTCATGTCAACAACAATAACGACTTAATTTTTCCATATAGGTTATCAAGATCTTTTTTGATTTTCATAGCTATCTTTGTAATTCTTGATCTCGCATGTTCATTTCATTGCCGTTAATGAAACCTCCGAATGAAAATTACAAGGAATAATGAGAATAATGGTTGAAAATTGTGAAGAATTTTCTTTCCCGACTCAAACGTCGGAATCAAAGAAAGAAAGACGCACAATATATTTCAACTATCCTCATCGAAGACGTGAAGATATCTAAACGTGTTCTGTTCTCTCACCGTAAAAAGAACCATCGGGATTTTTGTGCGTGCAGCAATAGAAAGTTCCCTAACACTTTTACGGAAACCCCATTTTCGATATACTATAAAAAAAATCTGCCTCAAACTTCATAAGATTATCATGACGTTTTTTACATAAACGGTCCATTAAATCTCATAATGAAATACTAAATTCAATTATACAATTCTTAATGCTGAAAATTTTCTTTCTCATGTTAGTATTTTTTTTTTATCATAATTCTAATAATATGTTGTAAAATTTAATTATATATCATTGTTACATGTCATTGAGAAATTGTGAAACTTTGTCACTAATAACAAATTTCAAAACTATTATCAAATTTAATATTGAAAAATATGATATTCCATAAAAAATATTGTATTCAATTTAAGAATTTTCCTAACAGCGGAGATATAACTGTATGAAAATTCCCAAGTATTCCTAATTTTATAGGACTTTCTCCATAGTTTCATGGTAAGTTTCTATCAAAGTACAAGAAATTCCCGAACGATACATGCACTGATTACCTCATTCATATAAATGGAAAATTTCTTGTAAAAATATTTTACAATAAATGTTTATCCTGCCCTTCATTCATGCACTGATGAAGAAGAATGGTGTGATTAGATACATTCCATTCAAATTACAGGAAAATTACGTTTTTTCGCTGTACACGCAGAAAACAGATATGTTGAAAAGTCCCATAATTTATTGAGGATCAGCGCCAGTCTGCGACAGATAGAGTTTTGACTTTAATTCACTTTTAAAAACTCCAATAATCAGATGTATTTCTACAAGAAATTATGGTACTTTTGAAGCTATATTCAGGTAAATAATTTCATTCATCACAGACTGGCGCTGATCCTCAATAAATTATGGGACTCTTAAAAATATATTCTTCTGCGTGTATTGATCTGCATTCCTACTTCATGATTAGTTGAATCCCGTTCATCAAAATTAAGTATCTGGGAAACAACTGATGAAACCGTCATTTGTTTTCATCTATCAAGGTGTGGTTCATACCTTGATGTTACTTGAATATGCAAATGCTGTGTGTACGTTCATGTATTTACATGCACATGTTCAAACATACGTTCAGTATATGCACATATATATGAGCTACCGTCGGTTCCATTGTAGTAACCAACAATGAACTACATACAGTCTCATATCGTTCACAGCAATACTTTGGTTTGTTTACTTTCGACGGATTATGATTTCTAAGAGGCCCCGACAATCTGTGGACTGGTGACAAACGTCAGCTTCAAAAAATTGTTCAACTAATTTCTATACAGGGTAAGAGTTACTTATCTATGTAATTGATACTCGAAATTCAGTTATTATATTCATTCATTAACGGATACTCATTGTATTATGCGATTGCTGCCATTCATCCGGGGATGATTGATGTTTGAAAAGATCTTCTTTCAGATATGGTCCCAAGGAGCGACAGAGCTCAATGTATATATTTGAAATCAGAGTGTTCATAGAATTTTCGAATAGGACCATTCTAAATATACTTATCACGTGTACACTATATTTGAAAACTACGATTCAATTAACGCTCAGTTGACATACCGTTGTATATTTGATATCAAATAGGAATACCACGGAATATTCCGATTGGGGCCTGTTCAGGACCTAATCAGGCGTCGACAAGAACTGGGGATCGCCACGAATAATTTCTACCCAAGATTTGTATATTGTTTATAAGGCAGACAAAGTCATCAGATGTTTTGGTCAGTAGAACAAGAATTCTGTTTCATTCAAGTGACCAGAATATTGTAGTTACTTTTGAATTCAACCATTCCACTTGACATCGCAACTACATTTTTCATTACGTGCGGAGAGGATGTTTGTAAAATTGATCATGCTGAACAAGAACGAAACGCTATGAGGTATCCAATTGTGAATTTCCCATAATGAATTGAGACAAATTCAAATTCATGAAGGAAGAACAAATAATTTTGTTTTTATATGGACGGTACTCGTTGAGTTTGGAACTGTGAGATCTCATTAATTGCAGTGCAAATTCAATCACTGCGAATCAGTGCGTAAAGAGTACACAGTCAGTGATCATTAGGTGATCTTTAAAATCACTTATGAATGAAATGTTACTAATTCAATCAGTGAGGTGAACTGACCAGTAAATAACCAGTGACTATTCACTGATTATGCAGTGAAATTCCACTAATTCCATTCGGTGGTCAACTATCAACTGCTGAAACAGTGAGACTCCATTGATTTAAATGTAGGAAGTATGACAACGTACATTATCAGAATACGGATTAAGAGACTTGAAGCGACACGTTGCCGTGTACTATGCGTATCCTATGCACTTTTATAATTTTTTTTCCGCATATTATTTTGGTACATTGTAAAAAAAAAGTTTGGAAGTTTTATACCAAACATTTTTCAGTAAATTCTCAAAAAATTTCGGTGAAATTTCAGAATATTTGTCTATTAACAAATATTTTTGGGCAAGCCACGATAACTGTTTAGAAATTCACAAAAAATTCGTGCATTCCTAAATAATTTGTAAAAACACAAACCCGAATGTTTCTCACCACACCTTTTTTTTTGGAAATTCACAAATATTTTTCATAGTGTAATAATAATTGGATTCAGTGTTATTGTGTCCAATCAGAGCAATAATTACTATTGCCGAGAAAATATATTCTTGAATATTTCAAGGGATATACATTCTTGATTACGGCTAATATGTTGTAGGCCTAACAGAAATTTTCTTGAATGAAGAACATATTCCCTCAAGTCAAGAATTGCATTCTTAATTCCAGAAAAATTTATGTTTTTGAAGTTTGAATCGTTTGCAGAAACCCAACGAAAATTCAATCTTGCAAAATTTAATTATCAGTGTTTATCTTCTGGAATTAATTTCTTGGAACTGGAAATATCGTTCAAAGAATGTACTGCAAGATTTTGGGTCTTCAACGTTTGAGTAATCCATTATTTGATTACCAATTCGTTTCAATAAATGATGCAAACTTGGGTAACATAAAAATTTTCTTGCACCAAGAATACATATTCTTGGAAAAATCAATTCTCGGAACATGAAAACAAGTTGTTGGCGATGGTAATTATTTTTCTCAGTGTGATTATAAACAGTCAACCAGACTTGACGATTTCTACAAATATGTTATTTTTTCCCAATTTATGCTACTGATCCTATGCGATAGAATCTTCGACCTTGTACACTTCAACGTTTGTCAATTTCATCTAGGAATACGTAATTGTCAATCAATACGACATGAGAATGAAATGCTGTCAATTGAATGAAAAAAAAAGTTGAATTCCATTCTTGAACTTCAAATTATAAGTTTGAGTGCAAAATTGAAATCATGCGCAGAAGTGGACACAAGACTCTCGAGTGAAACGAACAGAATTTAATTCCACCAGTTCTAATGCAAGACTCGTTGAGTCAATGTAACGTTGAGTAAATGGAAAATGGACTAAATGGATTTTGTAGGAAACAGATACAGCAGCCTTTAGATAGATGTTGTTTGATCTGTTTTCCATTTGTCTCTTTGTCTTGTCATTCTGAAAATGAAAGAAGAAAAGTTGTGGGAGAGTTATGGAGTTCTTCCTGTGAATGCAGGACTAAAGAGATCAATGACGTATGAAATCTTGAATCAAAAATATATATTCAACTTTGCCTTAATCGAACCTACTACAGTTCGATGAAAATAGTGCTCCCTCGTTAGAGGAAAACTTTGTGATTGTTTCGAGGGACCGAAAAGTTTTGTCTCCAAAATGAGAATTTCTTAGACCAAAATGTTTTTCTGAACTCGGGGAAAATTTTTGCTCCCGTGTCTGTCTGTCTGTGTGTCTGTGTGGATGGATGTGTGCGGTCCTAGGAAGAAATTGCAAACGCGAACATCTCCCGTTCCTATGATCCGATCATCATGAAATTCTCACCGCAGTTACATACAGAGTTGATAGCAGTCCCATGTAAGTTTCATCGTCATTCTGACAGCAGAACGGGGAAGGGGGAAAGGGAATATGTTATCGGAAATTGTGATTTTGCGAACACGCATATCTCCGCTCTCAATCATCTAATTGCAATGAAATTCATACCACGGTTGCAGTTATGATCCCATGGTGGCCCCATATAAGTTTCCCAATCGGTTGAAAAATGTGGGAAAAAAAGTCTTCAGCACTTTGCAATGTTTGACAACATTCTCAAAGCATGCCTTCCTTGGGTCGATATTATCAGAATGTCATGAAATTCTGAGCATAGTCAATTCATGGGGTGTCCATTGTGTGATATAAGTTCCAGGCAAATCAAAATTGAGGGGAGAAAAGGGTAAGCAATAAACTTGAGAGGAAAATGTCAAAATCTCGCGAATGCTGCTCTTACGCGGATATCAGTCGTCCCATTATCCAATTCTTATGAAATTTTCACCGCAATTATGTGCAATGTCAATAGTGGTCCTATATAAGTTTCAACCTCATTCTCACAGAAGGACGGGAGAGGGAAAGGAAATATGTTATCGAAAATTGTGATTTCGTGACCGTTCATATGTATGTTTCTGGTTATCTGATTGCAATTCAATTCATACCATGTTTTAGTTACGATCTCATAGTGGTTCCATATGAGTTTTGTCTCAATTGGTTGAGAGATTTGGGAACAATGTTTTTGCAATCTACAATATTTGACATTGTTCTCAGAAATGAGAAAACTTTGTGCCTATACATTGGCAGAGTTTTTTTATTTGCAATATATCGTAATGTACTCGAATCAATACGAGTTTTGGAAGATAATAAGGAAGTATAACTGTAAACGATATACTATGTTAAACAAATTCATCAAAAATTGAAAATTAATTTGAAAATGTATTCAACATACTAAATCCATTCACAATACGTGTCAACGAGCATATCCTTGTATATAAGAATTATTTTATAAGTAGGGTCTGTACCACTAAACTTGTGAACATATTGTATTTTATGTACGAACTGTAACATTCGGGTTTGGCTAGAATGGGCTGGAGCAATGCTTGCGCGCGAATTTTGTTGCTGTGCGGGATTTCATCGTTACGTGTGTGTACTTTATATGTATAAGTACACCAGCAGTAGATAATGTATAATTTATAATCAGACCGATCTATAAGCAGGGAAGCAAGCAGCAGGGATCAGTGTTGGTGAATACGTGTATTCATGTCCTTTTATCTTTGTCTTGGTCTACCCTACGTACAACGATTCTCCAAATCCTCCGCCCCAAAAGCTCCAACCCCTCATTAGCATTCGATGATGGCTGCCACCGCCGCGTTCTGCAGCATCGGTATTATCCCATTTGGTCGATTCTACCTCATCCTCTACTAGCTTCTCATCTCTTTTTCTCCTCTTCCTCTCCCTCCCTCTTTCTCTCTCTCTCTCTCTCTCTCTACTTCCCCATTTATTTCTTCTCTATATTTTTTTCTCCTCTACTCTATGCATACATGTGCATTCCTCTTTTTTCTGTTTGCATCACCTCTGCTTTCTTCTCAAAAGCATTTTTTAAATGTACTTTTTCTTCTTCAAAAATAAAAGTTGACTCGATTGAAATTGATATAATTCGGGAGAAATATTATATACTAATGTTCCCAGTCTCATCGGAAGAGACAAATCAATCCTTAAACTAAGAAAAATTCATAATTAAAAATTTCTAATTTGTGTCAGTAAATTAGGGATATACTTCACATGTGATTATGAATTGATGGGAGATACCAGTAATTTTTCATGATGTTATTTTAACCGGGAGAAGATTATATGCTCACCAGCCTCAAACATAATTGTTCGTGATCACGAACCTTGCTTCTTTCTCCGAATGCACGCATCATTCCTGAAAATGTTAGGGATTTCAATTTATATCAATCTCGCCAATTGGGATTTTTATTTTCCAAATTGTGCTATAAGATATTACTGTTTTTCAACATGAATTTTCAAACTTCAAAGTATGAAAAATTACTGTTTTTTCTTACACGGAGAAAAATTTATAGTTAAATTCACTATGTGGTTATTGTGCCCGAGGAACAGACTGGACTTACAATGAAATTTAGTATGATGAGACAATAGAAACATAATCAAATTCACTATGGTTTACACCAAATGCCATTGGAAAGTCAATCTGTTCCATATATTATCATATCCTCGGGCACAATAATCACATAGTAAATTTAACTACAAACTTCTCTCCGTGCATCAATTCGTGATCTCATGCCAAGTATATGAAATTATTATGTCAAATATATCCCCCGTCTAATGAGGAAACCAGTAATTTTTGACAATGATTTTTCCTCAGTGTATCCGCACTTAAAAAGTGTATGATGCTGATAACAATAGCGTAGAGATTACAACCAGATGTTAAGCTATTATATAAGCTGTGTTATAGCCTGAATTTTGATATTTTTGCAATCCATTGTTATTATCATCATACACCAAGGAAAAAGATTTCGTTGATATATGCCTAACCAAAAGTTTTTGTCGGCATAACTAAAAGTTGAGTCTAATCCTACTAAATCACTCTTAGTGCGGGGAATCAAACGTGATTTGCTTAATACAATCAAATTTCGATGGAACCCACTAAATTTTCTAGTTATGCCAACAAAAGATTTTGGTTCGGCAAATAATAACAAAATGTTTTAGTAAGTATAACAAAACAGTTTTTTCAGTGTATATTTTCTTCAGTGCGTCATTATGTGCATAAGTATTCCTTACAAAACTTCGTGTATTCGATTGGAGTCTAAACGTCCATACAACCAAGAAATAATGTTATAAAAATGAGAATTTCCTGTGTGATATAAGCCCCCGCATAAGATCCTCTTGATAGGTGTGCGAATACCTCTAACATCCAAAGGAATTCTTATATAAATCTACTGAAGCTTAGAAAAGTCCACCCTCGCGTTTAATTTTAGAGGAATATTTTCAAATTCAGTACACAATTCTTCCAGTGTAATCAATTTAATCAACAAATGTCACCACATATAGATACAAAAGCGGTGAAATTCATCTCTGTAAAGAAAAAAGTCTTTTAATCTGTTTGCATCTTAATTTCGAACAATGCTTTGTCCATTGTGTCGGCAATTGTTTTTCCGGCTGAATTTGCTTGCATTATAGATTCAGTCATGAAATGAGCTGAATTTAAGACTTTCTTTTTACAGTGATGCAGCAAAACGGGTGGTTAAAAAAAATTAGAATCAAAAGTATATGTACAGGAAAAAGTAAAATTGCATATTTTGCTGCGTAGTACAACACCGGAGCGCTTTGGGCTTGTAAATCACAAATTTCACATTTTTTATATATTCATCATAACATTCATTGCACCGCAAATGGAATGCGTCAGGGAAATTGAAATTTTCAAATTCTATAGTAGAAACCCACACAGCACGTAGTTCCTATAAATATCTAAAAGAATACTCAATTGAGAGATCTTCAAGAACAGTTTTGAAGAGTTCTTGAGGATATTTTTCAGGAGTGTTGGGAAGATATCTTGTGAAAGATTTCTGAAAGATCTCTTGATTCAAGACAATTCCAAGACGATCATATAAGATACCTCCAAAATATATTTCAGAAGTGTTTGAAAGATATCTCTTTGGAAGACTCCAATATTTCAAGGATGATTCTTTAAGACTTTATCTACGTCGCTAAAGAGTCCGAATTTTGAATTTAAAAAGAAAGCTTTGAAAAAAAAACATTACTTTCCAAATTGAAAATTCGGGCTCTTTAGCAACGCAGATGAAGCTGCTAAGAATCAGCTCTGAAAATTTCAGCTATTTTCATGAACTTAGTTTCGGGTAATCTGACCAAAAAATCGGTGCTCTGATGTTAAGCTTATATCCTTTCAAGACATTAGATTGTGAACAGGTTTCAAATTATGAATACATACTCATATCGATGACATTTCAAATTTGCCTGCTATTACAATTGCATTGCAGATGAAGTGAGTTAATTCACAAACTGAAAGCTTGTTTAATGTATATGTATGAACACCAAGGAATAAATTTTGTGAAAAGTACAATTTTGTCGCTTTGTAAAACAACGTAACTTTTTCTCCGCAACAAAATCAAGGAATCTCCAAGTCACAATATTCTGCAAATCACTGACCTTCTCCCGCTGAATTTTATGCCTCCGATGAATGAATCTGCATATCATATCATCTCTTGGCAAATAAAAATAACCAACATTCTCAATCGTACATGGAAATTCCTTCCCGCATAATGCAATGTGTTATATCAAATTCATTTTATGAAAATATTTCGTAACAGGAATCGTTTCATATCCGCCGCAGGTCAATTTTATTCAGAGATTCATCCCTTATTCATTTCCTTCTCAGTATCGAGAAAAGATATTTACCTGAGCGGAACAATTTTATGGCCAGGCTCATGTTCAATATGGATTGGATTTGGCACATTTCATTATAACTCCCTTGACTCAGTGAGGCCATAATTAGGCGTGCCTGATTAGGTTTAACCAGATCTAGTTCTGATAGTTTGTAATTTGGCATGCTTTATCATGGTTTATTACATCGGGCTCTGATGCAACGGTGCGTTACATTCCCATAGGGTCTGATCCATGATCAAGCTACCCAGATTTGGTCCTGATCGAACACCCAATATGAATTTCTACTCGGGTGTGCTAGAATTCATACACATGTTTCCAACATAAGCGAACATGTATACACAGAAATGTTACATTTTATAATTCCTGCATTGCTACACAGTAAAAAATTTCATGTTACAAACGGTCTACTCAAAATCCGTGTTAAAAATCAACACAAATGAGTGTTAATTTGATAGATTTCCAATGTAAACTTAACACTTTTGTGTCAAATTCTCACATCCTTCGTGTCAATATTCAACACAAATTTGAAGTGGATCGTTTGGGACATGCACGTGTGTTAAAAATACACAAAGTTTTTTACTGTTTAGCATGCACAGGTCAGACTGGCTTTATGGTATCATTTATTTAGATATTCTCTAAAAAATTACCATATCTGATAGTATGATATAGAAGATTTCTTCTATATTGTACGATCAGATACAGTAATTCTGCAGAGTATCTAAGCAAATGATGTTATAAAGCAAATCTGTTTCACACATGCTAGCAATGTAATGATTTATAATATAATATTTCTAATGTTCTTGGAGTTTGAATCATTTATAAAAACGGAATAAAAATTCAAACTCACGAAACCTGATAAATCATTGTTATTCATCTTCCGAAATCAACTACTTGGAACTAAAAACGTCGTTTAAAGAATATACTGCAAGATTTTTAATCTTTAATTGCTAAATATTGTGTTGTTCAATAACTCATTCGTTTCAATAAACGATTCAAACTTCAGTAACATCATTTTTTTGCGTTGAGGGAATGTTGGTTGATTTGAAATTTAATGTGAACACTGAGAAAACCCTAGATTTGGCTCAAGTCTCTAAGGGGTTGGATACGATGAATATCGCCCCCCCCCCTTCCCCGAGTCACAAAGTGAAACCTGATTCAGCTCTGATTCGTTGCGTATCACGGGGGGAATCAGAATGGATTTTATTTTTCACCCTGATCTCGCTCTGCCCTCAACCTGATCTTGCTCTCAAAATTCTCATTGAACGTAATGTAAATCTTTTTTCAGCTTGATTCAACTCTCGATCGATGCGCATTACGGAGTTGGTCAGGCTTCAACAGGTATTACAATTTTTCGACTCGGGCAGCGCTTGAGTCAATTGAATGTCGATTGAAATGATTGACCGGGGGCTTACTTCGATTGATATTCAGTTGACTCAAGCGCACGACAAAATTCAACGTATCCAAATCTTTACGGACTTGACTCAATATTTTTTTTCGGAGTGAAGGAATATGAACACTCTCATACGATGGCCATGAATAAGATGATGTTTTGACAAGTTTCTTAGCTTATCAAAATGTTAAACTCAAAATGTACGGCTCTTCATCGTCTGTCTTTGCGTTGTATAATTTTGAAAGATTGTTCCAAAAATACGCTTATTCAACGACTTGTTTATATTTTGAATAAAAAATAAACACCCCAGGTCCTGCTCAAAACCCAATCCCTGTTACCGTGTCAGTATAATATCGTCAAGTTTTTTCAGTGATAGGTGATGGTAGTAATAGGAGGTAAACGATGATCGTAAATTTGCCCTCCACTGGTCCGAATTCATGATATCGTCACGCAAAGAGAAAGAGAGAATGATATATAAAGATTGTTGGAACTGCAATTTTATGGCCCTTAAACGCAGTTTAATTGCCGTTATATAAGTGTTTATATGCGCTCCTGAAAGAGGACTTACAGGGTTTCCTTCTTGCTTGTAGGTATACACGTATCCATGCTATCTTCTTCTCTTCACCGCCATCACACCACCCTGAACGTTCATTTTATGATCATACGATGGCTCTTCTCTCGTTCACGTATCCCATAGCAATATAGTTTTGTCGCGTGCCAGAGCTACACTGTGTTATCTCGTTATACTATTCCCATTGAAAATCGATAGGTTTTTGATCTTGATTTATTTTACGAACGAGTACACACGCAGATACTTTCCGTCCACTTTCACTGATGATTTACTAACTATGGAAGAACCAACGTACACATTGCCCTTTTTTTCTTCTTCTCTTGAATCAGGTAAAACTTTATTACCGGAAAACATGACTGTGCGTGAGAGAGAGGGAGAGAGAGAGAGAGAGAGAGAGAGAGAGAGAGAGGGAGAAAGAGGAATTGCGTTTGTACGCTAGTACAAGAGGTTAATACAAAGGGTATGAAGTGAAAGTGTAAGTCGGGTTGAAAAAGAATAAGAAAAAAGAAAGGGCTCGAATAGCTCGCTGAGAAACTTTTTCTTCTCAATAATAAAAAGAAAAAGGAAGTTCCAACCGAAGCGGGCACCGGATCGCGTCTTTGCAAAGTAAGGCTTTCTAATCTCTAATGTTTCCACAAAGGGAAACCTTTTTTTTCCATTCCAAGGAAACGAAAATTTCTCCGTTTACTTGAAATCATTCAATAACACATATGTAGTTTTCATGGAGAACAATGTTGTTTGAAAACAGGACCAATTTTTTAGCGTTGAGGACAAGAATATTGTATAAGATTATGAAATTCGAAACTTGTGTGAATTTTCACAATATTTCATGACCTTTCATAGAAGTCACGGGACTATAGATCAATATACGTAGGCTTCAGATCTTGTATCATTT
This sequence comes from Gonatopus flavifemur, assembly GCA_018340375.1. Classification (NCBI taxonomy): domain Eukaryota; kingdom Metazoa; phylum Arthropoda; class Insecta; order Hymenoptera; family Dryinidae; genus Gonatopus; species Gonatopus flavifemur. The sequence continues at coordinate 909,474 of JAFFJZ010000011.1, forward strand.
ATGTACACACTCGGAAAAGAGTCCCTTTGAATTGTTAACTACCTCATGGAGTGATAAATATTTTCAATGCTCTGAGTACAATCTTCTATCCCAGCCAGAAATTAAAACCTGTCGACATCGATTTGATATCGAATTGATACCTAGTGTATCAAAATCGCATCAAAATTCAATGAAAATCGATTAGTGCGATATCAATTTGATATTATGTTGACATGTTCTTTGTGGCTGGGTATGTAGTTCATTGACCATGCAATGTGAAATTTCACAAAGCATAACGCTGCCGTAAACTGAAGTTACTTAGGACTGCAGGGATTACTTTGTGAGATTTATTTCCATGTTTATTCACATATATTTTGTTTTACAATTTTCCGAAAATAATCTTCCTTGGGGAAAGGAAATGATAGAAAACCCATTAGAAGAATCAAAAACCACATAAAAGATGATTCAGATTCATGACGTGTGTTACAAATCCCCAAGAGAATACAAAATTCCAAAGAACATTCAATAGAGGTGCATTGAACATTCGAACAATTGATGGTCCATTGAACGTTCTATGGACATGAATATACGTACAATGAACCTAAATTTCAATTAGAAGTTCGGTGTTCTCTTGGGGAAATAACCCCTTTCAGTTACAAAGTAAACCCAGTTCACGGTGAGTGGGACTTTGTGTTAGATTATGGCAATTAGTAATTCTTAGAGTTCAATGGGGTTTTTGTTTGAATTTGGGTTTCATTTCTTATGGAAAAAAAACTGTTGGCTCCGAAGAGTGACGGCGTGAATACCATTGGGAATACTGTTGAATTTGAATAGTGCAAAGTATTCACGTTCAATAGTTCTCAATAATATTTTCACGGTCACTAATAGGATCGAACAGTTTATTCTTCATAAAGGATGTGCTTCAAATCAAAATTGCAGCGCAATGTAATTGACTATGTTATACATCGAGAGTGACTCCGTTACATATGTGAGCGAAATGCTCCATTCTTAGAGATTTTTTTCCTCCGTACAAAAAAGAAGATCTAATGAGATTCGTGAGGTATATAATACATACACGGACAGCTAACTCTCCATGATAAGGATCCCTGTGCACTTGACAATTCCTACCATTAGTTCCGTAATAGTATATTACATATCAAGGGAGAAAACTACGCCATTGCCAACTAGTGTGAATTTGTCGCATGTGCGAAGCGAGAGCGGCAATACACGAGTTGTGATCGCGTATTCACCTCTCGAGATATACCATTTTTCATAACACTCGCGCGGAAAGTTTACGCAAGTCACACTGAGAAAAGAATTATCGTTTTCACTACAAAACTGTATGCTATTCGCAATGCATAGCTGTGCCAACGAAGAGCATATTTTATACAACGAGTCGTGTGGATAGAAAAACGATGCGTATCGTGGCAGGACGGATGCCAGATCCTTCTACCAACTATATTACAGTTGTCACAGCGCTACCTGTGACGCTACCGTTAATTGTTTCCTTCGAATACTTGTATCAATCATACCGCGTCTTCGTAAGCATCAGACTTTTTTTTCAGTGTACACGAAGAAAATTTTGTAGTAAACATTAATATATTTATATCGTAGCCGTAAAGAACCATGAGTATGCGACAGATTACCACAACTCTTCCTGAAGTCCGCATGCGGAGTAATAAGAAAATACACAGTTATAGTTCCTTTCGTCATCATCGGGTAGGCCCCACGGGTACGATACTGTATCTAATAATCTTTAATATCAACTTTTCTCTGTGTACGTAAGACAACGCGAGAAACACGAAAGTGCGGAGACAACATTTATCAGATCAACGGAATTACCACCCTCACAGCAGAATATGAAATTCATCTATAGGGTAGACCGAGGCGAACCGGATCATTTCGTCTTCAATGAATCAAAATGACCAAAAGGAAGATTTTTTCAATAAGTATCTTCATAAATTCTCATTCTATACATCTTTGGCTTGAAGTCTATACAAACAAAAAACATTCAAATAAACACGGGTTTATTTTACAATCAAATACACAAAAAATGAGAAATATCCGATTCGCCCCAAAATCGGGGGCGAATCGGATCATAGACAAACATCATATATCCACTGATGAAAGACGTATTAACGCTTATAAACGAACTGTAAATACATAAAATGAATGAAAAAACTTTATTCCATACAAATGTGGCAAACAAATGGACCCGTGTGACTCTTTTTGCCAGCACACTTTTCGTGAGACCATTCTTCGCATCCACCACATTGAATCCAGTCCTCTTTAGGTGGATGTATGAATTTTTCGGTGCAATAAATACAGTACCAATCCGTGGATGCGCTACTTTTGCACAGTCAAGTTACAAATTCAATTTTACAATGTATGACTCGAAATACCCATGATCCTATTCACCCCAGGAAACGTGATCCGAATCGCCCCGTATACTATGTGCACAAAAATATTCATTTGCTCATGAAGGGCCTGATATTATTGTCTGAACAATGTTCTAATCTCATTCTGTACTTCACGAACTATATATATCAATCAAAATCGCATGATTTTTAACATACCTTATCATTAAAAATTTAGAGAATTACAATGGTTGTTTTACATCAGGGACAAATTTCTCTCGCGTGCACACGACGTACAGACTTCTGTAATTACCCAGGACCAAATGATGCGCGATATGGCCATGCTATCTTTTGTTTTCGGTAGGTAATGAGTGTATGTGAATAACTGATGCACATAGAGAGTGGAATTGAGAATAGAAATAATCCAAAACAGCCAAAGAGCTTAGTTTGATCCGGTTCGCCCTGTGATCCGGTTCGCCTCGGTCTACCCTAAGTTAGGGACTGTGCACAGAAAATCGTAGTTGTCACCAATTTACCATCTTTGCTAGTGATTATCCCATGATCTTTTCTCTCAGTGCACGTATGGACAATATGGTTCAAGTGTCTTTAACTTGGGCAGCGCCACGAACACTCCTTTGAATTTTAGATTTGAGATTATGCCCCCTGGTTCTGTCACATTCGTCTAGGATTTAGCACTTTTCCCCCTTAAAAGAGACTCAAAAAACCTCAACTTTCCGTGCAGGTGTGGAAAAATGTTCTATATTTTCACTATACTTGAGTATGAATTTATAGCTATCCAAAAATTATTCTCAATGTAGTAAGTGACGGATGATATTGTTACGAGAAATCAAACACAATTTTCAGGGATTCTCGAAGATGATTTGTAACCGTATTGTGCGTAGACATCTTTAGTTATATTTTTCATGTCATTGGATTACACACCGTCAGAATCATTTATATTGATCTGCAAATACCAAATTTGGAAATTGTTCACATATGCAATTCCTTATTGAATGAAATATACCAAATCATCGTAGATGTAGTTCTTCATAAAAATCAATGAACGTATAAAAATATCCTGTGTGAAATGCAAGACAATTTCAATGGTATACGTATCGTGATAATAATTATAATAAACATGATGAAAAATATAGTCAATAGAATGATAAACAATACACAACACTGGTAAGTTCCATCTAGGAGGTATCTTATTTTCTTTTGTTTTTATGTAAATCTTTATAAACCATAGATTCCAAAAATCAGAGATTCTTCACAGGGTTGTTGAAATTTAGGGTAGTAACAAAACAGTTACGACTTTGACACGCGACAAAACGATACGAGAGCAGAAACAGCCATCATATGACCATAAAATAAACATTCGGAATGGTTTGATGGTGGAGAAATAGAGAGCAAACAGATGCAAGTTGTATGACAGATTTGATGGTTTCCGTATATAAGCGTTCTATTTGGATAAAGCAAACCTCTCGAAATATCCGACATATAGAAGAATGGGATTGATTTTTACATGAGGCTTGACATTTTGAATGTAAATGCAAAATCGTTTCATTTCTTGTTTGAAAATTGATACATCCAATTCATATGAATAATTCAATTCAAATGAAAATTTTTATGATATACGTTATAAAAGATATTTGTGAAATTCCAAGATGGAAAGTATGGTGAAAAAACTTATGGATGGTCAATTTCCAGATTATTTGGGAATTCACAAATTTTCAGTGAATTTTAAAACAAATTTTGTCAATTTACTAGAAAATTTTTGTAAAAAACTTTAAAACTTTTTTTGAACGTTTTTTTTCACAGTATATATCAAAAATCACTCCAATTCAAAATTGAGCACAGGATTATTCTTGCGATACGTTGAACACAATTTTCACAATATGTTCCAGTACAATATTCTGGATTCTGCCCTGAGCAAAATTTGGAGATTATCCGTATATCACCCTAGCAGAAATACTTTGGACATTCATGGATTTTGTAATGCCTGCCTTACCAAAAATCTGGGGATTTGTAAGTGTCTCGCAAGTATTTGGTGTTTTGGCTAGTTTTTCAATGACGCAAGCTTACGAATTTGTGGATCCCTAAAATATTCCCTGCATTGATTTTCAATGGATATTCAAAACACACTCATCTTAGTTTGTGAGAACATTTTACGAGTGTTTATATTTTGCACATGAACACATAAACACACTTGCTGTTGCCTTGAGAAATATTACAAAATAGCATAATATATTATTTACGATAACGAATAAATGTCTGAAATCCATTCAGTCTAAATTGACTTCCTGTATTAAATGTTCTGTAGATTTGTTTCTTCTTTCCCCATCTCAGGTTACGGGTTGATGTGTGGAAGGGGAATGAATCTTTTCAAATTAATTTATGACTTGTTTATTATAATTAGTGGCGCATCCGCGCCTGGGCCAACCTAGGCCATGGCCTAGGGGTGGAAGGTCTAAAGGGCGGCACCACGATATAATTTATATATACACGGAGAAAAAGGAATTCGCTGTGGCAGCGAAATCTACTTTTGCTGGGTTCCTTTTGCCAGAGCAGCAAATTTTTTGCTGTTACAGCAAACTATTTGCTGTTCCAGCAATCTTGTTAGCTGCGACAGCGAATTTTTAGCTGTGGCAGCAAAAAATTTTCCTATTCTATATATAATACCTCGATTTGCTGCGTCAGCAAATTTTTTTTCTCCGTGTACTAATATAAAACTTATATACACACTACATCGAATTATTTATAAATTATGTATAATTCCGACAATTTCCCCCCTCTGGGAGCGGTACTGTATATCTGGCTTAGGAGCGGAGAATTTCTAGATGCGACCCTGTGTATAATAACCCACATGACTAGCCGTATCTTGCAATATCTTTTAGACGAGTTCAAGATGTCTTATACAACCTATTGAGATATCTTTTAGATGTCTAAAACACGTTATGTAAATAACAAATCTAGAAGATATCTTTCAGATGTAAGATGTGTTTTAGACATCTAAAAGATATGTAAATAGGTTGCATAAGACATCTTGAACTGGTTTAAAAGATATCTCAAGACACGAGTTGTTATGTAAGGAATGTCCCAAATTAATGAATCTCGTTATATATAAACATAATCCTTCACGATATTAGGTCATAATTTATGCAGTAAAATCATCCCTTCGTTTTTACTTATCAAAAAAATACTAATATAAAAGAGGAGCAACTTTTCAATGCAAGCACATTGTGATAGATCATTGTGGAATTCTCTTCTACAAAATCGTGGCAAAGTTTCTCCATGGATCAGAAATTTGTCCCTCAAAGCACGACATTCCCAGAAGAATTCTCAAAGAACTCATAAAGAACGTAATCAGTTCAATAAGAATTCTTCTAGGACTGTGGTGTTGTGTGGGTTCACTATGATTCGGCGGATTCATATTTTAGCAAATTTTCCCCTTCGAGTGCGGTGTTCTCCAACTTTTTTTTGAACATGAAATGGTTTCAGAAATTTCTGATAGAATTCCGAAATCGACGTGGGATCAATATTTTCCGACTATAGCAGAGTACAGGTCTAACCCAATTGAAAAAAATGATTGGGAAGTTCCAATTTGTCAACAAGTTCGATTCTCATTACATATACAATAGACGATCAAATATTCATCGAGCATTCATTTTTTCGCATGCGAATTGTGTTATCGTACCCGCCTAGTTCTCTGAAAGGCTTTCAACTCAAAGTTTTCCTTTCAACGATAACAAACTTTTCAGAGAAGAGCAAAGAGAAAACGAGTGAGTAAGAGAGAACAGAAATTTTCGGTGGATATCGACAAGTCCAGGCTCTTCATTCCTGAAGGGAAACTTCTTTAGGTTTCATCTAAACGTTCAAACTTTACAACTTACCATTCACCGTTTGAGAATGAGAAAGATAGAAAAATTGCTTCACTCGAGATTTCTGGCGCATGAGTTGAAGATATGGATTTTCCGGCATTCCAGTGATGGTAATACGACGAATCATAGTGGTAAGTTCTCTAAATCTTGGAATGGAGATGACATTCCTGGCACAAAAGGGAACGACATGATCAAATTCAAGCATGAGATTACGTTAAATAATACGAACAAAATTTATGTAAAATTAAACTGTAAAAAATATTCTGAACTCTTTGAATAATTTGACGTGGACAAGAGTAATGCTCGAACATTATGGAGTATGATACTTTTCAACAGACCTTTTTTCTCCGTATAAGAACACATGAAAAACATGAGGAAGTGCAATGTATAGAATTCTTTAAAGAGCCTGTTTCCTGAATGTTAGGTCTAAAAATCTGTTCTTAACGCCAAGTCCACTTGTATATGAGATTCTTTGGTTTTCATTTCCTCACTTTTTTTCAAATTAGCAGAGATGATTGTAATTTAATAAATTTCACAGGTATTATGATTCTTGTTCAGATCAAGGTTCAAATTAATTGGTTATGAATAAAATTATTCTGGGATGAATAGTATAAATGTTTCTATACAGATCAATAGATTGACTGTCACACATTTCTTAGAGTTACAAGAATGTACGGAAAATTTAAATTCGTTGACATGCGAAATAGCGATCCAAACTCAGACCTCCAGAGCATGATCTCCTGAGCTGAACTATGTGTATGTAACAATAAGCCTTCTCTTTCCCTACTTCCTTCCTGCTGGCTTTATATGGTTGCATTATAATACGCAACGCCTCTACGTCTGTATACGGTACAGGCCATACTGGTTTCGTTGGTGTAGCATAACAGGGTATAGTACAGAAAATGACCCCCAAGCGAGTACTATCGTAACAAATGTGGTCGTTTGCATAACACGACGACGAGCAATTCGGGCAGGCAGGTTTGACTTCGCGCGATATAGTCCTTCAGCCACAGAAAAGGAGAAATAGGAAGGCGGAGAAATGAGAATATAAGGAAAGATAGTAAGGCAGAAATTTACGTACTACATACTGCGCAGGGGTAGTGTTAAGTGAGGGATAAAAGTGTTTTGCTTTGGTGAGTTAACTGTTACCAAACTGTTAGGATCTTGATGAGTTGGTTACTTGACTACTTTTCTCACTCCAAAAGATTCTTTCCTTTATTCCGATCTGTGTAGACTTTTGTGCTGAAAACATTACGCGATGCTATCATCTTCTTGAAGGTTATGTCTGGACTTATTCAGAACTTTCAAAAGAGTGACCCTAAAATCAGTGGTTTCTTATCCGTTCTCATGAAATATATATATATATATATATATATATATATATATATATTTCATAAGAACGGACAAGGAACCACTGATTTCAGAGGATATAATAATTTATATAATTTATATAATAATTTATATATGTTATATTATATATATATCAGGGTTATTACGAAGGAAAATGTTTTACTTTTTTCTCGCAAACAGAGACAAAAGTTTCATTTAGGTATGAAAACAACTCTTAAAATTTGAGTATGTGAAAATTAATATTAAGATGGTCCGCATCCCATTCTTCGATTTTCCATAAGAATAACATGGCAAAGATCATGTTCGAGTCTTCTGATTCTTATAGCTTGCAAACCACCAATCAGATCGAAAATTTTTACACACATGTCCGTAGAGAATTGAACACTCTACTGAAAAGGTCGGGGATCATTTTCTGATAGGTTCCCTTGTTCAACAGTTATTCAATATCAAAGTTCAATTTTTCGTAAATTTGACCGATTTTTGTGTATTACACCAGAACAATTAGTTCTATTGACGAAATAGAGATCAAATTCTACGTCAAACATAACGTAAATTGAACTGTCGACAAACATCAAACAAGAGTTTCTTCTTGATAATGAAAAAAAATAAAACGCCTTCAGAAAATTTTCTAGCAAAAGTCAGGCTAGAAATCGGGATGGGTTCAATTCTACACGAAATTATTCTGCACGTCTCGACCTTACACGATTACCCATGTGGAAAATTTTTCAAAATTCAATATAATTTGTATATAATTCAATATAAAAATTATATAAAATTATATAAAAATTATATAAAATTTTGAGAATTTTTCCACGTTGGTATGTTGAGGTGGATTCTACACAAAATTATTCCACACCATCTCGATGTTACACAAGCTCATCTACAGTAGCGTATCTGCGCCTAGGCCAACCTGGGCTATGGCCTAGGGGCGGCACCACGATATAATTTATATATACCAATATAAAACTTATATATAAACTACATCGAATTATTTATAAATTATGTATAATTCCGACAATTTCCCCTCTCTGGGAGCGGTACTATATATCTCGCCTAGGGGCGGAGAATTTCCAGATGCAGCCCTGCTTATTTATGCACAACTTGATCCCACACAAAGGGAATGTCAGCTTGTCCTATTCGCCAATACACAATCGCTTTCCTGCACAATCTCGGTTCTTCGCAAAGGGAAGTTGACTGGCCCTATTCTGCGCAAACTCTTTCCTACACAATTTTGATCCTACACACAGCAAATTTTCAATCTCTCCTATCCTACGCAAACTCGTTTCTGCAAAATTCCGATTTCACACAAAAAATATTTTCGTGAAATGTTGAGATGCTCTATTCTGTATACATTTTTTTCCGGATAATCTCGATCCCACACACGAATGGAATTTACAAGATTTTCCCATGGATTCCCTAGTGAAAATGAATCATATATGTGGGCATATATCACCAAACATACCTCATGCATAATTTCACAAATTCATATATGACCCAGATATAATTCATATATGGACCATATATGACCATAAACATCCTAAATGTGGCGTTTTTCACCTATATATAGGTTATGTTTGGTTCTGATATGGATGGAATGATCAGTACTCTAGTAAAAAAGGGTTATATATGCCCTATATATAATTATTGGATTTTGTATAAGCATATATAAAAAATTAATAATACACTGATGGAATAAATACTCGAGCTAAGACGAAAATGTGACAATTCCGAATGGATAGAATATTTAATAATAATCATATATATAAACTGAGTTCACAAAAATTCCTTATGTCTGTAAAAGTTTAAAAAAATTTATTTCAAATGCATTTATGCAATAGTTTTTTTTGGTAAACTGGCCAATTCGAAATGGTTGGAGTCTCGGCGCTGACATCCCCTCGAAAGCAGCTCATCTCTGATACATTATGCTTTGGACAAACGATAGCGGTTGGTTGAAAAAAATTGGACCGGCGTGTCAGGTTATCACATGATGAAGTAGAGGGGCATTGAATCGTTACCGGTACCATGAGGAGAAAGCGCATGCGTTTCATATTCCCTTTGTCTGTTCACACAGGCAACCGAAGAATAGAAAATTTAAGGAAAGGAATAGGACGAAACAGAAGCTTGTAGGGTAAACCCCCCAGAGAAATGTTCTCCTATCTGACACTCGAAAGTTCCCATCAGCAGATTCAGCTAATTCACCTCACTGCAAGTGAAGAATTAAATATAAACGGAGAAACGAAAAAATGAGTTCAACTTCGACAATGTCGGATTTATATATCCGTGGACTTGGCTAATTCATTACCTATTACACTGGAAGAATTTTGCTATAAAAATTACCGTGAAATTTCAATAATCGAAGGACAAGTAAGAATTCTTCAAAAAATTACTGTTCAGCTGGGAAAAATGATTGAATTTCTAAACAGTTGAGAGATATTTTCCACAAGTTTCACAGTATGCAAAGTAATATTTCAAAAAATTTCTACTTGTCCCTCCATCACTGAAATTTCACGGTAATTTTTCGAATAAAGAATTTTTTCAGTGTAGGGGGTCTTCAAATCACTATGTCTTATCTATTCGAGACAATAATTGCTTGAAAAAAAAACGAAGACAAAAAGGAGAGGGCGTCCTAAAACGTGAAGGGCCCCTCTTTAGATTGTTGCCGAGGGCCTTAAAAGACCTCAATCTCTCACTGGACTTTGATACTCACACATCTCCAGTCATTTTGTACTAATAGTTGATTTGAAGTAACTGACAAATATGATGAATGAATAGACACTATTTGTGAACGACGAATTATAAACAAGGAATTTCATTTTGAAGTTTCATTCTTTGTTTACTGTAAAAAGAAAGTCTTGGATTCAGCTCATTTCATGGCTGAATCTATGATGCAAACAAATTAAGCCGAAAAAACAATCGCCGACACAATGGAAAAAGCATTGTCTGAAATTGAGATGCAAACAGATTAAGACTTTCTTTTTACAGTGTTCCCTTGTTATCACGGAGAAAAAAACTAACAATAATATTGCTGAATTGACAATAAAATATTGTTATATATCAACCCACAATGAATATCGTAAAAATATGACTGCCACTACACAGTAAAAAGTAAAACTTAAAGGAATCCCGTATATCAGCTGAAAAATGCAGCCAAAAGTAGCGCCTATTCCAACTGAAAGTAAGCAATGGAGAAGACTAAATTTCAGTCAATTCCATCTTACTTTGGAAATTCAGATGGAATTCTATCTTAATTCCAAATTAAGATGGAATTGACTGAAATTCAGTCTTCTTCATTGCTTACTTTCAGTTGGAATAGGCGCTACTTTTGGCTGCATTTTTAAGCTGATATTCGGGATCACTTTAAGTTTCACTTTTTACTGTGTATTGCTGAATCAATTCCATACCGTCGTTCGCCATATCCAACTACATATGTAGTTGGCTCCACAATCTTTTCTCTCAGTGAACAGTTTGTTTGGGTGCTCTATAATTTCTTCAAAACTTCCGTAGAATTTGGCAAATTCTTTAAGGGGATACCAGCGCCGGGACATTAGCCAAATTTATTCTGACATTTTATTAAAAAATGAAGCAAAAAAATCAAAATATCGCTCTATACAGACTAACTTCATCAATTCAAGAAGGTCTGTATAGAGCGATATTTTGATTTTATTGCTGCATTTTTGAAAAAAATGTCAAAATAAATTTGTTTAATGTCCAGGCGCTGGTATCACCTCAAAAACACTAGAGAATGTTCAGAAACATTTGTATCTGAACGGTCAATTTCCTCCTGTTAAAAACCAGACTTTCTACTCTCCGCAGGTCGCTTCATCCATTTTGGAAAGCCTCTAAGTTACGTATGCTGCAAATTAAAAAAAACTCCTTATGAAGACGTTACGACATTTTATTTTTCATGGGTGACCATAGGCTTTTCATCAGCCACATTCAATTCCATCATATTTATGTCATTTTCATGATTGGACCTTTCTTCTCACTTTTTCCTTCTTCATACCAGCACCCAAGTCACAATGTATAGAAAACATTCTAGAATATATAATCTTTTGAAAATACCCTTTGAACATTTTATAAGTATTCTGCGCTACTAGGGTATATATATATCGTATGTTTGATACGATTCTCTTCTCACCGTGTACGAATTGTTGCGGATGGGCGCTGTCATTCGACTAACAGTCTCGGAAACATAAAAAATAAGCTCCTCGGCAAGGCGCCAATTCTAAAATACAAGTGTGTAATCTCATCGTGGCATGGCGGGAGAGTGGAGGAACAAGCTGAGAGAGATGAGAGTGAACAAAGGTGGATTAAATTTTAATTTCATAATAAAGAACAATGTATTGGAAGGTTGTTGGCAAGCAATATCCCTTACGCTTTCAGTCTCCGTCCCTCCCCTTAGAAAAAAGAATGGCTATGTTACCATCTCTCTTACTACCCCCGTATTGTTATGTACGTTGCAAGCACACTGACAAAGTGCTAGAAGTTTTCTTTCACGCAGCTTCAGGGTGAAAACAACGACCCCTCCCTCTCTTTTTCAGCCCTCGTAGTCCCTAAGACTCTAATTACGGTCATACTCCCTCCACTCGTTTCTCTTCAACCCCACCGAGAATCTAACTCCATATTTTCTACCATCTTCCCAACTCACGGTGCTGTGCTATTACATGCAAATGCCACTACGGGTTGTCTCTCTCCTTGCTAATAAAAGTCGTGCTCTTGTGCAATTTGGAACATCCAACGTTGAGGCCACTGTACCTTTCCAAATATATAGTTACATTGTACCGACACAAAATTTAAGAGAGGTTATGCGTGCAGTAAAAAAAAATACAAGCGATGAAAATGAGAGAATAGAACGAAGAAGATGAAGGAAAGTCATATTAATTTGGTAGCGATATAGTGAGTGAATTTGGAATGGTTGTGACAAGGATTGTCAAGAATATGAGCATTCGATAAACAACAGAAACATAATACCAATATTCTAATGAAAAATCATAAGTGATCATGAGTGATTTCATTCTCACTTTCAAGATTACAATTTGAATCCCCGTATAATTACAATGACCTAGACATAGCTCGGTGCAGAATCAAGAAGTTCATTTTTTTTACTGTTTTCTTCATTATTAGAAATATTTTTTTCTATACCTTCAAACTTCAAATACGGTTTTGTCCACAAATTTGATTTTCAGACTGGTTTTGTCCAGATTGTTGGATAATGCGCACAAAAACAGGACTATATCAAGATTTTGGTCGGAATTACTCCTTCAACGGATGAAAGTGATTCAAGAGAAATTCAGACCAAAATCTTGAAATAGTCCTGTTTCTGTCCGCATTATTGAACAATCAGGACGAAATCAGTCTGAAAATCAAATGGGAGGACAAAATCATCCGAATTTTTTGAACCGGGTCGCCAAAAAAACAGTATAATTCATGATGTTAAATTTTGAACAGACTAATTTTACTGATAAATTTCTCCGCTACAATTTTCACATTGTGATATATAAGATAATACTTTTTCCATGTAGCAAAATGCCCGGATACATATATTCCAAATTATATGTTCATTCGAACGTAAATCTCTTTCCGTATCGAAAAACTCGAAAGTGCTTCATGTTGCAGATAATTCTAATAAGTAGATGACCAGCAATTTTCGGATCCCTCCATTGGAATTGAAGGTTTTATTAAAAACAGTCTTTTCATGAACCAATTCTTTCAATGACTGTGTCAGAATTTTTTCCCATCCGAAACATCTACATATTTCCTGGTCCAAATTCGTTCTCGCCAAGTTATTTGCGATTATTCTCTTCTCTGTTAAGTACATCCCTCCAAAAAGAATTAATCACAACAACCTTTCTGTCCTATCCTGACTCAAACAAGAACAAATCACTCTTTGTTTTTCTTATTTGTGTTAAAAATGCGAAAAAGATTAAGCGACCAAGCTTGTATCGTCTCCGGTAAGATAATAAATTTCGTTCTTGCGTTTAAAAAATTTGCATCGTGGAAAAGATAGCTAGTGGAAGAGAAAACGAAAGGAAAAAGGGTGGATTGAAAGGATTATACGAAGCTCGTATTGCGAAGAATAGCCGGCATCGGCAAACCGCCATGTAGGTACGATTCACCATGCAGCGTGAAAGGTACCGCCCGCCCCATCGTGACACAGCCTCTGCATCTCTGTTCAGAGAGAAATGCAGGCAACGCTTTCGTGTTTCTCCTGTTCATTGTGTGATATATTCTATTTACGTCAGGATATGTGTGTGCGTGTGCTTGTGCGTGTAGCAGATACAAGTCAGATAATGGTAGGCACCCTCGTGAATGGTGTTTTAGATTCACCAGGAACAATGGCTAGATCCCCTTTCTCGCCATCCATCCTTGCTGGAATGTTTTATTATCATACATATTATACACGTATATATATATATGTACACATATGTATGTGTGTGTGTGTGTGTGTATGTGTTTTTTTCTTTCGTACGTAACCTGTATGCATACCTTATGCGCAAACCGGATAAAATCCAAGAGAATGAACTGCCCAACCAATCAGGACTTGAGTCAATTCTGAGGCGTGACGAACGCTACACTCTTGACTCATACATCTATATATGTGAGTAACACGAGTATTGATACTTTCGAATACACGTAAATCACAATGTATACTTCAACGTATTTTGGGTTTTCTTTTATATTCCATCAGGGTTTTCACCTCGCATAAATGTAAGCTTCTTTTCAGTCAATCAATGTAAAAATACACATAAATATATAGACACCTACACATAAACCAATATATGTTAATTTTCCTTGGGAAAGACTGTATTGAGACACGCGATGTCTGCAAGCAAGTCATTCACCAGCTGCACAAACATATTCCTTGGAAGTTGAAACCCAGTTATTACGATTTCAAAATAATTATGCTAATGGCATAAAATATTCGTTGTCCACGAGCAATCATTATTACTACATTACGATCATCATCATCATCATCATCATTATCATCATCATCATCATCATCATCATCATCATCATCATCATCATCATTATCAATACGTATATATTCCACTTAGAATACAACGGATACAATGTTGAATCGAGAAAGAAATAAAATAACTCAACTGATGAACTCTGTAATTCATTGGTCGAGAGTTTGGAAGTTTATTCTTTCAAAAACGTACAATTCAGGAAGTTCCTTCTTTCATCTTCTACCAAATTCATCTTATATCTTAATCGAAAAATTGGATGACTTTCCTATAAACGTGAGTAGGATTTCAAATGCTTTGACATACTTCAGTGGTGATTCGGCCAGTTCTGGACGGATTAAAAAAAGAGTGCAAGTATAATATAAATCTTCAACTTTTTAGAAACTCCCGATCAGTTTATCCGTTTTTCTGGTATTTTCTTTCCGCATAGAGATTTTGAGATTGTGCCGAAAATGAAAAAGTATTCATCCCACCAAATTTGGATAGAAAAATTCTGCAATGACATTATGTGAAAAGAATTATATCGATAATCCGAGATTCGAATATTCCTTTCATTCTAATATTGGAATAAATATTTTTTTTTATTCAATCTGATTATGATTGAAATAGTTTCAATTGAATTGAGAAAATCACTGATAATGTGTTCAATGCATCGAAATCTTACGGGCTGCAATACAGAAGACTACTCGTCATATTTCCTGTCTAAATTTTTGAGAGCAATTATTGGCTTTTCTAAAAGTTGGAGTACTGATACTTGAAAATGGGGAGTGTACATTACACTTTCCAAGCGTGAGACTCCATTCTACAGGAGTGAAAATTCACACTTGATCCAGCGGATGAGTTATGCGCTCTCAAAATTTACAGTAAACAGAAAAAATTTGTTTTATATGTATCAAAAATTTTCTTTTCTCCAAATTAAAAATTTCTTAGACTAAAATGTTTCTCTGAACTCGGGGAAAATTTTTGATCCCATGTCTGCCTATCTGTTCTCCAGTTGTCTGTCTACCCATGTCTGATGTATGCGAACATATGGGACCACTATCGAGTCATAACTAAAACGATGTATGAGTTTCATTGCGATCGGATAATAGAACCCGTGGATATGCGCGGTCGCAAGATCCCCATTTTTTATGACATTTTTCCCCACCCCTCTCGTTCTTCTGTAATAATCCGGTGGAAAGTTATATGGGATCACTACACGGAAAAAAAAGTATGGCTATTATGACGACCTGAAGTATGGTTAAGAAGAGATAGCTGTAGTGACAATACTGTATCGCTATGGTGACGATACAGATGGCTATGCTGGCGATCTATATCGTTCCTCGGATGATTTGTATGATCATAGCAACGATACTGATACCACTAAACTTTGGATAGTCATCACAACTATCCAGTATCGTTATGACAGCGATATTTTTTTCCCTGTGTATCAACACTACATCTAACCGTGGTTGAAATTTCATGACAACCGGATAAAAGGAACGGAAGATATCACCGGTCGCAAAATATCCACACACATACATGCGTACGTACGTACAGACAGACAGACAGACACGAAACCAAAATTATTCCCCGAGTTTGGAGGAACGTTTTGGCCTAGGAGATTTTGAGCTTTGAGAGAAAATTTTTTGGTTCCCCGAAACGGTCATCAAGCTCCCCTTTCACGAAGGAGCAATATTGTTCTCATTATATATGAGACAATGAAAGTGGCATCAAGACAATTTTTTTTTCTGTGTAAAAAGCTACTTTTGGGAAATAAAATTCCTTTTTTAAAGAATGGAATTGTTCATTCTTTCGGAATTGTAGTATTTATCACTTCGTCTTGTCCGCGACTTCTCATTCTAAGAGATTCAGAGAGCATCACAATTTGGAAGAAAATTTGAGGCTGCCACAGTTTTTAAATGGAATTTACTATAACCGCTGGGAAATATATGTCAACTTGATGCATCGGATCACTATCTGATCATAACTAGAACGTGGTATAAGTTTCATTACAATGGGATAATAGGGATAGAAGATATGCTCGTTCGCGAATTCACAATGTTTACAAGATTATTCCTCTCCTTCTCCCGTTCTTCGGTAAGAATCGGGTTAACCCCTTATTGCATGACTTTTTTTCCGACAAAAAATGGCAATTGTTTCATATCGTTGATATGATATGATACACTGTGCAACAAGGCGCTACAACTCATAGACGGAACCACTATAACCTCGGTTCACAACTGTGATAAAAATTTCAAGAAGATAAGATGATTAGAACCAGATGTATGCTCGTTCGCGTACATCAGACATGGGTAGACAAACAACTGGAGAACAGACAGGCAGACATGGGATCAAAAATTGTCCCCGAGTTCAGAGAAACATTTTAGTCTGAGAAATTTTTAATTTAGAGAAAAAAGAATTTCAGATACCTCGAAACGATCATAAAGCTTCTCGCTAACGAGAAAGCAATTATTACACTGAGAGGAATCGCTTAGTTGCGCGAGCAAGAATATATTACTTGATAATCTTTTACTTGTTTAAATGAATCCTTATTTGATACAAATAAAAATTTGTTTGCGTTAGCAAAAAAAAATAATTTGACGTCTATTCATTCTAAATAAAAAAGTTTAGTTGACAATAGCATAAATAATTTATTTGTGACAACTAACAGTTTATGCGCGTTGAATAAATTATTCCATTTCAACAATGTTAATTCAACGCACCTTAAAATATTTATTCAAATAGAGTTTATCGGCAAACTGAATCTGATTACGTATGGGCTGACTTCAATCGTTTCACCGGCATTTCCACTCATGCCCACTTTTTATGGAGCGGCCTGCAACCACGTGCAACGGCGATACGGAATTTCAGATTTCATTTTTGGAAGTGTAAATCAATCCATAGCAAAAGTTTTCAATTTCATCGGTTTATCGGTTTTGTCATCGTTTTGTCTGATGAATATTCGTATAAAATCATTTTTTATGCAGTGGAATATGTAGCAAGTCTCCTGACTTAAATAAATGTAGTTTAGTCTCCTGCCTGAAATATCCTCAGTAAAAATCACTCTAGTTATTCTCTAGGCCTTGCAAGACCTTACGATGCCTTCGTGACCTAACCTAGAACATGACTGGAGTCATTTCTAGTAAGGTTGTTTAGAGATTCCCATTAGATATTTGATTTTCAATAACTAACAATATTTCAGTACAATCATATTCTATCAGCTAAAAAATAATTTTTTTGGAATAACATTTTGATTCAATTGGAACATTTGATTGTCACAAGGTCAAAATATGTATTCGTGAGAAGTGAAAGTTTTACTCATACCAACTAAATTCAATCAGCTAAACGAATTGCGTTCATTTGAATAAAAGTCTAGCTGATATATGAATAAATTGTTTCGCTGCTGTAACACTTAGTTACAACAACTATGTGATTTTTCTCAGTGTATATACGTTTTTTAGTACTTTTTATATATAGACCTAGAAATATTTATATATGCTCACAAATAAATTCCGATAATACTTATATAAACTTTGATCATTATATGTAAAGTACATCTAATTCTTCTTTCCTACCCTGTGACAAATTTTTGTGGGAAAATTCACATAAATGGTCGGAAGTAATTAACACATTCATGCGTTAGGAATTTTCCGTATTTCATCGAAAATTCATTGGAAAATGATAGTGAAAATCCTATGAAGGTTGGAATTTTCAGTTAAATTTATGGGAAATTGCATACACATGTACCGGAAATTGATTTTCTACCCTATGATCGGAATTTCCCGGTAGCCACGTATAGGAAAATTACGATTACTTTTTACAGTGTCGGCTAACACTTCGATTGAACGTGCACAGCTTCTTCTGATCCTCCTCCTCTTTGTTCAATATTGAGAGTCCTTCAAATTTTTCATTTTTACCCCTGTTCATTCGCTGTTCTTTTTATCCTTCTCTTTCCTGTTCTTTTTCTTATAATCGATTCATTCATAAATATTTCAAAACAGCTTAATTTCGTGGCGCTGTGGGCTCTTGCAAATAAAATCTCTCTCCGAGGTTGGTGAAAAATGCAGACATTTAGTCCCAGGCATTGAGGGTGAAGAGGAGAAAAGAGATATGACGCAGCCACGATCCACGGACTGGTGTGTTATTGATCGTCATCTCCAGTCACTGTGTATAACTTTCTATAAAATTCGTGCAGCAGAAAAAAAAAGAATAACAAGAAGCGGGAGGACAATATTCCTCTCCTGGGATTTGTGTATGCAGATAAAACGTGGAACCAAAAAAAAAAAGGAAAGGACAAGTAAGGAGAAAAAAATCATCAGACGATAGTTTCTATCGATCTTTTATTCTCTTTAAGCAGATACAACTGGCGTAGAGGCGTAATAACCTTCATACATTTTATCTCTTTTTTGCCGACGTTTCAAAGCAGATTTAGCCTCATGTTTAAGGCAGTAGGTAATAATAAATGGGTTGGATGACTGGAGAAAATTAAGAAGAAATTTCCATCCATACCTTTGTTTTCTTCCCTGTTTGGAAAGGACTCAACATTAGAAGGAGAAAAATGATATGGAGAAACAGCAATATTTCATGTGATTATATAAAGATTGATCGAAGTCTTTTTACACTCATTACTGAAATAAAATTGCTGTTTGAATTTCATCTCCTGAGAATAATTTTCCATTTGAGACAAATTCTGAACAAATTGAACACTATAATGATTTGAAATGCACAAGCCTTACTGAAGATTACTGGAAAGTAGAAAGCAAACAAAATTCTTGGAAATTTCCGGAAATGAATATCTGAACTTTTGTCTTATGCTGTATAAAGCTTGAATTTGGGATTTCTGAAACATTGTACTTCAAAATTAATTCTTCTCGAAATTGAAAATCTGACCTATATGAAGCATAAACTAAAAGTTCAGATATTCATTCCTGGAGGTTTCCAAGTGATTTTGGCAGTCCGATTTCAAGTGATATTGCACAAAAGTGAACAGTAACCCCGCAAATGGGCTGTATTTCAAACCTTTAATTTTGAACTGAATTGTGTGCCAAATGATGTTTATTGTATTGGACAAAAACCCAATATCATTCTTAAAGTAAGTGAAGTGAAGTCAGTGAGCGAGTACAGTAAGTAAGTATGTGAATGAAGTACAGTAATCCTGTTGAAAGTGCCAGGTAGAACCAAGCAAAAACTTTCATTACAATTCTATTTTTTTACAATTAATTGTTGTTATGCTGTGAACGGTTTTCTTTACATGAAATCCGATCGGAAACTGACAAACTTTTGAATCAATTTTCTCGGAAATTATCAAATTCGAACATTCTGTTGGGAACTGACAAAAATGTTGCTACCATGTTTTAACGGAATGGCTAAAAGCTGATAGTTCCGAGTAAGAGAATTATATACATCATGAAAAAGAATCATGGCTTTTGAGAAAACGGAACTTTGTCTATACTTTTTTTCTTTGCATAAATGCCTTTCATTTGGGCGTAGGATGGGATTCATATGAGGCTGGGCGGCTGGGGAAAGTTCATAAAGAACCCCTTAAAAGCTCACCAACAATACCTGAACACCGGTGAAAAGGAGAAGATGGTTTTTCTCCAGCTATTTCTGCGTGAACGCCTTCCATATGCCCCTTCAGTAAAACTGGGATGGGGGAAGATCAAAGAAGTTCATAAAGAAGGTAATAACTTTCCTCCAACTCTTTGGAACAAAAATTGACACACCGTATTCCAACAAATCCACCTCAAAAAATCTATTCAAAAGAATTTGGACGAACGATATACGTCTTTGTTTTAGTTATCAAGTGTTTTTGAATCATCATTGAACAAAAAATTCAAGGAATGTTCCAGTGTTTAAATTAATTTGATTAACATATGATATTATATATGGTTCCTATTGAATCAGAATAGGCGAGAAAGAAAAAATGCAAGAAAAGCAATGGATCTCAGATACCTATGTGAAAATTTAGCGATTCCACCAATGTTGACCACGGGCAATGGCTTGGGCCAGGCGGGGCAGCCAAGCATAGGAGATTCATATTGGGCCAACGTTAATTGATAATAGGGATAATTGGGTTTTCTCTCAAGACTCCGCCAATACTCGTCAGAGCCTGCCCAGCCTTCCGAAAATTCGCCTTGGTAAATTTTTACATGGGTAGCTGAGATAAATAAATGAATAATGATCTGCTCATAAATTTGTATACTATCCACGAATTGAAGAATAAATTCCAAAAATGCCGACGTACCGTGTCCATAAAAGGGTCTGATACTCGATCCCATACCAAGAAGAAGGGAGAGAAATTCATTAGCCTTAATTTTATGATAACCGTTGTTCACAGGTAATTACTGCAACTGGTAGGTACAGGTATTGTGAATGTGAATATATGAACATTCACGAATATACATATGTGTGCCAACAGAAGTTTCACGATTAAATCTACTCACCAATTTAACTGTAAATAAGACGCTTCGATGAGTTTAATCGCAGTTACCAGGTTTCGATGCCTAATTAAATAATTTTACATACCGACCGTATTCGCAGAATCCTACCTATTTATTGTGAGAAATCGACGAAGAAAAAACGAGTCTAACCAGGGCCATTTAAGGTGCACGTATTGATGATAAATTACGCATTTCCATAGATAAAATTCTACTCTGTCTGCGTATTTGCGAGACTGAATAGAAAAACATATATTTATATGTATTTTCTTCGTTAGTTCAGCTTGAACATAAAATGCAAGATCTACGCGCCGATCTCCGATCAATAATTAGACATAGATGTAATCTATACTTTAAATTCGTTTAACTTGAAAATTGAATCTATAGATACAAACCACTTCTTAGGAGTATGACTACAGCTCCGGTTGTGTTCTTTTAATTTTCCTCCATAATAATTATTATCTAATTCCATCCTACCTCAAAGCCGCCGGTCTCATGAGATACCGTGAAACTCGAAGAAAGGTAAACTGTATGTGCACTTCTTTGATCGAGAGTTGATGCTTGTTTTTGCTTTACTTTTTCCTACAATTACACTTGTACTGATATCATGAGAAAAAAATAATACTTGTATAAGATTCATCGCTTCCAGATCAGACACTGAAAATCTTCATTATTCACTACTTTTCGTTCATTTTTAAAGATATCTGTCGAGTTTAGCAAATACGTAAATAGGGGCTTTAGCGAAAATTTTTCGTCAATATAAACTGAGAAAAAAAACGCAGTGCGATTCACTCCTTGTAACGTCAATATTTGAAAGATTTTCAATTATTTCAATAAATTTCAATTTGAGTGACCCATCGTCAACACGAACATTGGCTGATGTGATAGAGACTCAGTTTCTCACTCGCAGGACCCGGATTCAATCCTCACTCAATGAACTGGCAAGAAATAACTTTCAAAGTGCCTTTTTTCGATAACGATAATGAGAAATTATTTGACGTATTTTCTTTTTATTATTTAAAATATGATAATACGGATAACCTCGGTCACCGGTACTGTGCCAGTATTGGGTCAGGTTTGATTTTTCACATAGAATGTTATTATTCTGACTCCTTCCCATCTCTTATGTTCATATCATATCTGAAATGTGCCGCTTGTGATACAGTGTCAGTGCTAATCGGGATACTACGTTATTTTCTCTTCACATAAAAATGATCCCTCGTATACTATGCATTCGGATTACCAGAAATAAAAATATGAATGGGTCATCGTTTCCTGTATAGAATAAGTATAAAACCAGCGTTCTTTCATCCGCCTGCCACCTGATTCTGACACCAATTTATCGCTATCGGAAGATCTTCAAAGAGTAGAAAAAGATCACGAGGCAGACTTGGGAAAACCACGGACCTCTTTGGTAAGAGAAAGAGTATTCCTATCGATAAAGAAAAAAAATGTAAGATTAAGGGAAAAAGAAAGTATTGGAAGGAAAAAAGAAGACTTGAAGCATGAAAATGTGGTGGTCGTGGTTTCTGCGCAAGGGTGGAACACACAACGATCCAAAGAAACTTCCCCAATATCCTTGACGTGCACAGTGCGCTCTGGTTCTTCCAGGAGGGGCCAAAAGCAGATATTAAACTTAATATATGACCGCAATTAGACGCAGGCTTTCCCCTTCTTGTACTCTTCTTCTGCTTCTTCTTCCACGTGCCTCCATTGTACAAAGGTTGCTTGATTTCGCTGTTTGAGAATGTGCAGTATAAATTTCGCATAAGCACAAGAGAATCGGAATTGATTCGAAGAACTAATTTTATTTTCCAGATAGTCATTTTAACCTAATGGTTTCAATTTATACTTGAGGTCGTGACGTATGATTGTAGTTCAAATTTTTTATGAAAATTCAATCCTTGAAAGTTTAACCCAAGTTTCAGTCACATTTACATTATGAATTTAAACTCAATCAATTTGTCACTGAGGTTTTAATTGATACGCATTTCAATTCAATTCTCACGTTAAAAGAGAAGAAGGAACGCTCTTATTGAGAGATAGTACTGTACACTGAAAACAAAATTCTGGAATAGCTAATGTTAAAAGATCAATAGCTGATGTTCGTAAAAACATCAAAGTACAGAACTCCCTGGTCCCTCTCATTGACATCAACTGCTGATGTACAATTCATTGATAGGTGACCTACCAAAGATGAATAGGGAATGAACGCAGTAGGGCACTCATTCGTGTACGGAAGTGTATTTGGTAATGTGCAGACATCTTTGAATAGCATCTATCACATTGTTCCGTAATCTACCAGACCCGAACGTGAAGCGTCCTTAGGCATCAATCAACGATGTATTGGGCATTAATCAGTAATGTTTCACGTATCAACGAAAAACATGCCTACCGCGATCTGTTGATGTGCATTATTTTTAGTTTTTCCAATAATAATGGAAGCTTCGTGAGACAATTCAACATTCACTGCGATATTAAGTGTTATAGTCAAAGTATGATTATTCAATAATTCAGGCATAAAAATTGGGTTTGATGAAGAATAATGCAAGTGGAACGCCAAATCAAAGCAGTAAGTATGTTAACTCTATCACTTGATATCATCCAAGATTTCTAACATTCGTTATTTTATGCAACAAACTATAGTTTGAACTGTTTTCCATTGAATTCAATTCATGTGTCTGAAATGATAAATAATTGTACTTTCACTGTGATTCCAACATTGTACATATCGGAAAAAAAATTGAGGTGTCTCACGAAGCTGCTGCTTAGTATTATTGATCACTCTGGGCATTATAACACACATCAACAGATCACGCTGCGCTCGCTTTTCGTTGGTGCCTGGGGCATCACTGATTGATGTATTATAAATGTTCTTCCGTCAAGTACACAGTATTAGATATTGTTTCTTTGTTATTTGTAAGTGTAAGGACTGATGATGTCTTACTGATCTTTCAGCATAATAATTTTGTAATAATTCAATTTTATTGGTTTCAACAGTTGTATTTGAAGATAAGTCCAACGTTACACATTAAAACTGAACTTTAGTTAAAATGATCTAACTTCAAGTAATATTGACAAGTTGTATGTATAAAAATTGTATAAAATTATGTATGTAAAGATAACTACATCAAATTATTGTCTAATTTTCATGAATCTTGCGTGTATCAGGTGCACAGAGTGTATATGAGTTTTATTGAATTAATAATCCTTTTGCGCAGGATTTGATGTGACTTTCAGATGATTTATAGACTGAGAAAAAAATTGGGAGAATTTGCGTGCAACCAAGTACTTGAGCAACTTCAGAGCATCACACTGAGAGAAGAGTTTGTTTGTGACAAAGAAGGCTTATTCATGATAAAAACACAATCATTTGGGTCAAATAAGATTTTTTAATAGTTGACCAACCTTATTTAATTGGAATAAATTTGGAATACTTTTGTCTCAGTGTAGTAAAGAATATATTAATCGAAGTAGTTTCCATGGTCAAGAAAGTCAAATGTCTCAGGACGGGTGTACACTGAATAACAAAAAGATCTATAACCAAGAAAATATTGGATCGACATAGTTCAATCCAATATTTTTTTAATTGGAGATAATTCACCTCAAACGACGACGATATTTTTTCCAATCCAAGTTGTACGATATATTTTAATACCTGTGGAGCTTGATATAAAACTCAAAACAAGGAAAAGGATACAACGAAATGAACGAAACGAATAAACGGAATACACCGTCAACTGAAGATCAGAATGATTCCCTATCGCCATTCGTACAAGCGAGACAGAATAGTTCAAAATCTAAGCATAGGAAAATCTTTCTCATCAATTTTTCTAGTCAAAATAGACAGTTCAATAATAACTTTGTGAAGAATCAATTGGGTAGATGAGGTTTGAATTTTTTGATGGTTTCATTTCAATTGAAAATAAAATTCAGTTATGAAAGCATTTGGTATTGGGAATTGAATGGTATACTTTAATTTTGTAACAACAGATATTTCGGAATTTTATGTTAAAGAACATCTTATGATTTCGAATGCTGTGAGAAATATTACTAATCGATGGAATGGAAGATTTGAATAGAAAAAAAGATAGGTAAGGTGAATCAGAGTGAGATGACGCCCTTTGCCGCTTCACTACAACATGAAATAATACATGCAACCTCATTTACTCAAGGAAGATTTAAATATTGTGATTGAACCTTTATATTTCTGCTGAGTGTACGAGATCTGATGTATTACCATATGCTGTAGAGACGCAGGAAAGTGCATCATCTCATACCGCGTTACCCTAAGTAGAGTTACATAGAAACATGCTTAGAAACCAGAGAGCTCCGCCTCCTGACTGCTTCGCTTCGCTCAGCAGTCCGACCCCCTTCAAAATTCGCTCCGTTCATTCTGAATAAATTGTAGCCCACGTATGCTCGCTTCGCTCGCATCTTGGACGATTCAGATATGCGGGGATATATGAAAATGAACTCAACTCAAAGAATTTTCAACTGTCATTTTCAAAGAGTCTAAAACCAATTGGCTATCATTTTTCATACCATCTTCAAATAATTTAGAAACATGTTTCTAAATGACTGCAGAATTTGGACAACTGTATTGGTGAAAATGAAGCCTGGGAGGGCGACCAAAGCGTAAGCTAAGAGTCATTTAAGCGTAACGAAGAGTCGTTTGAGCGTAACAGAGAGTTGGGAAACTGAGGAACGGATTGGAACATTTTCACGCTTCATTTGTTCCAATAACTACGTCCTACACTTTTGGATCCTCACTGTAGCGTGCAGTTGTCATAACGTCAATCAGCTTCTGAAGAGTGTTCGAATGCAAAAAGGCTTACACGGGAAGATCGAGATTCTCATTCTTTTTCAACATTTGATCCCAGATTTCGATTCAGCACCCCCTAAAAACTTGCAGAACCCTTGCATGTTTTATATAAATCTGTCCACAAATGCGAAGATGACTAAATTCACGTCCACCATATTGGTTCAGCCATCTTGAATTAGTTTTCTAACTGCGGATGTGGATTTAGCACCCTCGACAACACCTAGAACCCATATTTCATGATGATCTGTCCATGAATCTCAAAATGACTACATTCACGTCCGCCATATTGGATTCGCCATTTTTAATGATCTTTTTGACGTCAGTTTCGGATCCAGCACCCTCGAATATTCTTAGAACCCGTGTTTCCTAAGAATCTGGCTATAAATGCGAAAACGGCTAAATTCACGTCCAACACATTGGATCCGCTATCTTTGAGATGATTTTTCGACGCTTTCTTGTTTGATTGGATATTCCCAACAGTCTTAATTTCTCCTCATTTGTGTGGATGGAATTTTACAATAAGAAAAAGTTTCATTTATAGTTGAAAAACGTATATTTGCTTGTTGGGAAACAAATATTGCTTTGAATTGAATATATTCTGTTAGTAATGAACAAGTGATATTCAGTAGAAGTAAACGTTCGATAATAGGCAATAAATCATATTTGGCAGAATAATGATAGATTTGGGTGAAATAAATATTTATTTTCCCATAAGCGAATATACGTTTGTTAACTAAGAATAAACCTTCTTCTCAGTGTAACTTAATATTTATTTCGTCATATCTCTAACAACAAAATTTGTCTTTGAGACGTTTTGAAAGTGTTTGTTCAGTGTGAGAGTTATTACGAACTATCTAGTTTGCATCAATACCCCAAGAGAACGCAAACCTTCAGGAACGTTCATTGAACGTCCGCGGACGTCTATAGGAACATTCAGTGAACGTTCCTGAATGTTTGCATTCTCTTGGGATATTATTCGATATACTGTTTACATATGAGTGCATTGCTGAGTTTTTGGAATTGTTCCTTACTCCATGTACTCTATGAGGGGGAAAGAATATCTACCTAATATACCTAATATCATACCTAATATCAGGTCCTTGAAGATTACTTTCAAGTATGACGAGAATTAACGGAAAGAAGTGGATATCAAATAAACTCCATGGAGAATGAGGAATTGAAAATTCATTCATCTAGTTTGATTCCAATGATTTTGTACAGGTTATACCATCCACCTTTGGTAAAACCAGGCAGTGAGAAAGGTTTCCCAATGCCTTGTCAGCGGAATGGGATGGTTTTACCCTCTGGTTACCAAGGTAACCAACGATCCACCCTTCAAAGTTCAGTAACCACCCTACCTATGTTCTTCTTGCAGCAATAGGCACGCTGAGAGCGACCAAAAGCATTTCACTCGGATTCACAGGGGCACATATACATTCAGTCTGAAAAAAATTCGGTCCTCTTTTATCTCAATATTGTGCAAGCTAGAAAGATTAGAAAAACACTGAAAAACCTTGCGACGAGTTTGAATATGGTGAATTTCTGCACAATTGAGTGAACTGAATATCGATCGAAGTAAATGCTTATTTGGTCATTTCAATCGATATTCAATTGACTTAACTTCGTGGTGAGATTGATCGTATGCACACTCGCCGCGAGGTTGGCTTCACTATTTTTCATTTCATTGAAGAGATGGTAGTAAATCTTTCACATAATTCGTTCTTCTGATCTGTTCTAGTAGATGCACTGAGAGAAGAGCAATTTGGAGGTTCAGTAAATAGTATTATATTTGATTGATAAATCTGAATATTACTGAACTTTCAGCGATGTTTCATGAAATTTCAAGAAACATTACTGAAATTTTGCTTTACATTACTCAGTGTTTCACAATTATTATTATTATATAATACAATATTCACGACCAAATTCGCTGTGTGTCACTCAATTCCTGAACGTTTAGTAAATGAATGATACACAGCGAATTTGATCGTGAATATTGTATTATATAATAACAATTGTAGAACAGTGAGTAATGTACAGCGAAATGTCAGTAATGTTTCTCGAAATTTCATGAAACATTGCTGAAAGTTCAGTAATATTCAGATTTATCAATCAAATATAATACTATTTATTGAACCTCCAAATTGCTCTTCTCTCAGTGTGAATGATGTTGAACTAGTATATGCTGATACTATTAGAATTGATAAAGTACACGAAAAAAAAAAACACTTGTAAAATTTCATAAGGTCACGCAAAAACACTACGCTTCAAGCTCTTTGATTAAGACTCTCACAATAAAAATGTGTTATTATATGTTTTGCATTGGAATAAAATTATTTGTTTTTCCTTCACAAAATTTGTCTTCATTCATCGTTTTGGAGACAAATAAAATATCGGTCCTTCGAAACGATCACAAAGCTTCCCTCTAACGAGAGAATAATTCTGCTAGGGCAGTAATACATCCCTAGTGAAAATGATTATAGCGGTTGTCTAGCACCTTTCAAGGCGCTTGCGGTGAAACTAGTCACTAGAAACGGTCTTGAGACTTACTATAAGATTGATAGAATTATTTTCACTAGAGATGTTATGAAATTTTATACATCAGCACGGTGCTCAAATTTTACGAATGCACATCCCAACCAGAAATTTACAACAGGCGCAGTACTGCGCCAGTACTAGCCAAGACTGGCAGGGTACTGGCATTTGTCTGGAATGATAACGCTTTTCAGTACTGGGGATTGAGTACTGATGCCATTATTCGCAATCAGTGCAGGGCCAGTACTGGGTTAGTACCTGGCCGGTATCAAGTCCTCAGTACTGGTTTATCAGTACAGGCATATTACTGTATTTTTATGTATCCAGTACTGATCCCGTACGTGTTGACCAAGTGTTGGAGACCCAATACTGACACTGTACTGCACCTGTTGTCAACATTGGCATATTACGGATTTTTCTGATTGGGATTGTTTTTAATAAGAAAATTCTTCAATTTTAATGATAAATCCATCAAATCTGATGAAAAACATATGAATTTCAACAAGTTTCATAATCAGTTCTTGAATTTGAGAATATCCTTAGATTCTATGAAATCTGACATCAATTCTTACATTAAAATCAAGGGATTTTATAACAGTAAACTAGGAAAGAATTCGAGAAATTTGTGTTTATCTATCTGTCAATCTATCTATTCACCCATCTCAGCGACCTTTTTATAGCTTTCTCTTTGGTGAAATGTGAAAAAAAGAATCTTGTCATTCACAATAGTTGGTTTATTGTGAGGGTTGAGAAAATGCTGAGGAACAGGCAAAAAAGAAAGTTACCCTTTCATTTGAAGAAGGTACCGCACTTCTTGACTTTCTCTTAAACTACGCTAATAAGTAGAATTTGTGAATGCAAGGGTACAAAGATATTGACATTTTTTACGATTTGTCAACAATAGATTTTGCAAACCAGGTAGACAGTCGACTCGATTTATGATGTATACACCGGGATGAATTGTATACTTACATTAACTGAATTTATTCGAACTATTAACAAATTTTATGCTCAACTGTGAACCTAATACACTGATAAAAAATGATTTTTCATGTCTAGTATTTTATTCGTTATGGAAATGTGAATTTTTTATTAAATACAACCATGATATATTCTTCTCAAATATGGATTAAATTACTATTGAGAAATATTCATTTGACAGGGACACAAATAGCAATAAATGTTCATCAGTGCGTTGTGTCATGACACAGGTAACCATGTTTTTGACGTCCGGAGTCGATGTTTGCAATACGAGAATATTAAAAGTTCGCTGCGAAGTAACACACGACGTTTTTTACGAAGTCAAAACGTCGTCGGTTTTTCGACATAGCGATATGAGATTAGAAACCACGAAACGTAGAAGAGATACTGATCAGAGTATCCATGCGCACACTCATTAAAAGTTGACTTTTATATGCGGATCATTGCAGAACGTGGACGGTAAAATACCCCCTCCAGTACAAATACGATCGCGTTCGACAAATTAATACTTCCCAAGCAACACAGGAGCTTAAGGGGATTCATGACTCCCTGCAAGAGTTACTAGATTCCAAATTTCTCCCCCCAGTTTTCTCAGAAACGAACACATAAAATGAAAAACAATGAGTAGCTGCATTTTTTTCAATAGCCTAAGAAGATGCACCTGCTCATTAAAATTGATTCTATTCATTGATTACTGAGAAAACTGGGGGGACAGATCTAGTAACTTGGCTTGTGGCGAATCGCCTTAAAAGCGCTAAGAACGTGTTTGGAAAATCCTATGAACGAGCTTAGAACTTCCGAATGAGACTGTTTCGAATATTTATGTGCTATGCACCTACATAGAATATCTTGACGAATTTATCCAAAATAGTCTCATTTGTACATTCTTTTCACATTCACTGTATCATCATAGCATATTCGAGAAGTTCTTGTGTTACTTGGGTTTGCGTCTCTGAATTACTCACGGAAAGATATAGAAATCGTCCGATTTTGCATCAACGTTTATACGGAATGGAAACGTCTGTAGAATTCACGAATCAGATGCGGAGGACATATAGCGAACATTCATAGAGTCAGAACATAGTATATTCATAGGCCAATGTACATAGTACATACACTGTTGAAAATTTCCGGACAAAACTTCAAATACAAGTAACAGAAGCAATTTCCAATCACGTCATTCAAAATTTAAAGTACATGTGTATGAAATTTCAGTTACAAAATAAACATAAATGTGTGATATAATATCCCTAGCAGAAATCACTCTAGTATTTCTCTAGGTAATTACGAGGCCTCACAAGTCCTTGCAAGTTACTTGCAAGGCCTTGCGAGGCCTAGAGAACGACTAGAGTGATTTCTACTAGGGATGGTGAAAAATCAAAAATCCAATTACTTGTGGATTAATTTTTACTTCAAATACCAAGAATTTGGAATTTCAGTTACAAATGTGACTTAGAAATTTATGAAATTTCAAACAATTCTCAACCCTTCGACGGTCGCGGGGGATGTATTTTACACCTCAGACACTTTCTTTTCATCACTACAGTGCTGTAAAATTAAATTGAAATGCTGCCATCTTCAGTACCCCCCCAAAAAGCTCTTATAAAACAATCCCACAACTTGACAAGTACGCGCATGTATTTTCTGATAAGTTATTAAACATCAAAGTGGACTCGAGAGTAATTTATACTCCACGCGAATGCTCGTGTTGCAGTTTTGAGTATCATTTCAATTACCGAATATGAAGTGATATTTCAATTTTTCTGCGGGTCCTTTCACTTGATTGTACTCCTTTTATCATAAAATAACAACCTTCCCAGGGTGCTTCGGATTGTCTCAGGAGCTTGCTCCGGATCAATTTTTCAACGAATCAAAAAATTGATCCGGAAAAGGTCCTGAGACGATTGGAAGCACCCCCAGATAGTCCCACGCTTGTACTCCATATAACTATAACTACAGGGTGTGATTCACATAATATGTGTCAAGCATGCATGATTTCCTGCATCACGTATTGTACAATCGGATCTTGGTGTACAATTAAAACGCATATGTGTGACATAAAATTCTGAACTCATTAATTTAAGCGCAACTCAACCACAAGTTGTGGAAAAATCAGGATTCATCACAGTTTGAAGTACATATGCAGTAAAAATGCACGCCACATCTGTGTGTTGTCTTGTCCTCAAGACGTGATGCAAATGAAGTACAGATGAGCGTCATGTGGCTATCTGGGTTATCTCAACTCTCATCGAATCTGAAGTATTTTTTGATAAATAAATGAAGGATCCAACAAACTGCTCTTCGAACTCAATACGTGTGTGATCTCTTGTGATAATTTGAATGAGATTCTGCTGATTTGAACATCCTCTCCACGGGGAGATGTCGAATGGATGCGAGAAAGATAATTCCCTCCAGTTTCAAGACACACTGTTATAAATTTCTGATTGAATTTTCAATCACAAGTAATGGCCCAATCAGAAAAATCCGTAATATACCAATGTTGACAATATAGGTGCAGTACAGTGCCAGTACTGGGTCTCCAACACTTGGTCAACACGTACGGGATCAGTACTGGATACATAAAAATACAGTAATATGCCTGTACTGATAAACCAGTACTAAGAACTTAATACCGGCCTGGTACCAACCCAGTACTGGCCCTGCACTGATTGCGCATAATGGTATCAGTACTCAATCCCCAGTACTGAAAAGCGTTATCATTCCAGACAAATGCCAGTACCCTGCCAGTTTTGGCTAGTAATGGTGCAGTACTGCGCCTGTTATAAATTTCTGGTTGGGGGAAGCAATTTCCACTCACGTAAATGAAAAATAATGTACAGTATGTAACATACAATACGTAAATTTATTGAAAATCCAATAACAAGTTTTTCAAATTTCATGCACATGTTCATGATTGTTGAAAAAAAAATCGCCATCACAAGATGAGAACGCGGGGCGTTGAAACCGGGCTCCAAAGCTCTATCACTCAAGCCACTGCCACTTATGTGGATGGGAGCATTTTTCTGCTTACACTGTAAAAAATGTCTATGGGAAACTTCACATAAATGTTCGGAAGTAATCAACACATACATGCGTCAGGAATTATCCGTATTTTACCAGAAATTGGCTGGAAAATGATAGTAAAAATTCCATAAAATTGGGAATTTCCAGTTAAATTCATGAGAAATTTCATACACATTTATCGGAAATTGATTTCCTATCGCCTAATCGGAATTTTCCGGTTGCCCCGTATAGGAAAATTCCGACAATTTTTTACAGTGTACATCACCTTGCGTGAATTTTCCAAACTGGTGAATCAAGATGTACTTGTGATGTAGAGACACTGAACAAATCGTGTGATCTAACTAGTGCGTAGTTGAAGTGGATACGTGGATGACTTCGTCAAAGCGTTAGTATACAGGGTGACCCAAGTGGGAAAAATTGTATTTCAAGGGCATATTCTACAACCATAATGCAAGACTTTCCCGTTTTTTGAAGATTAGTTTTTGAGATATGAGCATTTTTAGATTTTTTTTCAAATCCAAACCAACTTGTTTTTACTCATTACGATTTTGAAATATTTGTCATTAAATAACATTCTTCATAGTAACATTCACCGTATACTTTTCTCCGGGAACGTTCAAGCAAGGTACAGAAACGAATGTGAAAGTGTTGCCAAAAATTGCAATGTGCAGTAAGACTGAGAAAATTTTTGATGAATCTTGATTTCTGTATTACATTAAGGATCATCCCCCTTCCCTTTAAGGGAAATTTCCTTAAATATATACCGCAACTCAACACGAAAAACTTTATTGAGGTGTGGCTTTCTAAAACAAAAAGATGTTAACCATCCATGGAAAAAACAACTGGTTTTTCAAACCGTGGTTCTTGACATTTTTTCTGACAGATTAATTGATCCTTGAAGTATATTAACAAATTACATTTATGAACTTCATAAAAGATTTTCTTCCTCTTGTTTCAAACAAGTTCACGGGATGCTGGAATGTAACGCCATATAGAAACAATTTTCAGAAACACTTTCATAATATTTTTTGCAGTAACTTGTTGAAACTTTTATATAATTGCATCGAAAAATTACTTCAAACTCTTCAATATGTGGACAATCAACGCTGAAAATTATTGTCAATATTATATTGAAGATGTAGGGTAAGGCGGGGTAATATGCCAGTGTGGGTAAAATGCCACTTGGGTGATATTTTACAAAATTACCGCAGATGGCAATCATATGTCCTTCTGAATCAGTAGACTAACTGATTCCGAAAAACATATGACTAAGCTATGACTGCTGTCTGCGGTAATTTTGGAAAATATCACCCAATTGGCATTTTACCCACACTGGCATATTACCCCGCCTTACCCTATATTAAATAGTTTTGTACAAAAAAAACTGCACAAAAAATGCGTGTTTGGGACGTTCTATACGCAGAGGGGAATTTAGAGATGAATTTCCTATAGTGCATTGTAACCGAGGAAGAGACTGAACTTATAATGAAACTTTCACTATGGCTTACTATTACTATTTACTATTACTACGACTTACTTCTACTATTCCTTATTACTATGAATTTACTATTTACTTTTCTGATAGGAATCGTATTGTCTATTTTGGTAGAAAATGTAAATTGCAACTTTCGCTATTGGGTTCGATAGGGTAAACACCCTCAAACATTCAATAAACGTATCTATCAAAACGTCTCTCTCTCTCTCTCTCTCTCTCTCTCTCTCTCTCTCTCTCTCTCTCTCTCTCTCTCTGACGTTATCAGGGTCCAAATTGACTAAAACTTCTGCAATTCAATACAAAACCGGTTCTTGATTCGTTCCAATCCTTAAACTGACCATAATGTCCAATAATTTTCAATACGACACTGAGTACTCATATTATGGCTTTATGATGAAGCAAATGTGTGCTACCAGCTTATAAAACATCTATTATCAGAGTTTTATTGTTGGAACTTTTATGAAACCATTATGAGCCTGCATGGCGAATATTCATACATGAATTATCTTCCCCGGGTTGTCTTATGGAGGATTGAAAACCAAAAAACAGCATAGTTCTTCCAAGTGATGGGAGAATCCCCTATTTTTGATCAAAAAAGAATTTCCCCTGATCAAGAGACGGAATCCACCCAAATTTGCCAATTGACCCCAGAAAAATCTTCAAGGCGGTTGTATAAGAAATGACCTATCATCAAAGCTAGAAGACGTTGCCTGGCAACTATGAATCTACCACTGAAATGAGGAAAACTCTCTACAATGTTTACAGTGTATTATACGTCGACTACGGAAGTTGATGTAAATATAGATTTTTGATATTACATATCGGTTATTGCATACTGACAATAATGACATAGAATAGTATGTTACATACTTGTTTCTTAAATGAGAAGACGCTGAATATTGCTTCCTCGTTTAGAGGGAAGTTTTGTGATCGTTCCGAGGAACCAACAATTTTGTTGTCTTCAAAATAGGAATTTCGTACACCAAAATGTTTTGTCGCCTCGTTGGAGGAGAGTTTCGTGATCGTCTCGAGAGGCCCAAAATTTTATCGTCATCAAAATGAAAACCTCTTACTTCTAAAAGTTTCTCCACCTGAAGGAAAAAAAATTTTGAGTCCCCGACTGTCTGTCTGTCACGTAGGCGCACGGAGAGAAAAGAATGGTAATATTCACCATGCTAATATAGTATTCGGTCTTATTTTGGGTTCAAGGCACCTGGAACAAACGCTACAGATATTGAGATATTGAGATTTTATATAAAATCGTGATTGTTACCATGTGAGAATAGAATTCTTTACCATGTTTTGTGGTAACCATTACTTTGCTACATATATATTTTTACCAGACAAATGGTAAAGAATCATATTCTTACATAGTAGCAATTACGATTTAATATAAAATAAGACCGAATACTATGTTAGGATGGTAAATATTACCATTCTCTTCTCTCCGTGCGATCTGTCTGTCAAAAAACTGCGAACGCGCATATCTTCCGTTTCCCTTATTCGATACCAATAAAATTTATACCACAATCGTGGATTGAGGGGATAGGGGTTCCATATGAGTTTCAGCCCAATTGATCCAGAGCATTGGGGTGTAGAAGAACATAGTATGTGATGAAAAATGGCAATTTTTGTGAACGCGCGTATCTCATTTTCTGCTTTTCCGATTCCCATGAAACTTACACTGAGAAAAAGGTTTTCTTCTGACAAACCAACACATTTGGTTGAAGATTTTTGAGAGATATTGTTTCATACAAATGAGACTTACTCGATATTACCAAACATTATGTTGAGTCTGGAGATTCATATTTAATTATTATAACCAAATCATTTATTTGGCTCAAACTGGTCGAAATTGATTTCAATGAATATGACTTCTTCTCAAATTTAGATTCATCGTATCATCATCGGTATGAAGTTGACTCAAAGAAATATGTGCTCTATTTATCAATTATGCGGTGAAATAAATATTATAAAAATAAATTTTTCTTTGGCCGTATCCAACTATACGATTTATTTACTACAAACAAATCTCATTTGAGTCAACGAATTTTTTCCCCAGTGTATGATGAGTTCCAGTGATGGTCCCATGATGGTTCGATGTGAGTGTCAGTTACATGGATTAATAAAGGCGAAAAAAATTTCTTTTTTGGAATCGATATTGTTGAAAATTTTTTTTGGGCATGCTTTCATTATATTGTAATGCTCCGAATAATTGTAACTTCGCTCGAATGTGTTCACCGAAGAGATACTCCAATAGAAATCATTCTAACCAGTCTCGAGACCATCACAAGGCTTCATCAGGCACTTGTGAGGGACTCGCAAGGCCTAGTAAATAATGGCCTGGAAAATAGCTAGAGCGAGTGATGCTGTTTGATGTTATCAAACAAATTAAATAATGAACTGTAACGTGGATAAATATTTGAGGCAGAATTGAAGGGTCGGATTAAATAATCGGTTATGCGTGTGACCTGTTTTCTAGTGCACCCGAGAGTAGGCATTCGCTGCTAATCTGGTTGCAAGTCTTTCATAATCAAATGAATTGAGCAATTCGCGATATTAGGAACACTTCCGATGAGAAATTTTTTGCAAATATATTGACAACAGTTTGACAGATTTTCAGACAATTCCCTCTTGTAGGTTAGAAAATCTCGCAGATTCAATGGAAGACAGCCATATGCGTCAATTGAATCCATTCATTTTTTCCGTTCAATCTGCGATCATTTCCAACCTTCAATGTGGAATTGTTTCAAAATTTGTCGAATTGTTGTTCAATATATTTGCAACAAGTTTCCCGCTGGAAGTTTTTTTGATATCACGAATTTCTTACTTCATTTTATCTTAAAAGGTCTTCAACGGAATCAACAGTGGTTGCCTGCTTCCAGGTGCATCAGACGAAAGGCCACGCACGCAATCAATTATTCGATCCGACCCTACAATTCAACGTGGAAAATTTGCCGATATAGAAAGAATTTTCAAAGATTCAGGAAGACGAAATAATAGAAGTATTCGAACTTATGCTCCTTCACTTCAGATCCTTAATCAAAATCTCAAATTTGGTTTCATCACTTCAGACCTGAAAAGCTGTGAATCTCACTATATGAATGTATTCACCGTTAAAATTTTTTTGAGATTTCGTTCGTTTGTCAAGTACGCTTGTGAATGGAATTTCAAATTCTTGGTGATTGAATTGAGAATTCAATTACATCTAAAATTCAATTCTAAATTTTTGGTATGTTATATTACCCATGATAGCATAGTTTTGTAATTGAATTGTCAATCATATATAATCGAAATTTCAATAAATTTTTTAAGTACATGAGTTGAAATTGCTCTCATTGGATGTGATGATATTCCGCTGCTGAATGTTCTAACAGCGTATTCTCAATTCATTTGCAAATAATTTGATGCTTGAGGGCCAATTTTGGAAGTTGTTTCAAATGTGTTTGAAGATTCATTGAGGATTGTGAGTGGTTGTCAGTTGATTATTTGATTGACGTGTAAGTGCTATGAAATTCTGACACTACTAAAAGCCTGTTGTACAATATAGCAACCGTTTGGAAATTATTCGAGGATTGTCAGAAGAGTGGATAATTACATTCAGAATTGTTCAAATATTGTCTAAACACTCTTTGGGTCTGTGGTTACATGCTGCTGCTTTCATTTTTTTCGTCCTTGTTTCACTTACCACTGAACGAAACCTCATGAAGTCAATCTGCAGAGGGCAGGCTCGAAAAAGTGTAATCAGATATAGGGATTTTCTACAAAATATTTAAAAATCTGAACGTTATGATATTTTACGATGGGACGGATGGGTTACATACAATATAATCTCGAAGAATGAGACTTACAACCAGAGAAATGATTTACTTGAATATGAACCTACTAGAGATTTGATTGTATCCAATAGAATTTTATTTGATTCAAGTAAATTTTATTTGAAATAAATAAAAATTTGTTCGGATGAAATAAATTGTTTATTTGATCCAACTAAAACTCTAGT
Organism: Gonatopus flavifemur; assembly: GCA_018340375.1. NCBI lineage: Eukaryota > Metazoa > Arthropoda > Insecta > Hymenoptera > Dryinidae > Gonatopus > Gonatopus flavifemur. The sequence continues at coordinate 947,291 of JAFFJZ010000011.1, forward strand.
AGGTTCATATATAAATAGACATTGTAGTAGAGTCAAATAAATTTTAGTTGATTCAAACAAATTTTCGTTGAATCAAATAAATCCAGGTATACCATTTTTCTGGGTGTAAACGATTGTAAAATTTTCCCCCAAAACATGGGGACGGTGAAATTGATCCATGGAAGGGATACTTTTTATCATGATTTGGTAGATTTTTTCCTTACTTTTTGAATAATTCAACACCCGAAAAGCAGAATACTCTCTCGAAGTGAAGGAAAAATTCGCTATTTGTGATGAAAAATAACTCTGCTAGCACGACCGGGGGATAACATCTACCACTCAAATGAGATAAAACTTCCCATAATTTTTACAAGATGACTCGCTCCTGACTCCAAGTTGTTCTGATCATTTACTTGAAAAAACTTCAAACTTCATTGGATCATCGAATTGATTAATTTCTCCTAGATGTATTACTCGTGACCAGTTTCAATCAGTCCATCCATATTTTCCTCCAAGACATTTCTTTTTTCTTCACAAATAATCAACAATATTGTGTGAATGCGATGTTAGAATTATTGTCCGTTAGGTGCTGTAAGAATTTACTTCAACATCTCAAAATGGAGGATGTTTACGATACCAGTGTCTTTTTGTAGAATATTTATTTGATTCCAACCTAAATTTAATACAAATGTATAGAAACTAGGTTCATACTGTATACAAAAATACCGATATCGTGAATATCATACATCTTTACCAATATCCAGTGTTAGAATAGCTTCAAATGCCCAATCAGAAAAATCCGTAATATGCCAATGTTGACAATATAGGTGCAGTACAGTGCCAGTATTGGGTCTCCAACACTTGGTCAACACGTACGGGATCAGTACTGGATACATAAAAATACAGTAATATGCCTGTACTGATAAACCAGTACTGAGAACTTAATACTGGCCAGGTACTAACCCAGTACTGGTCATGCACTGATTGCGAATAATGGCATCACACAGTTGGAAATTTTGTGTTAAATTCAACACAATTCACATGTCCCAAACGGTCCACACATATTTTTGTGTCGATATCACATAATGTATTTGTGTTAGCTAATAACTCAAGCTCGATGTAAATAATATAACACAAAAAGATGTTGATAAAATTTTGATTGGAATTTCCGATCGTGTAAATTCAACACATAAGTACTGTCAAATGAAATCCAAAATAAGGAATGAATCAACAGTTCACAAGTGTAATTTATGGATTTTTTCACATCAATCAAATGTGAGAATCACACTTTTTTCGTGTTGAAACAATGCATAAGAATAAATTGAAAAAAACAGTACTTCAGTAAGCATTGAACATGGATCGGCGGGACCGAATGTTGAAGCTGTATCACCCAAGCCACTGCCGGTCCTTTGATTGAGTGTATTTTCTTTGCGTACATCAACTCGCACTCTATCTTCAAATTCACATATATAGAAAACGAATTTCCATTAGAATGAAAGCTAAAACCAAAATGAATGAATAGTTCTTCCGACGACTACTAAAGTTACACGTACATAGAAGTTTCATAAAAAAATAGCTCCCACCACTAGCGATCTCCCCTTGGTAGTTGAGAATAACACAATTTTTATGTTCAATCTTGAGTTGAATAAGATTTGTGTCATTTTGACACTTTTTTTTACTCGTTTGAATGATTTCACATTATAAATCAGTTGAGACCTGATTACACAAGGACTGTCTGTAGAAGTTACACGTGGTTGTGTTGAATATTTAACAGAAAATTCATGACACACGGATTTTTTAACACATTTACACAAAATTTTCAACTGTGCAGTACTCAATCCCCAGTACTGAAAAGCGTTATCATTCCAGACAAATGCCAGTACCCTGCCAGTCTTGGCTAGTACTGGCGCTGTACTGCGCCTGTTGTAAATTTCTGGTTGGGTGGTACTGAAATAACGGTGTTTTATTCAATTTCACATATTTTCAACAACGTCAAATGTTTTACAGTTAGGTTGAGTAGAATTCTGGATAAATAGATAAAACTATTATCAACACGTTGAGTGCCATGGATCACCAATGGCCATCAGATCCATCCACTGAAAAAAAAAAAGTAGTGGAGTCAACCTCGCACTGAGTTTGGACACGGTGAATCCCGCCGTGGAGTTGAGTCAACTGGATATCGTTTGCCAAATGCGCATTTAATTCAATAAATATTCAATTGACTCAACTTCGCGGCGGAATTCACCATATCCAAACTCCACTACTTTTCTTTCAGTGTAAGAACTACATTGTTGAAAATTATCGTAGCATTCAACGTGTTAAGAATAGCTGTATAAAATACTCTAGTCACTGAATTATCATTAGAATTATGCGTTTTTCACAAGATTGAAATGAAAAAAAAATGGTTTTTAACGCAAATACCATTAACTTCCGTCAATTCAAAGTGATTCTCACACGCAAAAAACTGAGTACCTGAAACGATGGACCAAGGTGGGTCCATATGCGCTTACCAAAAATAATTATTACTTCAAATAACTGGTTCGTTCTTTTATAGGTAATCAATTAGTCGTAATGACAATATGTATAGTTAAAACATATACCCAGTTAGTTGGAATGATAATTATACCTGTTAAACGCTCATGAACTCATCTTGTTAGTTTTTTCAACCACTCATTTTTTCCGCGCATAGACAAATATCCACACGAAAACAAAATACACGAGATCACGATTTTTTAAAACATTTTTCCTCGCCCCTCCCGTTCTTCTGTAACGATCAGCTTGCAACTCATATGGGACCACAACCAACACTGCATACGACTGTCGTGAAAATTTCATCACGATCGGATAATAGGAACGGAAGATATACGCGTACACAAATTTGTCACATACACACACACAGGCAGACAGACACGGAACCAAAATTTTTCCCTGAGCTGAGACGAACATTTTGGTTCAAGAGATTTTCGTTTTCAAGGCAAAAAAAATTTCGGCCTTCGGAAACCATTACAACGCTTCCCTCTAACGAGGAAGCAAAATTAAATGAAATGACTATTTCTTTTGTAAGCGCATATGAACTCATTTTTACCATCAGAATAACAAATTTTTCCATTGATTCAACCAATTTCAAATAATTTTTTTCAACGTCAATCAAATCGATGGAAAAAGGTTATAATTCTGACGAAAGAAAATGGTTTTATACACCGAGAAAAAAAAACTTTATCTGAAAATGAGCCCAAGTACAATTTTTGGTCACATTACGCGGAAAATGATTAGTTAAAATAACTATTTAATTTGTTAGCGCATATGGATCTATTATTTTTACTTGGGACAACAATTTTTTTCATTGATCCAGCTAATACCCAAATGTGATCATTCAAAATTGGTTACATCAATACAAAAATTTATCATTCCAACTAAAAATAATGGGTCCATATGCGCTCACAAATCAAATAGTTATTTCAACTAATCTTTTTCCCCCGTTTGAGTATCACAGTGATTCTCATAGCTACTTCCATAGAAAATATGCTCACTGTGACTACAGAAATTTTCCTCAACTCGTTTTTAGCTACAGTTTTCTCTCAGTGTATGCAGCACTTACAAGTTAAATAATTATTTCCACCTTCCAATCTTTTTTTCCTGCGCATGTCACATACGCAATGAATATGTCATTATATGTATCACATATATATTTCATTTACATTTGATTTATATAGTCGGCCCATTTTTGAATATTTCTTCCGTGAAAGCTTATAGCAGCTTGCGTGCAAAATAGGTAGTTAATTATAAGATAAGATAGATTCCTATACGACTCTCATACGCACGTTTGAATGCGGCATCCATCAGATATTCAAATGTACGTCCAATATCCATTTGATGTTCATTAGATCTTCATTGGATATCCCAAATATCCTGAATATCCAATGGACATTTAATGGATATCTGTGTGCTATATATGAGCTCTAGGATTGAAAAGATATGAAATACTTACATGATGAGTCACATATAATATATGTGTGATATATTTCCAACTTTCTTGCTGTGTAGGTGCCATGAGTCGATAAATCAATTCCTCATTGCAATATCTTTCCCCCTATGATCATGAGAATACTATTGATTCCGAACAAAACATAATAGATTTCATTAATAGTAGATAATACATGGTAATGAATTTATACATGAAGATGTACGGTTGAATAAAATTTTTCGATTGGACGAATCATTGATGCTGTCACTATGATTCACAAGTATCTTTCTCAATAATGCATCTTCTTTTGCTTTCATTTGTCATATCCAGGTCCAAATGGTTGTCCGAGACGCAGAGGTCGACAAACATACACTCGATTCCAAACTTTGGAACTCGAAAAAGAATTTCACTTCAATCATTATTTAACGCGACGACGGCGAATAGAAATAGCGCATGCACTTTGTTTAACGGAACGACAAATAAAAATATGGTTTCAAAATCGACGAATGAAGTTGAAAAAAGAATTGAGAGCAGTTAAAGAAATAAATGAACAAGCGAGACGAGAACGTGAAGAGCAGGATTTGATGAAGAAGCAACAAGCCGAGAAACAAGCCAAGATGCAGCAGGAGCAACAGAGCGCCGCAGCAGCTGCAGCTGCGCTCCAACATCAACAGCAGCAACAACAACAGCAGCAGCAACAACAACAACAACACCACGTAACCGGACTTGATAAAACGCAAAGTGATCTTCTTAAAGCGGTCAGTAAAGTACCCACATAGGAAACCTTGCTAAGTCGTCTTCCATTCTTCTAAATATCAAGCGAAAAAAGTACCACTTAAGAGAAAAGCCAAAGATTGGAAGGCGGCCTATCGTTAGTTCATTATATACGTAAAAGCATCAAAAGGCAAGGTCATTATAGTTTTGTATGTGAGGTATTATGTTCCCAAAATTAAGAAGACACTCAAGAATGAATCTTTGTTCTTCTTCTCCTTCTCCTTCTGTTTCTTATGCTTTATGATAAAAAACCAAGGGATGACAATGATAAATCTGTTATTCCAAAGCAAGGAAAACGCTCATATTATTATGCGCTCTCAATTATGTACTTATTTTCGTATGCCAGGAACAAGAACAATAAGAAGTAAGAAGAGAGAGAGAGGGAGACAGAGAGAGAGAGAGAGAGAGAGAGAGAGAAAAGGGGAGAGGGGGAGTAGCTCTGAAGCCTTTGACTGATTTTTAGAACGTATAATTATATGTATTTGTTTATCAATGGACTTAGCCGCTTGGCGAAAGCAATATATTGGAAAAGGTGAAAGTGAAGCTGTCGTTACAGTGAAGAAACGAATGTATAACACAAAAATCATGTATGCGATGAATCAGTCTTCAAACCAGAATACATAAAATTATGACAATTGAGGTTGTGTGATGTGTAGTATTTGATTATTGTATATTTAACTGGTAATCATACATTAGACATCATTCATTCCACTACACAAGAAAAAAAAACATACTATGTGGATTGGATTTCAAATATAATTTGAGACTGTTGTTACTCCTAGTACTATTACTACTATCACAACTACAACAACCACCATTACTACCACTACTATTACTACTGCTGCTGCTGCTGCTACGACTAATTAATACTACTCATACTACTGCTACTACTACTATTACTACTACTACTATTACCACTCCTACTACTATTACTACTATTACTGCTACTTTTTTGGCCAAAAATGTCAAGAAAATGGTACGTCTATTTCTGCTGCTACTACTACTACTACTACTACTACTACTACTACTACTACAACAACTAATACTACTACTTCTACTATAGTACAGTATACCGTTATACTACTGTTACTACTTCCTGCCACTACAACTACTGTTTTTTGTTGCCTCTAATATTACTGTAATTGTTGCACAGAAATTGAAAGGATAAGAATATTTTTGGAAAATTCTCAACTCGATTCTTGTTTTGATGATTAATTTCGACTCAAAAAATTCCACTAATTCATATATGTATATATATATATATTTATATCGTTGGAGTCAAAACCGTTTACTGAAACCAATTTAGGATAGAATACGACGAAATCTGATTCGAATTGACTGAGAATGTTCGAAACCGATTCTTTTTCTAATAATAAACACCCCACACAGCACCTCAGTTGCAGAAGAATTCTTATTGAACTGATTGTGTTCTTTATGAATTCTTTGAGAATTCTTATGAGATTATGGTACTGTGAAAGACTGCTCAAACAAGGTTCAGAAAAATTGGTAACGTGCGTACTTTAGTATTTTTGTATTTTATTTCCAATTCGTTTCAATAAACTTTTTAAACTCCAACAACATACACAATTCGAGCTGAAGACGCAATGAAAAAAGGCACCTCAAAGATTACGGACGATCTGATTCTAAATTCAAATAAATCTCTTAACATACAAGTATTTGAACAGGAATTTTGAATACATTCAATCAAAATTTGTCAGTAAGTTATGTAACCGAACAGTGAACATTTCTCATTCCGTATTATGGATTACTCAAATGTTTTGCGTATATAGCAGAAGCTTTCAACTTATCAGTTTATTCCATTCAAACACATCCAACTTTTATTCGTACTCGATATCATTGTCATTTTTTGAATGAGAATGAAATTCATGCCCTTGCAATGATGGAAATCTTGAATGCCAAAAATCAACTCGCAGAGAAATTTGAGATCCTATATAGAATACTTGGGTGTATTGCAAGAGTGAACTTTTCCCGTGTAGGTAATATGCCCTAATAGGATTCTGCGCGCAAATGTGAGCGATTCACATGCAAATCGAGTTACTGAGTCGCTAGCAAAGTCGGATCCATGTGCATCGCTTTCCGTTGACAGAACTGCAAGCCATCACGCTCATATGTGAGCGTGATTGCTATTTGCGTGCATATGGCAAGTGATAGGTATTATTTGCCAGCGAAACACTGGCCAACTGCGCGCATGAAGACGCGGCTCTAGAGGCTCAAACTTTGCACGCACAGAATGTTATCTGGGTGGGGATATGGAAAGGTGTGATAATAGTCAGTCAATTACACTGTACAAAATTTTGGCAGTAATTTTACCAAATGTCAAAGGCAACAGGATTTACCTATACAGTATCAGTAAAATTACATGATACATATTAATATAAAAATTACCAACTAAATACGCCGGTGAATTCAAACATCCACCCAACATAAATTTATACATACATGTTCACTGTAATTTAACCAGAATGTCAGTAATTTTTTATTGACATGTACATGTAATTCGATTTTACCAAGTCCAAGTATTTGTAAGATTACCATTCAAGACGGTAATTTCACATTGACGTGTGGATATAATTTCATTTTACCAATACTCAGTACTTATAAAATTACCATCATAGCGTTCATGTGAAATTACAGGTGACACACAGGGTGAAAAGACTGCCAAAATTTTAATGGAAATACATTTTACATGAACAGGCTAGGTAAACTTGTTGCATGTAATTTTACATGTATTTCTTACAGTGCAGATTTGACAATTTTGATGAAGGATGTTTCAATCGTAACATGAGAAAAATTGAATTATCATTCTTATTTTACAAATTCCCAACAGTTCGTACACGTAGGTGCAGCTATCAGATTTATAAAAGTGAAGTGCAAATCTAAGAGGATCAAATTCTAAAATAGTAATCCTCTGATAAAATGAGAACTTATAATTAATTTTTCATAGAGTTACGTACAAATACAATCAATTCATATGATTTTTTCAACTATACTACAGGCTCTATAATTATGCGTAATACCACAAGAGCAGTACTTGATGTAAACAGCCCCATCTAATCTGAATTTTATAAAGGTAACATATCAATTCTATGATTAGAGCCGAATTTAGGACTAGGCTTTGGAGGCTTACGCCCTGGGTAATTTTTCAATGTAGTTTTGACATAAGTTATTCATAACGCCTGTCTATAATGATGCGGTGAACAGTAAAAAACTTCTTCCAGTGTATACAGTACAAATGAATATATTTATATCATAGCTTTGGAATATATTCTTCCTCTTGGGAAAAATCTTATAATCTTCATAAGGCTATAAAAGTTTATCACAAGCCTCATTGATTTTGAACTACGTATGAGCGAAAACGCGTACAATAATTAATTTTATCTTCACGACCGAATACAGCTAATGAGTAGTACATTAAGTCTAACGGTCTTCAACGCAGCTTTTTTCTGTGCAATTATGAAAATACATCATATAACATGTGCACACTTACATGGAACAATCCTGCACAGCACGCTGAACCCAATGTATTCATAAGGAATTCATTATGAATTCATTGTGGCATACTTGAAAAATGCCAGTCATGACAGTTCAGAATAAGACCTTCATCACTTCGTGGTGTTCCAAAAGAATTCTGAAAAAACTCATAAAATCAATTGTTTCGGACCTCACATGACGGGAGTTTGTTCGACACATGCTTATGCTGTGCGGGATGTGGAAGTTATGAGGGTGAATTGAGGGAAAACCTCTGGGAAGTGCCTGCGCATACGTGTTTCACTTCGATCCCAATTATACGGGCATGGAAAACAAAATCTCATTTATATAGACTGAATCAGAAAAAATCCACGTATCTGTGACTTGGAATATGTCAAGAACAAAGTTATGACTCGAGAATTTTTCCAAAAATTGTGACTTTTACCTGGATTCAAGAGATCTACATTCGTATGAGTAGGAATCATATAGTTTCCGAAGTAAATTTTCAGACGATACTTTCAGTTGCCATCAAGGGAATCTCTGCATTTGATTGTTGTACCAAGTCTCGTTTAAAAGAAACTTACAGTAAAGGGAAACCCATGTAAGAAAAAGTAGATATAACCATATCTAAACCAAGCATAATTTTGTGTGTAAATAGGCTTACAAAAGCTATATACGATCAAATAACTCACTTTTGTCAAATGAGCCATTTGAGTATATATAGTTTTTGTAAGCCCATTTTCCACACATAAATTATACCTGGTTTAAATGTGGTTATATCTGATTTTTTTACATGGGGAAATGCTAGCATTCTCCCATAAAAATGGTTACGCTAAAGGTCTTCCATAGATGAGAAACTGTTTCCCATGATTTAGTGGACTTCTCCATCATTGTTTGGAAAATGCAACATCCAAAAGGCGCAATAGTTCTTCAAAGCGAAGGGAAAATCCTATATTTTTCATGGAAAAACAATTCTTCCAAGATCAATGGAAGGAAGCATCAGCGGTATAAGGGAAAGAATTCTTATAATTTTCACAGTGCAATTATTTATTTTTTTGTCAGTATCATGTACACTCATAAAAACAATCTTCATAAGGTCGAAGCCGCCTCAAAAATAGTTCGTTTCACTGGTGAAACGAACCCGTTTTACCATTAGAATCGGCCGTCTCATTATAATAACCGTGCAGTTTTATAAACAGATAAGAATCGCCTAACCTTGAAATTAATCCAGTCTTCTCGCAAGAGGGTATCCGTCTCACGACAAAAAAAAAATATCTCTAATCTACTCCCTAGTAAGTAAGTTTGAGCATTTTTCTCCCGTCTCATCATTAGAAAGAAAACCATCTTGTCATTAGACGAGTTCCATTTTACTGACAGAAAAAGTCGTCTGTTGATGAAATCGAATCGCATAAGACGGTTTCCATCTTGTTATAAAACAGAACCGTCTGAATTTATTTTGAAACGAGATCGTCTTATGAGCATGCAGCTCCGTCTCATCATCAGACGGTATTTTTTTGAGTGTACCAATGCTGATATTGTCCACTGCTTTACAACTCGTCAAAATGAATTCTATATTTTTCACAATTGGAATAGTTTCTTCGGACCTCTCTTTCTACCATATAGGCGTGTCCTTTTTTAACCAACGCATTTGAACGATAACGCTCGTATCCTCTTGATGGGCTCGCGGCAACATTATTGGAATTCTCCAATGAATGGGAGAAAAGTCCACTAAATCACGGTGAACTTTGCTACCATTATTTTTTGAGGGAAACTTTCACAATGACTTTCCAGAGTGTGTACATGAGGATTTTACCCGTACATTATCATTGAAAGAAATTCCTGGAGATGAGGAATTAGGAAGATGCAGATTCGTGAATTCCAATCTGGAAATTGAACATCATATCAAATGTTCACGCATCAAGAATGTTTCCAATTTTAGGGATTCGAATTATTTATTTATTTTCTCCTTTGTAATTATGTCACAATCCTGGATGGGGGCCAAATTAACGAAAAACCAAATCAACGAAAAGTTGGTTGAAAAGAGAGATACGTCACACTCTCTCTTTTCAAACACTGATTTCGTTGATTTGTCTTTTCGTTGATTTGGCCCCCATCCACAATCCTGTCATTATATACGTATTTGACAGATTATTTTTGTGGAGGTTTTCTGAACGTTCAAAACACATCCCAGAGACAGATTTTGTTATTAGGGGACATTCCATGCTATTGGACATATATTTATAACATCTCATTGAATTTGAATCATACCCGATGAGAATCTGCCAGACTGCATTGATAGGATAATTCATTGAGACCAAATAGTACTCATCAAAGGAATACACTGAGAAAAAAGATTGAGTTGATATATGCTCAACCAAAAGTTTTTGTTGACGTAACTGTGGATTTAGTTGTTTCAACCAAAATTTGGTTACCCCAGCCAAAAAATTCTACCAAATCACTTTTAGTTCAGGGAATCAAACGTGTTTTTGTAAAATTATTTGTTTAGCGCAGCCTAATTTTGGTCGGACTGACTGAATTTTTAATTCTGCCAACTGAAAATTTTGGTTGGGCATATAATAACAGAATGTTTGAATAGATGTAACGAAACAGTCTTCTCAATGATACCAGTGTATTGACTGGGTGAACATTTGTTGTGTCAGATCATGCCGAACTAAACTTATGAAAAGGTCAAGAATTTTCGGGACCAATCTCTGATACTTTATCTATTGCGGTACAAAACTTGGATTCCAAATTCAGAAAACCAATTTTTCCCAAAAATTTTGGAGAAAAGCATTGTGGAATTCAGGCTCTGTATCGGGAAACATAAAGTATTAAAGATTGATTTCTGAAAATTTCAGACCTTTTTATGACTCAATTTCGAAGCAATCTCACACAGAAAATCCTGAGCACAGGGACAAATTATTCATCTGCACTGCATTTAGATTGATCCACATATGTAAGAAATGTCTCTTGGATTTATGTGTCAATTCCTTGACACATAATTGACTAAAAAATGTAGCCTTTTTCGGAATCTTTTTGATATTTTTGGAGTGTAAACAAAAAAACTGAATAAATCAGGCGATTTGGATCAATTTTTATTAGCACCCCGTTACTCCGACGGCGCCGGTTTTCAACTTTTCATATTGTGTTAAATCATCAATTATTTTCAATATCCACAATATTATTAAGAATAGTTGATTATCATTTTCAATATTTTTTCAGGATAATATTGAAATAAAATTAGCCTTAATATGACGTTAGTAACGGAGGATTAACCCTTGAACGCTTGCGTGTATCTGTCAGATACGATATGAAAGAACTTGGTAAATGCATATAATGAGAAATTATTTTACCGTAATTTCGTTTTCCAACATTCTATCATGAAAAATTTGTTTGATAATCAATGTGTATCAAAATATATGGAAGTAATAATTCAATGAAGACATAAATAAAGAAATTGAATATATTTAGATACACGAAGAAGAATAATAGAATAAAAATGACAACATTGATCTCTAATGAATTAGTACTATTATATTTTATCTCTTGAAGATTATTCCTCAAATGCGGAATGAAATATTAAAATCCATAATATCTACTCCACTGTCAGAAATATCTGGAAATTTTTCTCGATCACGCACAGTGGTCACAGATCTGAAACGCCGACCTTACTCACACAAACGTAACAGTATATACATGTGAGGACATGCACGTGAGGATATGCACATGTTCACATGCATGTACCGTTGGGCCTGTATGAGTGAACGTCGGCGTTTCGGATCTGTGACCATTGATCACGCATATGAATTCAGGTTCATACACATTCTATATTATATTTAATGTACAAAAACATGAGAAAACTATACATTATGCTATAGTTTACATTGAATTCAATGTAAAATGTGTATGAAATTGAATTCATGTACTTGAAAAAAACCTCCAGCAAAAATGTTGAAATTAATGCAGAAATTTCTAACAGTGTACATTCTGCGAGAAAATCTTGGGTCTCCGCGAGACCGTCAGGTATTTGGGTACGCATTTGACAGGATAACACTACTTTATTTTTCTCCGTACACGCGCGCCCATTTATGCATCATTAAAAGGTGTGAGCGTTCGAGGGTCAAAAAAACATATCCAAAATAACCATTGAGTTATCAAATTCAACATCTTTTATCAAAATGTATTCAAAGGAAAACCACAATTTTTGGTCGTGTCTAGGTTCACCAAAGACATATACTGAGAAAAATTACTCCAAAGAAAGGAAGCAATTGTTAATTAGGGGCGAAAATCAGTTTCGCGATTTGATGCATATTTTATTGTTCCGACGATCATTCAATCGGATCGATGAAACATATTTTGGAATGAAAAAAAAATATGTATTTCAATGGAAGAAATATTTTTCATCCTCATTGGGAAATTTGATTTCCTTGTTAAAAGTAATTTTTCTCCCAATGTATATACACAAAGACATCATAAATTTAATTTAAGCCCCATTCATTTCAACTCACGTAATTTGGTGATCCAGAGTAAGTATATACACTAAAAAAAAATCAAATAAATGTTCAGTTGTCTTAATGAAATATTCATTTCAATCAAACCACTTGATTTGAGATGAATAAACAAGTGTTGAATTCAATTACCTATTCTACCTATCCGAATAAATATTTATTGGATAGAGGACAAATGAATATTTATTTGATGCAAATGAATTTTCTTCCAGTGTATCTATCACTAAATGATTACCAGGTGAATGACCCGACTATTCTAACGGTTACATTAGTTTCCGAAAGAAAAATGAATGAGAAAGTAAATTCTAGGAGTCGTTATTAATAGATGTCTGTGAATAACTTGTTCATGTTAAATTTTCCTGGAATTCAATTATTGAGTACTCGGAGAGGTAAAAATTACTGTACACGGAAAATTCGATTGGTTTCAGCGCAATGAAATTTTATTTCACTTAACCAAAAAGTTTCTTCACTTCCAATTTCGTTACGCTGAAACAAATCGTGTTTCCAGTGTATACTGTCAGATCGTAGTATTGTATCTGGATTTACCAAAAAAATCATTGGGATCCTATGTAATTAAACTACGTGTTTGTTGTAAACATTGACATGGCGTTATGATCTGGGATCTATACCACTACCTTCAGGGAAGTTCACGACACTTTGACCAAAGCGCTTCATTTTTCTTTCAAAAAAATTGAGAGCGTCTTGGTTGGAATGAAGTAAATTTCCCTGAGGATGCACATGACCCATATTGTTCATGACATACTCTTTCAGCGCAAGCACATCCATCGGATATCCACTTAATGGAAAAAATAGTTCGTGTTCAATGTAAAAATGACTGAAAACTGCCATATATACCATAAGTTGTTGATTTTTCGTAATATTCAGCCTTGGAACATCATTTCAAAAGTCTTGCATCATTCCCAATGCACAATTTTATCTTGTACGAATAAAATTTCCTCCGCTCACTCTATCAGCAGAAGTGAGTGTACAAATTGCGATGATATGAGCATATTAATTAGTACCAGCTCACAAAACACAAACTATTCTTTCTCATGGAATGAGTATACCATACTCATTTCCCGCTTTGAGACCAGCTGATGCCCTTTTTCTTATATGGGAGAAATACCAACTAACTTTTCACGAAGTGAAAATATATCGGATATAATGGAGATTGAAGGCATAGCATTCAATAATTTTAAACAGTACAGCAATACTCGGGACATTGATCTACCCAAACTAATGAGCAAATTTTGATGAGAAATTTTCGAGTTTCAAAGTTATATGAAAAATCGGGAAGTAATCTTTGTACTTTTTTTTGTTGCGTCAAACACATCCAATAATTACAACAATGAGAAATAAAAGAAATTTGGAAAAAGAATTTCCAAGAAATGATTGTTCCCTGTTCGGGGAAACATGAATGTGTTTAGGTATTATTTGTTATAAATCAGTGATGGTAATGTTTTTTGTTGTTTGAAAAAAGCACACGGGTTGAAAATTTTTATTGTTAACTCCACATTTAATTTTGATGACCGAAAATTATTTTTCTTTGTTGATATTTTTGTTCTTGATATAAGTTTTATTCATTAGGAAATCGGCCATCATATTGTAAATTTATATAGTTTTATGCAACGAAGGAACACACATAACACACTCACCACCTTATACATACATACACACATAATACATACAAACATGCACACCCATACACACGTTACATACATATATATATACAGACGCATATACGTATGTATTTAAAAGAATTTGTAAATTTTGTTACGTTGAATCTTTTATATATAATATTTTATCTACGCCTCTCCTTCCCGTGTATAATTCTTTATGTTATATCTTTGTATTTACTTTTTGATAGAAATAAGTATATGTGCATGTGTATAATTGTTATTGGAGATTCTTTTTCGAAGTTCAATGACAGAAGATATATTCGACAAACTTGCGATACAGCAAAAATCCTCTCTACGGGCGAGTAACTCACTCTTCGTACATTATACGTAATTTGGTGTCAGGGTAGACTTTTTCCCTAGGTATTTATATAGATAATATAAGGTATCCCTTGTTGTAATTAATATATTCAAGGTCCGTAAGAAGACAAAAATCATTCGAGATAAATTATTTTTTTTGTCTTCTCGTTATCGTCCGATGAGATACGTATCTTTCAATAATCATGAGGATAGCGCAAAGAGAACATGAGGATGGTTCCCATCTATATTTGACTGAAATTTTTTTTTTTTTCATATTCCTTCCAGAATTGTTCTATTTATTCCTTAAAAGAGACATTAGAGTGGATTGGTGTCGTTGATGTTATAGAAATTTTCTTCTTCCTATTTGTACCTAAAGTTTCACGTTTGAAATTGAAGTATGCGTTTGATTTTCTTCCGTCGGACCTCTGTTTCCAATTCTTTTCCTCCTCATCGTTCAAACAGAGAGATCAAAAGGAAGAAAATCAAAAGCCTGCTGTAACTGAATTGAACCTACCAAAAGATTATCTGTAAAAAGTTGCCAACGTTAGAAAAAATTCACACCGAATAGTATTGTTGTAACACCCCATATGGTGTTATTCTCACACTGCAGAGTGTCATTCTAACACCGGTTGGGGTGACTCGAATTTTAGAGTGGCCTTTTATAGAATCTGCGTGGTGTTAATTCTTGCACCGCTTTTTTAGGATCATTTCTAGAAAACTAATAATCCTATTTCAGTTTCAGAAACTGTGATTATCAACTTCAATTGATCAGTACATTTATGTCGGAAACAACCCAAATTACCCAAAAAACCTTCGGCCTATTATTGCCATTGAGTAACGTGAGATTTACATGTCTGCTTCATAATTTCGCGAGAAAATAATTGGAATCTCAATTCCACTCAGTCTAAGTAACGAAAAGACGTGGTATATACCCACGGAGAATAAGAAATCTGAAGTTGTGATTATAAATGTTCAGTTAATATATTCTTCCCTTCATCGGTCTTATTTTTGTTTTCCAATTAAGGGGCAACATCTGTTTGGAAAAAAATTTTTGACCATTCTTTTTATTGGCTTAAATGATTTATAAACACCCCAAAAATGATATGCAACAAGAATTTTTCAAAAGTTATATTTTTAAACAATTTTTCAAGCTATCATATTTTGAAGCACCTCTAAACGCTCGGAAGTGTAGAAAAATGCCTCGAACTTATTCTTGAATTCCAAAACATGCTGGCGCGCTTTCTTCTCATCGCCGACGTTTGATATGATTCAAAAGGCAGGTATTAGTGTCTTCAATTCAAATAAAAGCGTGGAAAATTTATATATGTTGCCAATCGAGATAATTAGTCTGTACCCGAAAAAAACTACTGTTGAAATTGCTACTGCTCCGGCTCTCATAACTTTCAACGATGGTTCATCGAGTGTTATGCACGTGATGGATTGTCTTGGACTAGTTGTGCGCCGAAATTTTTACGATTTTTTTCCTTGGAAGCTGATGCCACTGGTATCATGTGTGCAAAGCGCTCAATGCCCAATGCCGCGAAAGTCGCTCGTTCTAATTTGAAATCATGAAGAAAAAGGATGCAAAGCCTTAATTTCAGTTCAAAAAGGCCTGTATATGGTCCTGGTATCGCTGACCTAGAGATGAAAGAATCAGCAGTTTATTATTTTAAAAATGTCATCTTGATAAATGGTTTTGAAACCTGAAACGCGACTTTTTCGAAATCATGTTTTCAAAATCGGCAGGCAGTAGATCTCAAACAGTTTTCAACCGATTGACTTGAAATTTCAACTGTAGCTTTTAAGGTACATTATCTACTGAGGTACATACTATTTTTATGATTGATTCACAATTACGATTCTTATAAACAAA
Source organism: Gonatopus flavifemur (assembly GCA_018340375.1). Taxonomy (NCBI): domain Eukaryota; kingdom Metazoa; phylum Arthropoda; class Insecta; order Hymenoptera; family Dryinidae; genus Gonatopus; species Gonatopus flavifemur. The sequence goes on from JAFFJZ010000011.1 coordinate 963,854, forward strand.
TTAAAGTCGATTTTTTGGGTAATAAACACAAAACTTTTTATGATAATGAAAAAATCTTTTGTATTCCTTGAGATCAAGATGGAAGACACTTCTACTGCCTGCCGCAGAAAGATATAAGGAAAAGGATGACTTGGATCGTAGCGCCAGCAGCCGCCATTTTGTTTTTGACTGAAACTTTTAAAAACTTTTTGTGTACTGGGAAGTATAATTCATAATTCCCTGACAGGATTTTTAGATTACTTCTTTAGTTTAGTCGAAAAAAATTCCTACGAATAGACATTTTTTTCAAGTTTCAAACAAATATTGTCCCTTAACGTATCATCATTTGAACAATGTCACGATGAAATATTACTATACACCCATACAAGACAATCTTCGATGAAATGACGTCACGGCTCCCCTGATGAAAATGAAGCGTACACGTAGAAAAAGATATTTTAAAAATTCCCATAATTTATTGAGAATTAGCGCCAGTCTGTGATGAAATTATTTACCTGAATATAGCTTTAAAAGTACCATAATTTCTTGTAGAAATACGTCTAATTATGGGACTTTTTGAGAGTACATGCAAGTGAAAACTTTATCTGTCAGAGACTGGCGCTGATCCTCAATAAATTATGGGACTTTTCAACACATCTGTTTTCTGCGTATATATAACGAAACATTTTCACGCTTTATTTATTTCAATTCCTGCTTTCGGGAATTTCGATTTTCATCAGGGTCCATAGAATTAAGGGAGAAGAAAGGGAACGGTGGATATAACGTTGCAGAATGAAGGAGCAGCGTAGAGGCGATGGAGAAACGTCTGGGCCCCTTGTTTTGGGCGGACATTTCTGCGTCATCTCTAACGCTGCTCCTCTATCGTACCGCGTTGTATCCACCAATTTCTTTTTTCTCTCTCAATACCACGGAGAAGGGACGGTAGGTGTATTATGTGGGCATTCGTCATATTGCGATGTACTTTTCTTCAGTTTATTATTAACTGCCAGTTGTATGTCACAGATTCAAAATTCAAAAAATTTGAAACGTCGATTGAAAGAGGAGGACTTCAGTAACAACTTTTTTCACTAAAGGGTCTAAATCGTCTGTATTTTTGATCTCCTACATGCATTAAACCACTTTTCCACAATAGAAAGGTCGTTTCTGGTCATGTAATACGACTTAAGGTATCTCTAAAAGCAACCCCACCGATATCCACATTCCCGTACAGCACAAACGTCTCCAGGATATCTTAGAATGTCGCTAAGGTCTTACTGGGATACTGTACTATTGCAGCAATACTTTGAGATATTATTGAGACACTCTGTGTTGTATGAGTTTCATTCCCGTGGAGGCGAGGTGGATAAAAAATAGACGAGGATACTAGGTGGAGGAACGGGAAGCGATATAGAGACAACGAAGAAATATCCGGCGATCGGTGATTGTGCTGTACGAGATATAGGTATTTTAACAACACACCGACTGATCCCAAGGTTGCATCACCGTGGACTCTATGTGAATAAATGGTGAACGTGGATACAAGGTGGATGAACGGAGATTCCACGTAGAGGCGACGTAGAAATTCCCAATGACGCACGGGTACTTGTGATGAAATTGAAATATGTGAATTTAAAAGCTGTTTGTCACGTCTTTCCAGTATTCAGTTATTATTTTTCCTTGAAACCATAGTAAATCCTCAATGTTTTGCGATAAAAGATCGCATACTACAAGTTAATGCGCGTATATTGTAGAAACAGTGAATCTTGATTGATTTTAGTAGGCAAATTTCATTTATTCAATTAACGAACAGTATTTCTAACTAAATAACTGATGACCATTCATTGATTATGAAATGATATTGCACCAATGGTGTTCAATGCTTGACTGTTAAGAACAATCTTATTTCTTCCATAGAGAATGAAAAGACCAGAGGGTGATCAATTTTTAGTCATTTGTATCCAGGCTCAGTTAAAATACTTATAACTTCAGTTAAAAATATAACAAAAATACCATACAGGACAGTTGCGTTGCCTCTCCGTGGAACTCAAGGAGAAGAAAGAATCGGTGGATACAGCGTGGTACGACGGAGAAATGTTCGCACGGAAACACGGCCAAGACATTTTCCCGTCGCTTCAATGTTGCTTTCCCGTTGTATCCACCGCTTTCTTCTCCCTTCATTCCAGGGAAATGTGACCTGATTCTAGCGGTGACTGCACCCAGAGAAATGATTTACTCGAATATGAACCTACTAGAGATTTAATTGTATCCAATAGAATTTTATTTGATTCAAGTAAATTTTATTTGAAATAAATAAAAATTTATTCGGATGAAATAAATTGTTTATTTGATCCAACTGAAACTCTAGTAGGTTCATATATAAATAGACATTGTAGTAGAGTCAAATGAATTTTAGTTGATTCAAACAAATTTTCGTTGAATCAAATAAATCCAGGTATACCATTTTTCTGGGTGTGTTTTGTGTGCCCTGGCGGAAAAAATTTCTCATAATTTCTCATAATTTATCCTGAAATATCATAATTTCTTTAGGAATTGGGACTATTTTATGAGAAGTATTTTATCATGAAAAGTCATAAGTTAGAATAATGTTTCTCATAAATTCTTATGAGATCTCATAATTTTTAAAAAATCATAAATGTTCATACTTTCTCTCATAATTTGTTTGAGTTGTGCACTTGAGTCGAAATAACCCTCAGTTTTTCAGCGGATCTAATCCAAAGTGTAGATTTACCCACACTGAAAGAAGAGTTCACTTTTATTGAATGAAGGTCGTTCTGGATGCGGCGAAATGAATATGCATCACATATAAACATGACTGATTACCCTCAGATCAGATTTAATAACAATTAAGGAGTGTCCTATGAGTCTTTTTTAACAGTTAATGAACGTTATTTATAGGTTATAAGCCAAGTTTATGTGGAAAGAATATTTGTTTCGCCGCATCCAAAACAAGTTTTATTAAATACAAATGAGCTCACCTCTCAGTACATGTTTGGTAACTCCCAATTAAATAAATTCATACTTGAACAATCGAGTATACACGCAGAGAAAAATTCTTGCTAACAAAGTAATTCCGAAAAATTTGCTTTGCTAAATTATCAAAACGGTTGCTATTACAGCAAAAATATGGCTATTTTAGCAAAATATGCGCCAATTTAACCAAGTTTTCTAGCCGTCTGTACAAGTACAATTCCGTATTACTGAATGGCAAGCGCTTGTTAAAAGAGCAAGATTTTTGCTGTAATAGCAATTTTTCTGTTAATTCAGCAACAAGTTTTGCCATATCAGCGAAGTAAATTTTCTCTGAGTGTAGGTTCAATGACTCAAATGTTGAATTTTACTGGAACAATTTTTATTGAATGACAAATGACTGATGAGTCTGGTTAACCAAACCAATAAAATCCACTCACAACAGATCGAATCGAATTCAAAGATAATACTGTGCAGTTTTCAATAGGAGTTGGTAAGATGCAATAGGTTTATCTATTGAATCTAAACAAATCCGATTGGAACCTTTCAAATTGGTTTCGATTCAAATATTCTCGTACAGCCCAACCATCGATCGCAGGACATTGCTCCATCGCTTCTATGTTGCTTCTATTTTCCTCCATCTTGTATCCACGTCTCTCTTTTACCCACCTCGCTTCCACGGAGATGCAACGTGGACGTCGGTAGGTGTGCTGTTAGGATTTCTTCAAACAAAGTAACCTTCAGTCTTATCATTTTTATTAAAGTCGTCGTATTGCGGCAGATTCACGATTGGCAGGGACAGAATTGAAGATGGAAAAATAAACGTTACACTAAAATTTCATGCATGTGTGCGGGTAAAAAGATAGCTATATAGTTGCTGTGAAGAACGGAAGTCAATCCAAAATATACTACATAAATGTAACAATAGACAGTAAAAGTTAATGTGACGAAATCCTTAATAACTGAACTCAAGGCAATAAAGTGAGTATATTAGTATTGTGGATCATAGTAATTTACGTGTTTAATTTTATCATTAATATCTTCCGCAGTAGAGATCGGAATATCGCTTTTCTTCCTAAATGAATATAGCGCTCTCTGAATATTGTCGTGGACTTCTTCCTAGTTCGAATGCCTACCCTTGATGAAACGAAAGAGACACTATTCGGCATTATTCGGAGAGTCGGCTGTACCAGAGAATTCTCATCAGTATTGTTATTTGCTCGTTATTTATTTGTGAAATTCCAATTCTTGGAACATAAATTTTTTTTTCTATTCCGGAGTTAATATAAAATGAATTATCTTACAAGACGGAATGTAAAAAAAATTAGGATTATATATATGTATGTCTTAGGTTCATAATAACAGAAAAAATTGGAGGAAAAAATTTTTCATTTTTTTGTGAGCATTGACAGATGTATTGATCGATTATGAATCATTAAATTGTGAATATACAAGTTTCGCGTACATCGATGATGTTTATATGTTAATAATGTTCGACATGTGAATTAAAATCTATCAAATGTGTTCCAAAATTTCTCTAGTCTAGTTTTAAAAGTGTGCTTTTGAGAGGAATATAGGAATATACATTCATTTATATAATACTTATACATTGAGGAATACGCTAGTCTTCTGGTAATATTCCGTCAACCACTCATCTCCAGTCATAAAATTATACAACCATATATAAAGGTAGTTGAATTCGTTCCTCGAAATATGTTCCAACATTTTTTCTGCAGCTTGAAAATTGGAAGGGAAGTATGAATTCCAGCAAATTCCAAACATTTCAAACATTATTCTCATTCTTATTTTTGTGCTGTTTCGTATTATTTTGAGAAGCGCACTCTTAAAATATAGTCTGTACATTTTGGAACATACACACACCCCAGCAGACACAAGATATGACATCAACGTAACTGTTATACAATGAACGCAAATTTTACGTAACAGTAATATTAATGTTCCAAACTGTGTTTCTTGAGATGGAGAGGAGTTTCCTCTTATAAATCACCAGACTTGCTGGTGAATGAAGTACATACTTGCATTTTGAGATTATACATCCAGCACTCGCTTCAAAATTAATAAGCCCTGTGATTTAATCGTAAAATAATACCGTCTTATATTAGAAAGTCTGGTACTTTTTGAAAGAACATTAAGTGTATACCGCCAAAATAGCAGTAGACTTTCCATTTACCAGCGAATCTAGTGATTTATAACAAAAAATCTCTTCTGTTTATACTCTTCTGTGAAAAATGCTCAGTGAAAGAATAAATCTACCGAGACATAGTTTTGCAAGGAATATGAAGAAACAGAAATGATAACATACACTGTTACAAATTTCGGCAATAAAATTCAATCACATGTGATGGAAGAAATTTCCACGCATGTAATTGAAAAATTCCAATTACATATGATTGAAAATTCAGTTACCAAGTTATACTATCATGGGTAATATGACATAGCAAACATGAAAAATCCAATTAAATGTAACTGAATTCTTAGTTCAATCACCAAGAATTGGAAATTTCATTTACAAATGTATTGGAAAAATGAATGAAATTTCAAGAAATTTTTAACAAGTGTACATTGTGTATTTTAAAGACGTAAGCATGTCTCTAAATAAGTGATAAATTAATAATTAAGTGACTGGATCAGAAAATGCATAAAATCAAGTTGACAAACATAACAGTAACTCAGACGTCCGAACTCAAAGTGAATCTTACTTGGATATCTGCAAAGAAATTGTTTTACAATATTACTACTATATCACCTAAGTATATCTTAACTAGCAATTATATAATAAAATAACCCACCCAGCACGTACTATCTATTATATACCTGATAATTATCTGAAGTCTTCGTGAATATGTGCTAAACATGTAACGGATATAGAGTCAATGTTGATGAGATCTTTGGATATTTATTTGATATGTTATGAATACCAAAAGGGAAGTACTTTGTGTGAGATGATAAGAAAATACTGTCCGTTTGTGTTTAATTAAAATCATACTGCATACGCGTGAAGTTTTGCAGTTCACGTCCTCTCACATGATATTCGCCCTTTATGATTAGGGAAAATGGCAGAAAATGCAAAAAGTACCTCTTACATAACCGTACTGATGTTACACATGTAACAAGATAATAGTTGTAACAAGATAATAGTATGAATGAATAGATAAATAATTAAATGAAACAATACAGAGCATACACATCTGGTGCCTGTGTAAGATAACATTCCACAGACCCAAAACAAGCTCTTGGAGAATATCTCTGTGTATTGAATAATCGAACGTTTATACGATACATACATGTAAATATTCAGAGAACAATCATTTTGTAGGTCTTTGTATTTTTTTTATTCCATTTCTGAATTGATTATAAACTTTCATATTTTTATTAGCAGAATCGTTTTTGTCTGAGCTTTATGCATGGAATAATCACGATAAAATATCTACACCATATGATGAATCAATTCTAACCGAATTCTTCAGGCGAAATCACATTATGAATTCAGCAGTTCATTCACATCTCAATAAGAACAGGAAAATGATGGACCTTTTTTATGCCTTGCGACCGTAACACAGAAGTATAGTTCTGAGCTGAAATCAATATTTGCAAGACAATTTGGAATATGAATTTAATCAATTATCAAATTTACGCGTCATCAACATTTCGAATACGAAATTTGATCTCAAGGTACACCCTCGCTCTATGATCAATGCCTAATCATTTCATTATCTTATTCCTATTGAAATAATATAAACGGGATAATTTAGAAACATTTTTGAAAAACTGTCAAACATTATTGAAATTTCTTGAAAATACACTAATGACATTATGCTGTTATCGGACAGTGTTATTTTTTTTATCCTATCATTGATTATTAATTTCCACAAAAATTGGAAAAACTTATGATATTCCGACTGTTTTATGTTCGTACTTGATTTTTAATACCCAGATCACACGGAAAAAAATGGTTAATTAGTACGATTATCCCAGATATCGCTAATAGACACCATTGTACTGTTGTTCCTTCGACATGATTTGTCATTGTAACCTACAAGATCCACTCTATAAGAACAATGTTCAAAAATTGTCAGAAAATGGTGCATAAGACGTCTTTTATATATCTATTAGAGTACTCTCAGTCGATCATTTGCATTATTGAGTTCAAACACAATTTCTTGTTCTATTCCGTGAACCCTTGCATTGTGAATTTTGATTAGGTTTATAAAAATTGTTTGAAAGTCAGAGAATTGGTCACAGTGTATATCCATACAACAGAATAATTCATAACGCATTGATGAAAATTTCTGAGTAAATTCTTGTAATTTAAAGAATATGGAACCAATAACTCATTCTTCTCCATGGGTGTCGTTACTGTCCTGGTAACGATGGAGAAACCAGGCCTTGCTTTTAAACAGCCATGCGATTCTATGCCTCAAAATGTACAAATCAAATATTTCCTTCCTGATAAAATACACGTTTCTTGATGAGTTTTTGGAACAAACCTTTCGCGGAGATTAATTTTTATATTCTTATTGAGTTTATAGTGAAGTTAATCACTTGGAATAGATTCACATTAATAGTTTACACCCATGGTTTTTACCTGCATAATTGACTAACCACGGGTCGGAAAAATGTATCGACGCTCCTGTTTCCCTCTATTGCACGGTACAAACCATTTATTTCATAAAATATATCCTACAGAACATTCCGTCTCCTAAGATACATTACCAAGAAGTTTATGATATCTGATGCAAGACTTCAGATACCTTTGACAATGAGAAAACTTTTGAGCTACACTGAACTAAAATATTGGCTGTTTCAATAAAAATGTTCATTTGGAGAGACAAACTCTTTATATAGTTGAGATAAGTAAATATTTTTTCTGATGTGGTACTTCATCAAATTTTCAGTCGTGACAACTGAAGAGTTTCCCTGTTATAGATCTATTAAACTCTTCTTACATCTGAAATATATCTTTCAGAGAACTATGAAACGTCTCTTAAGATCCCTAACAGGAATGATTCTAGCCACTTCATAGTTATTGTCAAGGCCCGTTTTAGTCGGTAACTTCACTGCAAGCGCCTTGAAAGGTGCTAGACAACCGCTAGAATCATTTCTATTAAGGACATCTTCAAAAGCGTTCAAGTGTTATCCAAGTAGGACCAGAATATACTGCGAATGATCTACGAATATTTGAGGTGTATATATGTATATATGTGTGCGTGTAAGAATATTCTTGCACATTCCAATGAGACCGTTTTGTAGGTGCTATGCACATTCATCGAATGCACGTCATCGGTTATACGACGGTACGTAAATCGAATGTCGATTGAGTGGATATCCTGCATTTCGAATGGACTATATACACTGTAAAAAAGCGGTGTCAAAACGGTGTCAGAATTCACACAGAATCAACACCATGTGGATTCTATAGAAGTCCACCCCAAAATCGGAGTCAAAATAACACCCAACGGTGTTAGAATGACACCTTATGGTGTGAAAATAACACCATGTGGTACTTAAACAACACTATTTGGTGTAAATTTTTGCCAACACCGCCAATTTTTTACAGTGTACCCACTGAGTACATTTAAAAGAGTCTTATGCGAACATTCTGTGGACATTCACTATATGTTTTTCGTATCTCATTCTTTATGTTTTGATATACGTTTGAACATCTATTACTACTGGGGTAGTTATTTTATAGATATCTTCTAGGTGTAAAAAGTGATAAAAAGGTCTAAAAAATATTCGAGAGGCTTGCATCAGACATCTTAGACTTTTTGTAAAAATATCTTGAAACACGGAATGTTTATAAATATACAGGGTATCGCAAAAACACTTTGCCCTTTTTAAGAAGCGATTCCTGAGACAGGAAACACTTTGCCCTGTAGTAAAATATGTGGAAATGCTGAGTCTTGGACAATGACAAATTTTGTTATTTTTTTATTATCCACAATCGGGTAAAACGGAGACATAGCATAGTGGCATTTTGGCGAATTTCAAAATTTGATTGATCTCGTTTTACTAGACTACAGTTGAAAATTTGTTTGACCGTCTTTTGATTGAACTCAACTCGTAGACCTAATGAGAACATTTGAATGGATGTGCGTTTGTGCTGAAATAAAATGAAGTCAAGAGGATTTTTGAATTCGCTGAAATGTCAGGGAAGACCCTACATGATTTACTCAATTTTCGGGACCTGAGTAGCAATTTCCCCGATTGAAAAATAGACCGTCCAAGACTCTGTTTAGGCCTAGACCAGTACACTTTGGGCGTAAACGAAGCCTTGAATAGGCCAAATTTCATGTCTACTCGAGTAACCTTATATCAGTTTATTTTCCTCGTGGAATTATAAACAAAATAAATCGACCATTTAAGTGTCAAGTATATGGGCTACTCCAATCCGTGTGGAAACTTTGTTCGGGAAATAATCACCCCCTGATTGATTTTGCACATAAATCTCTACGCCCCAGTGAGGATCTGATATAAGATCTGTATAGAAATGTCACGCTTTTGTATCTAGGGCCTATATCATTTTCAGTGTAGATCCAATATAAACAGTTGTTGAGAATTTGAATAAATTGTCAAGTGAAAATATGAAAAATTAACGGCTCCTGGAATGGATTGGAGTGGAATAATAAATTACAATTATGCCTCAACAATATCAGGTCGGGGCTTCTCAGGCCGTAATTAGAGAATCCATTGTAAAGGATGCTTTGATAATACCTATAGAGGCCCTAGATATAATCTAGGGTGCCCAGACAAATTTCTACAGCGGATAAACGACGAAAGATTCATGTCGCATCCACTTGGTTGATTGGAGTCAGCTTTGAAACCAAGTATGTGACAGGATTCTCTCTAAGGTAAAAGTGTATTGTTTTTGCCCCACGAATCATCCCCTGAGGGGGACGGAGTGTTTTCTAATCCATTCTCACTACTAAATTTTATACAGTGCGCTCTCTGCAACGTAGGAAATTTTGTGTATTTTTAACACACGTACATGTCCCAAACGGTCCACTCAAAATTCATGTTGAATATTAACATAAAGGATGTGAGAAATTAACACGAAAGTGTTGAATTTACATTGAAAATCTATCAATTTGACACTCATATGTTTTGATTTTCAACACGAATTTTGAGTGAACCGTTTCCAACAAAAAATTTTTTTACTGTGTGGATAGGTCGCGGACCTCTTTCTCGCTCAAATATCTACCCTTGATAGAGTGAGAAGGACACCATTCGGCACTATTCGGGGAGCGGACTGTATATACATATCTCCAAGAGAACACTCCAAGAGAGAGATCTGAAAAACGTTCGATAAACGTATATAAAGCATGCGGTTATTCGAACGTTTAACGAACTTTAATCGAGCGTATATCAGTTTGTAATCAATCGAAAATTGACTTGTAAAATTCGTATTATCTTAAGGATAAGATATTATTCGTAGATTGTGATAGGACAAGTTTTCTTGCGCTTTTCGCTTTAGTTTTTAGATATTTAAATAACGATACGTCAAAAAAATGTGATCTTGCCTGAATCTACTCCGGCTCATTGTATACGGGAATATATTGAAGGAAACAAAGAAGAAGCATCGAGAAGTGGGAAGTGGAATAATACGTAATTTCAATATCTTCCCTGCTAGAAAAGAATGATTTAAGAGGATTCATCAGAATGAAAATTCAATCCATCACAATTAATTCGATTCGTCTGTGGAATTTGATTTGTGCTTCTCAATTAATAGCAGATGCCAATGGAATTGAACTTGGAAACACAACATTGAATCCATATGAACTCACTATTGTGGATTCACGTGAAATAACAGTATTGATTTGAATCAATTTCAGTTTTGGGGGTAGAATGTTTTCAATGCTCCTCAATTAAAAGCATCGGAACAAGAGAAGCGCATTCAATTTGGTTGAACTTTCCTAGTTCGTTTCGATTTTCCTTTTCCAGCAGGGTCGCTATAATATTGACAGCGGATTTGATCATGAAATACTCTATATGAATATAAATAAATATATACATAGATTTCTATTTCTAGAAATGTGAAATAATGTGCACACATATACTTATATTCGCATATATGCGATTAATTTCATCACTATTTCGGAGAGTTCAACTCTCTCCAATAAGACGATGATTAGTTTCTTATCCTCATAATTCCCAAACAACACAGAATTCATAAAGAACTCTCCAAGAACTTCATTTGAACTTTAACGTTCTTGAAGAGTTCTTTTAGAGTCATCAACGAACCTTGTGCTATATCGGTTATTATTGGTATTATTATCGGCATTATTATTAGTGTTTTTGTTGCCATTATTATTCTTAATATTATCATCATCGTTATTATTACTGTTATTATTATCATTATCATTATTATTCTTATTGTTATTATTATTATTATTATTATTATTATTATTATTATTATCATTATTATTATTATTATTACACAGACCGACGAACTTTAACGAAAGTCCGAAATCAGAGCATATACCTAATGTACTCGAAGCGTTTTGTTGTGCTGATTACGAATCCGCGATCAAAATTACTCAATCAATTCAAGTTTCCGAGATATCCTGATCCAAAAGCGTCGAAAACACGTTTCTTTGCTATTTTTGAGGTTATGCAACAGGAAGAGTAAACAAGATAATTCAAAAACCTGGGTGTAGTCACTGGAAATATTGGCCTCATTCTTGACAAAGGCGTTGGACTTACATGGACATCTTTTTCCTTCTTGAAAACATTGATATTACTAAGCCATCCTCATAGCCCATGGACAAACCAGCGGGAGTTGCAAAAAAGTGAATATCCCCGCCCAAGCCCGGACATTTATACGTCGCCTCTCCGTTGCCTCTGCGTAGAATCTCCGTTCATCCACCTTTTATCCACGTAGAGTCCATGAAGATGCGACGTGGAAATCGGTGGGTATGCTATTAGGGTTGGAATTACAACATGGATGAGAAGGATGATTCTTCATGAAACAAAACAGGTTATCCAATAATTGTTCAAACAGATTGTTTGAAAAAGCATATTGCGGGCAAACCAAGAGCACTGTTCGATTCTTGAGGACAAATTACTTGGAAGACAATAGTTTGAATCCATCACAAATCGAATGCTGGAACAAACTTTTTTCTCGTAATTCAGTAACAATGTAATTTTTGCTGGTAAAATCGAAAGATTCTCTTATTTTTTACATATATCATGCCTGCTTAACAAATTGTTTAAACATCAATTGTTTCGAACAATTGTAAAACCTGATTCTTTTTTATGAAAAATCATCTTTCCCACATATGTCCTTATACAGCACCGGGAGGTACTATCAACATCCTTGGAACGTCTCTTGAAACATCGGAATGTTCTAAAAATGTTTCGGAATATTCAGGAAACATCGTGTGAATATATCAGGGATGTGCCAATTACCACTGAAGTCTTACCCACTTACCAACAATTCAGAAAGAGTTTCTAAGGCACTTATTTTGAATTCTTATAGTTCCAAATGAATGTATTATTAACTCTCTTTGATCTGATTTCCTATGTGGGTATCTGTGATGCCAGATTTGACACAAACCGTTATTGCACGCCGGTGCAATAGTACGTACGTGTGAACATGTAATGCGTACGTGTGAAGAGACACGTACGTACCGTTGCGCTTGGATAAGTATCGGCTTCGTGTCAGATTTGGCATCACGGGTGGGTATTTAAGTTTTTATGGAATGTTTATGAGACATTTAGAATGAGAATTTGTTAATGTTCGAACTTGTGTCGAATTTTTTAATATTCTTCATTTGAAAGAGATGTAAATGCCCTGCGGTGGAGCCTGTGTCAATAGATTTGATGTATTAGGAGAGAGAGTCTCACAGCGCCGACACTCCGACAATACTGACACCTTATGATTCTCGTTAATTAACAATAAAGGGGAATAATGTAAGAATGTGTACTTCAAAAGGTTGTAGTGGAACCAAACATAGTCCGAGTATGACGTTTTCCAATCCTCATTGTAACACCCGGGAAAAAATAATTCATATATGGTTGTATATGAGCGTATGCTGATAGATTCCCCACTTTCATATTTGAATGCATATGTGAATCAATATGGGTCCATATATGGAATTTTTTTCCCGGGCAGTTACACGATTTTGAAATTATTTTATCCTTATTACGAATATCAGAAGTTAATTGTGGTTCCTTAGTTCATTCTGTTACAGTAGATGGAGTTCCTCCGGATCGTATATGTTTTTTTTTTATGAGTTGTGAACGTACTTCAACCATGATTAGTTTATTAAAATAATCCGTATGAAGACTCATGACAGAAATAATGTTGAAACGCCTGAAGTGTCCCGTACCGACACTTTCAATGTCGTTCAGTAACGACACCTTATAATAAGACAAATAGATTAATAAACGGACAGACTACCAAACAGGCAGGCAGACACGGAACCAAAATTATTCCTTGAAATTTGAAAAATATTTTGCTGTCAGAAATTTCCATAAAATTTCCAGTTTTTTCCTTGGTCTGCGGAAACGATCAAAAAGCTTGGCGTTATGTCATAACGAGGAATGTCAACTCATTTTTGACCCTTTTTTAAGGCTCAGTGTGAAAAATTAACATACAAAGCATCAAAGTTTTCATCTTCATCTTCGAAATGTAAAAAAACATATAGGGGTCGGTACCGTACGACACTTTTCAGAAAGCTTAATATTTGGACTTTCGCATTCTCATATTCAGTTTGTACTTGATGTCAACTTTAAGGAAGATAGCATATATATACCCAATCGGTGATAATAAAAGTAACTAATCATCATCTCACACTTGAGATTTTCCTCATCTAGTTGAACTTATACTGAAAAACGTTAAGGGTGTCGGTACTGTAGGGTCTTCCCCTACCTTAGCGTGTATTTAATACGTTGCACATAGTGAAATTTAGTTTCAAGCCAATTCTGAAGTTACGTGGATCTGAATATATTGACTTCATTCTTGATAATGCATATTTTGTCAATAGTTTTAGACTTTCGAAATAAAATCTTCTCAAATATTTAAGATGAAGAGTATTTTTATGGGCGTTTGATACTTTTATCTCTAGTAAAACTATGGATACACATTTTTTTAGATTGTAAATGAAATACTTGGTTTTCATATAACGTTTCAAGAACGTTCTGAAAGCGTAACATAGCATGTATAAACAATGTTCCCAAAACGTGTTTCCCAGCACAATGAATGAATGTCCTCGAGACGTTTGGAGAATGTACTTCTGAAAACCATAATCTATGGAATCTATGGAATGACATGTTTTCAAAACGTTTTGAGAACTCTCGGTGCTGTGTGTCCTCCGTTTCAACATTGGCTTTTCTGTTATTTTCCGCTTATTTGCCCATGGGCTATAATGGGTCAAGGGGTTATAACAGTCTGAAACAAAACGATTTTTAAACAAAAAAAAATATATATATATATCATGTGTATATGTTTTATATTAATATTTAGCTTGGATCACTCGATTTTCCCCTTTTAAAACTTGAAACGTGTTTTTCTCGAAATCATGTTTTTTGACCTGGTTGACAGCATAACTCAATCAAATTTCGTGAGATCGACTGGATTCAAATTGGATTCTCTTCGAAAAACGTATCGCTATTGCTGCATCGTACAGTTTTTTTAACTTTTAGTGTTTGGTTTGAAAACCAAAAATTTTAGTGAGAAGTTCCGTAACTGACCGCCATTATTTTCTAATAAAAATTTCAAAATTCCCTACGATGCTGCGATGACTGCTCTACTACAATTTCATGATCTTTTTGAATTTTTGATTTCGGACGTCTGAAGTTACGCTATCAACCGCAAGGGGGTCAGTTTTCTGATATGTCTTTATGCGGCCGTTCTTGTACTTAATTAAGACCATGTATATGTATATATATATACATGTACATAAAATTTTGTCAGTGTACTTTATAGCTCATTTAATAAACATAAACAATTTCAAGTCGATCGGAGCAGCCGTTTTTTCAAAAAAATACCTCAGTTTTCAGCCTTTCAGGGTGTCATAACCCCTTAAGTGGATATACGAGCGCATGTGGCTTTACAGCCAGATATATCTGGTGGCATTTTTCTCAGACAAAAATACTCGAAACCGGACTTATGAAAAGGTCTGAAATTTTCAGCGATGCCTCTTCGAAGGTTAATCTAGATCTATACAGAACCATAGTGACCTTTGAAGAGCCATCCCTGAAAATTTCAGCCCTTCTTATAAGTCCAGTTTCAACTATTTTTGTCTGAGAGAAATTCTACCAGATGGAGCGACATATATACCGTAAACATTAAATTTCAATTATCGATCTTTTCAAGAAGAGTGAAGGTATCCATATGAATCCAACTCCATTTATAAGAATGAGAGATGAGAGAACAGGCTGTGAATTCACCTTTTATTTGTTCTGTTCCATACCACCAAAGATAGTAAAACGACGTGTTTTTGACGCTTCTGGGTTGAGATATCTCGAAAACCTGGTAGAAATTTTGTCTGGGCGTTCCACTTACCACACGGAGAGAACTGTTCAATAGAATTTACCAACAAGAGTGGTGAAATACGGCACTATTAAAATTTTTGTGAATATTTACTAGAACTTTAGTCGAATCTACTGCTGCAGTAATAATTTTAACCGCGACCGTTGTAGATTCTACTAGAACTCTTATAAATATTACGGGAAATTTCAATAGTGCCCGGGAAAAAATTATTAGATCTATCTAGATCCCAATAGATCTGAGTAGATCTGATTTTTGAGCAGATCTGGTTCAAAAGATCAGATTAGATCTGCTTAGATTTCAGTATATCTAATTAGATCTTTTTACATCTGGTTGGATATATGTTTTAGTATGAAGAAAACTGACGATCATCATGGAACAGTTTACCCTAACTCTCACAAAGATCAAAATATCCACACAGCATAGGCTTGTCACAAATGAATTCCCGTTATGTTAGTTCAAAAAGAATTCATGAAGAAGTCTTGAGAATTCTTTTTGAATCCTGGGGATTCATAAAGGATTCATTCTGAACTGTTATAACGGGGATTCTTGAGGAATTCCACGATTAATTCATGAAGAATTCTTTATGAATCAATCGGGACCAGTGTGCTGTGTAGGTACGCACTGATGAAGAATAACATGAGAATAGTATCTGTTGCCATAATGAAACATATATCCTCCAATTATAATACTATATGTGATTCTCTATGCCATCAATTTTCTCCGTGTACTAGATGGGGACCCATGTGGGGGCAACTAGATAACACATTTCAGCCAGTTTGATTTTAGTGCTCAAACATTTAGTTGGTTTATGTGGATTTTTCATGCTTCAACTCATCGTACAGTAACTTTGATAGTCCATGAACACGGTCAGAGGAATAAAAGGAAGTCCAAACGTTTCAATCTATCATTCAGCATTGTTTTATGGGAATAGGTTCAGGAGCAACGTACTTAACTTAGGATTAGATTTCAAAATACATTTTTAATCATAAATGTGATTTGACTGAAAAAACAAGATTTCTAATTAGCAATTTGAACTACATTCTAGAAATTTCCTGTGAAATCTGGGTGGGCATAGGTTAGGAAATGCTTTACAAAACTAGCTAGAAATCAACTCAACATCTGGAAAAACTAGCTGGGACCCATCTAACTGCCAATCATAATTTCTACTAGGGTAGGATGATGGAGTAATTCTAAGTTGGGATTCGTAATCAGCGCACCAAACTTCTTTGCGCACATTAGATCTGGTATCTGGTTCTAAAAACTACAAAATTATAATAACTTGCCGAAGAGAACATGAAGCTCCGACAAACGTCCAGAATAGATCAACATAGATCAGTCTGAGGCTCCGTTGGAGCCAACTTTTAGGTGCGTAAACGGTTTACAAAGTTTACATAAACATTTGATTGTTCGTTTGACAATGGTTTCAAGAAAGGTTCATGGGACGTTGATTAAGGGTTCTCCGGAGATTCATTCCAGTTTCAATTGAGCATGTTGTAGAGGGAATTATAATTATAATTATAATTATAATTATAATTTCCTCTATCCTTCATTTATTCGTGAAAAAAAGCATAACCGAAAAAAACTTATATTGAAAAATTGAAACTCCAGTGAATCTTCGGTGAATCTTCAATGAATGTTGTGTGAACCTTCCTTGAAATTATTCTTAAGCGGACATTGTAACGTTCATCAGACCTTCGTCAAATGTTTATGAAGCTAAACTTGAGCTCCAACCGAGCTTGAGTTTGATCTACGTTGATCCATTCTGAACGTTTGTCGGAGCTTCATGTTCTCTTAGGGAACACAATTGTGTTGTTATCATTATTACTATTATCATCATCACCGTCATGATTATTTTGCGGCTCCCCGTATAGCACATGACGTGTCAGGCTCATGGGAGGAACGTATTTTTGGAAACATAAGAACATGCCATACATGTGTGAGATCATGTCATCCATATTCTAGGCACATTCATGCACATAGAAATGTCCTCCCAGATGCCCTGGATTCAAGAATATGGTAAGGTGAACACCCCCATTTGTGAACCCCTTAGCCCCAATTAGCGAACAGTCATTTATTCATTATATTTCCCCTATGACATATTATTCTGGATTTGTTTACATACCAGTGGTTTATTTAGTGTCTAGTCAGTCATGCTTGGATGAGATTGAAGCACTAAATGAAAAGAATTTTACGTCAAAAACCAGAATATTCATTATAGGGGTCCCGTTCATAAATGGGGTCATCTATCTTAGGTATATTCTGTTGATCATCTCATACGCATCTAGTTTTTGGGTCGGAAAAAAGGTTATGTACTTCTAAAAGACTTCTGTCAACATATTCCAGATATCCAATACAGCATCAGAAGCATAATTCAATCGCAATTCTTTCTAAAAGAAACATCATTGTTGAATAACTTTCCTTATGTTGCATAAAATATCTTCCCAAAATGTTTTGCAACTGCATAACTTCTAAAATTGTGTTGGCTTACAATAACTGACAAAAAGCACTTCACGTCACTCTGATTGAAGTTTCATGAATATCAATTGTAGTGTTGTCTCATCACAATCAATTTTCAACATCATCACTAGAAATAGGCGTCACGTTACTGTGGATGAAATCTCAAAATTTCCTATAGCATGATCATATCCGAAGGAAACATGAAGCTTCAACGAACGTTCAGATTAGATTTGTGTAGATTGGGCCGAAGGTTCATAAAAGTTAACTTTCAGGTCCACAAACGGTGGACAAAAGGTTTTACGAACGTTGAAATGTCCTTCTCGAAGTACTTTAAGGAAACATAGATGGAAGGTTCGCTGAAGGTTCATCGAAGGTTTCATGAAGCTCCCTAAAAATATCTATGCTTATAATAACTTTCATCAATGTGTATGAATGATCAATTAATTAAACATAAATCAATATAAGTATTGATATTTTTGTGAAGCTTCATAAAACCTTCGATGAACCTTCAAGAAACGTTCCATCTATGTTGCCTGAAAGTATTTTGAGACGGGCATTTCAACGTCCATAGACCCTTCGTCAAACGCTTGTGAATCCAAGATTTATCTCTCATGAACCCCGGTCCGATCTATACAGATCTAATCTGAACGTTCGCTGAAGCTTCATGTTCTCTATATTCTAATATAGAACTATATAGAACTATATTCCGTAAGTTCACACTCTACCTCCATAATTTGGATATAAATCCGATAAATCAATTTAAACCAGACGGGCCTAATTTCGTACATTCGAAGAAACTTTATAAGATGTTTTGAGACAGTATACAAATTCATAACGATGAACATCACCATTTCATCCCGGCTCGCGTACACAACACCATTTATCGGTTTATTTGCAAATGAGTAGTTATAGTTAACTAAGTTCTAGGAAAGTTTCCTGCCATGTGAATTGAATATAATTGTGATAATTTTGCCATCTGATGTGGAGTGATATATGCCAGGAATATGTTATTTAGAATATTCTGTTTTCCATGTCAAAATTAACGCCGCGCGGATTCTATAGGAGTCCACCCCGAAATTCGGTGTTATAACTCCAAATGGTGTTGGAATGACACCATGCAGTGTCAACATAACACCGTAGGGTGTTGAAACAACACCGTTCGGGGTGAACTTTTTCTAACATCGCCGCTTTTCTTACAGAGTAGCAATAATTCCACTATCACAGCTACTTTCATGGAAAAAAGAAAACAGCAATGGTTACTGTGAGTCACAAAGATACATTGGAAGTCAAATTCATTCTATTCCGTACTGCGTTTCCCAGTCCTCATTACTGTCCAGTCAGCGTTGAGGCATTTTATTACAATACTCATCACTGTGATCGCGCTAATCTTCATTATCCAGGCGTGTTTTCATTTGTTTTTCAACCGATCGCTGTCATTCACAGTAACCAGTAGTGTTTTCTTTTTTCCAAACTACTTCAATGGATAAAATGGTTAATGTAAGTGAAAACGTGGAGATCCTCTCAATTCCAGCAGTATTCTCCTCTCAGCGTACATGGTAAACGATTTCTACTGGAAACTTCAAGTATTTCATTGGAAGTTATTGACCAGGAAATTGGACTGAAAATTTCAATACATCTTCTGGAATATCCTAGCACATTCACTAGAATCTTGCTGCGAAAATTGAAATTGTACAATATAAAATCCGTAAAATTTCAGTGAATGTACTGGAAAATGAATTCAATAAAATTTTTCAGTACCAAGGTAGAGTTAAATTTCAATTTTTTTTACAGTGTACCAAAACTTTGAAAGTGTTTTTCTGAAAACTATATTTTTCAAAACAGTGTACACGATATCTAGAGATCTAATTAATGAATTAACTTGAAATTTGGTACGCTCGGTCTAAGGACTAGTGTATTTCGCGTGACGGACAATTTTATCAATATCGTGTTCCGTTCAATAATTATCAATAATAATAACATGTAGTTTGGGCCTAAAAATCACACTCAAAATCATATTCTTAGAGTTTGAATCGTTTATAGAACCGAAGCGAAAATTCAAACTCACAAAATCTAATATATCATCGGTGTTGATCTCCCTGAATTCATTTCTTGAAACTGGAAATAGCATTTGGAAAATGTATTACCAAATTTGAGTCTTCAACAGTTGAATATTTCGTTATGAGATCATCAATTTGTTTTAACAAACGATCCACTTCAAGACAATTCAGAATTTAGGAATTTTCTTCTCGCCACCAAAAATGAAGAGAAAAATGAAATGCTCCACACGATAGCCAATACAATACAGATCATGAGCAAATTTTTTATTTTTGTATCGGACGATTAGTTTTTGCAAAATCACGTACACCATCCGACCAGGCGTGAAAATCATAGGAACGGGCGGAACGGCACAACCCAGCCAGTTCAAAAGTTTTCCCGGAACGAAAATGTTGACACATTTTTTAATGTATTTAGAACATAGGTGCAAAAAATAGCTGGTGTCTCACAAATATTCACTTAGAAATTAATTCCTGAAAAAACGCCTGTCACTGTGGCCCGAGCCCTCAAATGGTGCACAAATGCACAAATGATCGCGTGTAACTGTGATGAATTTCTTCATTTATTTCTTTATTAAATTATTATTGTCACTTATCTTTATATTATTATATAATTATTATGTTATATTATATTATATTATATTATATTTTATTTGTTTATCAAATTCTTCCATACTATACAGTAAAACCCCGCAGTAAGAAACCTCGTATTAAGAATCTTCCCCTATTCCGACTTCAGTTTCCTCAACTCGCAACAATATTATATCATCAAGATTATTGACAATTCAAATATTCAATTTTGCAATATGATATGGTTCATATGAATAATTTATATTTCCACATTTGAAAAATATTACTTTTGACTGAGGGAAAAAAATTTTTGGTTCAAATCTATCTCTACAAACTTTCTATTGCAATTTGTTTTGATTCATTTGTGAAGAAAAAGCGATATTGAGCTCCCATATTGGAAAGTTGCCATCGCCAGATTCGAACTCTCTTCCGAGTCGAAAATACAGCCTTTTGATCACATCAACAGATCTCCAAGATGACAACTGAGGACTTGAATTGCGATTTAACGCAATCCTCGACTTTGTTTAGAGTTTACGATGAAAAAATATTTAAAATGAGCATAAATTTGTTGAATGACTTTGAATTTGAATCACAGAAATTTTTTCAGGAATTTATTTATTAAACTCATGTAAAGTTTGTGGATCAATCAGAAATTGAAATTAATTTTTGTGTTTGGGAATTCAAGAAAAACTCCATGATTAAAGGGTTGATAGAAAAATATGTATCACTTGGATGTCATTTTTAACCGTCTTCCGTGATTGATAAATACTGATATCTGAGGAGAGGAATTATAATGTTTTACATGTCCAAAATATATAGCTGTCTTGACAATGAATGGATTTTGTCATGACAATTTGTTTAGTTAATGCAGTGATACTTATTGTTCTCACTACTTGATATTATTTTGTCAAATCAATAAGGTTCATTCTGACTTGAAATGGCAACTCATATTCTCATTTTAACCAGTAATTTCCAGCCATACAATTCTTGTTAACAAAACAATGTGCTGTTGCTTTAAGAACGACAAATTATTGTATAACCAGCAATAGAATGTTGATAATGTTTATATTGCTAGTGCTACCATACACATTTTTCCCCTTGTGCTTAATATTTATTATTTCTAACTAATTTTTTTCCAAACTCCATTGAAGTGTCCTTCAACTAGTTTTTCTTCTATTTGCTACCAAAGATCCACATCGTAAAAAAAAACTGGAAATCCACTGTGCCTTGGCACTGGGAGATTTCAGTATATTTATTTTCCAGTTTATTCACTGGAATTCCACTGTCAATTGTAATAAACTCGGTCTCAATTGTGACACCGGAGTACTATTGAATAATTCTCAAGAAAAATTTTATTCCTTTTCTTTGCTCTGAATGCTTGTGTTTTTGATTGGTTCCTTCACTCTCGACTCTGTTTTCTTTAGTTCAGTGTTCCTTGCTCCAATCATACTGTGTTTCATCTTGTCCCAGCAGACAGTTTTCAATTGGAATTCATCTTTGATCTACCTCTGAATATTTCTCAATAAAAACGCTCAACATTAGGGAGAATAATCCTAATCCTCTATATATTCAACCTATCTTTCAAAGAAATCTGGAATTTTAACGAACTGACATCATGATAAAGTTACCTAAAGTTAGATTATTGAGGCGAAATTTTTTCAACATACTGTAATTTGGGATAGACGCATTCCCGACAACTGTTAGTTTCTCAAAAGAACTCTCAAACGCCTCCTTTTCTATTGCCAAACCAGCGCACTACACTTACACACAGATGATTGCATATAACGATGATTCGTCTTATCCCGTGGGTTCATCTTAACCCCACTTCCCCTACTGAAAAACCGCAAAAACGATCCCTGAGAGAGTACAATGGTTTCCTCTTATAGATCGATTCATTAAATTTCTTGATGGTTTTATTTATATGCGTATTTTTACTGCGTTTTTCGAAATCCAATTCAAAATTTCGTTTCCCAGTTGTTATAGCAATCTTCTCCCTCTCACTTTGGGCTATTGAACTTTGGAAATAATATTGGAAACATAAGGAATTAATAAATTTGATTTGTTATAATTCACACCGATTTATGTGTTACAATTGACACCGGAGACAAATTGAGATAAAGACATAGAGATTCTGATTTACAATTCATAGTTTGTGCATTCTAAATCAGGTAACATTAAGAGGATATCACAGTGACTATCGGAGCAAGTTTTTTTGCAACAAAATACTTGAAACCGAATTCACGGAAAAATCTGAAATTCTCAGGGATGATTCTTTGAGACTTCATCTAGGTCTGTATAGAGCCCGAATTTTGGATTTCGGAAAATTTTTTTTTTCGGAATTTAAAATTCAGGCTCTATTCAGACCTAGATGATATCTCAAAGAATCATTCTTGAAAATTTCAGATTTTTTCGTGCATTCAGTTTCTAGTATTTTGTTGCAAAAAACGTGCCCCGTAAAACGTAGCACAGAAATTGATTGAATTATACTCTTAAATCGCATCGAATTCGACATATTTTTTGTAGTATTATTAACCCATTAAGGCTAAAGGCGAATTTAGTGCAAAGTGGAAAGAGGTGTATGGTGGGATGAGATCATTCGGGCAAAAGATGATTTTTCATGGAAGAGAGATTTTTTTCCACTGTTTAAAACTAAAATTTTCCGAACACTTATGTGAAAAATTACAGATAGGTTGAATACATTCACGCCATTCGATTTTACGGACTGAAAGAGGATTAATGTCTCGGAGAAATCCTTCCCCGAATTATCATTGAAAAATGAATAAAAAATTCGAAAGTACAACAACAGTTTCGATTCACCAGGATGTTGTGACGAATACCCGATATGTCTTCAAAGGGATGAGGTCATTCAGTCAAAACATGATTCTTCATGGAAAAACAATTTCTTTCATTGTTTATAAACAAGTTTTTCAAACAATTATGTGACGAAAATTTTGTAAGAGATGAATATTTTTCTCTTCCGCGAGAAATCATTCTTAAACCACTAATTTTATCCTTTTAAATACCGATGCTGAAACGTACTTTTCTAATATAGTGGATAAATGCAGTCAACGGATTGATACTTATGTGAGGGTGACGATTCACTGAGTCAACTATATTAACAATCGAACCACTTGTTAGTTACAATAATTGCCACCAACTTGCCAAAATCGCGTACATTTAGTAGTAACTATTAAGGCAATAATGATAATGCTAATACCTATGATAATCATAAGAATAATAAGTATGATGATGACGATGATAATGATCGTGATTATAATAATAATAATAATAATGATGATGATGATGATGATGATGATGATGATAATGATCATAATCTTGCTTTGAGAAGTATAATTGCAGCGAAATTGTAGTGATATGGCTCCTACTACGAATCTACTTGATAAATTCACAAGGAAAAAAAATTTTTCATGTCCTATTTATGATTATTTGAATTTATTTACGGGGTGGTCGGATAAAAACGGGTAACATAACTTCAATCGGTCATAGAGAAGTTTGCTATCAGCAATGAATTAACCAACCAAAGCCTTACAGTTTCCTTATTCATTCATTTACAACATAATATTCGTATATTGCTCCAAAATTAATACAATGTTTTTTATCTTCGTTTTAGTCCAAAGGTACAAAAACCCGGTTTTTCCCCCATGGGTAGGACAAAACCGGGTACTCGTTTGAATTAATGCGAAACACTTCTGGATTGTGAAATTTTTATTACCATCTGTCGAATTCGATAAAAATTTCTGAAACAGACATAAGTCATGTTTAAAAATTGATATATTTCGACAAACTAAAGAGAATTGTTCAGAGAAAGAATTTTTTCAGGCCAATTCGGTTAAGAACAAAAGTCGCAAGTACACACAAAGCAATCTTGAAAAAGGAACATTTTGTTCATGAATATTATAGAATGAAAAAACCAATTTTGTTAAATTTCATAAATTGGAAGGTAAAAATCTCAAGTAGTCGGTTTGACCCCACAGTAACTTGTTGCGTTCAGTATGGCTCAGATAGATTATGCGTTGATCTAACGAACTAATAAAAAATGAAAATACGCAAAAAACATGCTCAATTGAAATACGTACATGGATTTCTCTTGAGAGAGTGGTAAAGCGCTTGAAACTCACTACACAAATGCAGCAATTTTTTCGCATAAAACTTGGAACAACGTTCTAACTGAGAGAGACCACGTTGCGTCGATGCTATTGTTCTCTCAAACTGCTCAAAATGTTTACTGCTACTAGTTCAAGCGTTTGCTGCCAGAAGAGAGCACTAATCAGGGAGATATTGAGGTACCCGGTTTGACCCACCTACCCGGTTTTATCCACCTGTCCCCAAAGCAAAGTTGGAATTCATATGAAGACATATGTAGTCATATATGGTGCTATACATGAAAAGTTTATATCATTGTATGTAATGAAAAAACATGTAAAATTTGTGTCATATATAATTACCTTGAATTTTATATACAGGGGGGCCCAGAATCCATTGTTCGGGTTTCTGTAGCATATTCTACAGCTGAATTGCAATAATTTAAAAAAAGTTTTGAAAATTTTATTTGAAGCTTAGTTTGGAAGTTATAAGCATTTTTGGATTTTTTTCAAAACACAAACACTCCCGCATATCACATCACAATTCATTTGGAACTATAAGAATTCACAATAAATGCATTAAAAACTTCTTCTGAACTGTTGTGCTCTTGGTTATGTCTTACGTACTTGAGCTTGACATTATTCGCCAAGTTGGAAAACAGTGGATCTCTGGGAAAAAAATGGAATTATTCTGTCATTATTTGTTTTGGAGCCATTAAAATTGAAAGTTGCTGAATTCTGATTAGTTGAAAGCTCAAAAATTTCAAATATCTGTAACTTTGAATTGAGAGATGACGGGATAGTTCAATTTTTCTTCCAGAGTTTTGCCGTTTTCCAATTCAGTGAACGGTGTCAGGCTCAAGTACGTAGGATAGAGTGCTTTTTAGGGATTTGGATTTCAAAGAGAATTAAGAAATCCTCATAACTCGAAAACTAAGCTTCAGAGGAATATTTCTCAAACGGGAAATTATTGCAGCTTGATTGAAGGGTACGATATGAAAATCTGAATAATGAATTCTGAGACACCCTGTACAGGCTCATATACATTGAAGAAAACTGTTGCTCTCACAGCCGTACTGTTCGCCAGGGTACGCAAGCTACAATGGACAGAAAAGTTTAATGTTCGCATAGCTGAGATTGTAGGGGGGCGATACTATAGCCACTAACACATGCCCCTTTTTACATTCATGTGCACACAAAAACGATGATGTGTCAGTGGCTATAGAATCGCCTCCTAAAATCTCAGATGTCGAACATGAAAATTTTCTTTCCTATTGTAGCTTGGGTATCCTGCTGTTCGCGTGCTCTTGCTGTCCGAAGTAAAAGGTTGTCAGTATTGCTACACTGGGGAAAATGATATGTCGAAACGATTTGCGACCATCATGCAGCCAGCTTAATGTTCATTCAACTTGGAAGCAAGTTATTTCTGTATGTCTTACAAGTAGAAACAACAGGAACCCCTATATGTGTTTGCCCTGTCACTTGAACTTGGCATCAATGTTAGATGAACTTGTTTCCAAGTCGATTCAACATGGTCTTTTTCCCAGTGTACCGTGGCTAAACAGATCACCTCAGAAACGATATGAACATCACTATTGCAGCTGTCTGCCTTAACCAATAATTCAGACCGTTAGAATAATCACAAATGTTTTTCAGTGTATAGCTACACGGAGAAAAAATGCATGCGTTCCGTGCATGAAATACATCATGCGTCTGAAGTAAGCCAACTGTCGAACATTAGATGTACAAATTCATATTTTTCGAGTATACTCTCATGCGTTGAAAGCATGGAGCAGGAGCGTTGATCGTATAGACTGTGTACTAGGGATCCTTTAATGAGGGATCGGACAATCAACTGCTGATTACGGATTGGTCGGCTGCCATTAGTGGGATAGGTACTGATATTTATGAAAATATTCGAGATACATATTTAAAGTCAGCTTATTCATGTATAATACTTACAATTAAGTGAATCTGAAACATTCTTCGAACAAAGCATGTAAATACATTTGAGAAAAATGATTTTAATAAAATAACATACACTATGCATGCTTAACTAAACTATAGAAAAAACCGGAAGTATCCCACTAATGGCGACTGATTGTCCGATCCCTCATTAAAGGATCCCTACTGTGTACTATCTGAGTATGGATATATTTGGACTCTAAATGCATGAATTTTCATGCACAAAACGTGTGAATTTTCTCTCCATACATATATTTGTACTCATATGAATTTCAATGTAACTCATATAGATTCCAATAATTAGGTATAGGACATATACAGGGGGGGGGGCAAAAATACCGGATTTTTATTACAAAAAAGTTTATCAATGAATTTTTTATAGCAAAACTCCGGCCTTTGTTGGGTCCTCCCTCATTCAATCCTTCCCACTATAATAATGTGGTCTTGAAATCTTACGTGTAATATTAAATTAACTTCATTGCGATGATTCTCAAAACACGCAACATTTTGAAGTTATCGAATTTATACCATCACATTTTCAATTCATGTACACATATTGGTGTGATATTGCTTTGTGATGTTCCAAATGCGAATTCATAGGCACATCAACATTTGCTTCGTCTCATATTAACGTCAATTCCGAGTACACCTTCTTAAACATCAATTTTTTATAGAAATTCACATGATTTTTCACTGTGTATTCACCAAAAACGGAAAGACATTCACATCTTTTGATCGTTGCAAAAAAATTACTTGATAAAAACATATCGATCTGGCAAAAATCACAAGGCGGCAGATTATCCAAGTAAACAGAGAGAAAAGACACAATATAAATTACTATATTGCTAGCGACTGCGGGACAGATTTGCTTTATGATATGATTTGCTTGGATACTCTCTAAAGAATTACTATATCTGATAATACTGTATGAAAGAATTCTTTTACATCATACTATCAGATATATAGTGTTAGTAATTTTTTAAAGAGTATCCGAGTGAATTATATCATAAAGCACATCTATCCCACACGTGCTAGCAATATGGTAATTTATAATTCAACATTTCTATCCGCGTATGATCACCCTTAATTGGTATCGCGATTGGTGATGCCGCTGAGAAAAAATTTTCTGTGCCTCAAATTTTCTATCCAGCTGAATTCAAAGACATTTCGTACCCATATATCCCTGCACCCAGTGCCCCTTTGTCTCTTTGACGTAGAGAAAGCACTGTGACAGAAAAATAATTGAAGTATTCAAATTTGAGAAATTTTCCTAACAATAACAATACCAATTAATGGTTAACCCTCTAGCTACAAACGTTGCAAAATTTGCTACGATTACTGAACTCATTTCTTCGTATAACCCAAGAGCGTTTGGTTGCGAAAATGATGATGAGTTTTTCTGGATTCAATTTGATGCGATGAAGATTTTTGCATACTCGATTGGAGGTTTGGGGACTTAGGACAGTTGGAAAAGGAAAAAAGTTGAAGATTTCGTTTTCACCGATTTTAGATTTCTTGCATCATTTTTGATGTAGGGAGAAAAAGGAAAACATTTTTCCTCATCTGCTTGACGGGTTGGTACTTAGAGTTAGTAAGACAATCACATACCCTAGACAGAAAGGAATAGGTCTTACACAAGAATGGTGCACATATGACTCATGCAATTCACAATGTCCCAGATTTCAAAGTTATTTGGGCCATTCCGTGTACCAAAATTATGCATAATTTGTCCTTGCCCAAGTAAGACAGGAAATTCCCAAATATGCCGTGATTATTCTATGAGTGTACATAGAATGTGCAATTGAAACCAATTTGAATCAATTTGTTGAGATATTCTATGGAGGTGCGTAGCACCATGATTATTTGAAACATTGTCATTCGAAAATTTCGAGTACGTTCGTAGAGTTTCTCAAAAGCGTTTTTAGCGTTTTTGACTTCTTGTTTTCGGTGAAGTTCAGACAAAGAACTTGTTGTCTTGTTGCCTTGGATGAACTATTGCCCAGTGATCTCTAATAGGCTAATTTGTTTTCATCCAGAGGTCTCCTGTGTCGATGATCTTTTATTTGCAGTGCGATTCAAGATCAATTTTTATAACTCTAAATAACTAATCTTGGATCGTATTTAAAGGGTGAACTATTTATTAATTTTTTTTTCCCATTATAGATTGCTACTTTGAGAGCATTTAAGTATCGAAAAAAGTGAGCCACATTTTTCCTCAATTTTTTTCATGGATCATGCATTCAATTAAAATTTTTAGTGCATGATAATAATAGAATCAATGGCCAGGATTTCATTCCGATTTCTTGGTGAGTATAAGACGATTTCAAAAGTAATAACCTCCAACTGTCGAAAAGTCTTCATAATTTCGTTTCTCAATATCTACAAACTGTGAGGGAACCCAAATGTATATTTAGAATCCAATCTCAGGTATCTATTAATTAGATACACAGAGGAAAGTTTATATTAAAGATGATTAGACACAGTATCGTACCCGTGGGATATACTCGATTATGCCGATAGGAGCTATAACTTTGTATTTTCTTATTACTCCGTATATATTGAACTCAAGAAGATTTGTGGTAATCTGTCGCATACTCATGGTTCCTTCCGCCACAATAAAGTATGCCTCATGACTGAGATATAAATATATTAATTTTTACTACAAAATTCTCTTCGTGTACTCGATGATGATCATTTCTGAATTCAAATCCATGAAGTCATTTATGAAAAAAGTTTGCGCAAAATTTTACTCGCTTCTCCTGATACTTGAGCGCCCTTGACATGAATATTATATGCTGCAAAAACATAGAATAAATATCACATTCTCATATCCTTTTTATGGAATGTTGATATAAAGTACTCACTATTTGCCAATCTCCCCGTGACAAAAGCTTCATTGTTGCTTATTCATAACTTCCCTAGTAAAAATGAATCATATATGTAGCATATATGACCAAACATACATCATATATGATTTTACAGATTCATATATGACCCCTATATAATTCATATATGGGCCATATATGATCAGAAACATCCCGAATATAGTATTTTTAGTTTATGGGTGGGTCTCGTTTAGTCTTTATATGGATCAGATGATCATATATAAATTTTATATCATTAAAACTGCTATATATAAATTATAGTTGATTTATATATAACCATATATGATTTTTACAAAGTGCATATATGAATTGAGTACAATTTATATATGGACCGTATTTGAATCATTTTTACTAGGATTGTTCAGTTCTTCGGTCTTTCATAAGTACACATACAATGAGGAAATCTTTCTTCTTGAATTTAATTGAATAAATACGATGACTTACCATCGATGATAAAACTGGATTCTGTCAAACTGAAACTCTTTATAAGGAGTTAATCTGTCTTCTAAAAGTCTGGAATGGAAGACTGAAAGGAAAGAGCGTTCGGAGTAGGAGAGGAACATAGGGCCCACTTGCGAAAAAATGTTATGTGCGCGTTGAGAAGGAAATTTATGAAAATTTAGATAATCTTAACTTGAAAGAATTAAGCGATTGACTCATTTTTTGAGTGCAATTCTACAGAAAGAAAATGTTATCCTGTGAGGAGAATACCAGCGTTATCATCTGAGCACGTTGATTAGAAAAAGATAAGTCTATACGATAGAAAGAGAGGTGCGAAGCAAACGCTGGTATCATCTCAATTGAAATGTTAAGATCTTGGTAGAGAGCCTGTCAATAGATTAGCTGAAGTGCTCAAATATTTTGTGTCCATCCTATAAGGAGGAAATTTGAATTTTGGTATAGATTAGAATGCATCGGAATTCGGACTTATGTGTAAATAATGCAGGATTGTCGAATGCGTGCAAGTTCTGTGTCAAAAGTATACGAAAATTAGAGAAATCCTTAAATTGTACTATCAATGTGTACAAAATTTTTCATCAATTTAGAAGAATTTCCGTGTGATGTTGGAATTTTCAGTGGAGCTACATAAAATTTGTTATACGTATTTCCCTCAAGGATGTGATATGTATGCACATGAAGTTCTAAATAGAAATTTTTACCAGTATATTATAGATGAAAGAATGAAGAATTCTTCGAAATTTAATGATTTAGAAATCATACACGATAAATATTGTTCTGATTTTTTATGTTGAATACACAACAATGGTCACCATGGAAGGATTGTTCTCTCAACAATAATCAATACAAAATACCTGGGCAGTTTTGTTAATTCATTAACAGGTTCATCGATGGTGTGATCAAGTTGAATTATGCATGTGTTGAAAATTTCACGTTGATTTTGAACACATGAATATATCAATTTCCTTCAAGTAGATTGTGCCATTTTCTTTTCTTAACGAATAACTTTCGAACGTGATACATAAGCAACTTTACCAACAATCTTTTTCTATTTGTGTAATATTGTGATCCATGAAATATTGTGGTCATGCGTTTAATATAATTCACCTTTGTATTCAGAATCTTATAAATATGCTGTAATTATTCTTGATTTTATGTTCAAAACTTTACCAGAAATATAATATTGTCGTTCTTCAAGAAAAAAGGAAAAGCAAACGGGAAATCACAACTCAAATATACAGTGCGATGACTTTATTTTGACATTTCAGTGATCGATCATATTGATTTGAAATGCTCTTTTCCCAACCACCTAAGCGTGATATATATTCGTGTGTTGTAGAAGTTTGAATCGTTTAGAAAAACGAAACAAAAATCCAAACTCACAAAATATGATAAATCATAATTATTTATCTCCACAAATTGACTTGTTGAAATTGAAAAGATCGTTCGATGAATGTGCGGCAAGATTCTGGCTCGTCAACTGAGATTGGGTCCAAAGTGTTCGTTATTTGATTATTAATTTGTTTCAATAAAAGATTCAAACTTCAGTAACATATATTCGTGTCATTATCATGATGTAACTGAAACTTCATACACTTACTTACTCAGTATGTTCAATTGTTTTTGACTCCCTTATTCAGGTACCGGTAATCAAATTGTCATGAAAGAAAAGAAGCTCAGTTACGTGAACTCATTGATTCGATATGATTCAGTAAAAAAAATCAGCTTTTGGATAAGGAAGTTGAATGGTACAATTTCAACTACCAGAAGAACTGTTTATAGTAACCAATAAGCGTGGGCCAAGTTACCTGACTAAATTACGTTGAACTAACTAATCCATCATTGTACAAAAATTTTTCTAGTATATGAATTTTTGGAAGCAGTTTATTTGTTGCTGTATTATCAAGTTTTGAATCAGCATTCAGGGAAGAACAATGAAAATGATTCTTGATGATGAAGCGAAAAGCATGAATTCAGGGTAACATCTAATTGATGTAACATAATTGCCTGAACTCCTTTTTTCGAATAACGGATTTTATTAGACATCTCTGCTCTTGTATCTCTGAAAACAAGTATTCAAAAACCGTTGAGCATTAAAGTTGAATATCATGTTCATTGTATTTCCTTCTTCTTTCCTACGTCTTACACGGAGAAAATATTGTGTTACAAATTACTATGAAAAAATTATAACAAAGGATCATACCGCATAAAGATGAAAAGAAACGTTCAATTAGTTATCAAATACCATGATAATTAGTGCTAAGATTGATTCTTTTTTCGAAATTTTTCATAGTAAATCAAACTAACATCGTACGATTTCGTCTCATGTGGTTAGTCTGGTCCATGGTTGGTATGTTTTGATAGAAATTTTGAATATGATATTCTCTCCGTGTGCTTACAGTAAAATTTCTCGATCCCTTTCTCTTCGTATAATTTCGGTTTTGATGATGACGGTTGCTGAAGAAAAATGTCATGAGCGTTCAAATCGTTCATCCAAACGAATGAATGATTAAATGCTAGGATGCGAGAAAATATACAGTCAATTTTTCATTATCTTTCCTATGTAATAATACGTTGCTCTTAAAAATATCAATTCCGCATCAGAAATGGGTATAACATATTTTTTTTCATGTTTAGTTTATATTTCATTAAAATAGACAATACAAAATTTCGATAACATTGAGACAAGGAGAAAGAAAGGAAGAAAGCGCTCAGTGAAAAAATGATAGTAGAGCCGGGCTAGTGCACATTTTCTTTAAGTATACATCAAGAAGTGACATAAGTTTTCACCATGATTTAAAGTGACTTTTAAAGTCAAAACAATTCAGGATGAAATTTCTTCCTTTTGTTGTACACATGTTTTCATATTCATCAGTACGAAATAGTAAAAGGGATATTAGTAAACATATTGATATCATATACGTTCACTTTTTTTCAAGTTGATAATTTATGTCTTGATAGTAACAGTAATAGTAATAATAATAATAATAATAATAATAATAATAATGGAAATAATGATGATAATAATAATATTAATCTTAATAATAATATACTGTACCATTTTGATAAAGAAAAGAGAAGTTTGATGTGTGTGCGTGTGCGTGTGTGTGTTCTGTGTTTGTGTTCTGTGTACGCGCTGATGGATGGATATACATGATCCAATATATACATAAATATATATATATATATATATATATATATATTTATGTATGATTGTACATGAGAATATGGAAGAATATGTTGCGTTTATGTATCACACTTCCGGATATTTTCTATGTAAATATTGACAAAAAATAAGGACGTAATCAAGTACGTAACTATACTCAGTGAGTGGAGAGTCGCGATATTTGCTATCTATGTATGTATCAAAGAAAATGAAGCGATCATGGGAATTCTCGGAATATATATGCACGAAGTAAGTGATACCTAATTAATGTTAAATTGTAATCACGATGAAAATAAAATAAGTACGTAGCAATGCCCTCCTCTTCATCACCTTATTATCTAAACCTATCACGTTTAAATGCTAAAATTGATGAAGAACAAAATGATAATGTTAATGATGATGACAGCGATAAAAATTCCTTTTGTCTATGGACTTTTGAAGATTAGCATTAGAAGTATAATGACAGTTGACCTCGATGAGAATATATACTAAATAATATTAGTGATAATGATGATGATGGTAATCATAATAATATGATATTGACGATGAAAATTATAATAATGACACTAAAGATAGTGAAGTCGGAAACGACAAGGACGATGATGAGAATTCAATCCATTGACAATTAATGTAAATGTATCCATTTTCGAAAATTGATGTAGAATTATACCCATGAACTATATCTATTATATTATCATATGGAAATGAAATAAAAGCGTACATTAAATTATGAATCAATCTATTTCATTCCTGCTTCCTTGAATTTCATTCAGCATCCAAACTTACAAGTCTCATTAGTCTACAAGAACATTCCCAATATCTTATTGATATTGACAGAATATTCCCATACCTGTAAATATCTAACGTATGTTTGTATAATGTTGTTGACATACCGCTGGTGAAAATGGAAGCGGGAAGAAAGAGCAAACGAAGCGTATGCTGGAACGTAATAGAAACGTTGATGAAAACTACACAAAACTTGAACGGAAGGGATACCAAGAGTATGTGAAGCGGGAATTGGGACAAAAGAAGCGTATAAAATTAAAGCAACCTAAATAAGAAAATTGAATCTCATAGTCATAGTATTTCTCAGTATAGCATACGAAGGTTCTATCCACCAAGCCATGGATCGTCGTTGCTCTAGTAGAAATCAACAGAAGAGGGCATTTAAGCTCGAAACAACATTGATTCGGTGCTAATTTCTGCTCGGGTGGTATGGATCGATTAAAAATATTATTTGAAGTCGCAGTAGATATAATTCGCACACGCTTGATGTAACTCACTTCTACGTCATATGAAGCGTATGTGAAACGGGATCGAAAGTTTGTGAAGCGTATATGGACCGTATAATTTCATTACTCCACATCAAGTGGGTATCGAGCGCTGCAGGAAAAGAGAGTTGAAACATTTTTCGTTTCGTATACGCTTCCTTCGCGCTTTGTGTACGCTCATTCTCACCAGGGACGAAATGTTTTATGCGAATCCATAAAACGTATCCACTACTCTCTAAATTCGAAATTCGAATTTCGGATTCGCGAAAACACCACTGTTCAAATTATTGACTTCTCCAATCACTGGAGGTTCAGTGAATTTCACTGATTTGATTGTGAAAAGCATTGAGAATCAGTGAAATAAGGACTGCCGTAAGGGGTCATCCATAAACTACACGGAGAGAAGTATATGGTAACGATTACTAGGAAGAATAGGAATTCGGTGACAGATATTCCCAAATTGTAATAAGTACCGTTTGAAATCGGGCTGAGTACAATAAACTGTTTACGTTACCATGCACGGAGAGAAAAAATTTGCTGACGCAGCAAATCGAGGTATTATATATAGAATAGCAAAATTTTCTGCTGACCTAGCTAAAAATTTGCTATAACAGCAATCGTGTTCGCTACGACAGCAATTTTTTTGCTGTGGCAGCAAAAAATGTTTGCCCCGCCAACAAATTTTCAGTATTATATACAGAATAGCGAACAAATTTTGCTGGGATAGCCAACATTTTTTGCTGCCACAGCTAAAAATTCGCTGTCGCAGCTAACAAGATTGCTGGAACAGCAAATAGTTTGCTGTCACAGCAAAAAATTTGCCGCTCTGGCAAAAGGAACCCAGCAAAAGTAGATTTCGCTGCCACAGCGAATCCCTTTTTCTCCGTGTGGAAGCGATAGGTTAGCATAAGCACGAATAGAACGAATGGTAATCAATCCCATGCACTTTTCTCCGTGTACGTGGCCAATGTAGGGGGAGGGAGGGGCAAGACCAAATGCTACGTTAGGCTACATGGAGGAGGGGGGGGGGAGGTTCCAAGCTACGTCGCTTTTTATTTATGCTGTACTTGGAAGAAAATTCTATATAAATATGCAGAAAAATGATCCATTTGAATCTAACAAATGGATATATATTTGATGGGATCAAATAAGCTTCTTCTTCATTTAAGTAAATTTCATTTGGAATGAGAGAAATTCCAATGAGAAAAATAAGAGAAATGTATTTACTTAGTTCAGAATGAGAGAAACGGTTCGGCTTTCAAGCGAAAGACCAATGAAATATTCTAATGAGTTGAACAAAGCAATAGATTTTTTGGAAATTTCATTTATATTAAACTCAATTCGTAGTAGCAAAGAATCATATGAATAGAAATTTTATTATTAATTTCCCAATTCTCATTTCAACTCTTTGTTCTGTTTTACGGTTATATGTTGTTGCAGTCAACAGCGTGGGGTGATTACGACCAGGTTCAATAAAGCAGATGCAATCGGTTGATACTATATCATCATATATCGATGTCTCCTGTCTTAAATCATTATTTCATGGACAAATCGAGGTAAAAATCGAGATCAATTTGGATTCTTACCATCATAGCTGGTAATGATTAGGCGTTATGTTATGAGTTATTGTCTGATTTGTCCGAATAATTCTAGTTATCGAATAAAATGGTAATCCTCCCTCAGGTCTTTTTCAATTACCGGGCTCTCCCCGTTTTCCATGAAAAGTACACGTACGTACACCTTAGCCACCCTTGAGAAAAACCGTTTTGGCTTTTATTCTAACGCAACTTACACGAAGAAACTGTCACGCAGGTGATCAAAATCGTAGACATGGATATTTTGAGAATCAATGTGAAAAAAGAGTTTTTTCTGTTCTCATGATTCTCATCAATGTGCAAATTAACCAAGACATGATTTTTCTGTATGATAGTTTCTCCGTGTAGTTTTCGAGATATTCAAGTTTGAAAAATGAGCGCGAGATGATATAGAGGAAACTGGGGTTAAAAGTCACACGGGTTGGTTGTCCCAAAGCTCCCCAAGCAGCACTAGAATATACTATGAACGTTCTTCGAATGTTCGAAATATGTTCTATGCGCATTGCAATAAGCCATTTCATGGGTGCTATGCATATTCATCGAACGTATGTAACCGAATAAACGACGGTGCGTCAATCAAACATCGATTGAATGAATATCGTATCAAGTCCATTTCGAATATTCTATGTAGCTTCTTAGTATATTCAAGACATTCTCATTCGAATATTCTATGAACGTTCATTGTATGTTCTTCGTATCTCATTCGTACATTCTACGAACGTTTCTATTCCGTATATACTTTAAAATTTTGTTGCTGGTTGGGTCATACTTCGGCCAAACTAGTGAATGGTACTGATACAGCAGCTTCCTAGCGCCATCTCGGGCACTTCTATTTACCCAATGGAGTGAAAATATCACAATTGTACATTTAGCCATACTTTTTGCATTTTTATTGCTGGTGAGTAAATTTTTCCCAACTTTATTTCATAATTTTATTACCTCTGTATTGTACTCCTGCACTGTTAGGCTTACAATCAAGATTTTTTGTTCAACATTAAAGCATTTATTTCTTGTTTGGCGTAGCATGACATGTAGAATGGTGGGTTGGAGATGGTTATCTCTACACAGAAGGGGCTTATTGTCTCATGCAAAGAATTGTTTCGCAGAGTTAAATTGACAGATGAATTATGAAAAATTGAAAATTGGCGTACTTGAGCATAACTGTACTGTTTACATACATACTGCATTACATAGTGATGAAAAAATTTGTGAGTATCATAACTGCGAACTCGAATCTTGATTGATTTTTACGTTTCCGCGTCCTATAAAATCGATTCCATTGTTTTTGGGATAATATATGTTCGTGCATATGTTTGTCTCTCTGTCTGTTGTATGTTCCATCCACGGTATTTAAATAACCAATGTTCGGATTAACTTAGAATTTCATAATCATGTTCAACTTTTCTCCAAATTGGAAAACTACAAACATCAATCATACAGTTATGTGATGATCACATCAAAGTTTTTTTCTTCATTGTGAATTGAAATGCGTGCAGGCAAATCGAAATTGGATGACAGAAGGGGTAAGTACTAAGCTGTAACAAAATATTGGAAAATTTCGTAAACGCTGCTGTGACGCGGATATCTTCCATTTCTATTATCTGATCGTTATGAAATTTTCATTACAGTCACATGCATTGTTGATAGTGGTCCCATACAAGTTTGATTCTTATAACTTGTTCGGTTCAACTTGATTCTTATAGAATAATGGGAAAGGGACAGGAGAGTTTCATTTTTTTCCTAAATCACACGAAAAGTTGTAATAAATAATGACACAAAAGTCACGTCACATTAGAGTCGCCATAATGAGAGCTTTTAGTTCAACACCTTTCAACAAACTGGAATGTTCGTTCTTGGTTAAAAAATGCAATTGGATTCCGATTAAACCAATTGATTTCTATTAATTCCGATGCAGGAACTCAATTCAAACCGATAAAAAAGATGAAATGAATGGGTTCGAATTGTGTTTCTGCATCGGGATCAATAGGAATCAATCGGTTCCATCGGGTTTTGACCCACGGTTAACATCATTCAATTATAGATACTCCGACACAGACAAACTATTAGCTGACGGAATAGAAATTTCTTGGCTCTTCCTGGGAAATTCGTACGACATAAGCTTTGGGACACCCTACACATTCCTGCTAGAACGTGGAATAAAAACCGCATTCAAACATATAAGAACATATGGAGACAGGTTCAATTTCAATACATCTTCATCCGGAAATTCCAACATGGAAAAAACACCGCGTTCAAACGTATGGAAACGTATAAAAATCGAATACGTTTTCAACTGGCAGTTTTAGCAGGGATTCCCAGATAGAAAACCAGGCCCTAAATATCTTGTAACATAATGTGCCGTAAACATACTATCATAAACTTCGCTCAGATTGCAATGGTGCATAAAATGTAAACATTATGTCTTCATTATGGTACCATCACCTCGTTTTGCCACCAATAACAATGCTTTATGCGGAAACACCTCGGTACCATGATGCAAACATTTCTTGGCATGCATGTCACCATTATGATGGCATTATTGAGATATTTTTCTATCTGGAATTGTATATGCAATAGATCATTATTGGAATTCAATCAAATCATTTCACATATTTCATTTATTTTTCATTGTGCAGGAGAAGTTTGCTAATAATTTGCAATATCAACTTGCACGGAAAAAAATTAGTAATCCAAATTTTCGTTGACTGGTATGCCACTTTTGGACGAAGCACATTTTCTAAAAGAATTTGTACACTGGAGTTGAATAATTCGTTGACTTCATCTACTATCTCAACAATGGAATTCACATTTCATTTTGGTCGTTGGGATAATGTAAAAGGTCAACGAATGATCACAATCCACACTGTCAGAAATATCTGGACGTTTTTCTCAATTACGTCCATGAAATCAGGTTCATATACATTCTGCATTAAATGTAATGTACAAAAACATGAAAAGACTATAGATTATGCTATATTTTACATTAAATTTGATGTAAAATGTGCATGAAATTGAATTCGTGTACGTACTTGAAAAAAACTTCCAGTAAAAACATTAAAATTAATGCAGAAATTTTTAACAGTGCAGTGTACGGATTCTTCTCAAATTAGCGCTCTGTCCAAAAGTGACATACTACACGGAGAAAAATTGTCTATTATCAATTACTAAACTCGCTAGTATATTGCGGATATACGTGCATTTTGAAGTTATATACCAAACATTCTCTTCCAAAACACCAGACTTTCTGGGAGTTAATGGTAGGATGATGACATTTTATAATAGAAAGTCTGATGCTTTTGATGAGAATGTTTGGTATATAAGCTTAAAGTGTGAGTATATCCTCGATATACTAGCGAGTCTAGTAATTTATAATAGATAATCTTTCTCAGTGTAGTCAACGAAAATTTGGATAACTAATTTTTTCCATATGGGCTCATAATGCATAATACTGTTCACGTACACTGTCAGAAAATTGACGGTATTAAAAAAAGTTCACCCCAAATGGTGTTGTTTCAACACCTCGCGGTATTGGAATAACATACGACTCGTGAATACAATCCCCAAGTACGTGATTCATGATTATTCAATTTAAATTGGTAATAATGACGTACCTTTTGAGAATAATTCGCGCAAAATTTGACTTTTCCTCTCCCACACTTCCCCATGTTCTAGTCCTCTTAAATGAATCAATGTCTTCAAAATATTTCACATCAACATCGTTACGGAATCCAGAATGTTTTATCCCTCAAGATGTTAAATGAAAGAAAAGTATTACCCTTAGCATATGGTTATCCTTCTCTCACTCATTACTTGCCACGTTTGTACCACTTTTATGTTTCGGAAGGCGGAACATTGAAATGGGGAGTATTGAGTGGTGTACACATACAGATATTCCGAAATAACCGCATCGGTTTATGCTCCCTGAAGTGTCCCTCTTCCTCCAAGCTCTTAACTTGAGCTTTCAACGTGACAGTCACACATTTGCGTTACAATCTGTATGTTCATCCATTTAGTTCCATTACCGTGCGTCACCTCTCCT
The DNA here is from genome assembly GCA_018340375.1 of Gonatopus flavifemur. NCBI lineage: Eukaryota > Metazoa > Arthropoda > Insecta > Hymenoptera > Dryinidae > Gonatopus > Gonatopus flavifemur. Next base: position 1,003,902 of record JAFFJZ010000011.1, read on the forward strand.
CTTTGGAAACGTGGTTTGGGCTTCAATGTCTCAAAGCACTATAGGTTTACCACTTTGTCTGGTTTTGGGACTTTTCATCTCGTTTTGTTCCTGAGCATACGATTACCAAAATCGAAAATATACTGTCTCAATTTTATGAGGAAAAATTTAAAAATGAGCAGAATTTTATCTTTCTGACAAGCCAAAAGTAATCCATATACAGGTTGATGACTAGTTTGATGAAATCTTTCAACCCTCTCTATTATCCGCCAAACGTTTAATTTCTGCACATCTACGACAGCCCTTTCCTTGTTAATCTATAGATTAACCTATAGGTCTACCTTTACAAGTTTTACCATTCCTTCTTCCTTCCCATATTGTTCTCAATAAACTATAATGCCTTAGCGTGTGCCCTATCAGATTAATTCTTCTCTCAACAACATATTTCAAAAGATTTCTTTTTTCATTTACCTCCTGTACTTCTTCAATCCGAAAATCAGCAAAAATAGGATTTGGCGGAACTACTGTAGAAGTATTTACACATTACAATGTTATGCATTGTAATTGTTTAGTAATTATATTGTAGTCCGGGACTATATTATCCTACAATGTGAACTTTTTATCCCACTTCGACGATTTTCTTACAAGAAAATTGAGTCGCTCAATGCAAAACATCCTACCTAACACATAAGGATTTCAGCTCAAATGTAGAACATAATGGCAAGGGTGAAGGCCCACAGAGGCCCGCGTAAGAATTTGGTCGCAACAAATACATTCAAAAACAAGCCCACGGAAGGCATAACCGACAATGCGCTCAAACACGTTTTGGAATTAATCCAAGCGACCAGTAGAACGAGAAAAAAATTCGTCAAAATGGGAAATCCAAAACATCCCCTGCTAGAACTCATCGAAACAGACATTTTCCTTATGAAACATGTTTTTTGGCAATGTTATTCAACTACGACACACGACGCTATATGCTCGATGGTTGATAAGCGAGTCAGGCTACAGTAAAATAACGACCAAATTCAAAGAGACGCCGTGTCTCGAAAAAGGAACCGATTGAAGTTTCCCGACACTAAATCTACCTACTGCTGAAATTATATAGAATATGCTGAAGAATAGTTAAATATCAATTTGATGAGTGACAAATACTAGCAGAGCAATGATTGGATTCAATGGGGATAAATTTAATTGTGACAAATAAAATTAAGTTGGCGCAACTAAATTTCCATTTACAGTGACTAAATTTTCCACTTGTCAAATATTCCACTAAACCCTTCCCCTCAATATAGTACTTTGTTGGGCGACAACAAACACGCATAAGTTTTGGAAAATATCTGAATGAAGCTCCTCAACATTTCTGTTGATTTTAATACAAAATTTCGGAAGCAATTAACACATATATGTTCATATTGGATTTCCCTCATTGTTATTGAAATTCCAAGGCAATTTTGTATCGGAACAGTTTTCATACCAAACTTCAGGTTAATTCTGATAGAATTTATGGTGCATTCAATATAACAATGACTTTGTTAATTGCTTCCAAATTCTGTATATGAAATTCACGAATTTTGCATATCATGTGAATAATTGTGTTTTAGCGGTCTTTTTCGGCTTGTGATTGAGTATTCTAATTATTTTGAATTCTCGATTGATTGAGTGATTATGGCAACTGTACACACACGCCATGAGAATGAAGCAGAATAATGATGAAACATACGAAGAAAGTTTTTATTCATCATTCTCGATTCAAGATCTTCAGAGTTTTTGCGCATATAATACTGGATGGATTTAAGGAATTCGATTATCGAACGAAAATTTACCGTTATGATAGTTAAATCGTTTTTTGACCTATACCTAACTTTTCGCGGCAAATATTAAAATTGAGTGAGCAAATCCAACAAGCAATATTCCTATGTTATCGTGATTAACAGCATCAATAAGGAGTTACAATATCGTATCGACATCGTTCTCACCGTGGGTGGTCACAGTGGTGAACACTCCTTAGTTATTGACATACTTACAATCCATGAAGTTGGTTGAAAATAGCAATTCCTCCGATTACGTTGTTTGCTCGATAAAGCACAGTCGATCGATTAATTAATTACGCATAAAATTATGATATGGTCTCCTTTTCATTCCATCTTTCTTAAATAAAATATCATAATAATACATGATAGTCAAATTCTACAAGAATACAACTTTTTCTAGAAAAAGAAACAGCTAAAATATATATACATATACATATAGAGTATATTTTGGGAACCCAGGGGACTCGAGTATGGAATATAGCATATACAAACACGTTAAAACGGCTCTGGTGTTGCATACAATTTCCTTCAAATATAAGTCTTATTTTGGCATCTCTCATTGTGCTGAGTGGGAGATAAAAAATTGGATCATCGGGATAATGTGAAAAACACTACTCATCTAGCATGGAATATTCGTATCCCAGACACCATGTGTCGTCACACAGAAACTTTTGTGGTGAAAATTAATATATTAAAAATCGGGGGATATACCCTATGATTGCAGGGAAAACCATGAGTGTGCAACAGATTACCACAACTCTTCTTGAATTCAATATGCGAAGTAACACAGTAAAAAATTTGGTGTATTGTTAACACACTTGCATGTCCCAAACGGTCCACACAAAGTTTGCGTTAAGTATTAACACAAAGAATGTGTAAAATTAACACACTGAAGTGTTAAGTTTACATTGAAAATCTGTCAGTTCGACACTCATCTGTGTTGATTTTCAACACGACCGTTTCCAACACAACAAATTTTTTACTGTGAATAAGAAAATACAAAGTTACAGTTTCTATCGTCATAATCGACGATACGATACTTTGTCTAATAATCTTTGATATCAACTTTTCTTTACTCACGATGACAAATGCCCTCAGTTGACACACATATTCCCAGTCACAATTTCTATTAAAGTATATCGCAACGGACTTTTATTACTCACTCAGTAACAATGATCTTCCAAGAATATATCTCAGGGCCATCTATCGGTTTCTGGAAGATTGCTTATGCCTTATGAGAAGGAGATATTTCAGAAACTAGTGAGATATTTTCAAGAATTCTCTATTACAAAATATCTTTTAAACATCTATTTGCTTGTCAGTGACACATTGAATATGATACCATATATTCGACAAAATAACATTCACGTGACTTTAAAATTCAAAATCATATCCCTAGCGTGTATTGCCTATAATGACGATGGGCCCCAGGCCGGGTCCATCCTCTTTAACCCAGTATTGGGGAATGACGATGGGGCCTATGTTGACTCAATCTTGGCCCTGCTGTGCTTTCCCATACAATTATGTTCGGTGGAAAATGGAAATAATGAATCTTAGTGCGGGTCCATTTGAACTTGGCCCCAATTTGGACCAGGGTTAGGCCAAGATTGGCGTGAATTTATATCCAGAGCATGTGCATACAATGCTCAGCGTGTATGAATTTTGGTCCCACTTTGGGCCAGTCTAGGGCCTATGTAGGCACGATGGGGCTCAACACTGAGCCCAAAAATGGGCCAAAGTGGGGCTGACATTCATGCCCGCTGGGATAGAATTCAAAGCAATTTTCCAATTTAAAAAAAAAACAGGAAGGGGCAGTATCGATTGCCTAGTCTGGGTTCGTGCTGGGCCCATGGTGTTACCAATCCTCGGGCAAAGCAATACAGTCAAGCTGGGGACGATGTTATCCTCCCAGGGTTTGCCGCATTTGTCCGCCCAGTTTGGTCCCACGTTGGGCAGCATGGGCACCCACCCTGGGCTTAGATTGGGCCCGCCGTTAATACACACTTGGGATTTCTTTAAATACATTTCAATAGACTGATATAACATGAAAACATTCCAAAATATATTCTAATGAAATCAATGACACTATTGAAAAAATGTATTCTTTCAATGCATTTGGAATATAAGTTGGAGTAAAAACAATTACTTTCAATTCTAGTCTTATAATAAATTTAAAAAATGTGAAAAAATAATGCCAAGCGCGTGAAAGTGTAATCAAAACTTAGGAAAAAAACCGAGAAAAACATTAACAGAATGCGCCCCGTTTGGAGGAAAAGATGTGAAATTAATGTAAGCTACCAAGTACATTTGGTTATTCACATGGTATGTGAATGATTTTTGGTATATTGTATTTGTAATTTCAGGATTTGTAAACAGTGTTTAAAGTGGTTTATAATTTTTGAAAAAACATCTTCGTCTTGAAAATATAAAGAGGGATAGAACAAAAACTGCATTTAACCATTTTACACACTAGGAACAGCGCTGAGTTATTCCACACCAAACGTGTTGGCGTGGGCGTTTGGTGGTATAGTTGTGAATACAATTTTCAAATATATTTCAAATATATTTTCATATAATTATAATTATAATGAATTGTATGAAAATAGTTCTGTGACTATGAAGATTTCTTTGAGTGCATTCAATCGATGCAAGATTAACGTACGTTCGTGTATTCAACCAGGGAAGACTTAATACGATTGAATCATTAACGATTAGCTCGAAATAGCTCAGACCGCTTAAAGCGAATGGAAAGCTTTTCGCAGGTAGCAGCAATGAATATCCGTGGTTAAAATATCTCCGACAACATGATGAGTGGTTCATACTTAGAAAACCATTGTCAATCCAAAAACTTCAAGGAGTAATATGAACTAAGTTATCAAATGTATCATGATATCGTATACAGTTTATGTGAAGAAACACAATCCGAACAGCAAAAAAAAGTTTTGTAGCAAAACCATCAAATATTCTACACTTTTATTTTGGAATGAGACCAACCGAGGTTAAATGTTGGATTAAGAAATTTTTCATTCTGGGTAGTTGACTTTGCGTTTGACATTCTACACAACTGAAACGAATATCTTATCGCAGCGACCCGTCTCCAGAATTCTTCGCACGTAGTCGAACCACCAGCCACAAGAGGAACAAGAGGAAAGATAAGATGAACAGATAGAGAATAAGATCAAAAAACAAGAAGAGAGAGGAATGAAATGAGATCGAGAAACGTACAATAAAACAATAAGATGAATGGATTTAGGAATGAAACGAAGGTGGAAAACTGATCTGTGTTTACTTTCTCTCAGATGAGTTGGATCTGTGAATGCGCGATTTTCAAAGGATAGGGACTGAGAAAGCGATAACGACAACCATAATGTTACGAACTGCACATGAGATAAGAACGAACCCCTGGGCAAAGGAGGAAAAATGGGATACTGAATCTTGTCGATAAAAACTACGGTAGGCAATGACAAGGACATAGTCGAGGGTGTTGGCAATTTCATCTCATATTTTATTTCTATATTTTTCTCACAATTGACTACAGACTTCTGATTATCCTTCACAATTCCATCGCTTCTCTTACCTGTTTCAAAGATCAGAGAATTCGATTTATTATGATATTTTATTACCGTGAACTGGAGTTACTTTGTGACTAAAAGGGTTTACTTTGGGACACACCTCATGAGCTTTGAATCGTTTTGTATGCGGTTTTTGACTCTTCTAATCGGTTTTTCATCATTTCCTTTTTCCAGGAAACATTATTCTCGAACAATTATGAGACTGAATATATGTAAATGAACGTTGAAATACATGTCACAAAGGACCCCCTCCAGTCCTAAGTAACCTCAGCTTACGATATCACAAATTTTCACTGACTGAGGAGAAAAGTTATTACAAATAAGTCGCTGAGTGCGTATTGCAATTAAGATTGGAATTATCTTTTTGTTTTAATCTTCCCTGATGATATCAAGGGGTCAAAGTGAACGTTAAAAATTGTCAGCTTATACATACCATTGTGAAACGTACCAATGAATTCGTAGAAAACTCTGCGACTTGTATTATTCCAGATTTATTCGGACTCTGGTGGAACACGGAGGGAAAAGCCGACTCAGGAATAAAATTACTTTCAAAGAAATCTACGAATACTTTCAAGTACAATGAAAAAAAATGTGTGGTTACACTAAGTATCCATCTGAAGTATAACCAGGAAAGACAGCTACACTGACGACACTCATATCGTTCTAAAACAATACAGATTGATATTGTGGCGCTCCTAGAACTATCCGTTTGGCTGTGGTGGCAATACCGATGTTCCTGGGCTTCAGATAGATGGTATAGGTAAAGAGTATTGTTATGAGACCAATACTTTGTTTTCAGCGTATGTTAACAATGATAACATGGTGTTGATTTTTCTGAAATTTCCTCAACAAAACTGAAAAATCAGGAAAAATCGATAAATTTCAAAAAATAAATAGTCAAATTTCCTACGTGGCGCATATCAAATCCATATCTCTTTTGATCGTTTGTTAATTGATTTTTATGAATTGATAATTTTTGACTCCTTATAGGTAAAATTCAACAACAACCTAAACCGTTTTTTGTTTATTAGAAAAGTACGAAATATTCTCAGATTCTATTAAAAATTATCATATTTCCCATCCACATTTTTCTCCGTGAATCTACGTTTTTTTTGAGAAATTTTTTTTTCTTGGAGTCTTAACCAGAATGACCCATTGAGCGTTAAAAATCTCGTCAATATCTAGAACATTTTTACTTGGTTAAAAATTCAGCCGTTTCAGCAATATTTTTGGCTACCCAAATATTAAATACACAAAATAACTACCACAGTTAATTCTTAGTGAACATAGCAAATTATTTTTTTCTGTGTAGCAATGGAAATATGAGTGGTTACAAAATCAAAAATTTCGATCACATTTTTCCTTTCTCCTAACGTTTATAAATTGAATTTCATACGCACAAACATTATATTCAGTGTACAAAAACAAAACCTGGTACATACAGTTCCATGTCAAAGTAGATCGAGTTCAATCTAAATGTATATGGAATTCAATTGATCCACGTGTTTGAAAAAGAATTATAGCGAAAATATTGAAATTCATTCTGAAATTTTTACCAGTGAATCTACCGTGGTGATGAGCTGATTGAGTGCTTTTTAAAAAGGGAGGATTTCTAAACTCATGGAAAATATACAGGGTGTTTCAGAATGCATCATTTGGATTTCTGCGGTGCATTCTGGAACCAAAATGCAATAATTTCCCGTTTGAAAAAAATTTTTTGGAGGCTTAGTTTTTGAGCCATGAGCATTCTTAGATTCTCCCTCAAATCCAAATAACTCGAGAGCATCTTGTTCTACATTCTTGAGCCTAACACCATTCTTTAAGTTGGAAAATGCTGGATCATTAGGAAAAAATTCAATTATCCTATCATTCTTTGTTTTGGAGCTATAATAATGTGGAGTTGCTGAATTCTGATTGGCTAGGAGCCAGAGAATTTCAAATCGCTGTAGCTCCGAAACAAAGAATGATATGATAGTTGAATTTCTTTCCAAAAATCCGGCGTTTCCTAACTTAGAGAATGGCGTTTGGCTCAAGAATGTAGAACACAATGCTGTTGAGTTATTCAGATTTGAAAAAAAATTCAAAAATGCTCATAGCTCAAAAACTCCAAAAAAGCCTCCACACAATGTTTGTCAAGCGGAAAATTATTGCCTTTGGCTGCAGAATACATCACGTTCTTCGAATTATGAATTCTGAAACACCCTGTATATGCCTGTTGTCTTGGAAGGATTGAAAATATCATCATTCTTATGTATGTGCCTTCAATGAATTCCCCTTGAATATGGATCGCTTGCGATACATCAACGAAATGTTGAGGATGTTGATATATATATATATATATATATATCATATATATGTTTGATATATTTAACAAAATTGTACGATTTGTGACACATTCCTCATTCCCACATATCCGATAACTACAACAATATGACAGGAAATCTTCCAATACAAAAATCCTTATCTCCTCCATCTTCCACAACAGGTAGGATATATTAAAATTAGAGCATGAAATTTTCAGATATAGTATGTATTTCAAGTTTTCTCCCATGTTAAACTCACATTTTCAAATTTAATACTCATGATGATATAATTAAAACAATAATCGGAGAACCTAATCATATAGAGACACGCGTCGTACCTTGATGGACGATCGAACATGTTCCAGTTTATAAACGCAGTTAACGTTCCGTAATGACACTTAAACATCCACTTGTTCATATCATTTATGACCCTTATATGGTGTTACACATGTAAAACTTCTACCTCGAGATCACACTAACACGCACCAGTAATTATGTTCACGCTAATACCAAGTAAACACGCATACATGACTTTCTCTCTCTTTTTCCCTCTTTCTTCTCCCAAAACACATTGTATAATATTAGGAAAGTCTCTCTTTGTAAACAATCTAAACTCCCACACAGCACCAGCATGTCCCAAATGAACTCCCGTTATGTCAGTTCCCAGAAACAATTCATAATAAATTCCTGAGAATTCTCTTTGAATACCAGGGATTTATACAGAACTCATTCTGAACTGTCTCATTGATACTGATAAAGATAACTGATGACCCACGATGAATTCATAAAGAATTTTTCACGAATACATTGGGACTAGGATGTTGGGTGGACTATGGAACGTTATCTCGTATTTGTGGATTGCAGAAAGTCCGGCTGAATGTAAATGTATCTTACTTGAAAAATTGAATAAAATTTAGTCTCTCTAATCGCGATGGCATTTGTTTGCGGTACTTATTTTCAGTTGAAACAGGGCTAGTCCTGGCTGTATCTTAAAATGAGCTGATATTCGAAATGAGAGTAAGTTTTACTTTTTACTGTGTGAGTGGGAAGAATGCATCTCTGTATGTATTAAAAATATTAAACCTTTGGGTATCACGTTGCCTTCAGTACTGAACTGCAGATCACACTACAAAAACTGATCCGTATGTAACAATTGTTTGAAAACAAGACATTCATGCATGAGTATGAAACATCAATGACTCATCTTAACACGAGTAAAGTCTCATAATAAGATACGGATGACATATTTTGAGAAAAATAATGCACAGTGAAAAGTAAAACTTGAAGTGATCCCGAATATCAGCTTAAAAATGCAGCCAAAAGTAGCGCCTATTCCAACCAAAGTAAGCGATGGAAAAGACTGAATTTCAGTCAATTCCATCTTACACTGAAAAAAAGGTATGGCTCTCACAGCTCTACTATTTATGTGTTCTTGCTGTCAGGAGGTATAAGGATGCCAGTATAGCTCCCACAGCCGAACGCGTTGCTATCATAGCAATCTGTCGGCTGTGGGAACTATACTGGCATCCTTATACCTCCTGACAGCAATAACACACAAACAGTAGAGCTGTGAGAGCCATACCTTTTTTTCAGTGTACTTTGGAAGTTAAGATGGAATTCTATCTTAATTCCAAAGTAAGATGAAATTAACTGAGATTCAGTCTTTTTCATTGCTCACTTTCAGTTGGAATAGGCGCTACTTTTGGCTGCATTTTTAAGCTGATATTCGGGATCACTTCAAGTTTCAGTTTTTACTGTGTGCTTTATTGGCAAAAAAACTTGTTACAAATTAGTTGTCGCAGTGCAGGTAGTACAAATGTGCAATACAGCCTCTTATATCAACCCAAACGACATAGTAATCAACTTTCTACTGATATGAAAACTAAAATTATTCCTCCGCTGATGCCTGGTCTGTTTGGAGATCAGCGTGATTGACAATTTGCAATTCAGCGTGCTCTGAATCGATGTATTCCTTATATGTTATACGTTCGGAGAAATGAGCACTTTACTCAATGTTACAGTGAATTGGGCTGGTTGAAATTCCTCCCCTAGCAGAGAAGCTCTAGCGATTCATTGGTTTTGTAACACTTATACCAACGATAAACTAGAAAACTCGCCACTAACTTGCAAGTTACTAGCAAATGTCTGGTTATTCCATGGGACAGGTGTTTCAAAACCAATGAATCGCTAGGGCATTTATACTAGGGGAGAATACGTGCTCGGTTGTTTCTTGAGTCAACTCAATGCTACCAAATATTCTAATTTTCTTTATGAGTGAATTTTTTCTCCAACAAACCGTAGCTTCAGAACCTTGCACGGATTTGATTTAAATGGAATTAGAGTCTCCCAGAATCGCACAAGAATAGACTATCATCGCAACTCCTCCACGATAAGTAGTGTAATTTGTCAGGATTCCTTTCATCCATTGACTCTGTTAAATTTGATTAGATCACCCAGGTGAAAATCCAAAAGTGAAGGAAGCGAGTATTGAAACAAATGAAGGATGAAAATGTTCTAATTCCGTTCTAAATTACGCCTACATGTCTCTTCGTTATGATCGAATGACTCTTAACTTACGCTTTCGTCGCCCTTCCACGCTTCATTTTCTCCAGGGTGCCAAACAACATTACCAGAGATTGCGTGTTGCTAAAGACTTTGAATTTCTTGAGCATTTCTGGAGGTTGAAAAATAAACTTATGCTTATTAACTGCTTCGTCTACATATTGGAAACTTAATGATAATCCCAAGTAAAGTCTAAACGAACAATGTATAATAAAACAGTGTTGCGTAACTAAAAATCGTGTGATGCTTTATCTCTTTTAGTGAAGTGGTAATTGTTCACGCACCATTTTAGGTACCGTCGTGGTAAGAATTGCGCTGTGTCAGATGAGGTATTGATCTCTTTTAGTTGCAGAACATCTCCGTAACCTCTCCCACTCTCTCTCTCGCTCTCTCTCTCGCCCTCTCACGCTCTTTCTCTCTTTCTCCCCTCCTGGAGGTATTGAAGTTTCTTTCAAGTGCAATGCTGTGGACCAAACATTCAATATATTACCCTCGAGGCAAATATTCACTTCAACATTCCCATAAACACAATTTTAATAAAATGTTGCAGGGTGACATTAATGTGTAGATTATCTTATCCAACATTATATCTGATGGTGAGCCTCCAAATAAACTGTACAATGGGATTATTTTCCATAACAGTTGCGATAATTGATGATATGGCATTACAATTACGGTAGACATAATAGACTGGATATGGTGGTGGATTCCTATAATAGATTTTTGTAATTTGAGAATTATGAGAATATTAATGCCGAAAATCTAAGTGGATGGTATCACATGGAGTATAAAAATAGTACAATCCACTTATTCGAATAGCAGAGCTGTCCCCGATACAAAACATAGTAAATTACATTGCACCGCATTTTTATTTGACACGCTAAGAGCAAAAGTGATACTCAAATTGTTGTCAAGCAGAAACAGTATAGGAACTTTTGAGAGCAAGAATGCAACGTTAAAAGTTCCGAGCAAAAGCGATACACCTATAATTCGGAACAAAAGAGCAACCAGAGCGATCTCAAGGCAGAAATGAAACACTGAACAGCTCGAGCAAAAACGAACCAGCGCGTAAATATAGAATTGGATATCGCTTTTGCTCGGAACTTTTGACGTTCCATTCTTGCTCTCAAAAGTTCCTGTACTGTTTCTGCTTGACAACAATTTGAGTGTCACTTTTGGGTTTTAACATATCGTTTATAGCCCATGAAGTCTAAATTCAATAATAAAAATCATAGAAATCGGTATTCGCAATAATCAAGGGGTCTTTCTGGTTAAGATTTTCGAGGGAAATTTTTTTTTCAAACATTTTTTTTCATAGGACAAACTGAGATATCATTCTTCCTATAAAATTTGTAGGTGTGTTTATTAGACCTTAATTTTAGACAAAAACATATTTTTCAGATTTAAATAAATTTTTCTCGTCATACCAATCTAAACAACAAAGAACACTAAAAATGACGGTGGAAGTGATTTGGGGCGACTGGATGATCTCAGAAAAAAAAAAAAAAATGGCAAATTATTCCTTGTTGAAGTGGCTATCGCATGAACTAGGATCTTTTTGATTGGTCAAAAATTGTCCGATTTGCATCCGATTTTCCACCCTCAAAAATTGATTTTTTCGGAAAATAGACGCCATTTTGTTATTTTTTGATGAAGAAAAGATGTCCTAGTTCACGCGATGGGCACTTCAACGAGGAATGATTTGCCATTTTTTTTTTCAGATCATCTGGTCGCCCCAAATCCCTCCCACTGTCATTTTTGTAATATTTAATGTTCAATAAACATCCCTACGAATTTTCAAAACGATATCTCAATTTTTTTCTATGAGAAAAAAATGTTTGAAAGAAAAATTTTTCTTGAAAATCTTAACCAGAAGGATCCCTTGAAGGGTATATACGTTGAGGGTGCCAATTTTGAATCACAGAATGATCAGTATCACTCATGCTACAGTAAAAAAAATACCAGAGAGTAGAAACTCAATATACAGAATGAAAAAAATAATTTACTTGGTTAAACTGACAGAAATACGACCTGGTTGAAACATTCGTGGTCGCAGTAACTTGAAATCTGGTTCGATTCACCAGAAAATGTGATTTCGATGTCCAGAAAAAATGGTTGAAACCAAAATTGACTACATATTCTGTTTATACAAGAAGTATCAGAAAGGAGCATTGAATGGAGTGAGGGTGAAACGAAAGGTGTCTGTAAAGCAACAACTTTAAGGTAAAAGTAAGCTGAAAGATATCTTTTAGTTGAACATTAGTTTACTCTAAGAGCTCTAAAAAGTGACTTTTTCCGATTTGAATGATGCTTTTTACTGGGATGGGAGAGGTCAACTGACCTGTATATGAATTAGCCCAAACCCTAACAACAAAATGCTAATTGAATATGCGGCGAATTGTTGAAAACCCTGAATAACAGTTTGAAGCAATTTGCAGGGACGTTGCGTCGCCAAGTGGGCAGCCATGTAAATTTAAGGTTTTGGCTTCAGTTGTTGTCGTGTCGCTGGAAAGTGGCTCGGTTTCATGGAATTCTCAATCACATGTGTAGCGAATTCCCAGCAACTTTGCGTGAATCCAATAAACAACGTAAGAGCAATGTTGCTAAAGTTCGAATCGTTTATTAAAACGAATTGGTAATCGCATAATGACATACTCAACTGTTGAAGACCCAACATTTTTCAGTGCTTTTTTTTAAGTGATGTTTTCAGTTCCAAAGAGTTATTTTGATAAGTTAAATGACAATCATCCATCAGATTTCGTGGGTTTAAGTTTTTGTTTCGTTTTTTTTAAACGATTCAAACTTGAGCAACATGTAAGAGTAACAGTCGCACAGCAACTTTATGATAATCAAACATGAATTATATTGAAATGCATAATATTTTAATTCAATTACGTATTCATGAGTATCATGTAATTCATTACCTATTTTATTGAAATTCAATGGTTTTTGTAATGATTGTATCTTGAAGGGTTGATTGAATGTGTGCAAGTATTTTATTTAATCAATTTGAGATTCATTCAATTCTGTTCTTGATTGCCCTGGTGAAAATGACAGCATGTAGGAAGCGCAATTTGGAACAACCTAACGCGTAAAATGTTCCACCTAACGTTCAGTGCACAATCCGTCAACTTTATATATACTCTCGCTAAACGCTTTACACAGTCCCTTTTCACTAGGGTGTATCCAGCATGAACATTTGTTCTATATTCATCAATGTGATATTTTAAACTCTTTGGGTCATTGAAATTTGCATGTTTTTGGGAATTCTGGCAATATAATATGACCCAGATAGCACATAAGTTCCAAAATAGCTCGAATGAATAAAATTTATTCATTAAGAACTCTTGCGCTACCTGGGGATCAACTATCATTTGATTGATATACCTTATGAACTCTATGCATACTTGAATAAGGAAGTATTTTTTAGATATTCCATAGTTGAATGAGAAAAACGAGGAACAAGAAAATAAGTCTTGTCGGTGGATTTGCTTCCAAAAGCATCATTCAATTCATAATCAAGAAGAAATTCCTTGGAGCCGAGCGATAGTAGAACCGTATTTGTTTCTCCATAGTTTCATATTTAATATATATCTCTGCAATTTTCAGCGTTCATTATTCTCATGTTGGAGGGTTCATATTAATTTTCCGGTGATATCATATCAAAGTTCAAGCAAGGTACTGCAACGAACATGAAAGTGTTACCGAAAATTACGGTATGAATGAATTGTAGAATTTGGATATTCATATGAATCCAAAAAAGTTATTGAATAAATATTTATTTCGCCCTATTGAAATAACATTTTTATTTGAATAACACAAAATTTATTTGATCCAAGAAAACATTTTGACCTGTGAATTGCCTTTGTTTTTAGATTGAAGGTGATCAAATTCCTTCCAATGTATACCACAACTTAGGCATGAGAAACATCATTCAACACACAGCTTTCATAAACAAAAAGATGTCAACAATCCTGTTTTAAAAAATTTTTTATAACAGAATAATTTATGCTTCAGGAGTATACCTATATAATAGTAGATTGTGCGACGAGGGACGAAAGTTGGTGAATGCACTCTCGCCGCAGTCATCAATTATTCTCGTGCCGAATTGCACATACTACTTTTTGTAAGAAGAGCCTTCAAAGGACCTCTCCTCTCCCTCATTTTTGGAGACAAAATCAATTTATTCCTAAGTAACTATCACAAGGTTCTGTTGTCGAGGTTTCTGACCGATGACGCGTGATGGCGCCACTATTCACTCGCTTTCTTCCCGTCAAGCAGTTTCCCTAGGGTTGAAAGTACATCATTCCTCTTACGCGCATGGGCAAATTAGTTTTCAGCCCACTCGTATGCAATTGACAATTTTCCTCTCTAAGAACGAGGAAGAAGAGGGGGTACTTCCAAGGCACGTGTTAAAAAAATTACATTCCTAAACTTCACAAAAACATTTTTTTCTTTCTTTTCAAACAAGTTCATAAGTGTTGAAGTGCACGCCGTCCAGAAACCATTCTTGGGAACATTTTCATATCCGTTGCAATACATTCCCGACCACAAATTGATATAGGGGTCATATCAGGTCCTGATTGGCTTTACGTGGCCTTGATGTGGTCTGATGTATCCCTTTATCAATTTCTGCTCGGTGTGCTCAAACTGTTATACATAGATGAAACTTATATGGGAATTGAAACCTGTCCCCATACTGGCGCAGTACCGTTGCCGGAGTTACCAGCACTGGCAAATATATAAACAACCACTTCAAGGCCACTTGATTTTACAGTACTGACCCGGAGTCGAAATGATAACAACGTTTTAAATAAGGCCCAGTATTGGGGATACAATACTGCCGTCACAGGCAATATTCATGAGTCTTCGTTGCCACAACTGCCGCATCTTTGATGGTTCAGTTGTTCTGATTAAGGAATCTGGTTCAAGAATGATTCCATGACTAAATATGTGTCGATTGATTAAAGAAACAGACGACCCGATACAAGAATCAACCAAATAACTGTGTTTATGATTCGAAAGAGAGTTTAGATATCATTTCAGATGATCATATTTAAAATTGAATGTAAAATGAAAAGGAGCGAAGATAGATGAGATCGCGAAACCACAATTTTTCAAACAATATCCCGCAATATTTTTCAAACGTGTTATCCGATTGTTATCAAAATCAATAAGCCTCGAGTCCTTTTTAGGACGAACATATGGGGAAAAAATCATTCCAATCGGAGTTTCCGGGCGCCAAAGAATTAGGTATGCACATACCTATACACACACACACACACACACACAGACATCTTTGGGAATCGCGTTTTTTCGACGTTCCGATGCGTTTGGCAAAGGCGAAATACCCCCTTCTGCATCGTGGATTTTTGACACGATCACAATACTTTCCTTTCCTTATATATAAGGAAAATGAAAGTAAAGTACTCCAAAAAATGTATTTCAAATACCAAAATACATTTTCTATTTCAAATACATTAAAATGAAATACATTCGTGGAATATATTTGTAAAAATTGTGTGGGTCTGGAAAAACCGTTCTCTAATCAACTTTGTAAACTGTAAGGGGGACAAATATAAACAATATGATTCATCCATGGTGAAGACACTTAAATTAAACTATATACAAGATGATTGAGAGAAGAAGAATATATTCTTCATCAGAATAAACACCAAGAAGACCTAGATTATATAGAACATAGTGATCTTTCATCACATGTGCACCTTGTTGAAAAAAAACCAGCAGAGTCTAATAAAACTCCACCTTCAGGGTTGCTACAACTAGGACATTCCAATAGAATCTACCAATCATACATCCATATGAGATGGAATGCTCAATAAGAAGGGAGAATATTCCCGGTGTAGAAACCATGAACGTGGTTGCAGCTAGGGCTGGTGCTAGCAGCCCATGATGGCTGGTCCAACCTCTAATATAGGATCAACTTGGTTCCAGTTGAGCTGGCCTAATTCCAATTGTACCAACCCGCGCTTTATTGATTTCAAGGTTACCGATATTTGAGTGACTTTGAAGAATCAACATGATGCACGATTTTTTTTGCACAACCAGGATCAATTAAAGAATGTTCAAAAAACATATTCACAAATATAATTCTATTCTAAATGCAAACAGCCTAAAAAATTAATGATCTGGTTCTTGAACGGTTGCAGAAAAATATATCGACTCCTGCCACTGAATTGGTTTGCAATTCTACGTATAATACTAAAAATTTAATAACCCCAACAAATAATTCACAGCTACGGCTCGATAATTAGCTGACTCAGCAAATTATTTGCAATATTGGCAAAAGATTCGTTGTTCCAGCGAGAATTCAGACGGCAAAATCCTATGTTGCTACACCAGTGAATTTTATTTTCTCCGTAAAATGAAGATAAAGGAAACAATACTCTGAGAGGAAAATTGGTTTATTCCTAAGAACAAATTTTCTTGTTCTAAGAATATTTTTTTTCTTATCTCAAGACTATGTGTACTTGGAGTAAGAAAATTTTCTCCATGCCACGCTGTGTAGCTACAAACCCTTTTTCCTTTTTTAAAAAAAGTGTCCTTAACTCAAAAAAAATATCCTATTAGACTCGGTCAACCGAATATTTTCATGATTCAAAATTTTTTTTCTCTCGACGTACCCGGAAGTCCTGGAATGAAAAATACCTGCACTGTTCCATGGATTTTCCTTAAGAATGACACACGCGAAGTACCCATACAATAATAAATTTAATAAAAGTATGTCATAAAGTATTTCACGTTTTGTTGAAATACACACAAAAATGTATTTCACATACGTATTTTTCACATACGTATTTGAAATACAAGCATTTCCGAAATTCGTATTTCAAATACTTTTTGATGAAAAACTGCCCAGCGCTGGTTTTTCCAACTCTCCTATAAGGATAGTCATGCCCCTGTTCTTTTAATGGTATCAAAGAAAATGGCAATTGCAAAATTGATTGAAAGTTCATTTCTTAAATCAATTTCCGTCATTAGAATGTATATAAATTCAATGAAGCGTATTGTAATACATATGCAGTCAGTCAATAGACTGTAAAAGTGAATGCGAAAATCATGCGTGACATGAGCCCAGGGATGGACAGCCGGGAGTACTTTTGTATTCCCAGAGTACTTTTTGTCTTGCATAAAATATGTCTTCATACCCAAGTAGAACAAGAATGTTTGGAATATTCTATGAACATGCAAAGAATATCTTCGCATATTTGAATGTTCTATGAACATCTATAGGATATTCAACTAGGTAGATAACTTGTGCTACTAGGGTATGGAATTAACAAAAGCACTCCTTACTGAAAATACTCCGGGAGTGCAGCAGTACTCATCCCTGCATGAGGCAATTTTGTTTCAATGAGTTATAACGCAAAATTCGCGTGATCAGTGTATTACTCTTTGAGGAATTGAATAATAGGGAATTCGAGAGAATATTATATGAATTTGAAACTTCAAGGTTGACAGGATACTAGGGCCATGCAACACTAGAAGAATTTTATTTAAAAACTTATTGTGAAATTTCAAATTGATCGACGGACAAGTAGAAATTTTTTAAATATTACTGTGCGTTCTGTAAAACTTGTCGAAAATATCACTCTTAACTTTTTAGAAATTATATTATTATTACGAGCTGCACAGTAATTTTTGCAGCACAAAATTCTTTCAGTGTATGAGCCAAAACGTTTATTCCACCGATTCAAAAGTTCTTTGATGAAATCAAAACATCGCTTTGTACAGCAATTCTTTAGTGCAAGTATACAGAGAGAATGAATAATTACTGTTTCATGTGAAATACATTGTTTTCTGTTCATGATCACGCTCCACTGATTGTGGTCATTTATTTTGTAAGATTGTGAAAATAAATTTCCAGTCGACGAAAGAGTACACAGTAAAAAGTCAAACTTACTTCCAACCTTAATATCGGCTTATTTTAAGATGCAGCCAAAACTAGCGCTATTTCAGCTGCACGGAGAGAAAAAATTTGCTGACGCAGCAAATCGAGGTATTATATATAGAATAGCAAAATTTTTTGCTGACCTAGCTAAAAATTTGCCATAACAGCAATCGTGTTAGCTACGACAGCAATTGTTTAGCTGTGGCAGCAAAAAATGTTTGCTCCACCAGCAAATTTTAATTATTATATACAGAATAGCAAACCAATTTTGCTGGGATAGCAAACATTTTTTGCTGCCACAGCTAAAAATTCGCTGTCGCAGCTAACAAGATTGCTGGAACAGCAGATAGTTCGCTGTCACAGCAAAAAATTTGCTGCTCTGGCAAAAGGAACCCAGCAAAAGTAGATTTCGCTGCCATAGCGAATTCCTTTTTCTCCGTGTGAAAGTGAGCATCTAAAACAATTGCCGACACAATGAAAAAGACTGAATTTCAGTCAAGTTTTCAAGTAAGATGCAGCCACTTTCAGCTGGACTTTTTACAGTGTATTGAAACGGATTTACGACAAATCCGAATCAATTCAGTTTGTGAATCGAACGATTTACGTATATACACATATACCTACTATATATCCTTATACCTACACTCGGAAAAAAAATACTGGAGCCAACTCCGTGAGCGTTTAGTTACGGCGAATTTCGCTGCGGGTTTGAGTCAACTGAATATCGATTAAAGTAAGTCTCCGTTCAATTATTTCAATCGACATTCAGTTGAGTCCAGCGGACGGCGAAATTCGCCGTATCCAAATCCTTGCGGATTTGAGACAAATCTGGTGTTCTCTTAGTGTACTGATGACGGAATTGAAACGGTTTGAAAAGCCCAAATCAATAAACACGAATTTTGTATTTTGTATAGAAACGAATGGAAGAATTGAAACAGTTTGAATTGGATCAAGATACTTGGGTTCAGTTCGGAATTTCAAAAAATCGAATTCAAAGATGAACTTTTCATGTACACACTGGGTGGTAACCATCCATGATTCAAATCCGAGGCTCTGTATCTGAGGTTCAAGAAGTGTGAATATATGGATAGAATACAAATCCTAGGAGCTAGAACTGTCAATATCTCAACAATTATAATGTGAAATTTCGATTTTCTTCACGAGAAAAATTATTTTCTACTCAATTTCACAGAATCGATGAATTGCTGTAGGCATTGAGAATATTATATTTTGGATTACAAACCATGTGAATACATTTTTGAAATATTCAAGCTCATCCATAAATTTTTCGCTCATTGGACAATTGATATAATTTAAAAAATACCGCTATTCCAAGAATTGGTAGTTACCACCCAATGTACACATTACACCTAGTGTCTGTGTTACATTGATAGTTGACACATATCAATTTGAAATCCGATCTAATATATCACTTCATTCATCACTAAATTGTCTTTATGTATATCGTGATGCATCAATAGTTCACTTATGATCGATTATGCATGAATATGATGAGCAATTAATAAAAAAATGATGTAATTCATAATCCATTATATTAATGTGTAAAAGACACATGATGCGTGTATCTATTATATTGCTGTGTAATCAGTTAAGTATTAATACATAATATTATGTGTGAATAGAACAGGTTGATTTTAAAGTCATGCTATATTACATCGGATTTCAAACTGATATTTGTTAATCCTCAAGAGCACACCCACCGATGTCTCCGTCGCATCTCCGTGATCTTCACGTGGACAATGTCTAGCTCCGTCGAGTCTACGTGGAGGCAATGAAAGGACCGGTGGGTGTAAAGTTAGGGATGTCACCTTTTTACAGTGTGATCTGCACAGTCGAAAAGATAAATGTGTACACGAAGGGTAAGTATTGAATCCGTTCAATACACTGTAAAAAATTGCTTCCTAAATTTCATAGAAATGTATGTGAAGCAATTAACATATACATTTTGTATTGAATTTTCAAAACTTCTTTGGCTTTTCATATGAAATTTTATGATATCTCATACAGAATTATGATTTTTCATGCATTTTCATATGAATTTTCACACATTTTGCATTAAATTTCATGAATTCATGATTGAACTTGATTTCAATTACAAGTTTCAGAATTTTCATATACATCTGATATCGGAAATTTCAGAATATTTTTTACAGTGTAGTTTTTTGTTTATCGAGTAAGATTTACCAATTATTTTCGAATTTCGCCCAAGACCGGTACAGCGCAGAATGTTTAAGTGATGTCACGGAATAGTGTTACGATATTACCACATTTGTTATATTGTGGCACACTGAAAGAAGAGCAATTTGGAAGTTCGGCAAATAGTATTCTAATATTTGATCGAGAAATCTGAATATTACTGAATTTTGAGCGATGTTTCATGAAATTTCAAGAAACATTACTGAAATTTTGTTTGATATCGCTCAGTGTTCTTCAATCGTTAATACATAATACAATATTCATGACCAAATTCGCCGTGCATCACTCAATTCCCCGACGTTTAGTCACTGTGAAAAATACCAATGAAACTATCAACTGTTAATATTTTGACTACGAATTTATGGTAGACTCACTGCGGATATTTTTCAGCGATCCTCTTTTTCCCTAAATTGACAGTCATTTTTTTGAACCTTGATAAATTTTTTCTGAATATTAATAGACCGGGTCTTTCCGTGTACACAGCGAATTTGGTCATGAATATTGTATTATGTAATAACGATTGGAGAACACTGAGCGATATCAAACAAAATTTCAGTAATGTTTCTTGAAATCTCATGAAACATCGCTGAAAATTCAATAATATTCAGGTTTATCGAACAAATACATTAATATTTACCGAACCTCAAAATCGCTCTTCTCTCAGTGCAATATCCCGAGACATAACCGAGACATATTGTGCTATGTGGGGAGTGTAGTGTCCTCTTATAATAAATTTGACCTCATGACGAAGATTAATCGACTCATTGTTCGAAGAGAAAGGCACGATAATTGTTTTTTTTCAAAATCATGCTAGTACCTCAGATTTAAAGTTATGAAAATTGCAAATTTTCGTGATTTCAATCAATTAGTATTGAAAACATTTGCATCATTGTGACTTAGAAATTAGAAGTGTTAGAACGGGGTATAAAGAAACCGTTGTGGGCACAGTAAAAAGTAAAACTTGCCTCCATCCTGATTATGAGCGTATTTTAAAATGCAGACAAAACTTCACAATAACATTCCAATCAGGGTAGACCGAGTCAAATCGGATCACTTCAAGTAAGATGCAGCCACACTCAACTGGACTTCTTACAGTGTGTGCTGTGGTTCTTCCGACGCGTTGATTGTTGTATCATCCGGATACTTATAACGGAGCGTTTTTGAAGTGCTTGAATTTAAAAAAAAAATTTGAAAATATGTACCAAAATTAAACCTCAGAAAATTTGAATTTGAATCAGGTTTGGAATTGTTTTCAGATACCCTGTAGGCAGATCATGTAGACAAATATTATCCATCAACTATTATATATGACACTGTAAAAAATTTCTATAGCAAATTTCACGTACAGTGGGTTCAATTAATTCTTTCCTTCATTTCCGATAGATCCTCGTTGCCAATGCATTGTTAATTAATTAGAAACATTTTCAAGTGAATAAATATGTGAGAAACAATGTTTTGAACATAGAGAGCTGATCATGAATATTTTCACTTGAATAAAAATAAATTTCCAGCGAAGTTTTATCGGGAAGAAGGGAACGGATTATAGCGCCGACTGTACATGTACGTGAAGTAATCAACACGTACGTAGATAGAAAATTCTCTATCAATATTGAGGAAAATCCTAGGAATTCATAGTGAAAATCCCATGAAAACAATACTCCCATGTATTCTTTCTTATGTAGAAATTCCTATGCGTGTACGAGAATTCATTCTTCTCATACAAGTGGGGGAAATTTTTTTTCAATAGGCATAGGGAAATTTTGAATATTTTTTCCATTACATGTACATTATTGACATGCAAATAAATGTTTTTCCTAGATGAATCTGTCTTGTAATTTCAGAGAGTAGAAATAGCTCCTGCTTTGTAATTAGTTCATCTCTCATTCGAGACTCTTCGTTATTATAAATCTGAGAATTGACAGACTTATAACACTGAACAATAGTGATTTTTACATGAAAAGTAAATTAAGCCTGTATGAGCATAGATTTCTTGATATCCACTGTAATACACTGTAACATCGAAAGTTCCCCTGGTATGATGATATGATTCATGATTGTATGAATTCATTCATTTTCATTTCTGCTTATCTCTCCAAAGCACATCTTTTCATGTGTTTGAACTTCATCGGTTGTCATGTGGACCCTCTTTTTACTTGGTTTCGGAATGCTTTATCCAATCGAATTCTTGTCTTGTTTGTATATATATATATATATATATATATATACCCGAGTGGAAAAGTTTCCTAAATTATATATAATTTATATATAATTCAATATGGTTTGTACATAATTTTTATATAATTATATAAAAATTATATATAATTCTGAAAATTTTTCCACACGGGTATATATATATACATACATATATATTATAAACAATTCACAGGCTAACTCAAACACTACCGAGTCGAAAAAAGGCAGAGCGGTAAATATAGACGTTCCGTCGGATCCTGGTTCTAGTTTTGTGCATTGTATGTCGTCTGACATAGTCTAAAGACAATTTGGAGCGCCACTCTGTCTAGTAGACGTCTACTTCTATCGACATTTTATATATTTAATCCAGTTTTGCTTTAGTAAGTAATAAACAAACACTGTATACGTGGAGCCATAGATTGTACAACATATAAACTTACATACTCGCTACCGCTGAAATTAGCCTCAATACCTATTTCAAACGGCCACCGCTTCGCATTTAGAAGATGACCGAGAATGGTGGGTCCAATTGTGGAATGAGAGAAGTAGAGTGTAAGAGAAATGAAAGAAGAAGGGGAGTCTAAGCCTACGTATGTGCCCACACTTACACAGAGCAATTCTTATTCGTGTATTTGGCGGTGATCTCTAAAGTGAAGAAGGAACCATGGTGGCGCTAGGGTATTGTTCGACTCTGGAAGGGAGGGAAACAAGTGGGGATGGAATCGAGGTAACGAAATTGTTGTGGCACCGCCTCTCGGCATGCGATGGGCGGGAATCCTAGTAGGATTTATGAGTCACCACTCGAACGCCATCTGAGGACGATTCTGGAAAACTTGGCTCATAATACGGAGGCCATCACGCTTTTACGATTGGCTGAAAACGTGGTACAACGCGAATCAGCCGACGCTGTGAATATGGATTTTCTTTTACTCTTCTCTCTTGCGTGGTTCTTTTTCTCTTTTCTTTTGACAAGGAATCCGTGACTTTTGTAAGATCATAAATCATGATTGATATAACAAGAGTGGCACACAAATAGACCGGTATTGTCGGACGTTAACGCATATATTGGTCATTGTTTTGTTTTTGACGGTAAATCTATATTTAGTTAATCGATGCGAGGAGAGTACCGCACTCAATGTTGTACATGTGTGCGCGTCACGCGTACGGTGCAACGATCGCATTCAACCATTGCATTGACTTGTTCTCTTTCTCTTGTACTTTTTCCTTTTCTCGTTCTTCGCAGACTGTAATCATGAATGTCAATGCTTTCCATCTCTTCCCATTCATTTACTTTGGCTGCAATGTTGGTGAATATTTTGACACATGCAGTGAAGAAATTATAAATGTATGCCTGTATGCGTTTATAACCTCTTCGTACATGTGGAATTTTTTGTATATCAGGATATTAGCAAATATAGGCAATAAGGCTATCCAAGCCAGAACGCCCACTCTGACTTTAATAAAAAAAAAAAAAAAATCATCAAGATATAATGAAATTTAAAATAAAAATGAATAATATTCTCACCTCGTGTATTCAAAATGTTGAATGCTATCGTAAAGAATTAGTGACTAATTCACTCTCACGGAACTCACTTGAACCACGTCAATTTGTATTCATTTGAGTTGATATCATCGCCTTCCTGCAATACTCACAGATACGGATTTTATATATATATATATATATATATATATATATATATGTGTATACACACATGCATATAAGTTCCCTTTGGTTTCATCTCTTTCTATCTTAGATAAACACACAGACATATACGTCGTGAGTGGATGGGTATCTCCATATGCTCTTTCTTATTATTGCCGAAAATTGACATTAGAAATCTTTCCCTCTCGTTATGAGAAGATCGTCAAGGAAACGGGCTCTTAATACGACGAGTCACACTACTGACTGTGTTACGTGAGTTTATAGCTCTTTTAACGGGCACCGTTGCACGCGACTCGGCACTAAACCAGCCTTACAAAACGCAGCCACTAGTTTAACGTTTTACGGCCGAATTTATTATCTGTTACCTCCTTATATGATGGTACAATAACAATAATTGTCAGTTTTAATTCGATCGTAAATCAATGGTAGAGGAATTCGCGCTCGTTTTCGTGACCATTCGACCTGCAGAGTATGATATTTGGGCCATCTGTCGTGTCAGTTGTGAAATACCAGTCCACGTTTGTCTGCCATATACTACCAGTTTCTCTTCTCTTTCAACCAATGTTCGTAGATGGAGCTAGTCAATCGTTCTTCAAATTGCTCCAATGATACATCGTAAGTGATTGACGCAAGCATTTTTCAGATATATTTGTATATATATATATACATATATTATGGATGTAACGATAATCAAAAGTTTAACTTCCATGAAATCAAATATATGTGTATACATACATAAATATGTTTTCTGCAAACTCAAGTGCATCTTTCGAGGTCATTGAATCTATGTTTCCAAATATGTTCTCTGCATATTGTTACTTACTGTCGATTACTTGCTGCACGAACACACTTTAGTTTACACTTTTCCCGAAAGATGGCATCACTTGATTTCAACACTTTCAAAATCAGTCAAAGTATTACTATGCTACCATAAATTGTTTTGAATGTGTGAGTGAGAATTAAGATACATCATGACCCCAGTAGAACTGAACATGACAATGATATAACAAATCAGCAAGATGTACTAATACAACAAAGGCATCCAAGTGTCTGCTCCAAACAGGGAGCACTTACTTTACATGACTTTTGATATACCTGTGATGTAGGAATTATGTACAAAGTTACATGCCCTGCTAAATTTTCCCAATAAAGAACGATACAAAACGATACATTTTTTCTATAGTTTTCAATGAGGTTTCTGAATACGGAATTTACGAAGTTATATCGTTATTAAACGATAGAACTCTATCGTTCCTTATCGTTTTCTATAAAAATTCAAAATAATGTATGCCCAGTGAACACAGTTACGTAAATATTACATAAAAACTACATAACGTCAAGTAACTGGTTACGTAACTTGGGAGTCACATGTGACTCACAATTCCCTACTCATTTGAGTAACCATGTGAGGAACAATGATACATTGCAGTTAATTACATAAAGAAGTAGGATCTTTACGTAACCAATATATAACTGCAATGTAATGCCGATGGCAGAACGCTGTATTGGGAAACAAAATTTTTATTACATAAAAATTCAATTTCCCTATCCTCTCAGCAATAACGCTGAACGTAACATTGACGTAACTTTTACGTACCCAAGTACTCTGTTGATTGTACACTCTTATTTTGGTAACTCAAATACATAACCAATACATAACATCAACTTTCAAAATCATGTTTTCTTCAGGTCCCTTGCATATGAAGTAAATAAAACGTAACATAGGAATAACAAATTGTGACTTAATATGAGCGTAAATTGTTATGTAATTATTACATCATATATACGTAACAGAGTTACGTAACTTGTGATTTCTGTGTTATGTAACATTTACATATGGTGTTCACTGGGTGGGATTTTATCGTGAAATTCGTATAGAAAAAGTACTACTTATTCTGGAACACATAACTATTTTTTTCCAAATAACTGGTACTTTTCTCATACGAATTTCACGATAAAATCCCATACATTCTTCTGAATTTTTATAGAAAACGATAAGGAACGATAGAGTTGTATCGTTTAATAACGATATAACTCCGTAAATTCCGTATTCAGAAACCTCATTGAAAACTATAAAAAAAATGTATCGTTTTGTATCGTTCTTTATGGGGACAATTTAACAGGGTGATGTAACTGGTACGTATTTGAAGCGAACATTTGGGTGCGGTCGTTTTATCACTGGTATGTGATTCATATCAGCTCTAATAGAGCAATCATAGTAGCAAAATTACGAGGAAATTGTGAAATTCCACCAAGAATCATTGAAATATTTATCCAATGTGGAAATGTCCAATGATTCTTGGTGGGATTCCAAAATTTCTGTCTAATTTTGTTACGTTTTATGGTGAAATTTAACATAAATTGTAATTCTCTGATGATCGTTTGTAGAATTTCACCAAGTGGGTGGGGGAAGTAGAGGTTATCTGGAAGTTGTCGAAGAGAAATTAACAAATAACTATTTCTCATTGCCCCGAAAGAACACAAACCTCTAGGAATGTTCATTGAATGTTCCTCGACGTTTACAAACGTTCAATGAGCGTTCCTGAAGGTTTCCCTGTCTGAAAAGTCCAGTAGATTCCCATAAATTCCCATAGATGCTGTGACACCAGCCACTATTGAAACTGTTAGGATGTTTTATTCCTATCAGTATTTATCAGGTTTTGCTTATCATACCGACAGAAACCCATAGAACATCGGATTCCCCATAGAATCTTATAGAAACCCTCAAGTCCTGTGACACTAGCCACTATTGACACTGATAGGGAATCATGGATTCCAATAGGATGTGGCTTATCGGTTTCTATCGGTCTTTTCGCACAGGGTTGTCTTCTCTTGGAGTGGTAACAAGAAGTTGGCGAAATTTTTTTGTCGAAATATCATCTTTATGAGGCCTGGGCATGACAAGGGATCCTCCAAAGATCCTCCTCATCCTACCAATTTTCCAATGAGATCCATATTTACTCAGACAGCGGAAGAGTTTGGAAAGGATTCTCAATAGCTCCATTTTGAATACTTGTAGTTCCAAACGGATTCATTACGAATCCTCCCTGAACTATTGTACTGTGTGAGCACATCCATTTTCTTTTGACAGTTTTACACCCAGAAAAATGGTATACCTGGATTTATTTGATTCAACGAAAATTTGTTTGGATCAACTAAAATTTATTTGACTCAACTACAATGTCTATTTACATATGAACCTACTAGAGTTTTAGTTGGATCAAATAAACAATTGATTTCACACGAATAAATTTTTATTCATTCCAAATAAAATTTACTTGAATCAAATAAAATTTTATTGGATACAATTAAATCTCTACCCAACTAACATTCAGACATCTTAAAGATATCTTTAAGAAGTCTCAATGCGCTTGTAAGAAGTCTTAAAAAACGTTCTAAAAGATACCGAAACGAATCCTAAAAGATGTCTTATGAAACACGTATAGAATTCGAAAAGATATCTTGAAGAGTTCTTAAAGATGTCTTGAAGAGTTCTCAAAGATGTCTTGAAGAGTTCTTAAAGATGTCTTGAAGAGTTCTTGAAGATGTCTTGGAGAATTCATAAAACCGTCTTGGAAGACTCTTGAATTTGTTCACAAAAAAAATTCTTAACCTTTTCTATTTCCTTTCCCTCCTGTTTCTTCAACTGCTCTCACGTTCCGATAAAGTTTACCTGATTCCGACCCTTGTTGTTACGGGAATCGAACCCATTCAGTTGACGATATATTTACGCCTCAGTCACTTGAGCTATACGTACAACATGGTAGGGACGCCAATAATTGTCAATATGACATAATGAAATATGTCAGCGGTGTCCAGTTTCAAAGTGAAAATGATCTTTTGAACAAACTGTTATCACATGAATAGATATCAAAAGAGTTGAATGTACTTACGGATAGAAAAGATGAATAAATTTAGTGGAACATATTTAGAAATCAATTCTGTGTTCTAGTGGTCGTTAATATTTCGCGAATACCGCAGATTCTTTCTAAAGTATTTCTGACGAATTGTTGTGAAGTGGATATTCGGTAATTTCATTGTGCACGTCATAAGGTGACAAAATCGTACTTTTTACAAACTTTCAAATTTTTTGATATCTCAATGATTGGTTCAAGCTTTTAATTCATGGATGGAATCACCTCTTTTGCAATACGATTGTAATAACAGGTACATTCAAAGTTTTATTCTGTGTTATTCATGATCATGTGCTCATATAACCTCAAAGCTGCTGAAAAATTTATCTTCTTAAACGTGTCTTAATCAAGAGATCTTTCAGAAATCTCCTCAAGACTTCTAAAAGATATCTTCAAGAACTCTTCAATAACGTTCTTGAAGATCTCTGAATCAAGACATCTTTTAGAAATCTTTTACAAGATGTCTTTCCAACACTTTTAAGAGATATCTTTAAGAACTCTTCAAGAAAGTTCTCAAAGATCTCTCAATTAAGTATTCTTTCAGATATCTTCAAGAATTGAAATGTTAGTTGGGTAGTAGGTTCATATTCAAGTAAATCATTTCTCTGGGTGTATTAATGATAGATATCTCTGGTGACAATAGTCCATTGAACCCCATCAACCAATATCAACATCGCAACGGTGAATAGCCTCCTCAGCGTGTAAGAATTTTGGTCCTACTCTGGCCCAGTCTTGGGCCCATATTGTCAGGATGGGGCCCATGCTGGCCTGGGGTGGGCCCCATGGTATATACATGCTAGGGCTATTGAAACCCATTAGAACCATTTCAAACCGGTTTTGAATCAATTTTGATGAGTTCATATGGTTATTTACTGTTGAAAAGTTTGTCTTAAATCTTCTGAAGACATGAGGTTCAATAGATTTTTTTAACCAGAGATACGTACACTGCACTGATGTTACTTGAGTCGGAATGCCAAATGACCCATGAGTTCAAAGTGAATTGATTTAGTGAAACCATGACGAAAGTGTTCGACACAACATTGTGCTGTCTGGAAAGATACAAGCACCCCCTTGCAAATAGAAATGCTCTAGTCATTCACGTGTTTTGTAACACTTGAGTAGCCAATAACTAGACATTTGCAAGTACCCCACTACACTGGCGGAAAATGGAATGTAAAAATGACCTCTGTAAAATGATGAGGAATAAAGCCAGCCTTACAAAGGTGAAAAATACTTTCTAATATGGCAAGGGCTGTAATGATCAACCTATTTTTTATCTCATCCTCCGATTTCATTGAACCATGGAATGGTATTCAATCATTCTTATAATTAACATGACATTCATGCAAATTATACACATTCTGTCGTGAAAGTGTGTTACCATATCCAAAGGTAATTCCCACAATATTGATTTTTTCCAGTGCAGAACCTTACGAGGCACTTGCGAGCGTCTAGTTTTTGACTAGTAAAGCGTTACCAAACTCACGAATTGATATATAGAGCACTTTACTAGCGTGGCGACCATACACGCAGAAAAATATATTCTTAAAAGTCCCATAATTTATTGAGAATCAGTGCCAGTCTGTGATGAATGAAATTATTTACCTGAATAAGGTAGATGACCCCATTTATGAACGCGACCCCTTTAATGAACGTTTTGGTTTTTGATTCATAGTACGCGGAGAAAAAAATATCGCTGTCATAACGATACTGGATAGTTCTGATGACTATCCAAAGTTTAGTGGTATCAGTATCGTCGCTATGCTCATACATATCATCCGAGGAACGATATAGATCGCCAGCGTAGCCATCTGTATCGTCACCATAGCGATACAGTATTGTCACTACAGCTATCTCTTCTTAACCATACTTCAGATCGTCATAATAGCCATACTTTTTTTTCCGTGTACTTTTCATTTAGTGCTTTAATTTCATCCAAGCATGACCGACTGGATACTAAATCAACCGCTGTTATGTAAATAAATTCAGAATAATATGCCATAGGAAAGATATAATAGATAAACGATTGTTCGCTAATGGGGGTTAAGGTGTTCATTAATGGGGCCTGTCACCTTATAGCTTCAAAAGTACCATAATTTCTTGTAGAAATACATCTAATTATGGGAGTTTTTAAAAGTAAATTCAAGTGAAAACTCTATCTGTCACAGACTGGTGCTGATCCTCAATAAATTATGGGACTTTTCAACACATCTGTTTTCTGCGTGTATATGAATAGATATTTTTATTTCACTCTTACACGGAAGGAAAAATCTAGGGACTAGCGCATGACCACCTATCGCGTATCAATTGCAAGAAGGCATTTTTTAGAAATGAAAGCATGATAGGGGAAACGAAGATCGCTGAAAAATATTCGTACTGAGTCTACTGAAAATTCGTAGTCGATCTATTAACAATTGATAGTTTCACTGTGAAAAATACCGATGAAACTATCAATCCTAGCATGTATGTACCATGGAGTCCACCCCGGCCCAGCATGGGCCCCATACTGCCGAAATGGGCCCAAGACTGGACCAGAGTTCATACACGCTAGGGAACTGTTAATATTTTGACTACGAACTTTTGGTAGACTGTTTTTCCCTAAATTGACAGTCATTTTTCTAAACGTTGATAAATTCTTTCTAAATATTAATAGACCCGGTCTGTCCGTGCATGAAGTTCCATGGACTTCACTGCCATGCCACTTCTTGCAATTGATACGGGACAGAAATTCATGGGCCACTTCCTAGACTTTTCTTCCCGTTTACTAGTCCTGTCGGATAAAATTTTCCTGTAGAATCACACAGGCAAATTTGCAAATTTTCAAGAAATTTCATCTATTTCCATGGAATTCGTCCGTGCACATGAAACCGGAATCACAATCCTAGTAGAAATGCTCTAGCGATTCATTGGTTTTGTAACACCTGCACCCAGAGAAATTTATATTTGAATTTATTTTAATTGACTAAACTTTGTTTGAATCAACTAAATTTCTACTTAAATATGAACCTACTAGAGTTTCAGTTGAATCAAATAAAAAATTTATTCCATTCAAATAAACTTTTATTAATTTCAAATAAAATTTACTTGAATCGAGTAAAATTTTATTGGATGCAATGAAATGTCTAGTAGGTTCATATTCAAGTAAACTATTTTTCTGGGTATGTCCCACGGAATAACCAGACATTTGCTAGTAACTTGCAAGTTACTGGCAAGTTTTCTAGTTTTTCCTTGTGATATGTGTTATGAGACCAATGAATCACTAGAGCATTCTTCTGCCGTTCCAGGCAAAAAGTTGTTGACTCCAAATTCGTTCGAACGGAGAAAACTGAGAAAAACTATTCCACATGAAAATTGTATGATGTAACTAATATTTTGACAATATTAAAACGATTCTAGAGCAAATAAGGGGGACTGTTTTTGATTATTTACAAAAAAAATCAATATTTTTAATAACAACAAATGAAAAAATGAGTTAAGGGTGCGTTTGGTGAACGAAAATACCTATCAAAAGAACCGTAACTCGAGTTACTATTTTTTTCCATTCAACAGATTTTTTTCAAATAGTACGGCATATTTGCTCCTCACTGATTTTACCGAGCGAAAAGACCCTAACTCAAATTACGATCTTTTTGCCTGGCAAAGTGGTGACCTATTCGATGGTTCTTCTCATTTTGATGTAAGTTACGGCTTTTTTCTGATGATTGTCTAATTTTCGACTCGTTTTCAGAGAAGAGAAATGTTTATTATGCAAAAATTGGCTTACCTCAATCGAATGGTATAAAAAACTCATTTTCGAAAAAAATTGAGTCCACAACTTTTTTGCCTGGTACGGCAGTCCTACTAGAGAAGGTTTGATAAATCTCCATGGGGTTCAAGAAGTTTGATGAATTTTTAGGAGGAGATTTATACGATTAGCTCATCAAATCTCACCTATATTTCGATGTTGATATTTTTCCACTCTCTTCACTTCACGCCACTTCAAGCCTTTAAATGGAAATTATTACAAAATATCTTGTCAAATAATTCACATCATAAGAGAAAAAACTATTTTTGACTTATAACGTGGAGAATTCGACAATATATTTTGTAAAAATTCCCATTTGAAGACTCGAAGCGACGCGTTATCATCCTATACGGCAAATTTCTCCATTTTCTCTTTTCCGTGTGCGCATTGGTGATCATGATGCATATCATTGGTCACTGATGTACGCACATTAGTCTTACGCTGTGTTTTATATAATTTTTTCTTACACACTGGCAATCAGTGTACGGAACATTGGTCAGATTTTCTCCGTGTACTTTCTCAGAGTCTCAGTAATTTCCAAAGAAATTCAGATCTTTTCAGAGGTATTCATGAATATTCAGAGAAATTTTCAGTGGAAAAAAGTACTCGATGAGTGAGAGTTTTTCAGAATTTTTCGGAGATTTTCAAAGTTTTTCAAGATTTTTCAGAGTTTGAAAAAATTTCGATAGGTTGTCAGAGTTTTTCAGACTCTTTTAGGTTTTCAGTGTTGTCCAAAGTTTTTCAGTGAAATTCAGAGAAATTTTTAAAGATTTGCTGAGTAATTTTTTCCTTCAGGACATGCATAAATACTTGTAGGACATTGATGGTTCTGGTTGTGGATTATGCATCCATTTTTTCAAAAATGCATAAAATTTTCTTCATGGGAAAATTTGGGTCATCGATAAAACAATTCCTACAAGCAGAGGTTAAGGTAGATACATAGACATCTTGAGTCCGATAGAGTTAATCCAACTGAATGGCACTCTTAGATTTTTATAGCCACTAACAGAGGGTGACACTAAGCGGCAGCAGCAACATCAGGAGCAATAGGATACTAGTAAGTACCATCGGAGTAGCGAAAGCAAAACTTGAGTCTCGTGCCAGTTCCGTCGAACTGGCAGGATATTCAGGGCTGGTATTACGAAATGTGAGAGGAAAGAACACAAGTATCTTTGTAGACGAAAGAGAATAGAAGATGAAGTCAAACGTATCTGGCAATGTCATCAGTTACATTTATGAGACCGTGAAGGATAAAGTGAGCACCTTGAGGCTGCATCATCGTCACTTTAAATCCCGTTACCCGCTCGTAAAAGTCTTTGACGACTTTGCCCGTCCGCCTCGTTGTCGTAGTCGTCGTAGACGCCGTCGTCATCGTCTCTAACCTTGCCAGCCATAAACTCACGGCGGAGAGAAGTTTCCCTCAGTTCTTTACGGTCTCTCTCTCTCTCTCTCTCTCTCTCTCTCTCTCTCTCTTTTCTACTCTTTCTTTTGTATATTCACCCTTACAGTCGAGAGAAAAGGGCTTGGCCTTTACTTACCCACTTCCCAATAATTGTCGTCTTTATTACCGCTTTGTACAGAACGCGGGATATAATTATGTGACAATTCATGATTTGTGATATCTTTGATAGTAATGAGGATAGATTCAGGATGGGGTCGTGATTCGAAAAGACAAACATTCCAAAAACATTTCACCGGATTGAAAGGCACACAGTGAAAATTTTATATTAGATATTAGCATATTTATATTGTACTTTTGGGATATATTTGATCATGTCGCTATGAACCACAAGTATACGAGCATTCACCATACTCTCTCGTGAGGCTGATTATAAATATGTTATAATTTGAAATAAATATAATTCTGAGCCTCGTAGTAAAGTATATCCCACGAGTACCATGAAAATATAGTAATCTTTAATATAAACTTTTCTCTGTGCACCTATGAGATCAAAATTTCAAGATTTTTGAAGTTCAAAGCATTTTATTTGAGAATACAAAATTTTATCATCGTCAAGAAGTCGGAAAATATTCTACATTCCTCTCTTATTATGAATCATAGGATTAATTACATCGAATACTCATAGCAATATAACTTGAACGGAATTCACCTATCATATTTTTGAACGCCGAACTTGTAAATGTAACAAATCGTTATGTCATTATCAAATTATGTAACCACACTGAGAAAAATTCATCATTGAAAATTACTGGTTTTCCCATTAGACGGGAGATATACTTGACATAACAATTTTATACATTTGACATGAGATCACAAATTGATGAAAGAAACCAATATTCATCGAAATTTTTCATACTAAGAAGTTCGAAAACTAAAAACAGTCAAAATTCATATTCGAAAACAGTAGTTTCTTATGATTCAATTGGGAAGAACTAACTCCCAATTAACGAGATTGATATAAATTGAAAACTATAACATTTTCATGAATGTTCCGTAACTCCGCGAAAAGAAGCAAGCGTTGCAATCACATGCAATCATGTTTAACACTGGTAACGATACAAGTTTTTTTTTCGATTGAAATAACGTTATGAAATTCCTAATATTTCCCATCAACGTGTAACCTCATGTTAAGCATATCCCTCGTTTGATGATAAAAACCAGTGATTTTTGATGATGAATTTTTTTCAGTGTAGTTTTTAAAAAGGAAAAGCATTGACTTTTCCAATGCAAAATCAGGAGTCATCAACTCAATTGGAGACTGTATAGAACTGTTTACAGCGATCAAAGGGTGTGCTAGCGTAACCATCAAATTTCCAAACTAATGAGGGAATTATTTAAATAGTGTTACTGTAGATTGAATAAAAAATATTCCCATGATAACACAACTCAATTTTGAGGTACACCAGAACTTATGCAGATTTTTACTTCAAATTATGGTATTCTCCGCTATGTCCCAGCATAATGAGATTATGTATCATCTTCAAAATTATTGTGATTTCTATTAAACATTAACGAAATTTTGCTATTGAATGACGAAAATTGTAGTAATTTTCATCACAAAATATGATGCAATACCGCATATTTTGAGTCGATCCCCACTAAATATTGTAAAGTATATAGTAATTTTTAAAGTAATGTTCTTCTGTCTATATAACGTAGCGGTCTGCTCTCAGCAATAACGATAAATGCGGCTCACAATCATATCTGTAGTCAAATTCATTCAAAATTGCCGTAAATATGCCAAGTCTGTTTTTTGTGCGTTGATTGTAATGAAAAAAATTTCTAAAGACACACACACACGGCCAAAAATCCCATGTAAATTCTACATCATTTGTTGTGAATTTAACATAAATGCAATTGGACTAAAATTTACATTGTAACCAATGTTATATCCACATTGGTACCAAAGTAAGTGGGAGTATACGAAGAGAAGTATATGGAACTGATTACCATTCGCCCTACACTAAAAAAACGTTTGTTTCAGCGAAACAAAATTTTGGTTGAAATGAACGCAAAGAAACTTTTTCGTTGGCTGAAATAAAATTTATTTAGGATAAACAAAATTTATTTGTCTGTGTGAAAACCTTAATTATTGTGAATCAAATTTTGTTCATCCCAAATGAATTTTATTTTGGCCAACCAAAAAGTTTCTTTGCGTTCATTTCAACCAAAATTTATGTTTATTAATTAATTTATTTTTTACATAAATTGATCAAAATTAATATAAGTATAGATATTTTTGTGGAGCTTCGTTAAACCTTCGATGAACCTTCAGCGAACGTTCTATCTATGTTCCCTGAACGTATTTCGAGGCGGACATCTCAACGTTCGTAGTACCTTTGACGAACGTTTGTAAATCTAAAAGTTAGTTTTCATAAACCTTCGAGCCGGTCTATACAGATCCAATCCGAACGTTCGCTGAAGCTTCATGTTCTCTTCGGGACCAGGGCCGTCTTTAAGGCAGGGCATACCGGGCCCGAGCCCAGGGCCTCCTGCAAAAGGGGGGCCTCTTCGTAAAGAATCGTTGAGATTTTTATATATTTTCTTTAAAAAGGTTACTTGAACAGAATGAAATCAAGTTATTTTGAAAATGAAATTAATTCTAGATATACAAAAAAGTGGAAATTCAGGTAATACTTATTTTAAAGAGAAATTATAATGATCAATGTTAGGGTGGTTTTTTAAACATTTCAAGATTCTACGTCTCCTTACATGGGCCTCCACTCTAAGTAGGCCCAGGGTCTTGAAGCAATGAAAGACGGCCCTGTTCGGGGCATGTTTTCCATCTAAAATCTGACGGAGAATACGATAAGAATACTCAAAACTTGCTACGAGATGGGGGCAATTGTTAAAAATTGATTTGAACAATTTAATTGTTAACCACAATATGAATTTGGTGATAATTTTTATTGCAAATATCCCTTCCTTAAAATTCAATTCTTTAACTTTGAAATGAAAAAAACGAGAAGTTTGTAGCTTTGATAGAACCGGTGTTATGAATTTTTGAAAATGAGTCTCCAAGTAAAAAAAAACTGGCTATTCTCAAATTTTCGATCACTTGTGTTCTCGAAAATATGTGAAACAAAAAAAAAGCCTCGGACACGTATCTCTTATTTTTTTATATACAATCCGTGAAAAAAGTTTCAGCCGAATCGTATTAGTAAAAGTTAAATGGCCACAATCAAAATTTGATTAGGTCGACCAAAGAGACTATGCCAAATCACTTTTAGTCCAGGTGATCGGAGATGTTTTGACAAAAACATATGATTGGGCACATAGTAATAAACTGTTTTAGTAGGTACATCTAAACAATTTTCTTAGTCTCAGAACGGGATTATTCATACCTATATATAAACTTCAATTATTGTATACAGAGCATACATAATCCATTTTTACTAGGGAATCACCTCAAATTTCATTTATAGCCTCATATAAAAATATATATGTCCTCTTATAAATTTCAATATACCTTATATAAATTCTAATAATTATACATGGGGCACGTACAGTTCTTTTCGCTAAGGATTAGTAATGATGACTTGATGACAATTTTGTGTAATCAATTGATTGAGAAAGAAACAAATCAAATTGAGTCATGTGAAAGGTACAAAGTAATTCATGTATATAACCATTTTTGTCACAAAAAGAGAATTAACATCTATTCTTACAGATTCCCCCCTTGACATCTTCTATTCATGGTAATAAAAAATCATTGCTATCCATAAGACTTATGAGCTATCAAGGATGCATTTCGAAGGTTGATATGTTCTCCACACCAAGTATGCATTATGTATCATTGGTTCTTAATAGCATCAGTCCGAATTCTTTATTGGTTACCTATTCGTCGAAGTGAATCGAGGAAGTCCGTGTCAAGATATAATAAAGTCAGTACACAGTTATATGTGATTATTACCAAGGGATCAGGAGTGAAGAAAAAAATACTTACATTCAACCATTAGTATTATGTTCTCAAATCGTGACGAATGCTCAAGAAGTACCCGAATTCAATAACGAACAGTACCTATACCTATTCACCCCTGACCTAAATCGCAACTGCGGCTATTAAATGTGATTCTGAAATACTCAGGATAGAGGAAGATAGTTATGAAGAAATCAAGAAGAATGAGGAAGAAAGGCAACGATGGTTCTATCTAACTTTCTCACACAAGGTTGATGAGGAAGAGAATGGGAAATGAAAAGAAAGTTTCAAAAGTTTTTTTTCCGTACAAAGGCATATCACCTTTCCCGTATAAACCCTCCTCCTTTCTCTTTTCGTTTCAGACCACCTCTAAGCGAAACGTGTGTAGTTCATCAACCAGATAAATCTTAGATCTGACGTTCCAACTTGAGTATGTGAGTCGAATTCTATAGTGGGTACTTTTTTTCCATAAACTCATAACTCACACAGATATCGTGCAAGGAATATTAATAATAATCAGAGATTTTAATTCCATTTTAAATTCTGGAATGATTTCACGGTATACTTACATCCGGCTTATAATTTTGAATTTTTCAAAAGTAATCATATCAAGTACACATTTGGCATAGTATTATTAAGGTCAGCCACCTGCCGTTTGTTCGTTCGTTTATTCGTTCATTCGATAGAGCCAACGGAGGTCGCTCTTTGGGGATGAACACTATTATAGGTCTACACCAACAACCCTTCGTATATACACCTATACGTGTATGCGTTAAGATATATTTATACGTGAAGGACAGGGGGTTGAACGGACAAAGAGAATAAGAGACGCGAAACGATGTTGGAGATGGCGAAGAAAGAAAAATGAAGGGAAAAAAATAAAAAGGAAGGGGGAGGAGAAAGGAAAAAAATAGAAGAGATGCTTTCTCAATGTGGAGAAAGAGGGAAAAGAGGAGCGAAGGAACTGAACAAGAAAAAAAGGAACGGGATAAAGTGAAAGAGGCGCCCGAACCCTGTCTGGCTGGCACACGGTAAGAATAAAGGAAAAGCGAGAAAAATGTGTCTAACGTAGCAAAGGCAATTCTTCAGCTCAAGTTGCCGCCTTAATGTCCATGGGACAGAGCCGATTGGTTCTCCACAAGAGACCGCGGGAAAGATGGCCGCCATTTCTCTCCAACCACCCGGCCATATTCTGCTGCTATCCGAGCTCCCGAGCTACGATCTTTCTATCCTGCGTCCCCTTTATCTTCACCTTCTTCTTCCCATTCTTCAGCTTCTTCTCGTTTTCCTCTTCTTCCTCTTTCCTCTTTCCTCTCTCTCTCTCTCTCTCTCTCTCTTACTCTCTTCTTCTCTCTGCTCTCTTTCCTCTTTCTTCTTTCTCACCCTTGGATCTGGAGAAGTTGCCTTACAAGAGGAACTTCTTGAAACGACGAGGAAAATCCTGAAACAACAATATGATATATACCTACAATAAAACACAGTTTAAACAAAGAGGAGACTCATTCTTATCAACTTAATTTCTTATTAACTTGTTCAATTTTTGCAGAATGATTTATAAACACATAAAATTTGATTTCACTTATTATATAGTACCGGAAGAAGGTGAAAACGTGATTCTTCCTTCGAAGAACTATGTTCCAAAATGGACAGACCGATTCAAATCGAATATCTAAAAGATGTCTGAACATTTTGTAAGATAGTTTGAAATTTCTTCTGAAACAGATCTTTAAGATTTCAGATGTGACACAATTATGTGTCTTATAGATATCTGAAAAATGATCTTTCAGAAGCCTGTTTTAGATATTTCAATCAGATCTTAATGCAGAACAAAATTAAAAGTGCGAAAAACGATATATTTCAGAAGCCTTAAGAAAGAAACCTTGGCGATAGTGGATCTCAGAATTCTTCATAATTTCTCATAAAAGTATTTCATATTCCCTTAAGGAGTCCGAATTCAAATATAAAATATGAGATTTTTCTCATTGCATTTGTACATCATGAGAAAACGTTGGAAATTATGACTTTGAGGATAAATTACGAAAAATTATTAGATGCATTTCCGCCAGGGAATCGTCACATGAATTCGATGAAATTCCGAAAAAGTGCGTGAATATGATGGAGCCACATTTATATGGAGTAAATATATATATATGTATTCACATATATTTTCGAGTTAATAATCCGCAGAACTCAATTAACGACCCAATTCATATACGAATGAAGGTAGAAATTGAGATTACCCGGTAAACAATGTTTCGATGAACATTGGAAACTGTCATAATGTTATCTGAAAGATGTCAAAAAGATCTCCGATGCGCCAATTTCTGCCACCTTTTTGATGTCTTCTCCAAAGTTCGAAATGCCATCTAAAAGTTATTCGTGACATCTTTTAGATAGCATTTAGAACTCTTGAGAAGACATCGAAAAGGTGGCAGAAATCGACACATCAGGGATCATTTGGACGTCTTCCAGATAACATAATGAAGCTTTCAAATGACTGTTCACTGAGTAGAAATGACGTTCATGTATATTCTTTAGGGATGGGATTCCAAGAATAGTCACTGTTCTTTTTTATAGAAAATGTATCGAATTTTTATTGATATTTTATAAAAATCTATAGGAATTTAATGGTTTTCTCTCAAAAATTTATATTAACATTCAGTAATGTACTATTAATTTCAATTAGCACCTCAATGGATAAGAATACACCATAAGATGAAAAAGAAATTCAATACATCACGAGCATATAAATTTTCCTAATAAATAAATTTAACTAATTAAAAAAATTGAATCAACCAAAATTTAAGGGCCCTTTCTGGTTAAGATTTTAAGAAAACCTTTCTTTTCAAGCATTTTTTTCTCATAGAAAAATATAAGATGTCGTTTTGAAAATTTGTAGGTATGTTCATTAACCATCAAATATTACAAAAAAATTTTTTTCAGATTGAAAAAAAAACTTTTCTTTCGTTATGTTAATTTAAACAGAAAAACGCGAAGAAATGACGGTGGGAGGGATTCGGGGCGATCGGATGATCTGAAAAAAAAAATGGCGAATCATTCCTTGTTGGAGTACCTATCGCATGGACTAGGATATTTTTTTTTTCAGTAAAAAAATACAAAATGGGGGCCATTTTTCGAAAAAATCAATTTTCGAGAGTGGAAAATCGGATGCAAATCGGACAATTCTTGATCAATCAAAAAGATCCTAGTTCATGCGATA
This sequence comes from Gonatopus flavifemur, assembly GCA_018340375.1. Lineage (NCBI taxonomy): Eukaryota > Metazoa > Arthropoda > Insecta > Hymenoptera > Dryinidae > Gonatopus > Gonatopus flavifemur. The sequence goes on from JAFFJZ010000011.1 coordinate 1,044,416, forward strand.
GCCACTTCAACAAGGAGTCATCTGCCATTTTTTTTTGTTTTTTGTCCAGATCATCCGGTCTTCCCAAATCGTTCCCACCGTCATTTTTAAGTGTTTTTTGTTGTGTGAATCATTATAACGAAAAAAACATTTGAGTCTGAAAAAAATTTTTTGTAATATTTAAGATCTAATAAACATACCTCCGAATCTTCAAAACAATATCTCAATTTCTTCCATGAAAAAAAAAAACTTTTTCTTGAAAATCTTAACCAGAAAGACTTTTTTTATTATATAGATTTTATATATAATGAGTAACGAAAGTGAATAACGTTCCAGTCCCTGGTATGTATATAGATCGCGTATTACCGATTAGAAGGTAAATATCATTTCTTGGCAATTAGGACTGTGAACGTGTTTTTCTCAAAACAGCATTGTTGACATTTGCGGGAAAAATATCTCAAAAAGTTCACCACCAACCCCGATGAGACTCACAGGGGTTCTTCCTGTACTATTAGCTTCTACATGAACCACTCATTCTTGTGATTTCACTTTGCAAAACATAAAAATTATGGCAAAAACGTCGCAAATTTTTGGTAGATTTTTTATTTTCTCTCAAAACACTTGCGCCAGTTCTTGATTTGGTGATTTCTCTTCATTTTCATTGGTTCACACGGAAGTCTTCTCCCTAATTGACATGATTTTTCTTACTTAACAGATTTAGATGAAAATTGTGACTTCCAGAATTTCCACAAGTTCATGCCTCAGATTTGGATCTGATATGTTTGGACATATATAAGTCCACCATTTTGTGTCACACAGTAAAAAGCAAAACTTACTCCCAACCTTAATATCGGTTTATTTTAAGATGCAACCAAAACTAGCCCTATTTCAGCTGAAAGTAAGCATCCGAAACAAATGCCGACACAATGGAAAAGACTGAATTTCAGTCAAGTTGCCAAGTAAGATGCAGCCTTTTTCAGTCAGAATTTTTACAGTGCAGGCAAACCAAAAAAAATATTTCCTAAGTCCTTAGATATTCAGTCCTCTTCATGTCAAACATCATGCGCAAATTCGTTTGAATTTGAATCAAAACTTCTTGATGAAAAAAATGTTTGAAAAATGTTGATTTTTGACCTTCTCATCGTATCTTCCCCGTCAAGGAGACCTTCGCTCTTACCATGACTTGTCATTTATTTGAGGCGAAGGAAGAGTATTTTGGACAGTCTGTGATCATCCATCCTGAGGATTTTAATAACCCAATCGATGGCCAAGACCATCAAGATCTAGGAGTATGGTGGTGTAGTTTGCCGTGTTTTTCGGGAGTTTGAATAAATGGTTGAAATATTCAATTTGTGATTTTCCTAAAATATGTCGATAATCGAGACCCACAAATGAGCTGTGTATAAGAGGACAGATGAGATCATGCTGGATTCTCAAAACACCCTCCCAGAAATTCGCTTTAGTACCTAAAAGGATGCCAAGTATTGCCCTTGATGCTGCCCTCGTGAAGCTAGGCCTTCATTCGCGACTTGTTATTCCAAAGATGATGATGTCAAGGCAGTGCCCAGCTATACTTATTTGTTCTTACAACTTTTACAGTTTCTCCGTTGAAGAAAGATTTCTGCGAGTACTCATCAAGCTGGCCTCGCGGTCTGAAGCCCATCAAGATCTGAACTTGGTTCTGACTGTATTTACGATGAGACCGTTTTCGTTACAGCACTCGCGGAGAATAAACATTTTCGACCTTATATCAGCGGAGAGTGCACCAGGATTACAAGATCGTCAGCGTGAAAAACCTTAAGCAAATCCACTAGGTGGTTGATATCAATACCGCGGGCTCCTTTTTGACAAAAATATATAACAATATCGCCTAGAAATATGTTGAATAAAACGGAGCTCATGACCTACCCTTGGAGCACGCCCTCGCTGATACTGACCTCGGATGTGTGAGCCGTCTGGGTTCGGATCTAAATGAATCGGTTGCGTTTTCGTTTTTGATTCCGTTTTCATGTTCTTTTTTAGCAGGGGAATGGATCTAATTCATAAGCCATCGAAAATTGTTCAATTCGAAGTTTTACGTAACACGGATATATGGCACGGTTATACGACACATTTGATTTTACGTATAGCATCCGATACGGAGATAAATATGGCAATTTCAATTTTATATTCATTAGAGATGTATACTGATTGTGTTAAGTAGATATATTCAAGTTCGGATCAGACACAAGTTTTTACCAAATCAAGCATGGGAACAACATCTATTTCAATACAAGTTCGTGAATACCTACTAGAATAGAATGATGTGCTGAAAGAGAGGAGTATTCGTAATGATAAACATAATAGAGACGAAAAACGTGACTTTATGGAACATTGAGAGTATGGTGGAGCCATAGAGTCGTTTCATAATCGACCATAGAAGATGCTGGTTAATAAAGCGACGCCGTTGGAGTTATCTGGCACAAAACTGAATAAAGGGATATAGTCAGAGAGAAAGAGAGAGAAAGAGAGAGAGAGAGAAAAAGAGAGAGAAGAAAGAACACAAGAAATGAGAAGCGCTTTTGGGTGGCTCCTGTGTGAACTTTCTCTCCTCTCTTCTCTTCTCTCGGAAAATTGAGTCGGATTTGAGTTATTAAATGACGTTCATCCCTCGGGCAGGGTTCATCCCGAAGTATACGCTGGTAGCAGTCGTAGTCATGGTCCTACTACAGGTCTTATGTACCTATGTAAGAGTAACCCTCCCTTATTTCTGAGCTACAATACAATCTATCGCCATTAAAGGTGGAATAAGAGGGGAGAAGATAAAAACTTCTGTAAATAAAAAGGAGTAACGATGACGTAAGCACCGCTTTCGTGGTTGTCAGGGGCACCACCCTCGTTTCGATCCACATAGAAGAGGGTTAATAACGATCGATTACTAACTTCTAGGATTTCTTCCTGACAACGGAATGCGTATACCTTTTCTTTTCATTACCTCTACACATCTTTTCTTCATCGTTTCTTCATCAGTTGAGAATTATTTCCATTGTTTTATGCCCTCAAATAACAATATAGAGAATTGTTTTCAACAATGACTTAGTTAGTCTATAGGTGAATATTGTTGGAATATTGGACTGGATACTATAGGTTTGATTTGATGTAGTGAATAAATCTGCATATTATATTAGGGAGAAAAAAAAGGAATTTACTGCATCTTCGTACTGGAAAATTTCATTGAATTCGTTTTCCAGTACATTTACTAAAATTTCACGGATTTTGTACTGCGAGATTCAAATCTTTGTATTGAAATTTCAGTGTTGCGAGGAAAATGTATTTTGAGTCACACATCGCGTTGAAAGTTTTGAAATTCTATAACTTTTCATGCGACGCGCGAGTCAGAGATATTATCCGATTTGAAGAATTTGTTTTTCCCTGAATTTGTCTTGATGAGTAACAACTTTTCCGTGCTATTACGATTTAATTCAGAGACTTTTTTGTTTTTCACTCCACCCCACTAATCAAGAGCTTACCTCAGATTGGACAGAATATAAATTCAGGTTTTTCCATAATTTTGAGGTTTTGAGATTAGTTTCAATAAATCGGTGATTCAAGCAAGTAAATTTTCTGCAAAAAGTATTTGATAAAGAATTTTACAAAAATTGTATGATTTCCGGATTCTCCAACCAGAGAAACATATCTGTTTTTTAGGATATACATTTTTCAGACGCATTTTTATATTTGTTCGAATATTCTTTCTTTCGTTAGAACAATTCTTCACTGGAGTCCATGGTTTGCCCATAAAATCGTTATAAACAACTGAAATTGTTTATTCGAAAAAATAAATAATGGATCTTGCAAAACTAATTCTATATTTGAATTCACTGAACCAAAACGCATGAATCTACGTTGAAACATTGAATGAATATAATGTCTCCTACGGTTTCTGATATTCAGCCAGTAAACGATGCAAAGTTGTGATAAATTTCCGTTGCGCGCTGATGAATAAATCACCGTATTTTTCGAACTGATGGCCCAATCGATCTGAAATTTCCCAAAAAGTTTGCACATACACTGACGAAAAACTTTGTTGCTTCTTTGTTGTTTTTCGTGCCTCATATTCCTTCTACCACTTTTTTAATGCAAAGCATGAAAAACATGATTCTCACTTTGAATTAAAATCGTATTGACTCATTATTGATATTTACGAACTTTCATGACATAGTTGTCTTTGGGGAAGTCTTGCGAATCAGAATTCGTGAAATTTGTGATGATAAGTCAGAACATGACCAAGTTAGAACGAATTCAATGTGGAAAGACATTGATTTCTGGAGTGGAAAAATGTGTAGTTTTTGCCTTTTCACTCAAGAATTATTGATGATAAAGAAAAATCGTCATCAGGAACTCACATCGATTTTCCAAGACCTATCACCTATTTTTCAATCTTCGAGAGTCCAACTTTTGATTTGAGCGTGTGACGTCACGGCTTGGACAACAGTTTTCTGTGTTCTCAAGCGTTTGTCCTTCCATTGAATGCCAAGTAGGAATGCGCTAGTTATCGACAAGCTATGGAACGCAAGTACAATTGCGAGTACTTTACCAGAACTCTACGAGGCACTTGCAGGTGACTACTTTTTGGCTAGTTGACTGTTACAAAACTTGTCAATGACTGAAGCATTTCTACTAGGCATCCGGGCCTTCAATTGTTGAATATCAATGAATGCTATTATTAGTTTATAATGAAGGGTGTACGAATAGTAATTTTTTGAAGTCGAGTCGAGTACTCGCAAACTTTCGGGTATCCAATAATTTTCCTTGTACTCGATAAATTTCCAAACATGTTCATGATATCTCATCCCACAGATGTACAAGATTCTAAAAAAAATGAAGAAATACTCAAAAAATTTCGAGCAGCTCGACAAATTCTAAGTACTTTGAAGAATTCGAGTGGCTCAAAAGTTTCGAGTACTGGAAGATGCTCGATTCGACTCAAAAATACTCAAAAACTTCGAGTACTGGCACACACCTTATTATAATTAATTAATTATCGTCACCATCAACTAAACCAAACCAACCATCATATTCAACACAATTTATTATCTGTTCACTGAGAAAAAAGTATTCTAAATTTATTTCAATCGAATCAGGTTTTTTAACTATCAGAAAAGCTTGTTTGATCCAAAGATGGTTTGTTTACAATCAATAAACCTTTTTTGTCACAAACGAACTCTTCTCTCAGTGTTGTAATCACTTATCTTCTTATGGCAATACAAACTGAATTATACCATTATCTTTGAGCATTTCCTCATTTTCTCGAACAGAGAATCTTTCCTCCGATTCATTTTCTTTTTATCGTTGTTCAAAAAAAGAACCTATATTGATTCCCAAACCAAGCTACGAGTGCCGCCTTGGAGCTTTAAACCTCTTCGGCAAGCTTAGACGCGAGCAGACTCATACATTTGATTCGATCTAGCCACTCGAATCGTTTCGAAAAATAAATAGTTTGTGCCGAAGTGGAATAAACACATAATTAATTAATTTCACTCAGTAAGAAAATTACCATTTCAAGCAAAAAACCATTGTGATACTGAGAATGGAAAAATTTCAACCTCATTCTCGACTGAATTGTCGATCACACTCTACGTGGTTAACTATAAGATATCAAGTGCTAAGAATAAGCATATTACTTGGTCTAATTTGATTAAACCTAATCATAATTCATTTTCATCCATCGTTACGGCTGAGATCGTAATATTGCCGATTTAAAGTCTCATCTTAAAATCAGTAGTCGATCATGAAATTAAGATTCATTTTTTACTCTGTGTTTTAATCCTAGAATCTCTGGTTTCGGTATCGTTTCGCTTCCAAATAGTACATTATAAACTCGGTATTGTCTCGTGATATCTTATTCTTCAAATAGTATTAGCCATTGAAATCTGAATTCTTTTTTTTATTCTTTTTCAGAAGCAGCAATGTAAGGCAGAGTACAATCAGGCAAGAGTAGGTAGGTGAGTCAATTGAATATCCGCATGAATCAATTAAGGTGTGATGTGTCATTATTACCTGTTCCTCATTGCCACTAACATCTTGAAATCATGGATAAATTTTGAACCAGGCCCATGAGAGTGTAAAAGTGAACGATCAACTCATTGACCAATCATGATTTATGATTTATAGTACGGGATTTGTTTACAAATGATGGGTAATTGAAAGTTTTCAATGCATATATACAGTACAATCTCGTTATAAACCACAGATCAGGCTATAACATGGAAAACTCTAAAAATATAGGGCACGCAATGTTCTCTCACTACTGATTGACTGATGCACGTGTGAGTTATACCTATAAATTAAAACAGAACGTTTGCTATGAACATTTTTGTTTTTTTGTTTCTGTATCAGTACACAAAATGGCATGAAATCAATGAAGTATGTACAGTAAACTCTCGCTTGAGCACCATCTGTGTCCTTGTTCCACACGGTATCCAATCTTCTGTAAGAGCAAGACGCAGATGATGCTTATGGCGAGCGTCTACTGTATTTCCTTACCGGTTTTCGTTTCATATGTATCTTCTTCTGTATGAATCCTCATACCAGTATGAACTCTTTCTTATACGCGTTCATTATATTCAAATATCGAAAAATTTAATCATTGAAAAAACAATACTAAAATTGTTCCAGTTCCTACGAAATGTTTTTCTACAACTCCCCACTGTTCCCTGTGTTGTCTATTATAAGCATCCAAGACTCTATCGCTCATAACGAGCGTGGGTACACGGAGAGAATTTTGTAGTATAGATTACTACAATTATTTTGTAACGCTGGACTATACTGACACTCTGACTAAAATCACTGAACGTTCATTCAGAAATGCTTAGCATGCATCCTTTTTTACGATTGAGACATTGTAACCTTTCTTTGTTTTGTTTCCAATTTTATTATAATCTAACGTAATTTGAATCATTATCATCGCAATATTCCTCGTAATGTCAGTATGGTCCAACTTTACAAAAATATAGTAATATTGAACACGTTTTTTATGCAATGTATACTACAAAATTTTCTCCGTGTAGCAGAGATTCGAGAGCACCAAGAACGGGAACTTATCGTTCGAGCCGAGTAAAAAGGGATTTCCTTTAGAGGAAGTTACTCGTAACGGGATTGATTATAACGAGAATCTACACTGAAAACACGATTTGTTCCAGCATAACAAAATTGAAACGCAAAGAAACTTTTTGATTGGTCTCCGAGGAAGCGGTTCTCCAAATGTTTAGTGTACCTGCATTTTGGATGCCCCTAAATACATTCTTAACACATTCTTCTCATCCACTAAGGGCCATACTCATAATGTTTTCTCAACGTACTTTCATATAACTAAATCTCAAAAACATGTGCGCAGCTTCGAACAATGTTCTGCAAACCTTTATTGAACACGGTTCCAGAACGTCGCATGGTGCACATGAATAGAACTAACCGGGACATTTGCACGTACCTGGGACATACATGTGACGTTCTTAGAACATCCTGAGACGTTATTTGCACGTTCTCTGTGTAACCTCTCTCTGTGAAAGTTCTCTGAGTATTATATTTTAATACACTCAGGGTGTTTGAACATTCAAAAATTTTATGAACATGTCAGTGGCTCACACTGTAAAGAGTGAACGTGGAATTTTCCCTGAATTTGGTGGAGACAAAAATCTCCCATGTGGGGTGAATTATTCCCCTCTACATTTTGGGAGAATGTTTCTTTATTCGGGAGAAATTTCCTTCACAAAAAAAAAAAAACAATTGTCCCCCAAATGGAGGAAAATTTCTCTAAAATATGAGGGAGATGAATTTGCCCCACGTGGAGGATTTTCACTGCCACCAAATTCGAGGGAAACTGACATGATGGAGTCATGTCAACACCGGGATCGTAATCAGCGACCCTCAAAACACCAAAGTCAATTGGTTTGAGACCTGTTCCTATCGAAGATATCAGCCGAGAAGTCACAAAAACGATCCCGCCTGTATATGACCTCCAAATGACCTTCAGAGGTTATTTTGACTACCAAGTCAATGAATATTCGGACGTAAAATTGTCCGTTCTTTCAGAATCCGGGGTAAAAAAAATTTTATCATTCGATTTAAAGTGTTTGACCTTCATTTGACCTTGATCCCGAAGTGATGGAGTCATGTCGACACTGGAATCGCAATCAGCGACCCTCAAAACATGAAGGTCAACCACGGTGAGGAATTCTTCACCCCAATTCCATTTTGTGGCCTTGTGATAATGGATTTGAAGAGAAAAATCGATTAAAAATTGAAGAAAAATTGAAAAAAAAATAGAAGGACCATCCGGCCCACTTTTTTAAAAAAGAGGAGCTGTTCGGTATCGGTCAAAGTATCTTTGAGAATTTTTCCAGATTTTCAGATTAGGGCGGGTTTTTATGCATAAAAAAAATTTATAACTCCAAAACGAGCGGAGAAAAAAATCTGTAAAAATTCATGAGAGTCCTCTGAAAGCAGATAAACAAGCCAAAAAATCCTCGACCAATTTGGAGAGGTCGAGGGAAAAAGTTGTTCGAAATTTTTTGGAATGCCCCATATATAATCCACGCGTGGAAAATATTCCAAATATGGCAGAATTTTTTTACATATGTGAAAAAATTTTGCATTCGTGCACTGAGAAAAAAAATTGTGAACTCAAAATCGGTTCATTCCTCTCAACTAGATCGTGGACGTAAATATAGCGTCATCATAACCTCATCGAATAATTCCGTCAACTACATCATACGTTTGTAAAGAAAAATTTCTATGAGCTACAGATTTAATTGACAGAACTAAATTGTAATCTGATCAAATAAATTATTCATTTGACTTGAAAATGATATTCATTGCAATCAATTGTACCATATTTCGTTAGATTCAATAATTATTTCTATCAACTCTAATAGGAGAATCCATTGAAGGTTATAAGATGTTTGATGCAAAATTATTCCATTCCAAATTATGAATATATATATGTAAAAAAATGTGTAAATTAGAAAGTTAATCTTCATTTCCGGTACGGTTCAATCTCTTGAATGCTTTGATATCTTACCATAATGATACGGATGAGTGTACATATTATATCTTATTTGAGGGGATCGAACCTACCTATCTTGAATTCTCCTCACCTATCTGAGACGCTAACGCCCCAACCGTTTCTCTACAGCTCGCTCCGTATTTCGTACATTCGAAAGTTGTTATTGTACTGCAAAACCTGTATTCTGCCATCATTGATCAGGTGACTTTTAAATAATCATTTCTTCATCACAACTAAAAATACGTTCAATTAATTTTCTCCCCCAATTGTTCCAACTCTACGAAATGAACTGATTCAACTACAGCCATAAATTCAGTGAATTACCTTGATGTTGGAACAAAATAAACGTTGATGGTAGTATAATAGTGTGATGTAGTTGCCTGAACAACATCAACTTGATTTTATGTGATTGCCTCAACGAAATTATATTGAGCTCAAATATAATTTCTTCGTGGCAACTATATACTGTGCAATTACACGATTGCGTTGAGATCACTTGATTCTTTTTTCTCAGTGTAGGTCATATGCGAGTAAAATATAAATTCTGTATGGGTCGTATGTGTGCCATACATGGATTCAATATAAATTATGTACGAATTATATATGACCATATGTGGATTATATATAGATCACATATGATTTTTACATGTTCTCATATAATTCATTTTTTTCACTAGGGTAATTTACCAAAATGTAGACATGATCCATCAGCTACACGGAAAAAATGGCCAAGTGAACATTCCCTGGGAAGTGACGTTACGATGGCAGCATGGATTCCACCTAGAATCTACTATAGAATCCTGTTAGATTTTCATTGTTATCATGGTTACCATAGCAGCACCACTGCCATTCACTTCTGTAACAATGCACACATAACATTGGTTCCAATGTAAATTTGAGTTCAATTGCATCCACGTAAGCAATTATAACGAAATATCAACAACAAATCCAGAATCTGCATTGGATTTTCTTTCCGTGTAGTTGGAATTGGGCGACGACAACACGCATCAAAATATTCATCATTAGCGAAGAAATATTAGGCGTTAATCTGTTACCACTACCATTATTATTATTCATTTTTTGTAAATATCGGATGTATGAAAGTGAGAAGAATTCTCTTTTACTTCTTTCATATCTTTGGACAGTTGTGTTGGTATGTATGTGTATTTATCTTCAAGCTTTATATACACGCACATACACATCCATTTTCGACTATATAACCACATTGGTGGCAATAATCCATCGAGGGAATCCCCTTCACACCATCGTGCCCACTCAAATGGTCGTTGCTGCGCTTTTATGTCGTCGTAAAAGCAGAGTAACAATTAATAAGTATCTCGTAAAAGCGATTGCCGTTGACACCTTTTTGAATGACAGGGGCGTTACGAGAGTATATGAGAAAAAGAGAAGTTGCGGTAGATTATCTTTCTTTTTCCACTCCATCCACGTTTCTCACGTCAAACAAGTGGCGGCCGTGATTGACCATAAATCTTCTTTACATCCAAGTCGTTACTTTCAATCAGGCAGTTATATTAGTCACATAACTTCATCATAGTAACCCATTACATTTTTTTGACGTTTTAATATCTTTTTGCCATGCCGATCTGTTTCTTTTCTACCATAAACCAGTGAAAAATGTGATTGATAAAATAAATCGACAGCTTCTGTATTTTTTTTATTCTTAGTATAGAATGCTCATGTGGAAAAAATGTTCAAAAATGTATACAATTTGTATACAATTTGTGTACAATTGTATAATTTTTTGGACACTTTTCACACATGTGTGAATATGACAATCGTATGACAATAAATTTATATTTGTTCTACATATTCAGTTCTGCGTCAATTCGTTAGGGTTTTTCAGCCGATTCAATGTCGGGCTTGCCACAGCCTACAAATTCGATGCATCTTATTGGTCCTTCTATCCAACGCGAATTTTTGGGTGATCAATTCCGTTAGAATTTCCAGATTATGGCAACCATAAATGTACAGAATACCAAGTGGACACTCACACGCATTCTGATGATGGGCGTTTGAATATACGGATGTTGTTGATAATTTAAAGTATAGAAGTTTTTAAAGCAGAGGAAAAATGTCTTCGTTCAATCATGTAACAATTTTCAAATTGAAGGGATATCCTCGTATAAAATATTAAAAACAAAAGAGAAAAAGCAAATGGATGAATTTATCACACGGAGAAAAGTGATGGTTCGAATATTACTACATTTTGTACGAAAGTAGCGCTACATTGAAAAAAAAATTTCTTCCAACCAAATAAATAGTTCATTTGTCCTCTCTCCATAAAATATTACTTAGGATTAATGAAATATTTAATCGAATCAAATAATCGAATGCTTGCCTCAAATAAATTGGTCTCTAAATGAATAATTCATTCGCCACAAGTAATCAGTTTTTGCATCCAATTGAATATTTAATTTCTAGAAATACCTAGATATTTTATGGAGAGAGGACAAATAAATATTTTTTCCAGTGTATACATGGAATAATATAATATTCAAAACTTCACATCATAAAGCATGAACTTTTCATTACATTCAGTCGTCAAAATTATACTATTTCACTTATAGTGCTACTATAGTACAAAAGTTAGTAATATTTAAAATATCTTTTTCTCCGTACATGTAGGATGATAATGCATTGCTTCGAATCTTCAAATGGAAATTCTCACAAAATATATTGTCAAATTTCCATTCAAAGATTCGGAGCGATACGTTGACATTCTACGAGAAATTACTCGGAAGTGAATAACACAGAGACATAGTGGCGCTTCAGCGAAGTTTGAAATCCGATTCGCTTCGTTTTACTCGACTACAGATGAAAATTCATTCAAATGTTCTTAATATCTTCACAAGTTTAATATAATAATGAATCATTTGAATGAATTTTCATCTGTATTTGAGTAAAATGAAGTTACCCATAAAACAAAAAACACTTTTCAAATACACTCAAACAGAATGATTCAAAACGTATTCAAAATTTATATTCGATGCATTAAAAATTCATTTGAAATAGTGATGTAGCGAGATACGAGAAAATCGAGACGGGACGGGAGAGCGACGGCGAGAAATCAGACGAGACGAGAATGATTTGACCATAAACAAAAATTGAATTGGAAGGAAAAAAAAATGATATTACCATGCCAGCGCGAAATGCCAAGACGAGACGGGAAAAAGCCTATTCTCGTCTCATCCCGTCTCGCGGCATCACCAATTTGGAACAGGGACTGTAACGTTATTCACTTTCGTTACTCATTCCATAAAAGAAATATATAATAATATATATATTGTACACAAATTATATATTTATTATATAGATTTTATATATAATGAGTAATAAAAGTGAATAACGTTCCAGTCCCTGATTTGGAATATAAAAAATGTATTAAAAAAACATTTATATTCTTCAAAAGAGGATTCAAGATACTTTTCATGCTGGAAAATGCATTTTAAAAGCTTTTTTTATTATATGGGTAACTAGATTCCAAACTCCACCGAAATGCCACTACATTTCCGTGTTACTCGAATTTGAGTAATTTCTCGTCAATACATATAAGAATAATATAATAATACAGAAATATATATTAAATAGTTGAAAAGAAAACCCATAAAAAGTGCGTATTTGTTTATTTTCGGTACCAGCACACTTTCTCAAACATAAGCCAAATAGAATGTGTCCTTATGGAAAGTAAATTCCACGCATCCAGAATTCCAATGGAATACAACGAAATTTGTCGTATTTGAGAAAAATGTAAAATCAAAATGAGCTACCAAGTACATTTGTGTATCCAAATGGTGAATAAACGATTTTTGGGATATTGTAACTCCAGTGTGTCTAAACTGAATTGGAAGTGGTTTGTAAATAAAGGCCTGGATTTGATAACTCGCCGAGTGCTCGAACAAGTTTCGGTTCTGATTCAGGAGACTAGTAGAACGGAAAAAAAAGTTCGTAAAAATGAAAAATTCAAAAAAACAGTCTGTTAGAACTGATTAAAGTACACATTCTTCTCATGGAAGAGTTTCGTCTATCATCAATAATTTGTGAGATAAAAATCGCGAAGTGAAAATGTTCATTTCCTCAAAATCAGTATAATTCAAATGATATTTTGCGATGAATTGGCAAGAAGTCACTGGAATGACTTGAAATTTGATATACAACTTTATGATTGATCTTAGAAGACAACTATAGTGAATTCAGTTTGTTAAAATACTCCATCATCCAATGGATATGTAATGGTAAACAAAAGCTGTTGAGGTCATGTGTTTTTAAGTTTTCACGGAAAACAAGTACCGAGAGAATTTTCGATTTGGGAAAACTTGAAGCGCCAAAATTGATCTTTAAGATTCGAAGAAGTTTTCCTGAAATTTTCAAATCAATCGAATAAAGAGTATGGAAGATATTTAACAATGTTTACGATGCTGTGACCCAAGTTGTTCCAAATCGAAAAGTCTCTTGATACTTGTTTTCCGTGAAAACTTGAAAATACGTGACCTCAACAGCTTTTGTTTACTATTGAATATCCATTGAATGATGGAGTATTTTTCTCGTTCTACTTGTCTCCTGGATTAGATCTGAAACATGTCCGAGCGCTGGGCGCTCTGCCGTTTTCAATATATTCGTTCTAAAAGATTGTGTATCCAACACCTTAAATATTTGCAGAGTACTTTTTGAAATACTTCTAGTCTCCTAAAATTCTCAGAATTTTCAAAATAATTTGAAATCGCTAAGTTTCTTTCTGTGTAACCAATTGTCAACTCACAAACTAGAAGGTATCATTGGTGCTCACGGAGAGAAAAGTATTGTTGGCATAACAAGCAGGTTTGTTACTATAGCGCCTACAAAAAAAATTAGCTGTAAGAGCAAGAAAACTGATTGACACAACTGAATTTCTTTGCTGAAATAAACACATTTGTTGATAGAACTAACGTCTTAGCTGCTGTAGTGAATATTTTTGCAAGGACAACAAATTTCTTTGTAGGCGCTATAGTAGCAAATCATTTTTTCTCCGTGTAACTGTTCGAAAAACGTAATAAGTTTGTGGTTTGTAAATGCAATGCCCCATTGAAAAAATCTATGTGTGAATACATCAAGGTGATTCAGATGAATTCCCATGTTTCCCTGTAGCAAGTTTGGATGGTTTCCGATGGATTTTTGTAAATCCCATGGTATTCTATGTAAACCTGGTGTTTCTACCTGGTTTTTCAGATGGGAAATTCTCGTCATAAATTCCCAGGAGTTCCAACTGGATTTTGAGGCTTCTCGTGGGGATTTCGGATGGGTACCTCGGTTCCCACCTGAATTTTTTTAATAGGGTGTACGCGTTGTAAGTTATGTCAATGATTTGATTCCAGTTCCAATTATTCGATCACTTATCACTTTGTTATCTTACATCGCTTACGACTGTCGCTTGTGTTTCAATGTATTCAAGAATTCTGAAACAGATTGATTCTGGTGACCTAATAAAAGAGCCTAGTTATAGTTACCGAATCATTTTGGTTTCTTAAACATATGATTGGTTCATCATTGCCAAGATTTGGTAACTATCAACAAGATTGAGTAATAATAACTAAATTGTGTTAACTATAACCAAAGGTCTTAGATGTGAATCTGGATGTGGGTAAATATAACTAAATATTTATTTCGCCATATCTAATTACGAGATTTGACAACTATTATCAAATGCTGGTATTTATAACTAAATCGTTTTCTCAGTGTGAGTGAAGATATACAATCATACATATAACCGACCTCACAATTATCATCGCTTTCAAGTTCAGATTTCGGTCCTGTTGTAAGTATTATATTCTATGGAAACCCTCACAACCGTTGCGTTATGTGCCGAAGGTCGTAACACATGATCTCAATGAAAAGTATACAATTATTAAATGTACTTGAGTGATTTTAATTTTTTCAATAATTCTATACACTGTCAGAAATATCTGGAAGTTTTTTTCAATTACATACATGAAACGAGGTTCATATATATTCTGCGTTAAATTTAATGTACAAAAACATGAAAGGGCTATAGGATTATGCTATAGTTTACTTTAAATTTCATATAAAATGTGCATGAAACCGAATTCATGTACGTACTTGAAAAAAACTTCCAGAAAAAACATTAAAATTAATGCAGAAATTTTTAACAGTGTAGGTACCGTGGAATGGGATGAATATAAAACATGGCGGGTGAATACAAACACCCTTAGAAAGTGAAACCTAGCGAAGAGTAATCATTCTAAGCCCGAGTAGAAATTTGGTAAGGCCAACGTCGGGGCCTTATGAGGCGAATAGCTTACCTCATAAGGCCCCGACGTTGGTCTTACCAAATTTCTACTCGGGAGGGTTTTGGAAACCCGCCATGTTTCTATTCATCCAATTCCATGGTAAGGAATAATAATTCAAATCAAAGAAAAATGTCAAACAACACTGACAGAAAAAACTGTAGCTGAAAATGCGCCCAAGAACAGTTTTCAATCACAGTAGCTATATGTTCACTATCACAATGAGTCTCATAGCTACTTCAATGGGCAGTATGATTACTGTAACTAGAAAAAAGTACTTGGGCTTGTTTTCAGCTACAATTTTTCCCCAGTGTAGACAAATAAAAGCTGAGCAGAAGAGAAAAGAGCGAGAAATAATCCGACAAGATCCAGAAAAATATGCGCATATACACTTTATTGCCAATTCAGCCATCGACTTTGCATCGTTTGTTTGGTCACTTCTTTCATATTCAATCAATAATATAATAATTCACATTGTCATATCTAAAAGAATCACCCAATCAACGGACTTGGCAGCCTCATTTACGGAAGAAACACTCGCACAATTTCATCAATTTTTGAATCACAATTCAAGATACCCACACCAATTTTGACCAGTTCCCTTAATTTAGACATAATTATAATCTTCTAATCTAATAGAAATCAATATTTGAAGAGGAAGTGATATTTCCTCATGACCACACCAAGTAAATAATTGAAACTTCGGTAAAATGGGAACATTTTTTGGCCCTCTTAAGAATTCAATGAACGTAATATAGAAAGAAAGAAAAAATACTATTACATACAAAAAAGATCTTCAGCAAAATAATTATAGTTCTGAAATAATGACGGATTTCAGTAGGGTGGTTCAATTGTATTCAAATGAATCTTTTGCGAGCATGCGAACTCAAACTTAAATTATGAAATCTTTATTGGCCGTGCCAAGTGTTATGCATCAACGTGACTTCCAAAACCTATTAGAAACGATCAAGACGGTTTGTTTATAAAATAACTGAGAGCTGTTTCCGATATGTGAAATAAATGGATGTGATCTTTGTTCTACTTTACTTTATATGGTGAGGACGTCAATATTTTTGAATAATTACAAACCACCACTTTCAATACAGTTTGGACACACTTGAGTTACAATATACACAGTAGAAAATTTTGTGTATTCTTAACACACCCGAATGTCCCAAACGGTCCAGTCAAAATTTGTGTTAAGTATTGACACAAAGGATGTGAGAAATCAATACACAAGTGTTGAATTTACATTGAAAATCTGTCAATTTGACACTCAACTTTGTTCATTTTTAACATGAATTTTGAGTGGACCGTTTCTGACACAAAATTTTTTATCGTGTACCAAAAATCATTCACATACCATTCGAATACACAAATATACCTGATAGCTTATTTTGATTTCACATCTTTTTTTCAGTTAGGGCAAATCTTTTTTTTTTTAGGATCAGATTTGGATAAAATTCGTTCTTACACGGCATTGGAGACAAGTACGTATGTAAGGAGAAAATTTATTGACAAAAAAAATACCCAAAGTTGAGTAAAATAGGGACGTAGTGGCATTTCAGCGAGGTTTGAAATCCAGTTGAATTTGTTTTACTCAACTACGGATGAAAATATATTTAAATGTTTCTTTTCAATACTCGACTTGTGAATATAATAGAAAAATTTGAATGAATTTTCATCTGTAGTCGAGTAAAATGAAATTAATCGGATTTCAAACCTCACCAAAATGCCACTATGTCTCCGTGTTATTCAGTTTTGAGTAATTTTTCGTTAAACCATTTTAATTTTTACATTTAATGTATAGTTGAAAATGGTAAACGAGAACTAGAACGAGTTGAGTGAACTACATATGTTGGCTCCACTACATTTCCCTCTGCATGAAAAATATTATGATGTATGCGCATTACATCCAGTTCATCTAATATTGGCACGACTTATTATATTCTCCCCCAATAAATTAAGAGTCGACAAGAAATGAACAAATGGAGGGTCATACTTCCCTGAACCAGCTTTTTTTCCGACGCAAATGCTATAGGAAGAAAGGTGACAGAGAGAGAAAGAAAGGAAAGGGGTTGCTAGGGAGGTAAAGTCAGACGCAGAAGACGAGGCAATAGCCTTTACGACTCGGTCATAGTATCAAACGATCTATTCAACCATTAAGATAGTCTTGGAACGATTTGGTAACCTTTGGGTTCGTGAAAGCGATACGATATCGACTACGAAGACCGTCACCGCTGTATTTTGTGAAAGAATAGTGAAAAACGAGAAAGACTACCCGCGGCCTTTTACCATTCTTTCATTTCATCCTTGTCTTCATTCTATTCCATGTAGTCCAATATCATAATCACAAACCTAGAGCGTTTTGTTGCATCGAAAAATTTATGAAACCCACAAGTTCATATTTCTAGAAGTGATTTGGTACAAGTATTGACATCCAGAATCTCTCATTCATTTCCGTTACAACTCAATGCAATAACTCAATATGTGACTCAATGTTACAGGCTATGGCATCGATGACATACGGGGAGAAATGATTCATTATAGCAGCTAGGAATTAGCAGCGGTAGCTACTTTGTGTGTTTGATATATTTGGGTAGCCAAGAGTATTGCCGTGACAGCTACATTTTAACTACTATAGCAACAACTTTTGTTATCACAGCTGAAAAAAAACTAGCATAGCTGGTTTTCAGCCATCCAATTATCAGCAACATTGTTTTTTTCCGTGCATCCTGACGACATCATTGTGATCCTTAGTGACGTCACAGTGATTTCTGATGACGCTATGGTGAAGTCATGGAGACGTCATGCACTGTAAAAAGTTCGACTAAATGTGGTCACATTTTACTTGGGAACTTGACTGAAATTTAGTCTCTTCCATTGCATCGATATCTGTTTTCGGTACTTATTTTCAATTGAAACAGGGCTAGTTTTGGCTACATCTCAAAACCAGGTAATATTCAGGATGGAAGTGAGTTTTTACTTTTCATCGTCTGTGGAGTGCTCTCACTCTTCATGTAGCACAGAGTGTCTCAGCAATGTCTCAATATAATATTCTGAAGATGTTGGTGCTATGATGGTCACGAGTAGTATTCAAGCAAATATATATATATATATATATATATCAAAGTTCACATTTCTAATCGCGAATGAATTGATTATAAAAAGACATGGATTTTTCTTTAGATTTTTTCCATTATCCTATCTACAATTGACATGCATCTTGAGTGATGTTTTCCAAAGTTACGAGATGAAAATACGAATTCCTCAAAACCGTGTGAAAAATTGAAATTCACATGAATAAAGAAAAGAGGATTTGTTGTGTATACACAGAAAAAAGTTTATATTAAATATTATTAGACACAGTATCGTATCCGTGGGATATACCCGATTATGGCGATAGGAAGTATAACTTTGCATTTTCTTATTACTCAGCATATTGAATTCAAGAAGAGTTGTGCTAATCTGCCGCATACTCATGGTTCTTTCCGCACTTATCATTGCACTGAAAGAAATTTAGAGTTCGATTGACTATGAGGTTATAGGGATGGAGGAACATACTGACTTTTAGTGGAATTTACTGTAAAACATTGTAAATTTGATCAGTTTCTATTGTTATGCGACAGTGAATTTCACTGTATCATAGTGAATTCCATTAGGAGGTCAGTATGTTCCTACATCCCTTTAATCCCGTGGTAAATTGAACTCTAAATTTTCCCAAGTGTCAAGTTTTTTGAAAATTTGTTTATTCTGGAAATATAAGATTCAATTTCAGCAAGAATCTAATGACGAATAAGAATTGTAGGTCATTAGAACGGAAGATATGGATAACTTCCACAAAAATTCAATTTGGAACTATAAATATATGCAACGTATGGAATTTATATGTACTTCATATAAATTTATGTGCAGACTATACAAAACATATTTATGAAGATTCCTTCTTGGAAGGTGCTAATGCATTTTTTCATTTCCTTCAGTTTTGCTTTTCAGACCTGTAATCCAATCAACATTTCTAACAAATTCGTGTCGAACAATTCAAAAACCTTAATGATCACTTGAATTTATCTTATCAAATTCCAAGTAATATCTTATGGGACACAAAACAGTGTTCTTCTCAACAATCTTTGTTGCGATAAATATTCTAGTGTGATTTCGAATATCTTTCATGAAATGCATTAGAGATAGATATATATTTATGTTGCGCAAAAAATCCTTCATATCTCTATAAGATATCGTATTCGAGTATTCCAGAACAATGAAAATTTTCAAAGGGAAGAGTTTGCAAAGAGAATATTCAATATTCAACTTTTCGGATGATAAGAATAAATAATGAGAGAAATATAACCCTTTGAATATTCTATTTCAAGAAAATCTTTGTTACATCCGCATTCAAGATATAAATCTTATGGTACATATATTTTCATACATTCTTAGCGAAATAATATTGTGCCTCATAGACAGAACCTTCCCTTAAACTTACATAGGTATATATCTTCAATCTGTGAGAGTGCTATAATAACATTATATGAACGTGATAATGGATGGATACTCCCACCGATTAAAGCAATGCACTTTCTGGGGTTCCAATTCAAAGTTACACGGCCAGTTTCTCCTTCTTTCCTTTCTTTCTTCCATTCATTCCTCCTTTTTCTCCTCTGGAGTTGACTTGATTCTGAGATGGAAATACGTATGGATATAATGTACAATGCAATAAGGATATTTGGATGTTGAAAATAAGAATAGTATGAGTATAGAAAAAGACCGAAAAGGATGGTCTAAGAGGGTGGTTACTATATGCATACACACTCAAAAAGAGGGAAACATGGAGCGTCATGCGCCAAGGAAGTGGGAGGACTATAGGACTTGCGCGAGGACGATGCTAGTGTTGTAGCCGGAAGGCTGCATTTGAGGGAGGATTTTCCCCTGCTTGGCTGCTTTTCCAGGACTTTCAAGGTAGTCTGTCTCTTTTCGTATGGGAAGAAGGAAAACAGGAAAGGCAGAGAAGAGGAGGAGAGTTGGTTGAAATGGAATAAAGTCGAAGCGAGCGTAGTGTGCCGTAGGGCGCGGGAATGCTGTGGGGTCGAGGGGTCTGGAGATTGATAACGCAATTCCAAGACTCCCATTATCCTCAACCCAACCTTACTACCACTACCATCGAGACCACTACTATCATGCCGTTGGGCTAGCTCCACGCTACCATCTTTTTTGCTCATGGCTCCTTCATCTCTCTCACCCCTTTCTTCCTCTTCTCTAGGGACCGGCGAGTTTCAGAAATGTTGACTCCATAAAAGCCAGAAAGTTCTTTTTCATGGTTTTCCTTTTTTGCCTTCTCATTTTTCGGAAAGAGAGATCCAAGTGGTCGAGGAATGGTAGCATTAAGTGGACAGGAATAAATTGTTTTGAGATAATTCAGAATCGGGCATTAAAAAAACGAAAGAATAACAGAAGCGATGAGAATACCAGACATTATACGAATAAAAAGAGTCAAAGAACAACTTAATCATGTTAGTTATATTCAAATTGATCATCAAATATTTTATTTTCCTATTAGAATTAGATATCGCCATTTTTAGTGTTTTTGAAGGCAAATACTCATAACATAAATGGGACAATGGTTTCTAAAATTCATCGACCTTTGCGAAGAAGAAACACGGGACAAAAGTAAAAAGGTTGAGAGCAGAAAGAACCTAGGAAGCTTTGGAATGAGTTGGTGGTGGAGTGGGTGGAGATAATGGGAGTCTTGAAATTGGATTATCAATCTTCAGGCTCGTCGTTCCCTTTCGTTTTCACCCTCTCGCTACTCTCTATACTCCTCCCCTTTTTCCTCTTTCAAATTGAGATCGGAGAACATTTTCTAAAGTAACGTTTTGTCGTTTAGCGCGATTCCACCGGTGAAAAACCGCGATTTCGAGTTTGTGATAAGAAAACTTGTACAACCTCACAAAAAGAAAGGCGCATTATTTTGAAGATATAAAAAATGTTTTTGTAACTTATAATTGTAAATTCACAAGAATTTCCTCTCATTTACATTTCGAGAAATCCTTATAGTTCAGAAATTTTTAGATAAGTGAAATCAAGAACGATAATTCGATACTGATGCAATTTCAATCGTTTACTCAAATGACATTTGAGTTGAATGTGGAAAAAACATAGAATATTTAATCTTACGAATATTATCATATCCTATCACAAAACTTTTCGGACAGAATAAGTATTTCATCCAATAATCCGTGCGGGAATAGGAACATGGGCCAATACTGTACAAATCCAAACTTACAGTCACCGGACCAATTGAATTGACGGTATTTACAAAGCGCATTTATTCCAAATATGTGAAAAAATATTAGTGTGACATTATCTTTGTAGGAATTTGTCTAGTAATTCACTAGTTGTAGCACTTGCCCCTACGAAAAACTGGAGACCCAAGTAGCCTGTTTATGGGTTGCTGATTGCACTAGCAATCCAAGAGCAGCCCTGGTACTAATTTTTCTAGTAATTCACGAGTTGCAACACTTCCCCTCGTGAAAAACTAGAGACCTCATATGTATATTTATTATATATTTTATGTTATTAGATATACATAATATGTATATATATATATATATATATATATATATATATATATAATCGAGTATATCCCACGGGTACGATGCTCTGTCCACGCGGAGAAAATGTATTGGCGATTAATTACCCAAAGTTGAGTAAAACAGGGACATATATTCCTGTGAAGTTTAAAATCTATTGTATTCCCGTGAAGTTTAAAATCTAGTTGACTTCATTTTACTTGACTACAGATGAAAATGAATTCAAATTTTTTTATTATCCCCACAAATTGAATACTGTTGAAAACATCTGAATGAATTTCCATTTGTAGTCGAGTAAAATGAAGTCAAGCGGATTTTGAACTTCGTGGGAATGTCACTATGTCCTTTCGTCAATACATTTTCTCCGTTTAATAATCTTTAATACAAACTTTTCTCTGTGTATGACAATATTGATATCACACTCAAATAAGGTTAACAGTATAATTTCGAATACCGCGTTGGCATGTAATTTTATCGTAAATGGAATTGATACGTGTCTTTTCTTCTAGATCGTGAGAACGCGGGAGAAATCTCAAGGAGAAGTCAATGCTGTCAAGCTCATGTTTTGTCTTACAATAGTGCCACTCGCAAACGCCTTTTCATCGAAATACGTCGAAATTGAACTTTAAAAATCTTACGAATACGTTCATCTAATTATTGTAATGAAAAAAAGTATATTGGAAGTGTATTGGTGGTTGAGAGCGGGGAACTGAATCTCTATGCTGTAAAAAAAAACTTCGGTAAACTTCCAGTGCCGTACTGGAAGCAATTAAGGTGTCGGGAAGAATAACTCGCTTAGCGCTCGAAAAGCCGTAGAAGTATTGTCCAAAACGTCTGATTGAGGGTGAAAACAAAATCGGAATTTCGAAAATCGAAAAATACTGGATGATAGGGCTCGTGAAATTAATGTCAGTGTCCCTTCCCCATTTTTTTCTAGGATATATAGTTTTCGAGAAAAAAAATAAAAACTACACATTTTTTCGTCCCAAAAATCAATGTTTTTCAACACTAAATTCATTCGATCTCACTCATTTTTCAATTAATCGGAATGAATCTTGCGAATTTCGTTTCGTAAAACTTCCCCGAAGATCATAATGTCGCGAAAGTTTTTGAAAATCAATAAAAAATTGTTAAATTTTCAATTCGAAATGAAAATCACGGTTTTCATGCTGTGCATTAAAAAAGTGGTGAAGGCAGTTTGAGCTAAAAGAAAATTCAAGCAACAAAGTTGTTCGCTAGTATATGGACTAACTTTATGGGAAATTTCAGGTGGATTCAACCATTAGTTTGCAAAATACAGCGACTTATTTATACGCGCGCAAGGGAAATTTATCACGATTATGTGTCGTTTACCGGCTGAATACCAGGGTCCGTAGGCAAGATTGTATTCGCTCAATTCTTCAACCACAGCTTTGTGTTTTCGGGGTCGAAGAATTCGAATATCTAACGATTTTTACAAGATTTTATTTTCTCTACCCATGTTTTTGTTTAAAACGGATTAAGGGGTTTTTCTGGTTAAGATTTACATGGAAAATTTTTTTCTCAAACACGTTTTTTCATAGAAAAAATTGAGATATCGTTTTGAAAATTTGCAGGTATGTTTATTACATATTACAAAAAAATTTTTAAGATTTCAACAAATTTTTTTTCTCGTCATACTAATTTGAACAACAAAAAACACTAAAAAATGACGGTGGGAGTGTTTTGGAACGACCGGATAATCCGAAAAAACAGAAAAATGGCCAATTAGTCCTTTTTGGAGTGGCTATCGCATGAACTAGGATCTTTTTGATTGGTCAAAAATTGTCTGATTTTCCACCCTCAAAAATCGATTTTTTCGAAAAATGGCCGCCCTTTTGTTATTTTTTGATGAAAAAAAATATCCTGATTCATACAATAGGCACTTCGACAAGGAATAATTTGCCATTTTTTTTGTCTTCTCCAGATCATTCGGTCGTCCCATTCTTCCGATTTTTTGGCGGAAAAGTAAAGTGTTTTGGCCAGAATGAAGTAAATTTTCCTAAGGGTGATTTCGTCATTAATTCTCTACAAGGAGCAAAATGAGCTGGTCATTGCATATCACTATATGGACAGCAAAGAATATATGTCACATATACACGCAGAGGAAAGTTACCTGGAAAATTACTATACTTTATAATAAACTAAGAACAAAATCACATTTTGGGGTTATGTATCATATGTTGTCATTCAAATTACTATACTTTCTAGTCAGCAGTGATGGAATTCTGTTATTTATTGATGGGAAGTATAGTAATTTTGATGACAACATATAATACATAACCCCAAAATCTGATTTTGTCCTATTTTACTGTAAAGCGTAGTAATTTTTTAGATAGATGCTGCCCATACAGTATTCGGAGCTCCAGTGAAATCAACAATTCATTTTTTTCCGTGTAGGTAGAAATTCACTACATTTTTTAGATAGATGCTGCCAATACAGTATTCGGAGCTCCAGTGAAATCAACAATTCATTTTTTTCCGTGTAGGTAGAAATTCACTACATTTTTACTCCGTTCTTCAAATCCCAGTAGCAAAGTTTTCACGCGAAAGGTTGAAAAGATACGACTGTCGGGACTTTAGACAAACCATTTCTCTTGAATCATTTGAAAGAGACGCAATAAAATTCAGTGATTTTTATTTAGACACCTATTTCAACGCATATATTGGATAGGTGAATGAAAATTAGTAGGTTTCATTGTATCAGTTTCGGATAATTTGAAAGAAACAGTTGGGCTAGAGTCTGTGTCTGAATATCTCCTTGAGCGTGGTGGTATACGGAGATGAAAAGAATAAAGAAACAGGCGAATGAAAGAGGGTAGGAAAAAGAGATGCAAGAGAAGAAACAGAATAAAAAGGTAAAAACGAAGTAGACAGTACAGGGTGCTATTACTGATGCTAGCGCTACCCCTGTGAAGCTTTTCGAAATATACGATTACAACGATAATTGTATGTGCGAATTGCCGCTATATATCTTGTTTATTTGCTCTGCGCTAAAGAATTTAACTGATACACGACACGCCTTGTTTCAGTATGTGTATATTCATGTAACTTGGTGAACGTATGCACATGAATTACATATCATCTTGCATAATGCGATTGTTTATATTTGAACAGACTTTTGTAATTTTAATTGATTTCATTTTAACGTTTAAATTTATCCCAAGAGGAGGTGATGATTGGTTGAAACAACCCCCTCCCCCTCTCCCTCTTTGTAGATCGAACTACATCAAAATGAAATCCTGCTCAGCACATGAAATTACAATAATGTTGCAGTATCACAGAATATCACGAGTATGCTAAACAAAGCATCTAGTTGAACAGAGAAGAGTTTTTATATTAAAGATTATTATACTGAAAAAAATATGTTTCGTCGAACCAGCAACAAGAGAATTGTCGACGTCTTTCATTGTTCGATATACAATAAGAATTTTCCAATAGCAACACATAGTTGACAATAGAATTGTCAATTGAATGTTGACGGT
The DNA here is from genome assembly GCA_018340375.1 of Gonatopus flavifemur. Lineage (NCBI taxonomy): Eukaryota > Metazoa > Arthropoda > Insecta > Hymenoptera > Dryinidae > Gonatopus > Gonatopus flavifemur. The sequence continues at coordinate 1,069,830 of JAFFJZ010000011.1, forward strand.
TATATTTTTACGATGATCATTGTAAATTGATATATAACAATTCGAATTGTCATATATCAACCTACAATAAAATCGTAAAAATATCGGTTATCATTGTTGGATTGACAATTTTATTTCTAACATGCCAACTACGTGTTGCTATAAGGACATAAATTGGATATTGTATATCCAACAATAGGTTGTCACCAATTCTCTTATTGCTAGTTCTACGGGACATACTTTTCTCAGTGTAGACAGCGTATCGTACCCGTGTTATTTATTATGTTCAAGGATTTATACGGCTCTTTGTGATACAAAACAATAAAGCATAGTAATTGTACTCATAGGCATGTGAAATTATAAAGAACCTATACGGAAAAAAATGTTCAGCTGTTTCAGCTAGATTTTAGCTACACGCAGAGAAAAAAAGTTGCTGAAACAGCAAACCTCGAAAATTTGCTTTGCTAATATGGTAAAACTTGTTGCTGAATTAGCAAAGAATTTGCTATTACAGCAAAAATTTTGCTCTTTCGACAAGCGCTTGCCATTCAGCAATCCGGAATCGTAGATATACATACGGCTAGAAAATTTTGCTGGATTAGCAAATATCTTGCTAAAATAGCAATATTTTTGCTGTCACAGCAACCGTTTTGCTAATTTAGCAAAGCAGATTTTTCGAAACCGCTTTTTCAGCAAGAATTTTTCTCTGCGTGTATCATACCTAGATATTTCGCTGCAGCAGCTAAAATTTAGCTGGTACAGCTAAAAATTTTTTTCCGTGTAGCACGTATGCACCATGAGGTCCACCCCAGCCCAACATGGGGCCCATCCCGCCAGTTTAGGCTCAAGACCGGGCCAGAGTGAAGCCAGAATGGGCCGGAGTTCATACACGCTCGGGAAATGAAAGGGATTTGTTGAGAAATTCTACAATAAATGTTCATAACAAAATTTATTTTCTCAACTTTAGTTCAGATTTCGTTTCAATACCCGATTCAAACTCCAGCAACATTAAGCGACGACAAAATCTGATGATTTTGATCGAAAACCTTTTTCTTTGTTAAAGAACACAGAAAAGGATCGCAGTGAAGATCAGGCAAACAAATCTTCGAAACAATTTGATTTGGAATGTAGGATTCTCAACAAAAATAAAATCCGTCAATCCGTGTGAGATAAGCGGTGTTTCCAGTGACATTTGATGTGTTCCACTTATGCAGAATCAAATGAAACTTCAAACCAATGGTTGAGAACCAAGAATTGTTTATTGAAAAGTCCTTGAAATAATCCTCGCAGACAATATAATTTCCTTCATAAATGAGACATAATCGTTAAAAACCGTAAGCATTGTGCATAATTGAGTATCCCCTTTCGAGAATAAAAATCAAAAACCGTGGCGAATGGTAAAATGAGAAGGGATGAGGGATGGACGATATCATATTCGCTCTTGGTAAAAAAGTCTTGATCATGCATCGACGATTTTATAGTAAAGTTTGAGTTTAATGATCGCTCAAATCAGATTGGCGTATGCAAAACGAAATAACTTCCGCTTACAATTTGATTATTATGCACTGATGAATCTTCCCTTGGCAATAGGGAAGTGATTTTCTTCTGACAACAGAGAAATGAGAAGGAGTAAAATGGATCATAAGTGACGGTAATTGTCCAAGTATTTTATCTGTGCATTACATATCAAATAAATTAATCATCTGATAATCGGTTGAAATTTTTAGCACACCATAATTGGTATGAGATTTATGTGGGAGGGGGGGGGGTAAGTAAGTAAGAAGCAATGAGCATCTTGTTTTAGGAAGAACATAACATTATTTTGCGAATACAGTATTCACTGGCCATAGATGGATATCATTTTTCTTGTTCATAGAAACACCTGAACGAAGCGTGTGTAAGTAGAAGTGAAAAGGAGGGAAGGGAAGATCGCATGACATTGTTGCTGTAGTAGTAGTCATAGTCGTCAGAGAGAAAATTCTCGTGATCTTTTCGCATACGACTCCCTGGGCGCCCTTTCGGTCCATGGTGGGTCTGGTCTGAAACGCGTAACACGCATTTTTATCAAATGTTACGAGCTTTGGAACGAGCCGGATGAAAACCAATATCTTACAGCCTCTTGGGACTTCACCCTGGCTCACGCCTCACTCTTCTTTCTTTCCTTTCCTCTCTAGTATTCTTACAACTAGCACCTCACCACTATTCTCGCTACTAGAACCAACATTTCAACAGATCTCACCGGCGTCATCTCATTATTCTCATAAGCTTTGAACCCTTGTTTACATACTTTCACCCTTTCGTTTTATTGCTCATAAATACATGTATAGATAGAATACATTTCTCACGGCAACTGCACGTAGTTAATTCTCCAAGTTTTAACGAATTCATTTAGTTGGATTCAATTTAATATCCTGTAGAACATTTTTTTGAAGGTTATTCAATGACACGGAAAAAAGAAAACTGATAAGTCTACCGTGTAGGATGACAACGCGTCGCTTCGAGTCTTTGAATGGAAATTTTTACAAAACATATTAATTCTCGTCGAATAATTCACGTCACAAGAGAAAAATCTATTTCTATCTCCTAATGTGAAATATTCGACAATATATTTTGTAAAAATTTCCATTTGAAGGCTTGAAGCGACGCGTTGTCATCCTGTACGGTGAATTTATCCATTTTTTTCCCTGGCAATTTGAATTCAGGTTACGTTTTTCTTTTCCCTAACTGACATGAAATTCTACATTCTATATATCCGATACAAATTATTACTCCAAAGTCTATATAAATGAGAAATTCAATGAATTCCACTCATTTTGAAATTCTTAAGTACACAAAGCTCAACATTGGCTTATTTGGATACATATTTTCTTTTACACTTCTACCAGCTTTTCATCCTCAGTTATTCTACACTGAGAAAAATTTGTAGTTGCCACAATAAAATTCACTAAATTTTTCAGTGAAATACGACATCAAATATATTTGCATAGTTGTGGTAACCAAGAACATATTTTCATTCAGACTCCAAAAAGGAATTGAGCAAACTAAATTTTCAACTCTATCCGTACAGTTACCACTAGTATATAAATTTAATCATCCCTTCAAAATCGTAGCCACAAAATTTGATTGTTTGAATTCACCATATTTCATTTTCACTTTGACTGAGAGAAAATAGTTGTCTCTACTATATTTCCCTATTTGTAATTATAAAGAAAAACTCCCTTTTGTTCCTTTAGAAATTCTCTGTGAATCATTGACCATGTGGAGTGAATTCAGCTAAAGCACCAACCGTTATTTTTCCATGCACAGCGTTACCACTATGGAAAAAGACAACTGAGAGTCAAAGACTCGAACGCTCGCGCATGACGAACTATCGGAACTGAAAGTTTGCGCGTTGTCCGTTTGCTACAACTTTGTTTGTAAGATATGGATACACAATACGAAGTGATGCAATACCTGACTGAGAACAAAACTGAACGAAACATTTGAGTTGCCACAACTGAAATGATAGTTTTTGCAACAAAATTTTGAGTTGGAATACGTAATACTTTTCCGAGACAAAAACAGTTTTTATTCGATGCCGTATACTGGGGAAACGTTTGTTTCGGCGAAACAAAATTTTGGTTGCAATGAACGCAAAGAAACTTTTTGGTTGGCTGAAATAAAATTTATTTAGGATAAAACAAATTTATTTGTCTGTATGAAAGCCTTAATTATTGTGAACCAAATTTTGTTCACCCCAAATAAATTTTATTTCAGCCAACCAAAAAGTTTCTTTGCGTTCATTTCAACCAAAATTTCGTTTAGCTGGAAAAAAACTGTGTTTTCAGTGTATTTTATTAAGTCTTCCGCCATGAAAAATGAACAGTTCTGTCGGTGTGATTGGAGGTATATAATAACATAAACTATGACAATGAGGATGAGTTGACGGGACTTATAAGTTCTGGTTCTAAAAATCAAACAATATCCTTTGAAAGCTTTTCATTTCATTAACTAAAATTTCCATTTTTTTTTGCTGTACTACACTAGTTGATACAACTCACGGTTGATAATTACATAAATACAATGTCATTAATGAAAACTTATAACTGAATATTCCATTGTTGTCACAACTAATTATTTTATAAACATGTGACTGTATTTATAACTCCTCGAAAAGAAAAAAGTCGTTGCATTAACTGTCATAAAACAACTAAAAATTTTTCAGTTGTAGCGAATATTCAGTTTTCTCATTGCACGTAGTTTTGCATGTTTTCGTTGACCTTCCGTTGTGCGTTCTAATCAACTAAATCGGGCTTTTTCCATGACCAAAAATGTACTATGCTTCTCGAATTTGATCCTTGTTCTGGTTTCGAATCGTACTCTTTCACCCCTATGAACAGAAGATCAGATTTTCGAAAACCTCTTGTTCTCTTTAGATCCCTACACGGAGAGAAATTTGTAGTTAAATTTACTATGTTATTATTGTTTCCGAGGAACAGACTGAATTCTGTCGGATTTTACTATGAAGGGCATATTTTTACTATGGTACAACAATAGAATGCTGATCATATTTACTATGTTTGATGGGGAAACCCGTCATAGTCCAGTCTGTTCCTCGGAAACAATAATAACATAGTAAATTTAACTACAAATTCCTCTCCGTGTATAGGGTGAATGAGGGTTGATAATATGGATAAATTATACAGAAACCATTCTAATTGTTAATTTTCAAATAAGGTTTGGAATGTTTTTATCAAACTTTCTTATCCGTCAGTTGACGAACATAATCCTCAATTAACACAGAATTTTGATTATTCACAAAATTTCGTTTGGAAATTCATACGCTGAGGGAACAAAGTCATTCATACAAAATCATATCCAATGATATCTATGAAACATTTCTTTGGAGAAATGAAATAACATTACAATGAACAAATTGGTTTCCAACCACATGAAGTATTCTACCAAGTGAAAAACCATTTCACTCTGAGAAAAAATGTAAAATTCACATTTGGTTTAGGGAATATACACTGAGGGAAAAAAGTAATTGAGACAAAAAAATATTGCATGCAATGTTATCTATAAATTATTTGCTCAAGTCAATGAAATTTTGCTCTCATGGATGAAATGGTTTTTCAGTTGATGAAATACTTCATGCGGTAAAAAACCATTACATTCATTGGAATCATATTTAATAATATTTAATTGGTTCAAAGAAATATTTTATAGATAGCACGGGATAAAATATTTTTTTTTGCCTCAATGACTTTTTTCCCTCAGTGTATGAACCATTCAAAATATACTTCGAGCTACACTGAGAAAACGGGTTCAGTTAGATATTAGACACACTGTAAAAAATATTCGGGATTTTCCAATACCTATGAAAAGGGAATTTCCTATACTTTTACGGGAAAAGTGAAATCTTGTACACGTCTAGGAATTTTCACATAAAAATATATTAAAATTGCTATTTTTATGGGATTTTTACTGTGAAATCATAGGATTTTCCCCAAAATTTACGGGAAATTTTCTGTCTATGTATGTGTTGATTACTTCATATACATTTGTGTGAAATTTCTCATAAAAATTGTTTACTGTGCAGCTAGGAAATCTAGTCATTCTGAATAAGAATTTAGTTGAAGCAAATGAATTTTATTTGTCACAACTGAACTTTTTAGTTGCCTTTAATGAATTTTTTGATTCCAGACAACTAGACTTTTATTGACGCCAGCTAAACTTTAGCTGGGACAGCCTAATTTCAGTTGCCGCAGCTAGGTACCTTTCTCTCAGTGTACTACAATTTTAGTTGCACTGTCAGAAATATCTGGAAGTTTTTTTCAATCACGTACATGAAATCAGGTTCATATACATTCTGCATGAAATTTAATGCACAAAAACATGAAAAAATTAGAGATTATGCTATAATTTACATTCAATTCATGTGAAATGTGCATGAAACTGAATTCATGTACGTACTTGAAAAAAACTTCCAGTAAAAACATTAAAATTAATGCAGAAATTTTTAACAGTATGATTTTACCGTAGTGAATTTTAGATACACCACAGCTGGTGTAAAATATATCACAGCTGATGTGGAATATTCCTCAGTTGATTTATATCTTACATTTTCTGCTGTAAAACCAACTAAAATTTGATGACATGAACTAGGTTATGAATTGTCCATATATTGACTTTAAAGTAATATGAATTTAACCATTTTTTTTTCTCGGTACGGTCATTATGATAGAATTTCATTGATCTAAAGACGCTTGTAAAAATAATCCATAAATGCTTCATATACATATAAACCATATTTCATTCATATATGAACTTTGAAAAAATCATATATATATATATAAATCATATAAAATTCATATATGGGCCATATATGCATAGGCGTGCCCAGGTTAGCGAAATTGTGGGTGCTCAAGCGGCAAATTTTTTGAAATTATATATAATTTATATATACATGAATTATATATAAACTATATCGAATTAGGTATGAATTACATATAATTTTACAAATTTTCCACTTTGTTGTCAGTACCCTTGTTTTTATTGAGCTAGCATTTCTATGCTGTATTGTTTCTTCTAGATAATATTTTTGTGGAAAGGAATAGATATTAGACTCTGAATTGAGGGTGCCAATGCACCCACGGCACCCACGGTAGGCACGCCTATGCATGTATTACTGTATAAAATTCATATATGATTATTCCACCCATTTAAAGACCAAACGTGACCCATTTATACACTATTAGAAATTTCTGATTGAATTTCCAATTACATGTAATGGAAGCAAAAGTTATTCACGTAACTGAAAAGTTTATTGAAATTCCAATTACATTTGAATGAAATTTCAGTTACGAAAATACATATTAATGTATGATATAATTTAGCAAAAATTGAAAATTCAGTGGCGTGTAAATGAATTCTCATTTCAATCACCAAGAATTGGAAATTTCATTTACAAATGTGCATGAAAAATATGTTTAATTTAAAGATATTTCTAACAGTGTTGAGCACACAGCGCCATATACGGAATATATATACCATATATGGCCGATAAATGAATTATAAAGGAGTCACATATGGACCTGTGTGATCATACATGTATGTTTGGATGAATCTATGCATGTATTTATGTACGTATGTTTGGTCATGGATGCCACAAATATTGTTCATTTTTACTAGGGAAAATATTTTATAGATACCATTGGATGGAATATTATTTTATCTCAATGATTTTTTCTTCTCGTTGTAAGAATAGAGATTCAGTAGAAAATTCTTCAATTATTTTCGAAATTTTTGAAAGAGTTTGGCGGCAATGTGGACGTGATTATCGATGCGTACATACACTACGAAACTATTAGAATGGTTTCCTCTTTCCACTGATACACACATATATCTCTAGCGTAGTTTCACGTAAGCCGGCACCGTCGCCGGGATTTAAACTCAAGCGCGGAAAGCTTATACAAAGCTAGAAATTTATTGGATGGAAATCCTCCCAACATAAGCGTGCAACTTCTCCATATATAGGAGCGAACTTGCGGAGGAGGATTAACACTTTCCTATCTCATTCTCAATGCGCCGCCATTTTCAGTAAAGTCTTCTTTACGCCATCGGCCTCCCTTTTGTATTTGTTTTGTTTGTATTTTCGCATCCTTGCGGCTCCCTTTTCTTTGGTTTTAACGATTACTCTCGTCCATTACTTGGCTATTGAATTTCCGCAATCGCTCAAATTTTATATCCCGCACCCACGTTATAAATTATGGCAGATAGATAGATAGATCATTTATTGCGTTTGGCTACATTCGTTCCCATAGCAAGGGGGTAAATGAAAACATATAAAGATATAATTTTCCTTGAAATTACTAAATTTTTACGCATTTAGGATTCAGCTAAAGTGATGCGTATTCATGTGAGATTATGCGTTTCTCATTCATTTAATATGAATACTCTTATTTCGCAACTATTTTTTATAAACTACCAGTGTCTTGAGAGAATTTTCATTTGTTCAATATTCATTTTTCCAAAATCGTAGAGGCATATACTCAATTGAAGAAGCAAGTAACAGTGATATATCTTTTCTGATTGAGAGGGATTTTTCCTCCCATTTACAGATCACTTTTTTTTTGGGTGTCCATTCATTCGATTATGATGAAAATCATATTAGACTTCAGTAATTCCATTTAAACGGTTCGATATGAGTTTTAACCGAGTTGACTGAGGAGTGAGAAAAATTTGGTTGCTCAAAAATCGACATTAAAAAGAAGTTTTTCTTCGAAATTGGCATTATTCTTCAATGAAGTCAAGACAGTTACGGAAGCCATGTACCCATCTATTGACAGAGTATTCTTATTATCATTCAATATAATTCGCTTCGATTGTTTTTTTAGCAATTCATACCATACTTTTCTTATTACAAAATTATTCATTACGAACACTGTAAAAAGTCGAATCAAATAAAGCTGCATCTTACTTGAAAACTGAATTGAAATTCAGTCTCTTTCACTGTGTCGGCATTTGTTTTCGATGCTCACTTTCAGTCGAAACAGGGCTAGTTTTGATGGAAGTAAGTTTTACTCTTCCCAGTGTATTTACAATTCACTGAATTCAAAGATGTAAAAATTGAATGGAAATCTATTTTGCCACTTTTCATCCTATTTATGTTTCATGATAAAGATTCAAGTCTAGATTATTCAACAATGTACAGAATATATATGTTACGACATTCTAGGTAATCGAGCGCGCATTCCTGATAGGCTGTACATTAGTGAGAGAAATGTTCTTCTACTGGACTAACACGGTGTTTATCGACCATATCTCTAAGTACCTTCCGACTCTCGAGTTTATACCCTCCCATGTACAATTAGAGTTAAAGGATAACCACAATTTCCCAACACCGCTTCTCCCAGTCAATACCTTGCACGATTTACGTATACGAACGTATCTTATATCTACAAATCGTGAGTTCACGTGAGTTATTGACAGAATGTAGTATCTAAGAATCAACTGGTCAGTGAATAGAGAATGAATCAAGATAAAGCTATTATTGGAATATATGTTTAGATATGTTGGATTTTCATGATGTTCTAAGGCTATAGCATCCCCAAAATAACCGAGATATCGCGAGACCGGATCAAATTACTGATGTGATTTTAGTGGCTATAATGAAACGAAGTTCAACATATGATAATATTGTATGCCTTAAACGTTCCGATGATTTCTTGTAATCGAATAAAATTAATTATCCTTCATTCATTTTATCCTAGTTTAATTTTTGTGACTGCAACTGTTGCTTTTACTACTACTATTATTAATATTATTACTACGATTGTCTTCGCTTTGACTACTATCATCCCTATCACCACCACGAATACCACACCAACTAGTTTGCTTCTGTGGGATAGTTGATGCTTGGGAGGCATGGCAAAAGACCGTTAGCCGTGTAACAGCATCTGGGATCTCTGGCACAGCATCCAAGGCTGTTTTCAGCGAGAAACAAGGGATGATGGAAGAAGAAGAGATGTGAGCCAAGAAGATGGCAAACAAGGATAGATTAGTGGAGGTGGAAACACGTGTTCGATGTTCTGGGTGGACTTGAGATTAGGGTGGTTAGAACCGGGTGGTAGAAAAATAAGAAGGTCCAAAGGGGAACGGAGTAGGGGGTTGAGCGGGTAGTAAATGGAGTCGGTAAGATGTCGTTACGTGCATCCGGTGCTTCTCTAACTGAATTCTGATCCAAGGAACTCTACCGGTTCATATACGTATGGCGTTATTGAAAGAGGAAGAAAAGGGAGAAGACAAGTTTTTGTAGGGACTTTTAAATCATGGAACCGTTGGATATTAATATAGATTACGATTGTAGGTTCATTGGCTCAAGCTATCGAATGTATTGTTGTGAGTACCAGATTATTTTAGTTATTATTACTACCATTACCATTATCGCTATCATGCGTTTTTCTAAACTCTCAATGGTATCAACTTCTGTCTATGCTCAGTTAACTTTTTGAACATTGGCATTCTCTTTCATAAATCGAATCATTTTTTTGCAGGAAATTTATTTGTATAATAACAATTTGGAATTTAAAGCTGACTACTATAGTGGCCTGCCTGGTCCTTAAGAGGTACATTGTGGCCATTCTACCGAACATACCTGACATTGTATTAGAACTATCATTGTCTTCCTGAATATAATTTATTTTGAATATGAGACTTTTTTCTTTGTCTCCTTCCTTTTCTTCTTTATCATTCGTTTGATTCCTAAGGGGGGCGAACTGATCATGCATTTCGCCAAAATACTAATTTTGTCATAAGTAGAGACCGACTCTGGTTGAAGAAATCCATTGAATTTGTCAAGATCAAACCTCGTGAGATTTGATGAGAACAGTGTCCGACATTCATTGAGATTTGACAAGATTTCATGAGATTGTCATTATAGAGAGATTTATGAAACTGATCGAATCTCGTTGAAGAATAATCAGATGAGATTTAATCAGACTTTGGTCCAATTCTAATGAGATTTGATGAAATTCGATAGGTCTTTTTAATCGAGAGACCGAAAATTTTGGCGAAAGATCATAAAAGTTGAGTTTTAGCCCATTGGTTTCGATTAGAAATTGAAATTGGAGGTGAAAAGTTTGAATAAATCTCCTAATATTGCAACTATCATACTCATCCGCACATATCAATATACTCAACAGAATGACTCCGAATTTCAGTTTACAATTTCGGCGGACAGTCGATATAAAAAATTGCAGGGTGACTTCTCTTCTAACAACTGGTTACAAGTGAAGCTCGTGAGTTTAGAAACTCGAGTTAAAAAGTGGAACCTGATTCAGTTCTGATTCATTGCTTATTACGGAATGAACCAGAATGGATTTTATTTTGCGCCCTGATCTCGGCCTGTTCTCAACCTGATCTTGCTTTCAAAATTCTCATTGAACCTCATGTTAACCTTTTTTCGACCTCATTCAACTCTGGATCGTTGTATATTACGGAGTCAATCAGACTTCAAAAGATATTACAATTTTTCGACTCAGGGATCTTGTGACTCTGGAGAAATAATATTACAAACATTCAAAAAATATACTATATGAATTATAATGCTAATTGAGTTAAAATTGTCTGAATAGGGTGACTTGAGAGCTAAGGTCTAAGGTTCCTGTGAGGAACCATCGTCGGGATGATAGCCTAATGATTTACCGTGCAAAGAGAATTGATTTTATTTTCCAACAAAAAACACCCAGAAAACGAGAAAGAAGCGGGAGAAGGGAAAATTAGAAAGAAAGTTTTTTTTGGTTTTAAGAATTCATGTTTATACATAGAACGATGGTTTTCTGTTGGCTCTGATTCAAATTGAAAAATACATTGGCAATGGTTGAACCCTCACATTTAGTTTGGAGTGAGGATATCTCGGAAGAAAACGAAGGGAGAGAACACGGAATATAACTGATCGTATAGATCGCGGGTAGAGAGACAAGGGTTCAACTGGTTTCTCCTTCGTACATACAATTTTGGAAGAGACCAAATCGTTCGAAAAGGGATAAGTGAGTTTATAATGAAAATCGTCCAGTTATGCTTGAATTTGTGGAGGCGTTGAGATCCTTCGTCAACATATTATTTTTCACCAGACAGGCAAACACATAGAACTAAAAGCGAACCAGTCGTAAAAACCAAAAGAAAAAGAGAGAAATATCCAGTCGTTTCGTGATATATATAATTGCTCTGCTAACCCTTCCTACTACCCTTCCACTGCCTCTGATACCAATCACCTACGTTTACACACACTCCTCACTGTGTGCAATCCCACGGGTAAAATGGCAAATAACAAACGTTTGCCTATCACGTTAAACCCCATCCTTTTCTTTTTTGTTCCATTGTAATTTACATTTTCTGTTCTTACGAATTGTTGGTCATGAGGAGATGGTCATTTATTGAAAAAGAAAAACTTGCAAGACATCTGTTAATCGTGTGGATGGGATCGCTCGACTTATATGGATTTCCAAAATGATTCCTTGTCTGTTTCTCTATTTTACCCTCACAGACAGAGAAAATTTACTCTAAGATTATCATGAGAAATAATTCAAATCAAGTTTCTCGGCATTTCCATAAAAAATTCAATTTCCCACGCAACAAGAAAAGATTTAGGTGAATGTTAGACAGCTGAAAATTGATTCAAATACTTTCGGTACTTTTGCACTCAGAGAAATTTGCATATACTTACAATAAGTAAGTACATCTAGATAACTATTTGAAAATTGTATTCATGAAAGTTTATTCGAATCAATTGAATATTTTATGGTGACTATTCAACTAAATATTTTATTGTTCCCGGAAATTTTTTCTCTCAGTGTAGACGCAAAATACTTGATGTCGGATTTGAATATTTTTGCAATCCCCAAAACTATGTATGATATGTTTCCATAAGCTTTTGAATTGCAGTTACACGGAAAAAAGAGAATGGAGAAATTCACCGTATAGGATGACAACGCGTTGCTCCGAGCCTTGAAATGGAAGTTTTTGCAAAATATATTGTCAAATAATTCACATTATGAGACAAAAATAGATATTTCTCTTATGATGTGGATTATTTGACAATATATTTTGCAAAAACTTCCATTTCAAGGCTCGGAGCGACGCGTTGTCATCCTATACGGTGAATTTCTCCATTCTCTTTTTTCCGTGTACAGTTTTTTTTTCTAGATTTTTGGGAAAACTTTGTCCAATTTTAAGAAACTTGATCAAATTTTCAGAACATATTCCGAAATATTCATCTGAAAATCCAGAACTTTCTGAAATTTCCAGTAGGAACCTTTTTACAGCGTATGTAATGTTCTCTACGATTTGCGTAATGTCAATTGAAAACTGACATCTTCCTTAAGATTCTTCTCCGTAGAGGACAATTGAATTTCAATTGCCACAGCTACATGCTTTTCTTCCAGTGTATGTATGTTTATCATCATGAAGAGAGTACAATTTTTTGCTCTTTGCTGCATGATTTCATACCGCTTAAACTATGTAACTTGAAACTTCATGCATAATAATAATTTTGACAAAAAAATCTTCCCTCGACTTCAATATGAATATGATTAAAATTTTTATTTTCATATCAAAAAATGTTATCATAAAGGTTCTCCTCTTTGTTTATCATAACAAACATATAAACATATATTTTTTGAAAATGTCCCCTGGAATTTGAAATTTAATTCAGAATACATTTCGATTTATTTGGCGTCCATCATGTGAGTGTTGATGAGAAAAGTGTTACATTCTTGACCGTGACTAGTATGTACTAATCTAGTGCTTCCTCAGAGGCTCATTAAGGCATTTGCATTTCATTTCGTAGTTCCACTTCAAGTTCATGATACTTTCTTATCTCTTTTTCTCTCTTTTGCCCCCTCTCACTATAGCTGTCGTATTTCCACTTACGGAACCTGGAGAACCCTAACCCCTCTTTTCTCGTATAAATATTAATGCAACATCCTCTCCTCTCTTGGGGGTTTTTGTTCCTCACTGTTTTGAAGAACCATTCCTCTCCTCTCTTCTCCTCCCATTTCAAGTGCTTTGAATGCTGATGCGCTTCGTGAGGTTCACGTTCCTCTCTTTTGAGCATCTTCCCTGGGCATACATGTATTCGTATAGTATGTAAATGTCTATTATATTCTTGCCCCCTTTTCTCTCTCTCTTCCTTCCCCCCCCCTTTCTCTCTCTCGCTCTCTCTCTCTCTCTCTCTCTCTCTCCCCACCTTCTGCTTCTACAAATACATATATGTCGTTAAATTTAAGCGTGTACAAGGCTCGACCCCCTGTCTCTGTAATGAAACGGGATTTATGAGAATCTTTTGTCCTTATAAAAGATTCAAAAGGAAGGGGTTTACAAAAAAGGAAAGAAATTATTTATCATGAATAGATCAAATTCGTGAAAGAATGCTATTTCGATTGGGGCAGTAAAAAATCAAATCAACATAGCCAACTTTGACACAGCCACGTAGATGTTTTAATAATTCATTATTCACACACTCACAGAAAGGATTTCTTGAAATGAGAAAATGTTTCTTGTTGCTGGGACAAAACTCATTTTTTCCTTGAGCCTGGAAAATTTTACTTGAATCAAGAAAATTTATTTTGAAACCAAAACGAACTTCTCTTGATTCATGTAAAATTTTCTAGACTCAAGAAAAAAATGAGTTTTGTCCCAGCGATGAGAAAAATTTTCTTATTTCAAGAAATCCTTTCTGTGAGTGCATAGGGATTGTTTCACGAAAGTTATGGTAGAGTAAGGTATATATGGTAGAGTAAGAGATAGGTAGTTATGGTAGAATAAGGTATATATGGTAGAGTAAGAGATATTTGATGGTATAGGTAATTTGGTGATCATTTTTCAAATCCTTATTATCAATTAGTAAATCGTTCTAAAAGCACTGGCTCATGTCATACGTTTACGAAACAGTCTCTTGTAATCGCATAACATCAGTTTGTGTATTGAAATCGATTTTTTCAATTTATATAAAACGCTTGCGAAATTATCACCGAATTATCTATATCAAAAAAATTACCTTACTCTACCCTACCATTACAGTGCAAGGAAAAGGTTTTATAAATAAATAAAAATTTATTCAAATCAAATACATGTTGTTATGGGGAAAAGGGGTTGAGACACAAAAATAGCATATTTTTGCCATTGTTTTTCCAGAGTACCTTATTCATGATTATTTGCATAATTGTTAAACATTATTAATCATTAATCAAAGGATGTTCTGATGAATTTTCAGAAAAAAATATTGAGATTGAGCCAGTGGTAGCGGTGAAAACCGAGTCAACCCAAAAAAAAAGTTTCCATGTGACAGTCAGGATAACTCATGATTACTTCGTCTGAAATCAGAAAAACAAAAAGTTTTACTTAGTACATAAGTTTATCTTGCATTTGAAAGGAGGGATCGACAAAATATTCATTTTAGAATATTTGGTAAAGGTGCAATAAAAAATCCTGATTTTCACCAAAAATTGTTCTTTGCGTTGAATTGGAAAGTAAGTTGTAATTGAAGAAAACAGCAATCTTTTGTTCAAATCCAAGATAAACTCATGTACCAACAAAATCTTCTTGGTGTTTTAATTTCAAATGAAGCAATCATGAGTTATCCTGACTACCGCGTTTTTTGAACTGACTCGTGTCTCGCCACTACTACTGCCTTAATCTTCAATATTTGTTCATGAAAATTCATCAAGATATTCTCCGATTATCGCTCAATAGTGTACAACAATTATAAAAATATTAATTAATGAGGTACTCCGGGAAAAAAATCACAAACATATACTTTTTGTTTGTATCTCAGATCCTTTTTCCCCCTCAAGGGGTTATAACGGTGTGAAAGATTGAAAACCGAGTTATTTTTCCGGGATTCTTTTTTTAAGAAACGGCTGCACCGATTGAAATTGTGTGTTTTTCTTAAATGCGTCATGAAGTTAACAGAAAATTTTTTTCTCATATATATGGTCCTAATCAAGTACAAGAACGTCTACAAGGTGACATATGAAAAAACTGACCCCCATGCGGTCGACAGCGCCAACATCAGACTTCCGAAATGAAAAATTCGAAAAGATGATCAAATTATAGTAGAATAACTATTGTAGCATTGTAGGGAATTTTAAAATTTTGATTAGAAAAAAATAGCGGACTTTGAAGAAAAAAAGTTGAATTTCTCACTAAGGTTTTGCAGTGAATTGTTGATGAGAAAAAAATCAGTAAATTCAAAAAAAGTATACGATTCCTGGGAAAAATTTAAATTTCGGTTCGCCAAACGGGACTGGTGCAGGCGTGTTGCATTTTTGTGCGGTGTTGTTGCAGACAGAGCGCGAGCGCATCATGCCTGCAACAGTACCGCACAGAAACGCAACACGCCCACACCAGTCCTGTTTGGTGAGCCCAAAATTCAAATTTTTACTCGGGATGCTGCGATCATGATGCGTTTTTTGAAGAGAATCAAATTTGGATCAAGTTGATCGGACAAAATTTGGGTTATGCTGTCAACCAAGTTAAAAAACATGATTTCCAGAAAAACATGTTTGAAGTTTCAAAAAGGGAAATCGAGTGATGCAATCTAAATATTAATATAAAACATATACACATATACACATTATATGTATAATATTTCTTCTCATTAAAAATCGATTTTTTTCTGACTCTTATAACCCTACAATGATAATTCAGTGATATTTGGTTGGAATAAACTTTTGTTAAGAATTGCAGGGCTAAATGCTCAAACACGCTGAACGCTCGAACGTTTCGAATCTGACCCAGGAGTCCAACAGAACGAGAAAAAAAAATTCGTCAAAATGAAAAATAAAAAATACAGCCTGTTAAAACCCATCAAACCACACACTTTGCCCATGAAAAATTCTTCTCTATCATCAATAGTTTGTAAGATAAAAATTAAAAAGTGAGAATTTTCATTTCCTCAAAATGAATAGAATTCAAATTATATTTTGCGATTATTTAGCGAGAAGTCATTGGAATGACTTGAAATTTTGATATACAGCTCCATCAATGATCTCCAATAACCACGAGTGAGTTGAAATGGTGAAAGGATTCTATCATTCAATGTATATTTTAATAATAAACAAATACTGTTGAGAACACGCGTTTTCAAGTTCCTATGGAAAAAAGTGTCGAAGGAATTTTCGATTTGAGAAAATTCAAAGCGACAAAGTTGTTCGTCAATGCTCGAAGAAGTTTTCCTGAATCAATCGAGTGAAAAATGAAGGAGTTATTGAACATTGTTTACAATGACGCGTCCCACTCACCGTCATGGCAATGCTATTGAACTATGATACACGACTTTACATGCTAGACGGTTCATAAGCGAGTCGCCCCATTGTGGACAATGTTCAACAACCTCCTTCATTTTTCACTCGATTTCATTGGGCTCTTGGATGAAATTCAGAACGTGTTCGAGCGCTCAGCGAGTTTCAGCATCCGGGCCTTTAATTGATCAGTTAGATTATGAGAATCATGATACACCGAGAGAAAAAGCATGCTTTGAACTCTCTAAATTCCTTGGAGTGAAAATTCACTCTTGCCGAGTGAAAATACTGCGACTCCGAAAGAGTGAAAAATTTCACTCTTAAAGAGTGTATTTTCACTCTATAAGAGTGGAAATCAACTCTGGTGTTTGGAGTGAAAAACTCACTCTTAGGAAAAAGAGTGAATATTGACTCTTAAAGAGTGAAATTTCACTCTTCAAGAGTTGAGCTCCAACTCCGTTCTAGAGTTGCAGTATTTTGACTCTTTGAAGAGTGAATATTCACTCCAAAGAATTTAGAGAGAACGAAAGAGAACACTTCCCCTTTCAAACGCATTTGATACGAGCTCATGTTTTTTGGATATGAGTTCCATGCCTTCTAAGCATGTTGCCATGCGTTAAAAGCATATTCTAAAAACAGCGTTAAGAGCGTAAAGGGCTCCCTTGCGTTTAGAGCATGCTTTTTCTCTCGGTGTAGCTTTGCGTGAAATAAATGTTGATTTCATCATAGCAAAATATAATGATGAATAGTTTTCAATTTCATTAGTAAAATTCACTTTGATGAAACTAATTTCACTTTGAAATGCAGCTTGTCCCTACCTGTGTTGTGTACAGGTATGCTTAAATGAGGATCTTCGGGAGAATACGAAGAGCCTGGCTAGGCCCTATGCAGGCTGTAGTTGGTGTGCCTAGATTTTCAGAATGGGGAAAAACATTGGTAATTCAGCTTGGCCCGATTTGGGCCTTATATAGGTGTCCCTGAGTTAGAGCGATCAGGTTGAATATATCAGCAACCCGACCAGGTGCCTACTTAGTGGCTGAGGCTAGGACATCCTAGTTCGGACACTCAATATAAGCCCATACGAGGCCTATATTCAATACAGGACGGCAGGAATGATTTCCACACGGGTAGAATGATTTGTACTAGTAGCAGGGAATCAATGAAAGCAAGTAAAACAAGTAGCTGTATAATGAACCCCAATCGATTCAAGAATTTTTGTATATCATATTTTTCTTACATTCAAAATGAAATGAGTGCTTGAAAATATTTAGGAATTTCTTTGAAATTTTTTATTTGGAAAAAGTATGGGAATGTCTGAGTCTACATAAGGAAAAAAAGGAAACAAATGCGGAAAAGAGAAACTAGTCATGCTCCTGGTTTTGCTAAGATAGTAGCGCACGAACAGTAAATATGTACGGAATAAGTGGGGAAAGTAAAGGTGTGTGCAGGGCGGTAACGCGGTGAGATGGGCCTCTACATTGCTGGCATGATTGCCTCTATGGCACATCGAGGCAATCCTCGCGGCTACGTGCCCGACATACATCCGTTTCCATCTTACTTCCCCCTACTTCTTTTCTCCCTTTCCCATCCCGCAGTTCTTCTTTGCTCCTCACACCCCCAACCTCGTCTATATTCGTGTACAGTAAAGCTGCTGAATCCTGAATATCTCAGATATTCCAGGCAGCCGTGCTTCCTTTGGAACCATGGCATATTTAAATGAAAGCTCCAAGTTCTGCACATATCACGACTAATTGGACGAGTTAAAAAGCGAACCGCGTTGGTTTAATACATTCTATACGATACAGATGGTGATATGCCACGCATTAGGAATTATATATTTCAAATACATATGCCAGAGGTGCTTGAGTTTCTGTGTGGTTGACGAAATTGAATGTACGTAAGCAAATAAAAATTAAAGAATAAAGAATTATATCATAAAATCAATACACTAGGAGAAATTCAATTGCATGAATTCCTATTTTTGTTGAGAATAAAATGTTTCACAATAACAAGAACAATAATTTTGAATAATGATGAGCGCCGAGAAGAGAAAATCATTGCGACGAAATAATATTCCATCCAATGGTATTGATAAAATATTCCTTTAAACCAATTAAATATTATTTCAGA
The DNA here is from genome assembly GCA_018340375.1 of Gonatopus flavifemur. Lineage (NCBI taxonomy): Eukaryota > Metazoa > Arthropoda > Insecta > Hymenoptera > Dryinidae > Gonatopus > Gonatopus flavifemur. Next base: position 1,088,723 of record JAFFJZ010000011.1, read on the forward strand.
GAATCGAACGATTTGTTACCAACAAAATTCTTTTATCAGCTCAATAATCATTCTATTCATTGAATTAATACTGATTAGATGCAAAGAAACATTTTGTAGATACCATGGAATGAAATATTATTTTCTCACAACAACTGTTCTCTCTCAAGGCGATAATTGGAATGATGAGAAAGTCTCAAAAATAAAATGATGTCTCACTATAAAAATTCTGCGGCCTCACACTCAGAAGCATTCGCGTCAATTTTCAGACGAAGGCATTGTTTTGATTTGAAATACTGGGAATATATCATGGGGAAAATATTTATTTGTCCTGTCTTTAAAGCATATTCATTAGTATTAATGAAACATTCATAATTATTTCCGATGAAAAAATTATCCAATCAGAATACTACTTAAATTTAGGGAAGCATTCAATTATTCAAGGGGGAACATACAGGGCCGAATTAAGGGGTGTTGAGGCCTGGGGCTATGGAACAATTTGAGACTTCCCTCAAGGTAAAAAGCTGGAGGAAGGAAGCTCTTCAGAGCTTTTTCCATTAATTTTCTCCCTTAAACGGGACCCCCCGGTGCACGGGGACTGAGGCTACAGCCCCCCTAGACCCTCCCCTTGATCCAGGTCTGGGAATATACCTATGTGAGAGCAAAATCAAGAGTCATTTTTGACAATGTATTCAAGGAAGACAAAGCGACGTTTTAAATTCGGTTTTTTATATATGTTGATACAAGTCTTGAGGTGAAGAAAAATTTTCATTTTGATCATTTCGAAATGAAATGGCTGGGCAGTGGCTGATGAGAGAAAACACCTCTTTTAATAGATCTCCACGGGCGTACTGTATGTAATTTTCATCCTAAGAGAAAACGAAAGGAGATTTGAGAATGAGATTTAAAAAACGAAAAAAGTGCGTAGGATTTTTCAAAAATATTCATTCTTCCAAAATAGCGTCAATATGAAGAGAAAGTGTATCTGTATCGAAAAAATCAATCGCTTTTCGATCATAAAATTGTTAAATTTTGACTCAACAAAAAAATTCTACGCCCTTTTCGACGAAATGTAATGAATAAACTACAACTGAAATTCCATGTCGGTCGGTTCAACACTGAAGATGCTAGAAATATGCCCACTAATATATATATACACTAGACACAGGATCGACGCCATTTTCATGTGCCAGATTAAAGAAAACTCTAACACAGACAGGCCCGGTGAAACGTTCTCAGCCTGAGTGGGTATAAGACCGGAGGGGGGGTAGGGGTGGCGTGAGATATACTTGCCCTAACGAAATTTTTAATCAGACTGGCCTTCAGACTGTGACATAGTACCGATCATTGAAAAATAAAACATTCAAAATTCCGTGTGGGTATACACTCACAGACATGTTTCCTTATGGTAACAAAAATTTCATTATTATGAGAAAATTCTATTCTCAACATATAGGGGCAATCCTAATTATTCTTGTGATAAGAAAAAATTTCTCTGGCCTCAAGTAAAATTGGATAATCTTTGCGTTAGAATATTGAATCTTACATCAAGAAAAATAGGCTTGAGATCACCATAAGCAATTTTCAAATAATACTTAGAGATTTTCTTGATGCAATGAATTTTTTATTGAGGGTAATGAAATCTTTCCTGTTATCCAGTCAACATTTTGTATCTTCCGAAATGTTTTAGACAAGTTTTATATGCCCTACATAACACTTTTAGATGAGTTTCAGACCAATTCTTGTCTCACACTTGTCTGAGAGACGGCTAAAACCAAGATATCATAAGACACAAAATGTTGACTGTGTACAATAATTGAGTTTTTCCAAATAAAATATTGGTGTATCACTTGGGACGGTATCTGACTCACGGTACACTGGTCGATACTCTTGTACTTTCAAAATATTCGACAAGACGTGGCATTTCTATAATGTGTAATAAAGAAAAACCAACAATCCAGTGCTTCATTTGATTATCACTGTTTTGAAGTTTATAATTATTATTCCACTTTACAACACGATATATTGGAATCAATCTTGAAACCTCTATTACTGACCGATCTGCTGCCAATTAAGGAGAGGGGAGCGTATCGTTAAGCGTCACCTCTAAGAATATTCATTTAGTTTCAGCGTAAGAACGTTTTTTTACCACAAGAAGCGATAGTTCTCACAAGAAATTAAGATTCTTACGTTGAACAAAAGTCATCAATCATATTTTTTCCTACTGACAATCCGTGATATGATTACTTTTAAACGAAACCGCTTTTTGATCGAAGACTATTTGTTTTTGGAGAAGAAAATCGATATCAAGAGTAAAACGATGGTAACAGCAAGAAATCATTTCTGTGAGTGTAATGTATCAGAAACGTCTCTGTCACAAAAACGGACATAGAAACGTGTTTGGAAGGTATTTGAAGACCTAAAATGTTTCTATGTCCGCCTTTGTAACGGACACGTTTCTGATACATAACTGAGGTATTCGGTGCTGTATGGATTCTTTTTCCATTCGCCTTAGTTTTCATTGAAAGACTTTAGAATAGGACTCGCGTTAGTGATAACTCGCGATTTGGTAATCATTACGATGTTGACCTATCCTCTCCATGGTAACGTGAACAGTTTATCGTACTCACTCCGATTTCGAATGGGACTGATTACAATTTTGAAATATCTGTCACCAAATTACTATTCTTCATAGTAACCATTACCATATATTTTTCTCCGTGTATAGAGCATCTATCGAAAACTTAAAATATTCTCATCCAGTGTATTCAATGGATAGAATGTTTGAAACATCATAAAATTCTTTGAATGTTAACAGAAAATTCATAAAATATACTCATACAATATTTTTGAGCTACATCCGATGTTATGAAATTCTTTATTCCAACAATTTATTAAATTTCATAATATGATATTGAATTCAATAATTTGATTCTCAATGTTAAGAATTTTCTTCCTCATTTTAATAACGTATTTGTGAAATTTAATAAATAATTGTTACATTGCAGGGAATAATGTTGAGATGCCAACACTAATATTGAATACAAGAACTTGAGTGAATTTTATATGGGAATATAATATTTCAAAAAGAACTTTAATGAATTTGAGAATTTTTGTAATAGTGGTTACAATTGAAATATTGATTGAGTCAACTGAAGAAACTAGTTATCACGTTTTGCAATCACCTTATTCGGTTAAAATGCCTATGAATTCCTCTACAAGTCGATGCTATAAAGAATTCAACCATGTTTTGAACAATGATCTCAATCGAGGAATCCAATTGAAGGGAGTTTTGCAGATACTCCTACCCTGAATCCTTTGCAAAAATAAGCCTCCAAGAATGACACTGAGGAAAAAAACAAAGACACAAAATAGTACCGAATAATATTTCATCCAACGGTATCTACAAAAACCACCTCGTACACTGAGAGAAATTCTTCATTAAAAATTACTGGTTTTCCCATTAGACGGGAGATATACTTGACATACAGTTTGATATACTTGGCATGAGATCAGAAATCAATGAGACAAAACAGTAATTTCTCATATTATGAATTTTGAAAATTAAAACCAGTGGGAATTCATGTTGAAAAACAGTAATTTCTTATGACCCAATGTAGAAAACACGAACTCTCAATTGGTGAGATTGATATAAATTGGAAACCATAACATTTTCAAGAATGTTCCGTGGCTTCGGGGAAAGAAGCAAGATAAAAGTTTTTTTTCTCGGTTATTATAACGCTAGGAAAAATTACTGGTATTTCCCATCAGTTTGTAATCACATGTCAAGTATATCCCTCGCTTACTGACAAAAATCAGTCATTTTTAATGATACATTTCTCTCAGTGTAGTCAAGGGAATTTTATTCTAATCGTTGAGATATTTTTTCTTCCAATGGAATGTTCCATGTGGTCAAAAACCGTTTTATTCAATGAAATGATGTGTCATTAGTTCAAAGGAATTTTTTATGGATATCATCGGTATAGTTATTTAATTACAATGAAATTCTCCCCTCCAATGTAGTTCTCTTGCAATATGAAATAATATTGACTGATTTTGAAACGGTATTAGACTGTGTCGATTCTCACTCATGAGACACAAATAATTCACTTCATTGCTTGGTATTAGTTTCACGACCGAAATGAACAGAATCGGAAAACTGTTAGCAACAACGGAGATTCGTTTTCTCTTTCGTAATGAAGATTTACTTGCGTATTTAGACAAACAAGCAAAGCTTCCCAAGTCGTAATCTTGATATATATGCATATACATACATACATGCATACGTACATGCATATATACATACATACATGCATACGTACGTGCATATATACATACATACATGCATACGTACATACATACATACATACATGTGTACATTGGGGTGATTCGTTGTCTACGTTGTTTCATATACCTCTTCTTCCTTCTTTTTCCACTGTTTTAGCCAGCCAAAAACTGCAGGTGAGGATGGCTATTAAACTAAATGGTTTTCCATTAATCTTCGTGAATGTATCCCATATTACAAGCGAATATAGGTATATAGGAAAGAACAGTGTGTATATGCATATATGTACCTGTACATTAAAATAATGTCCACCTTTTTCCGCCTACATGATGTGGGTTTTATAACTTCATGTGACTCACTGTTCCTTCTAAAAGGGAAGAATTATTGAATAGTTCTTCTGATAACTCTCATTATTTTTTTCATCACTTTATTTCTATATTGAGAAAAGAAATAATAAAAATGATGAATTTAAATTTGGGAATCAATGAAGTATAGAAAACTGACATAACAAAGCACGAATTTTGTGTAACAAAAAAATCAATACAGACTGAAAGAAGTGGAAGGTTAACCCTGGTAAAAATAAAGCATGCATAATAATGTTCGAATGATATGCAGACGATGCTATGAACTGAAAGAAAGTATTAATCACCGATATCTGAGAAAAATAGTTCAAAAAGGACCCAACTATTTATTTCCGGTAATCATAACTAATGAATTAAGTATCCACAAACCTTCCTGATGAAAAAAAATCCATTAAATCCCATTAGTGAATCAGAACATTGAACGGGATTGAATCGGAAGTAACAGGAATCCCATTGAATCTGATTCAATGTTCTGATTCACTAAGGGGATTTCTGGAGTTCTTATATCAGGCCTTTCATTTTTGGAATTATGAGTTGAATTCATCACTGACCATAAAAGTTATCAGGTATCACTAATGAATGTTGGTTATCTTGACTATTCCATATCGATTGAACATACAAATAATCATTAGTATAATCAAATAGTAATTCATACCAATAATCAGAAGCAATATCTTGGGGAAACATTTTTTTGAAATCTGCTGTATGAGTCACAATTATCGTGGTAATGATGAAATAACAGTAGAGGAAATATAAGTAGCACTCCTATGATTGCTTTCAAAAACTCAATTCAGATATCACACCTTTGAAAATGGGCTTTTATTGACCATTCATGAAGTGAGTTCCGTTTTCATGAAGCATCGAACTTTTGAATGAAAATATATTATTACTTTGAATCAGAAGGAGCAACACCCTAACCCGCATAGCACAAATGTCTCAGTAATATCTCCAGAATGTTCTGGCGATATTACAATGTTTCCAGAACATTGCAGAAGATTCTGGAGATATTACTGAGACATTTGTGCTATGTGGGAAATTATCGATCATGTAGTCTTTGCACAACTGGTGTTTGATCGTTCATAATTAAGTTATGCATACACGGAGAAAAGCATACGGCAACGGTTACTACGAACAGCGATGCCATTATTCCCTAGAAAAATCCGTAGCATCTGATGATTGGTCATTTCTTGTACAACCAGCCAATCATGTTTTCAATTCGGAAAGAAATGACCAATCACGAAAAATCTACGGATTTTTCTAGGGAATAATGGCATCGCTGACTACGAAGAATAGTGATTTGATGACAGATAATCCAAAATTGTAATCAGTCCCATTCGAAATCGGAGTGAGTACGATGAACTGTCAACGTTACCATGGAAACGGAATCATTTTATTCGAGTCGAACAATGAATCTCGCTATTATTTTAGTGACAATTTTGTTACAATGTGGGAAACTTTTTTTAAGTTGATATGATAACGTGTCAACCTATATGATCTGGGAGTCGAGGAAAACGATGAAAATGCGAAATACAAGTAGGATTGAATTGACGTGTTAGGGGAAATTAAAATTCAATTCATCTCCGTAGTAAAATTTCATAACGAAAACGGACTTATAAATTTCAAACTTATCATTTGCGTGCGAAAATATCAAGGAATGCAAGGTTAGCGATTTTGTAGCCGGTTTCAGTGTAAAAGCCAGCGGCACGAGACGACGGTAGCTCACCAACGTTTCATTAGCGGAAGATGCTTCCCGCGGGGTGAAGGGAAGAACGTTACTCGCCAACCAGGCTGCTTCCAGTGCACACATATATACATACCACACAGAGTATGGAACGAACGAGTTTGAACCAAGGAAGGAGAAACAAGATTAGAACGCCGTGCTTGGTTCGAGGCAGACACATATATCGGTCAATAACTCACACTCAATGGCGTGTATCTTCAGAATGTTTCACCTCGTATGTATATATGCATACGCGTGATATACCTTTATTGGTCTCCCGAGAGATGTGATTAAGTCATTATAGAGTATATTCGAAGAACGATAAAGGTATTTTTTATATTATTTCTTCGAATATCTCGGAAGAAAAATGAAATTCTAGGGAAAAAAGAAATTTGATGTCTAACTTTGAGATGTCGTCATATATTTCTTGATAATATCTATATTAAAATAGAATTGAAATATTAGATGGTGAATATTTCTCCCATTTCGCAATTTACTTGAAATATGATTGAACTTATCTATGTACGTGGAAATATCCAGTCAGAATTGACTCAACATAGTCCTCACAAATCCCACTGATCTTGGGCTCAGATCAGTAGGCCCAGCGGCTCATTCGTACACGCTGTGAAATGTCGAACCAATACATTCTATGAATATAAACACTCCATCAAAGCCCATAGAATATTAGAGGAGAAGGTTCAAATTTCGACTACTACTTTCTACTTCATTTGTAACTACTGAACAATGAGCAATTATATAAATGTATAGCTGGAAGGCTTTCACATAGAACCTATATGCTCAAACATTATAAAATGAAAACATTTCTTGTGCACGTTGATTTTTTTAAAAGATGTCATAATTTTTTATTTTGAAACTGTGGCCCAAATTTCGACTACTAGCTTTAAGGTGTCAAGAGATAAAAGAAAGCGAATAAAATAATAACATTTCACTGTATTATATCATAATATTATGAAAACAATATTTCCAGGTAATGTTATTTGCATATTACTTATACATTGTCAGAAATGTCTTTAAATTTAATATATTTTTCATTTACATTTGTGGGTAAATGAAATTTCCAATTCTTGGTAATTGAAATGAGAATTCCTTTACACGCAACTGAATTTCACATATTCGCTATATCATATATCATACATTAACATATATTTTCGTAACTGAAATTTCATTCAAATGTAATTGAAATTTCAATAAATGTTTCAGTTGCGTGAATAACTTTTGCTTCCATCACATGTAATTGGAAGTTCAATCAGAAATTCCTAACAGTGTATTTTTAAGCGAAAAAATGAAGAATTCATCACTTATTTACAAAAATCCACTATCTCCTAGAGATGGGCGATCTTGAAAAAACACCGATTCTTCAAAATCGGTGAATCGAATAATTTTCTATGTCGATTCATCGATTTATTCGGTAAAAGTGGTTTTTCTTTTCTTAACCGAATTGAACACCACGCTGTTGAAAAAAATTGTGAATTCCATACACAAAATTTGAAGGAATTAACACATACTTTTTTGATTTCAATTCACCATAAATTTCATGAGAATTACCAATTTTAGTAGGAGAGATTTTTTTTTCATACTCCCAGTGTGATGAATCAAACATTTGAAGATTGTTGTAACATATTATACTAAAATCTTCATTCTATGTTCGTTTAGTTTGAGTTGATTTCAGTTAGTTCAATTTTACCTTCGAAGCTGTAAAAACGTACAAATAAGCACGAAGAAAAAGGAATTCGCTGTGGCAGCGAAATCTACTTTTGCTGTGTTCCTTTTGCCAGAGCAGCAAATTTTTTGCTGTGACAGCAAACTATTTGCTGTTCCAGCAATCTTGTTAGCTGCGACAGCGAATTTTTAGCTGTGGCAGCAAAAAATGTTTGCTATCCCAGCAAAATTTGTTTGCTATTCTGTATATAATACTGAAAATTTGCTGGCGGAGCAAACATTTTTTGCTGCCACAGCTAAAAAATTGCTGTCGTAGCTAACACGATTGCTGTTATAGCAAATTTTTAGCTAGGTCAGCAACAAATTTTGCTATTCTATATATAATACCTCGATTTGCTGCGTCAGCAAATTTTTTCTCTCCGTGAGTAAGAAACTTTCTGTGAACTTTTTTTGAAATTTAGAGTGAATATTTCATTTGTGTGGGTATAAAGGATCGAAAAAGTCAAAAAGGAAGTTCTTCCCGTCCAGACAGATGAAAAAAAACGGAGGTTCAGTGGTAATCAACATACTCTCGAAGAGGATACATCTTTTACCAGTGCATCCGTAGCAAAATTGAAAAATTCAGGATGACGATGAAGTGCTTATTGATTATAATTTCGGCTACTGTATTTCAGAGGTTTGTTCTGTGTTTTCATCCCTTGCACTAATGATTGCACGGAGAAAAAGGAATTCGCTGTGGCAGCGAAATCTACTTTTGCTGGATTCCTTTTGCCAGAGCAGCAAATTTTTTGCTGTGACAGCAAACTATTTGCTGTTCCAGCAATCTTGTTAGCTGCGACAGCGAATTTTTAGCTGTGGCGGCAAAAAATGTTTGCTATCCCAGCAAAATTTGTTTGCTATTCTATATATAATACTGAAAATTGGCTGGCGGAGCAAACATTTTTTGCTGCCACAGCTAAAAAATTGCTGTCGTAGCTAACACAATTGCTGTTATAGCAAATTTTTAGCTAGGTCAGCAAAAAATGTTGCTATTCTATATATAATACCTCGATTTGCTGCGTCAGCAAATTTTTTCTCTCCGTGTGTATGTGCTACTTGTGAGGAAAAAATCACATTTTCTCGGTCGGCTGCACGGGGATTAGCATTTTAAATTGGAGTGGTTTGTGGCTGTGAAGATACGCGTTATATTCAAGAAAGAAACACTGAAAATCAGCAATATCAGCTGGAATAGCTGATCAAGAAAATGTAAGTTATATGTACGCGTCCATCAGTTACACTGCCTGAAACTTAACGTAAAACTTCAAACGCGTTCTTCTTGAAATTACTTTGTTCGATGCGGTTGACATAATATCTCAAATTCCAGTCGACCGATTTACTTGAAATTTGGCATAAATATTCCCATATATTCCTCTATCTTATGAACCAATAAGAACTATGAATTTTTCATTTCTAATATTTTACAAAATTCGGGAAAGTTAAAAAATCAGTGGGAGAATCCTCAATTTTTGAGTAGCCGCACCATTTTGCGAGAAAAATTTTTTTTCCACTTCTTGTGGGTCATACGGTACTGGCATTTATGCTGATCAGAAATTGTGCACCATTTTATTTTTCAGGTAATCAGGAGGGTAGATATCATGACGACCGGGATACGGCTTTTTCCCCTCCTCTCCTTCAACGACGCATAACTTGCTGAAATTTTGTTATTTTTATTTTTTTTATTTTTTCATGTACTTTTGAAACATGAATAAATGGGCCATAAAAACGGATAGTAAGAAAATCAATTGCTTTTTTTTATGAATCCTCAAAAAACGCTCGAAATTCGAGTTTCTAGACTAGAATACCCCCTTAATATGATTTTATTGTTTGTGTAATTTTGATGAAGAATATTATATCAAATCACAATTTCTTTGTAAACAGAATCATAGTGGATACGCTAAACATCCTTGCACAATTCCCGTACCCCTGTGAAGCCTGTCGCCCAAGCGGAGCGAGAACACGGTCGAGAATAATGCACCAAATCTTACTTTACCGCGCTATTTTCACCTAAACCGCTCGGCTTCACAGGCGTGGACCCTAGTAGATATGCTCTAGTCATTGACGAGTTTTGTAACGTTCAAGTACCGAAAAACCAGACGCTTACAAGTGCCCAGTGAGGTTCTGGTAGGTACGTCCAAGTGTTTAATTCTTGACTAGTTAAGGGTTACGAAACCCATCAGTGACTATACAAAGAGAACAAAATGGTAATATTTACCATGCTAATAGAATTCTCTTCTCTCCGTGTGGAACATCTCCACTAGGGAAATAGTATATAATGTGTCAAGGACGGAAAATAGGCGATTGATGGAAAAAAATCTGAAAACACAGCAGACATGTTGGTTTTCATCATGTGACCAACGATAAAGTCGGAAACAAATGAAATGGGAATGGCGGAAATGGCTATATTTTCGTCACTGGATATGACTTTGTCAGGGAATTTTAAAATTGAGAAATCAGGGGCCTGTGAACAAATGATGAATGTTTTTCCGTACAACACGTTACAAACGCATCTCATAAGTATACATTCAGAAACAAAATACTGGAGCCAAGTCTGTGAGGGTTTAGATACCGCGAATTTCGCCGCGCGCTTGAGTCCACTGAATATCAATTGAAGTAAATCTCCGGTCAATCATTTCAATCGACTCCCAGTTAACTCAAACAGGCGGCGAAATTCGCCGCTTCCAAACCCTTACGGATTTGAGCCAAATCTGGTTGGTCCTCAGTATATACGAAATATACTCAATTTTTAAACAACTCTGCCAATGTATAGGCACAAAGCTAAGTTTAATTGCAGATAACCAAAATGATAGATATGAACGATGACAAAATTACAATTTCTGATCAAATATTTCCTCTCCTTCCCCCGTTCTCCTGTAAGCATGACATTGAAACTTATGTGGGACCACTATTAACTCTATATATGATGATTGGATAATATGGACGGAGGATATTCACGTTCACAATTGCGCCCCAGGATTACACACATATCCATACAAACAGACAGACAGACAGACGGTTACGGAATCGAAATCTTTCCCCGAGTTCGGAGAAACATTTTGGCCTAAGAGATTTTCATTTTGAAGACAAAAAAGTTTTCAGTCCCTCGAAACGATCGAAAAGCTTCCTCCTAACGAGAAAGCAAATTTGCTTGATTATCAATTTAATCAATATTCGGATGAAATAATATCCAGTGACGAAGATATAGCCATTTATCTCATATACTGAGATGGCTCATTTGAGAAGAGACTCCATAAATGGACCATTTTAGCATATATATTTAAGGAAGCCTATATCGGTTGGAGAAGCCGGACCCTGTTAGCCCCCTAAACTCAGTCAGTGCCCGTGAAATTTTATCACATCGTAATGTACATTTTTTTCAAACGTCACCATGATAATCACAGAGCAAGCTATCATAGGAGTGGTTTTCTCGGAAAAGGGGAACTTTTATCCTTTTTCCCGTTTCCTTGATTACGTTAATAATAATCACAGATTATTGAGTAACTCATTGCTTGCTTCCTACCTAGCACAAATATCGCAGGAATATTGCTGCGGTATTTGAGCTGGGTGGGTTATTACCGGACTTTTTTCTGATGACGTGACCTTTTTCTGTATTCTGAATGTCATGTGCTTATACTGGTTGTTGACTGTCATAGGATTTCCTAATGATTCATTTTTTTATTATAAATCTGATCTAGGCCCCACTTTCATGCAAGGCCGACTCATGCATATAGGTGTACTAGGCATCCGCTTAGAGCGGAAAAAATTAGCGGATGGCAAAGTTTCGGAGAATAATAATTTTAAAACCTGAATTTGAAGCCGCCACTCAAAGGGGCTGCGTTTTAGGGTTGACGCCTAGGGCATTGCGATACTCAGAGCCGGTCCTGCTTTCACAAATAATTTTAAACATTTTGATGATTAGTCAAATGAACAGCTAAAGTTCAGACATTCTTGAAAACAGATGAGATTCTCGGATACGAGCATGTCTTTATTTGAATGAATACACAAAAATCGAAATAAATTTTTTGGTTTTATATATTTTGTCAGAAACATAATGAATTCTCAAAAACAAAGTAGGCAGTATTCTAAATTTAATCAGAATTCCACAAGGAATACTCATTGGAACGTATTCACATTGAAGTACAAGAACAACAGTAACGTATGCGGTCGATGATAAAAATTTACATCCTCAACACATACAGAGTCAAAGGGACAAAAAACACAGGCTCCGAGAGACTGAATATATACCTTGTCTCTCTTCCTCTCTCTTTTTCGAGTGATTCACTTTCGTATGTATTTTCATGGTGGCCGCGCGCTCTGCATGGTTGGTCGTTTTCGCAGTGGTATAAACGAGAAGCGAGATTAAACTGGCTTGATGAATGGGATGAAGTGTTGTTGTATAGATATATAAAGTGTGTATATAAACGTCACAGGCCAACTCCTCTCTTTTCCCTTCTCATCTCTCTTCATCTTCTTTGAAAGTTTTCCATTTAATTTATTTTTGTTTCTTTCTTCTCATACCCAACTCCACCCAGGTTGGATGGAGATAGAAGAAAGAGACGAAGATATTAATCGAATTGAATAGAAATGTTACAACATTTGAGGAATATTTCCCACATAGAAAAACATGCTCTGAATATTTTGAAACATAAATTGCCATAAACATACTATCATCAACCTCGTGATGTGTTCACTAAGGCGTCATTATACCTCGGTTTGCCACCAATAACAATACTTTATGCGGAAACACCTTAGCAACGCGATGCCAACATTTTTTGGCGTGCATGTCACCGTTATGATGACATTATTGAGACATTTTCCTATTTGGGTTTGTAGCATTGGAGTGCTTCTGAAGATTTATGTTTGAACTAGGTGGGATAAGAGAGGAATGAGAACCATATTGATATTTTAAAATTCATTGAGTTGTTCTTCATTGGCTGTTGGAATTACAAGAACAGCATTTGAATTCCACCTCACATCATAAGCAATTTTCTCGAAAATTGGATTCCTATTTTCAATGTCCCTCCTCAAAATGGAAAGGAATGAAAAAATAGAAATCCAAAATAAAAGTCCCTTTCTTGTTCCTTTATAAGGAAATGGGAATATTGTGAAATCGATAAAAACTCCAACTCTAATCGATGTCAAGTTTCACTCTCATCCCCCCTCCCAGCCTCTCTAAATCCGTCTGAAACAGTCGATCTTCAGAAGTGTCGCATTTTTCCGATGTTTTGAAGTATTTAGGGAGAACTGGATACACTATTATTTACAATAGATTTCTGACCCTATCGCAATACTTTCGTTCCCTTATGTTTAAGGAAGATGAAATATGATTTATAATTATTTTTATAATTGAAAATTGAAAGTATTCTCGGCACATCAAAGTTACATTACACCAGAAATCAGAAGATACAATTGAAAGACTGAAAATCAAGCATTTTCCAAAGAGTTTTTTTTTACTAAAAAGTCATGATTCAAATTCAACCAAATTCGGCATCATGTTTATTTCATATCTAAGGATTGAGAAAGTAATTTTGTTGTTTCTTTGTCACAAAATGGTGGACTCATATACGTCCAAAGGCATCAGATCAAAATCTGAGGCATGGACTTGCGGGTATTTCTAGAAGTCACAATTTTTATCTAAAACAGTTTACTGAGAAAATTCATATCAATTGGTGATAAAATTTCTGTGTGAACCAATGGAAATGAAAAAAAATAACAAAATCAAGAATTGGCACAAGTTTGTTGAGGGAAAACAAAAAATTTGCGACGTTTTTGCAATAATTTTATATTTTGCAAAGTCGACTTACAGAAATGTGTGGTTCACAGAGAAGCTAATAGTATAGAAAAGAGACCCTACAAGCGTAATGAAAATCGGTTGAGAAGTTTTGAGATATTTGTCCTGCAAATGTGAAAAATGCTGTTTCGAGAAAAACCCTAGTTTGAAAGAAAAATATCCTAGTTCACGCGATAGGCACTTCAAAAAGGGATAATTTGCCATTTTCTTTGTTTTTTTTTCAGATCATCCGGTCGCCCCAAATCACTCCCACCATCATTTTTTCGTGTTTTTTTTTGTTTTAATTAGTGGAACTGAAAAAAATTTTTTTTTTTATCTGAAAGCTGTTCATATGCTCCATTGCATTTTCAATTTTCTGTGCGATGTTATAACTCAAGAAAGATTATTGATGGAATCATATTCATTAGCATCAATAATGATGATATATTTTATATCAATGATATTTATTCTGTTGTTCTTCAATTGCATGTTTCCCATAAATGCAATGGCGTAGCGTGCTTCTTCTCTGCCTCTCTCTCCATCCGTTCAAACATGCAAGTTGGTAAAGGATCGAGGGAGGGGCGGCCGTTCCTCCCAGTGCAGCCAGGTTTGGCTATCTTCCGCCGATTGGGCTACTGAAAGAGCAAATCGGCGAGTAATTTCCTTACCATGGCGACTGATAGCCAATTGGGCTATCTTGGGCTGATTTCACATCTTGACATAAAAAAAAAATTAGGCGATTTTGAATGGGCCGTTTCACGAATTCTCACTATGTATAGAGCTCCTTTCAAGAGAAATATTGCATGTGATTGATTGATTCTCATGGCACTAAAACAAATTCTGAGAGACTGGTCCAAGGACTAGAATACACCTGTCACCGTGAATGCAGATTTAAGGTCATCAGAGTCCACTCTGGTTATAATCCTATCACCTGTAACCCTCGCTCATATTTGTTCCGCTCCACTGAGCACAAATATTTCCCCGCTCTAAGACCGCTTGTAGTTTTGGTTCATACATCTTGCAATAATCCCCTCTAGTAAGTACACAGTAAAAAGTCAAACTTACTTTCAACCTTAATATCAGCTTATTTTAAGATGCAGCCAAAACTAGTCCTATCTCAGCTGAAAGTAAGCATCGGAAACAAATGCCGACACAATGGAAAAGACTGAATTTCAGTCAAGTTTTCAAGTAAGATGCAACCACTTTCGGTCGGAATTTTTACAGTGTATGATCCTTGGCTTGAGAAATTGGTCTACTGGAGACCATGGAAAATGTTGAATTTATTTTGATATTCAATAAGCACAAAGATGTCCATATAACGTTCATTGGAAGTTGGAAATGAAAGTATGTTAAATTTTCAACATACACAATTTGACATACGTGGTATTTTGCAACATGAATTGGGTGAGACTTATAAAAAGTAGTGCAGGACGAAATTGTTACTTATTGTGAAACGTTGATTTCTCACCACTTCTTCCCCAACAGTCCCTAAGCGAGGCTTATGGCCAAATTAGACTGTAACTAATTTGAAATCAAACGTTCACTTTGATGAAATCAAAGATGTCTTCAAAGATATCTTCAAAGATGTCTTCGAAGACCTCTTTTAGAGGTCTTTTAGATATCTTTTGGACCAAAGAAGAGTTTTAGACATCTAAAAGACATCTAAATGTGTTACGCAAGACATCTTAAACTTATCTAAAGGACATCGCAAGACATGGATGGTTATGTGGGATATTGGCTCGATAAATCCTAATACTACTGAACTTCCAGCAATCTTTCATGAAAATTATTATACCGTACAATATTTCTTCGGTCATGTGATAACACATTCGTACTCTGTTTTCAGATTGTTTTCATGTTCCTAAATCTTGAAGAAAGATAAATTCAAAAAAAAGCGGGATTGCACTAGCTATAAGAATTGAAATCCTCATGAAAAATTTTGTAAAACAAATTTCGTTGTTTTCTTTGACAGGAAATAAAAAATAATAGGTGAACAGTGATGGGTAAGTATGTGAAATTGACCAAAACGTTGAAAAATAACAACAGCGATGAAACGTTTCAGTTTTTCCAAAATCTGTGAATTGACAATACTTGTTACGTTTCGTCATGTCACCGACGATTTATAGTCAAACTCGCTACCTGTCACTCGATTTTCCAAACTGTTTAGGAATTGAGTGATATATTGCGCGTTGTATTATAAATATTGTATGATATAACATCGGTTGAGGAACCATGAGTAATTCAAAGCAAAATTTCAGCAAAGTTTATTGAAATTTCCAGAAAAATTGCTGTAAGTTCAGTAGCATTGAGATTTATCGACCCATTATGTATTCACTGAATCTCCAAATTACACTCTTCTTAGTGTACACACTAGCTTAGAGTGAATGTACCTCTGACGAAATAGGTGATAAAAAAGGTAGGAAATAGGTAGATTTGGGAAGGTTATTTTAGCATGAATTCTGTCTGAAGTCGCTTCAGTCAAATTGAATTATAATTATTTTTCACTCGTTATGAACTCGGTTTTATACAGAAAATATTATTTCATATACTAAACGTTCTTTGTCCAGACTTTTTATTATCTGCTTTACATTCGCTTATAATCTTGATTGAAGAAATTGATAACAGTACCCGAGTCGAAATGCAAAACTTCCTCTCCCCCTACATATGGAAGATTAAGAAATTTCTATCACTTCGAAGAGTAAATTTTCTGAGCTTCCATATGTAAGGGGGAAGAAAGGTTTGAATTTCGACGATAGTATTTTACACTTGCCGTCCAAATTTTGAGCATATCCGCTATGCTTTTGCCTATATGGCGAAGAGATCGAAAACTTCATGAACAATAATATCATGGGTCATGTAGACCTTACCTTTTTCGTTTCAGGATTTTGAAAATTTAAAAGTACATTCATATCTTCCCAAAACATTTCATGTTCCATTGATCTGTTTTTTGTTCTGAATTCTTTGATAACCTGTGAATTCATTATTTCTGACACGTTTATATTTTATTATGGTCCTTCAATGAGAATGTAGTTTTCCGATAACGACTTATTTTTTTTGTAATTTCTCT
The DNA here is from genome assembly GCA_018340375.1 of Gonatopus flavifemur. Classification (NCBI taxonomy): domain Eukaryota; kingdom Metazoa; phylum Arthropoda; class Insecta; order Hymenoptera; family Dryinidae; genus Gonatopus; species Gonatopus flavifemur. Next base: position 1,105,622 of record JAFFJZ010000011.1, read on the forward strand.
TTTGTACATCCAGTTGAAGTATAAAAACCTGTGATTGATACATTATCCCGAGTTGGAGAATTTGGACGGGTTTCGTCTTGATTTTTTATTTAAAAAAAAAATGTGGCTTAAATTATAAATATCGCGTAGAAATCAGACTTATTCAAGATTTTACCTTCAATTACTCCTCAATGGCTCCCATTTTTTGGTAGAGAAATTAAGCCTGAAACCTTTCTTGAAAGAGTGAAGAAAAAGTTCGCAGCATTATCTGGAAAGTGGACTATAGTAATGAAAATATATGAAGGTTTTATTTGAAACCAGAGGGTTCCGCCCCCTGACTGCTTCGCTTCGCTCAGCAGTCCGACCCCCTTCACAATTTGCTCCACTCATTTTAAACAAATGGTAGCCCACATATGCGAGCATATATTTAGAAATAAATGAACGGTCCATCAAAATCATGTCGTTTTAACATCATTTCCATATCTTTATATTTCAAATGTAATGATGATTATTATAATTCAGGATAAACCTAAGGTCCAAAGAAATTCACACGAAATGACGTCACAATTAAGTGCTTGCGACTGTACAATTTTGAAGTAATTCCGACCTCCCTTGATTACTTTAAAATAACGTCGAAATGACGCTTTCCACTTATCAGTTCTACTCAAGTATGTGAAGAAAGTTTGAAGGAAGATCATCATCAAATTTCAGTAGGCTCATATAATCAAATCTGATTGATATTGATGCTTACTGATATTCATTGGAATTTTGAACGATAATTCATACAAGCCTGTGAGTAACGTCTGTTGGGGTCTAGAAATTGTAAGAATACACAATAAAGACATTACTTCCTCATAAGGACTTTTAATTACGTAGTCATCATCTGCTTGAATATTGTTTGAAACAGATTTACACAGGAACAGCACAGCTAGAAATTAATATTAGATAGAATCAACATAAATCGATCCAGACCATAATCAATTTTATACTTAAAAAGAAAAAAAAATAAAGAATTGTCAACACATAACAAAAGACAAAAAAACATGACCATCCGTCAATTCTTTCCATATTCCAGTCTTCTTGAAGACAATTCTATAACGGACCATCGCATCATTAATCGAAAACTAAGAAGCAGTCTTGGATTCTTTTGAAAATTATTTGATTCTCGACTCACTTTTTTCTTCTAATACCCCCATAAACTCTTATACACACTCATATATTCCATTTTCCAAGTTTCCACCCAATAAATATAAATGTCTTGAAGGTACATTCAAGATATCTTCGCAAGGATGTCGAATTTCAAATGGATAGAAGATGTCTTGAAGACATTTTAATTGAGGTATCTTCGTGATACATTTCGAAGATCTCTTTCAGATACCTTAAAGTTATAATGTCGAGATATTTTCCATAAGAAAATTTTGGAGGAAATTCTTTCCAATTGAATTGAATTGATTTTAACCAATGCAGAATCCACACGTCATTTTTTTCCGTGCATTTTGTTGATTGGGCTTATGCCTTATATATTCCGATAAGGCTTTGAAGGTTCTCAAATGTGCTCATATTAGAATCTATGAGTTCTTCTCAAGAGGGAAAGTAATTGAAAAAGACATGAAGGTGTGCAGTATCACCAGTAGAGGATAGTTTGTACAAAATTACCTTGAAACAATGTCTCAATTATCGATGATTTTTCTACCTTGCCAGGAAATCATAGACTTGTGACAGTCTGCGATGTTAGGGACGTTAATGAAGAAGATCATTAATCGTTCCCCCACATATATTTCACATTCTAATTAGAATTCCATATTGGCTTGTTGATTGGAATGGACCTTTCCTTTCCACCATTCGTTTTCTTTTACGATCCCATTCTCAATTGCCAACATCCCCCGCTGTTTTTCAAACATCTTTCCTCATAATTCGAGTAAATGTCTGAACAAGATTATCGGTGACCAGAGCAGGTTGAGTTTCACCGCCGTGAATATTCACAGATACAACAAGAGAGAAGAAAAGAAGCATCATCTGCAGTTCAAACGAACCGGACACTACACACGATGGATGGTAGGCGTATGATACGGTATGGGCGTAGGCGAATGAAAGGAAGAATGAAAATAAAAAATGGAAAAAATAAAAACCTTTACAAGATATGGAGAGAAGAAGGAGAAGTGGAGGAGGGCAAAGGAAAAAGACATTGAGTTAAATTGATGTGCTCGACCAGAATGACTATTCTTACTATTTCTCCTTCTCTGTTTCTACACAACGTTGCCAGTAAGATCGTAACTCTCGTTAACCCAGGTATCTCACGAAACTTACGAGCTACCTTTGTACGCTGGACGGCCGGATGGCTTGACACACGGTACAAGTTAATCTCACGAATCTCAACTTATGTGAGACTCCCGCCCCTACCACCGAACACTCCGATGCCGTAGTTGCGTCTTATATTCCAACCATCATCCTTTTCCCATTTCTTTTTGTTCCTTTTTATGCTTGGCTTTTTTTCAATTGTAGTTGATGGTACTTGTTCAACCCCCTCTGTAGTTTGAGTTTCAATTTCTTCCACTTCATTTTTAAGAACTCGCTCATATCCTCAGAATGTCGAGTATGGAACGCCTATTGCAGCCGCTGTCATCAAATTTGGATGTATCCTCTACAAAACTTGAATGATACTCTGATCTAATTTTGACTGACCCAGACAAGAGGGGAAACTTTTCTATTCCATTCGATAAGCATTCAAAATTTACAAGAACCTATATGCTTGCATGTATGAATTCGACTTTCCCTAGGCTAGTTGATCGCATTGATCAAGAATTGCTGAATCGAGTTTTTTCTTCATTGAAGAATCATGATATCAGAAAAAAATGTTCTCCATTCTATATACGTATACTTGTCTTGGAAATAAATTAGATATTTTACTTTGCCTTAAATGAGATACTTCAATGCAGCTCAATCACAAACATACCTATGGCAAATTATGTAGATAAATGGTGCTACAAAAAAGACAATATTGCATAAACTCTTCTTAAACAGCTTTTTGTTTATTTTCATCCTAAATGATCCGATGGAGGTTATGAGCCTAGTCGAATACAACAAAAAACCATGGTTAAAACATTTTTCGCATCCTTGAATTCTCAATTAATTCAGAACACTGCTTTTTGATGACTTGGCACACTTGAACATTTTTGACTTGGCCGTTTTTCAACCAATTCCAAAATGTCAAACGGTTTCTGAAAGGGAAATGTTGTGATCGTACGTAATCGAAAATACGGAGGTACGTTAATCGAACGTCGATTGAATGAATATCGTAAATTTCGAACGTCCTATGTAGTTCCCGAACAGTTCAGTTACCGAAGGACACAGAGCGAATTTGGCTATAAACATTGAATAACCCACAGCGCACCCAACTTCCCAGTAATATTCCCAGAAGATCACAATGTCTCGCTCAGAACATTCTGCGCGAAATATTTATACGAGATTCTATGGATATGGCGGATACAATGTTTCGTTACAAGTGTTCTGAGAATCTAGCAATTGGAACATTGCACATATAATGTCCCGTGATGTTCTGAGAATCTACGTCGGGAAATATGCTAAATTTGTCGAAAATGAAATATTCTGAAAATATGACAGTAGCGATGTTTTATATAGCAATAAGAACACAGTATACATTGAACCCATTTGACTTAGTAAAATTTACAAAAGAAGGTCTATATCCCACGGAGACAAATTTTTTGAATTTTTTCATCAATTTGCTCCAGCAAATCCATCAAGTGCACTTTCTGAAAAACGCTCCTCTGAAGTGCTGTTCATTTTTCATTTCAGCAGATTCTAAATCGATTGGTCTACATCCCATGGAGACAAATCTTGAATTCTCCTTATTAGTTTCTTCAGCACTGGGTAAAATTTGGAGATGCACTTTGTAATAAACGTCCCTCTCAAGTGCTATTCATTTCTCATTTCAGAAGATTCTGAATTGATTGGTTTATATCCTACGGAGACAAATTTTCTAAGTTTTCTCATCGATCTGACTTTTTCAGAATATCATACATTCCAAATATAATACTCTGACAATGTTGCTGAAACATTCGGTGCTGTGTGGGAATATAATAACAATTGAAGAACACAGAGTAATGTCAAGCAGAATTTCAGCAATACTTTTTGCTTAAGTTTCATGAAAGATCGCTGAAAATTCAGTAGTACACGGAGAAAATTTTGTAGTATACATTGCATAAAACATGTGTTCGATATTACTATATTTTTGTAAAGTTGGATCATACTGACATTACGAGGAATATTGCGATGATAATGATTTAAATTACGATAGATTATAGTAAAATTGGAAACAAAACAAAGAAAGGTTACAATGTCTCAATCGTAAAAAGGGATGCATGCAAAGCATTTCTGAATAAACGTTCAGTGATTTTAGTCAGAGTGTCAGTATAGTCCAGGGTTACAAAATAATTGTAGTAGTCTATACTACAAAATTCTCTCCGTGTATTCAGATTCAACGACCAAATATATTACTATTTAGTAAACCTGCAATTTTCTCTTCTCTCAATGCGGAATATCATGTTCCTGATATAGACCTTTTTCACACGTATTTTGGAGATCCGATTGACTATCAGAAACATATCATGAATGAGAGCTTTGAGTGACATAAATCTTAGAAATATTTTGTGTGGCTTGTTTTCAGACTATGCATCAACTGTCTGTAAAAAATGAATGATAAAATCATTGTTATAGAAATTCTGTTTCAGGATTGAAGGAAGTTTGTTTTTTCTCACTTTTGGCAAGCAAACATTCATTATGTCACCATACCGTATGTACACTGTTAGAAAAATCTGTCTTAAACTTAACAATGCTATTATGTAAAAAACTTCATAATATGATCGTTAAGTTTAAGACAGATTTTTCTAACAGTGCAGTAAAAACTATTGTATTTTGCATGAAACACCAATCGATTATTCTCTCCGTGTTCATGAATATTACTCGATTGTTACATATCGTGTTGTATTAATATTTTATCGGGAGATTTGACTTTATGTGTGCTGAGTCACACTGTCAGAAAAAATTTGTGAATTCTATACAAAATTTGGAAGCAGTTGACACACACTATTGTCTTCCAAATTCACTACAGATTTTATAAGATTCAAACCAATTTTCGTATGAAAACCATTCCGAGATAATATTGTGTTTGAATTTCAATAAAAGTGTGGAAAATTCAATGAAAAAATATTGTTATTAATCGCTTTCAAACTTTTATATGAAAATTGATACAAATATTTTTCACAGTGCAATCGAATTGATATATTTGTTTTGAAATCATCGAGCGACATGAGAAAGTCTTCCTTTTCCCTTATAATTTATTTTTTTTCAGGAATTCAGATCAACGTCATAAATTATTGTATTACAGAAAGAAGTGCTATATTAAATTGATGAAGTCAATATAAATTTTCAAGATTTTTCCACAACTCTTTTGTAGTTTCAAATTCTTTGAAAATAGATAATAATAATAATAATAATAATAATAATAATAATAATAATTACATATTATTGGTTACGTACTTCCAATTCAGTGAGATATGATAACTATGAGTGTTATGAAATTTGAAATATCAATGGAATCCTAATGTGAACGTAAAGATATATCGTTCAGCACATCGTATTATCCAGTACCAACATCAGATGAAAGATATGAGTTATTTACAGATAGCCATTGAGAAGACCAAAGGGTAGATCGCGTATTGGTAGTAGTGCTCATTCTCGAATGACTGTGAGCGTATCGAGGCGATTAGAAGGGGTAGGTAGGCAGCGATGCGTGGAGATAATTAAGCCGCTTGATCTATGGTCGTTTCACGAGTTCGCTCGTTATCTCCTCGGTAGCATGAGTCTCCCCCTTGGTATTTAGTTCAGTTTCGAATATACGCAGAATCTAAAATGTGAAAGGAAGAGAGAGAGAGAGAGAGAGAGAGAGAGGAGGGAGAGAGGAGAAAAACAGATAAATGGAGAGGAAGGGAGAGAGAAAAACAGAGCAGAGAGGGTCAGACGCACAAAGAGATAGAGATGAACAAGAGGACCAAATCCCATACTTATACATGTATGTTTCCCATGCTTCTCAGCCTTGGAGCGACGAAGATACAAAAGTTCAGAGCCCAAAGGTCGATGTTCAATGGCCTACACGGTTTTCCGTCTACGCATTCTCGATCCCTTTTACTTCGCAAACTTCTCTCTTCGATCCCTCGTAGTCGTCACCCCCTCTTGTCCTCCAATCTTCCTCCTCACCTTCTATCTCCTATCCTCTGTCCAACAATCTCCCTCTCTTTACTACTTTATTGTTTGTAGCCGCTCCATCGAGGGTGCATCCCATTCCCGGCTTTTAATTGAGACATAAATAAGGTTTGTTTAGCTTTCCTATTCTCAACCAACATCGCTGGTACATCGCCGCTAGCAGTACCTCACTAGCTATCCCTGGAAATTTGGTTGGAGAATTGGCCAATACGACTCATTCTATAGTATAGCTACGTTAAATTCTGTTGTTCAGGAAAGATACGAAGATCTTCTTTACGATACCTTTATGTGTATTTGTAAATTTTTCTTCTCAATAAAACAGGGTATATTTTCGGTCATATTGATAAATGATTATACTGAAATGTAATTTCATTGAGGGAAAGATAATACACTGAGAAAACAGATATCTTGAAAAATACCATAATTTATGGATTTTCAGCGCTGGTCTGACCCGAGTCGGAATATTCACTTGCATGAATCTCTAAAAGTACCATAATTTCTTGGACTTTTTGAAATAAGTATGGTACCTTCCGTATAAAAGTCCAAGACATTATGGTACTTTTAGAGGTTTTTTTGAAATAAGTATGGTACCTTCCGTATAAAAGTCCAAGACATTATGGTACTTTTAGAGGTTTTTTCAGGTAAATATTTAGACTCGGTCAGACCAGCGCAGAAAATCCATAAATTATGGTACTTTTTAAGATACCTTTTTCTCCATGTACAGTTTATAATGGCCGTAAAAATAGTTCCTTTTGCGGCATCAGCGAAAATGAAGTATTGTACGTTGAACAGCAAAGAAATAGCTATAAAAGCGACCAATTTGTTGTGACAGCGAATTTCCCTCTTTTCATCGATTTAATCATTTTCATATGAAGCCCATTTCACGTTGCCTCAGGGCGTGATTTGTTGTTTATATCGCTGAATCTGGTACACAAATATATTATATGTAAAATCACTTGCGAATTTGATTTATGAAATTCCATACATATACATATATATACATATACATACATACGTTCAACAGGGATGGAAGGGAGGTAGAACGCAATTATTCGCATACATGAAGAAAATACTGCAAATTCTAATATTCTCTCCACAGGAATGATAAATGCTATAAATAATTCCAATTCTTTAAATATATTCTCTAAAACTTGCATGAAAGCGTGGATTTTTCTGTTGGAATTATTTGGAATTGATTCAAATCCGTTTGGCAAGTCAAATGTGAAAATGAAACGGTTTGTTCCATGTTTTTCATGAAATTTATATGCGGGTGATGAATCTCATGCGAAAAATTGTGTATCCCGGTAATCAAATTGAAGAACGGAGAAAATATCGAACACAAACGTACAATTTACCATCCATTACCTATGGCGTTCAAATACTGTCGAAATAACGATGGAAAGGGAAAATCAATTCCGATGCAAATCAGCGTGCACCCAATTTGAAAGGAATTACACCCTGGCAGTTTCCGGAATACGTAACGACAAATGATCTGATATCGATAAAACAAAAAAAACTAAAGATGCATAATTTGCTTCCAGTTTCAGATCATCATTGAATATTTCAAAACGATATAAGAATTTTGAAGATACTAGGATATGTTCTGATATAAGTACAGAAAATGTGAAATCAAGCTCTCCAAAAGTACTTATATAAGCCATACACTAAGATTTGGATAAAACCACCAAAACCAAATGAAAAATATCTGAGACTTATGAATGCAACATAATGTCGAATGAAGGTAAAAAAAAGGAATACACGGTTCACAGTACATAGTACTCTCAAGACGAAACCAACCAACTGAACTGAATAGATTCAAAGAAAAATAACAAATAATTTATATATTTATATTTTATTGGGACCTACGGTGGATACAAGACAGCCGTTGGATAGTTTTAGAAATGGTCATGTCGAGGATGGATATAGAAGGTGAGAGAAGAGAAGAAATCGGAGGAGCTGGCGCGATTCGAAGTTCCGGAGTGGGAGATTCGCAGTTAGTAGCAACAAAACGTAGAAAGAGGGAAAGAGAAGAAAAATGGTTATGGTATCGAGCGGGAGAAGGATGAATCATGTAGAAGGGTGGTGTGGAGTAGAGCCGTAGTGGCAGTAGATGGTAGTAGCGAGAGGTAGTTGAGGCGCATGAGCACCACTTTTATTGATTCCATAACTGCCGCCATGACTGCCGTAGAGTCTTCATGGGATGAGTTCCAAAGTGTGCGCGTGGAAGGGTGGGGTTGAGAGAGATTCCCAGAGAGAAAGACAAAGTATACTAACATGCGGGGGTGCTGGTAAGCGAAAGAAAAAAGACAGAGAGAGAAAACAGAAGGACCGAACGAAGAAAAAGGAGAAGGGTGAGGCTGATGGGGTGGAAACTTTGTGCAGATAAAAAGGAATGAGTTCAGAGGGTTGGTGGGACGGGTGTGTGCTATTCTAGGGATGGGGCTGAGTACAGACAGGGGATGAGATGCTTCACGAGCAAAGAGAGGAAAAAAGGAAGGGGTTATAGAAGGAAATATCAACATATCTTATTGCGTACAAACATACAGCCGAAATGGGAATAAACTCGAGATTCTTTTCGTGGATGCTTTCATACATAGGTATGAGAGAGGACTGAAGAAGGAAAAATAATAGAATGAAAGAGCGTGTCTTGGTTCGAATAAGTGGATATTTGACCATTCAATGTCAACTTCGACATCGTAAAAGATATGAGGAAAGTTATGAAAATTATTTCCCATCATGGATAAATTAAAACCACGATTTTTATTCCCTGCCCCGAAATTGATAAACCGTATGGATTGAATTCATGTTATTTGAACTAGGAAGCTTGAACGCTCGTAAATCGTTACACACATGGTGGCAAAATTTCCTCACTCGATCACAGAGAGATGGATAGATAGATAGATGGGAGAGAGCAAGGGGAAGGGGGAGAATGTACATATCGTCCTCCGGGGGGGATCGAGGTGTGGCGTCGCTAATTTCGTAGATATCTGATTAATTAACCAGTTCCAGTATGCTTCGGCTGACCAAGGTGATTAATCATGTGCTGTTGCCCTATTAAACAAGCAATATCGTGGTTACACTAGGTTTTCCTGGGGACAGGTTTCTGCGATGTCGTAGGACAAAGAGAATGGCAAAGCAAGGATAATGTTACGCATAAACTGTGGCTAATTGTATGTATGGTGTTTACACGTATGAACACATACATACATACACGCACACGTAACTTTGAGCGTACATGTACCGAAATTGCACAATTTATAGGAATCATCAATTGTATACTTTGTGAAGAAATACATATTCAATTTAAAATGTACTTTGAACAGGGTGTTATTGCATAGTGTTCCTTGATTTTTAAATACTGATCTTTGGCGAACATTGTGTTTCCCATTATCACATTCAAAGAAACTCCTGCGTTTGGAATATATAAAGCACTTTGTGGAGTATTCCACGCGTTTTGTTATTACTCCGGAATATCTTCTCAAAATAGGAAGTTCTTGATTTTAGGATAATTTTTTCGCAAAGAGAAAGCCAACCTTCGTGCATGTCCATTGGATGAATCCGAATGTTCGAGTTCGTTCATTGTATATTATATACTTGGAGATTTGTGTTTTCTTGTGTCTGGTCGTCATGCTAAAAAGATCGATTCATTCAATAATTTCAACTGATTCAAAATTCTTTCAAATGAATTCAGATAAATCTAAATCCAACCAGTATCATAATTTTCCATTGGTGTAAGAGATTGTTTGAATTTTGTGAATATTGCGAATTAAATATCTTTCACCTTTTGTTTGATATAGATTTCTTATTGATGTGGATGTTCATGCTGTTACAAGTATTGTACACGGAAAAAATAATTTAACTACTTAGCTGCTGCAGCTAAATTATTTTTTCCGTGTAAGAAGGGTTCAAAAATTTATTCCAGAAGTGAAGTTATTCTTTGTGAAATATATTCATACGTATGTATGTATGCAGATACAAAATTGTGAAAATCATTCAAATAATTGTGATTGACAAAATTGTTTTCATTTTTGTTCCCGGTAATGCAATTATTCGTGAAGTATTGATTTTATTTGTGGATATTAATCTTTTTTGATTTTCTAATAGAGAAATATTCCATTGTTATAATATAGTTCCTGTTACAAAGTTCTGTACTTTTGATCGTCCTTACATCTCAATATGTTCGAATTGGAAAATTATTTGAACCAGATTGCATTCTAGTTCCCAGAGATTTGTGGAAGTGGAAAACAATCGTATTTCTCCATATTATTACGGTGATTTGAATAAATAAAAAACTTGGATAAATTTTGAAAACCAGTGTATACCGATTTTGTCTTGTTCTTCAATATTCATTTATCCAGAAATATAAACTTAAATTACGATGAGTTATGAAATATGTTGGAATTCACTGCAGACCAAATAAATTGTGGTTGCCGTTCCATCCATAAAAGATCTAATTCAGCATAAAAATATCTATTATGATTATTTATCTATCATTATTATTATTATTAATATAATTTGTTATGCTGATTCACTAAGGACTACTCCTTATCAAAAATTGCTGCTATTAATTTCCAAATATTCGCATTAATTCTATTCATACTCAACTTTGGATGCAATGACCACACATATTTTATGTTGGATTCCCCACACTTTCATTACCGTTCAAATAAAATATCTTCATTATCATGGTTTTCATTCCAAATTTGATTTTAATTCTTTCGAAATCCATGTGAATTTGATGGACTAATATATGTGTCAATTGCTTGCAAACTTTTTGTATTGAATTCATAAATATTTTCAACAGTGTATCTGAATATTGAACGGTAGAATCTAGATGGTTACCCTCATATTTGATGAAAAAAAGCACCCAATATTAGATTTCTTACAGTCATTATTATCCATTTTTCTTCACGGATAAAATTTTGTGGTATAAATTGTAACAAAAATGTATTGAATATTACTATGTTTTTGTAAAGTTGGACCATACTGACATTACGATGAATATTGCTATGATAATGATTGAAATTACGGTACAATGTAGTAAAGTTGGACATAAAACAAAGAAGAATTACAATTTTCCTTCCGTGAAAAGAGATGCTCGCGAAGTATTTAAAAATCAACGTTGAGTGATTTCGGTCACAGGGTCAGTATAGTCCAACATTACAAAAGAATTATAGTAATCGATACTACAAAATTCTCTGCGTGTCCGTATAAAATTATCTATTATAAATTGTACGCAAAAAATTGAAAAATTCCCTTTATGTACACTTCGTCATTGAATTTGAAGCCTTGAATGTCAAATCCATATGCAATCAATCTGTGAGTACATACCAAAGGTGATTTTACATAGTTATTGAGTTCAAAATACACAAAACTTCACAGAGAGAATAGTAATTTGGTGACAGATATTTCAAAATTGTGATAAGTCCTATGTGAACTCGAATTGAGTACGATAAACTGTTTACGTTGCCATGGAAACGATAGGTTATCATCGTAATAATCACCAAATCGCGAGTCATCACTCACTTCTTATTCTGAAGTCGCGATGAGAACTAAGGCAAATGGTAATCAATCTCATATACTTCTCTCCGTGTTTATGAAGTTCAAAAGCATTTTTAACGGTGGAAATTATCCAAAAGCGATATCAATCTACAAGTACAAAATAAATGCTAAATTGGATTCTACAGTTGAATAGAATTGAAAATGATCAATTTTCATGAATCCCATGTGGTTGCACATAATTTGGAAATGTCTATCGTTTTCGCTGTAGCAACAATGTACCTCAGGCATGCCTCAATACCTCAAGCATACTTCAATGTACCTGCAGTTCTGCTTGTCGAATGATTTTAAAATATGATATTATCTCCCATTACATTGTGTGCAGCCTTCAATTAGCGTTTAATTGAATACTTATTGTAATCAGATATCACAAAAATCCTCCAAGATGGTTTATCGTTACAAGAAATCGCGATAACGTGGCTGGTAGAGTTCTACGGTTCGCATCTTTCTTACATCGACGTATAATTTTCGTTTCTCGAAACATGTCCATAAATGGTTTGAACGTTATAATTTCTTCTCGTTAATATTAACAAAGCATCAAAATGTAGATGCATTAAAAAAGAGTAGGGCCAAGTGAACTGCGTGGAAAAAAGTCCCATGTAAATTCTACATTGTTTGCTGTTAATTTAGCATATTATAACCGCTCACATAAATGGAATTGGAGTAAAATTTACATTAGAACCAATGTTATATCTACATTGTTACCGAAGTGAATAGGGGTAGTGTTGCTGTGAAGTATAACTATGATAAAGTAAGTTCAAGAAGACTGTGTAGTAAACCATACATAAGATCCACACTGCAATTGTTACCTCACTTTTTATGTAATTTTTACATGAGCCTTTTTTTCCGCGCGTGAACTGAGAAAATCAAATGGACAATATTTATGTTTCAAAAAGTATTTTCACGATGAAAAAATTGAGTATGATGGTGAAATCTCATTTTGTTGCTTACTTTTCGCAGAGATAATGGATTTTTGCTACCTCAGCAAATAATTCACCCCCTCGCCAAGTTGCTCAGTCATTTTAGCTATTCAATTGAATTTTTGCCAACACCGCCAATTTTTTACAGTGTAGTTATGGCAAACAGTTTGTAGTCATCATCGAAAAGTTCCTAACTTAGCAAAAGGTACCGTAGGAAATTGGATTCCGCTGTTATCGTGAACTTTTCCTTTCTGTGCTCACACCTTCTATTCGAATTCATTAGCGAAATAATGACAGAAACTGATTTCTCGCCATTCGTTTTACAAATCAAGTTAGACTTGTCACAGGATAATTTTCATAATTGCTTCCGCTTTCATTAATGCTTGAAGCGAAGAAAAAATTTGCAAACCATGTTCCAGATATATCAAGGCGCATGTCCTTTCAATGCAAATATTTCAAGTGCTACATTTACTGTTTTCATTGACGGCTCGGTTGGCGTCACACACTGGAGCAAATCAAGACAAAGCCACAGGAAGCACAACGTTGCCACTCAGACGTTGATTCAATATTAGCCAGTTGGGTCCGCTTCGTTCGCCCAACCGGCTAGCCAGGGAAGCTTTGCTGCAATTACAGCGAAGTTTCGACTACTCTGTAAAATAGGCGGATAAGTTTGCTGTGAAAGTGTACAAAGTGCTGTTATGGTTGAAAATTCGTTGTTCAAGCCAAGCGTACACAATGGAATCAGATTTGGCTATCGTAGGGAATGTTTTTACTCCCAATATAAGATATAATTCATCGTGATAATTGATCAACGAATTCCCAACCCAAAAAATGGAACCTGATTTACCTCTCATTCGTTGCATATTACAGATTAAATCAGTTTTGATATGATTTTTCCCCAGATCCCATCCTGTTATCACACTGTTCCTTCTCTTAAAATTCTCATTCAACCTGATGTTAACCTTTGTTCGACCTGATTTAACTCTGATTGGTTACGTATCACGGCATGAATCAGGAATTGTTTCATCATTGTTCCTTTTCTTCCACTAAAATTCTAGCCAGTAGGGAGATTATGACACATCATATCAAAGGCCACGTGCATGGCCCATCTTTTTTCTCCTTTACATCCTCTGTTTTTTCGTTCTCTTCTTCATCTCCCTTTATGTCTATCTTCTCATTCCACTCCCTTTCTTTTTCTTCTGGAAGCACGTCGCGTCGTTGAAACACCTCTCTATCTGTAGAACGATAAAGGCTCTTCCTTGTTGGCACAGTTGAAATCACGAGCTCTTTCTTAGCTACGGGCGTTTCATAAATAATGCAAGTCGTCCCCCTACCCACCATCGTTTTATGAGCGGATTACAGACAGTTCTTAGCCATTTCATGGAATAAAACGAGATATAGAGTAATCATCGTTTCACATCGTCTCACATCGTTGTAGACATTTCAATTTTTGTGACGTTGATGTTATTCCCTGTTCATGATTTGGATTAAATCATTCGATTCTAAAGATAAACTGTGAATATATCGCAAATAATTTCAATAATATTCAATTCAAAAATTCATGACTAGAAATGTAAGATTTGGAAAAGAATTAGTGAGTCCCTGGCTTATATGCATTTTGGCCACCCTACGGCCCAATCTTGGCCCCACGTAGGTGGGGTAGGGCCCATGCTAGCCCAGTGTAGGTAGCATAGTACAGTGTTAAAAATTTCTGCATCAATTTTAATGTTTTTACTGGAAGTTTTTTTCAAGTACGTACATGAACGCTGTTGGAGTGAGAATTCACTATTATGGAATGAAAAGTCACTTTTTGAAAGTGGAATCTCACTCTTCCTGGACTTGCAGTATTTTCACTCTGCGAGAGCGAATTTTTTACGCCAAGGAATTTATAGAGAATGCAGGATTCAACATCTAAAAAACAAAATAATTCCTCAAAGTGGTGGAAAAATCCCTCATTTTTTATGGGAAAAAAATTCCCTCACGATGAGGGGACGAAACCACCAACAGTGTGGAGAAAAACTCCCCACGTTCCTTACAGTGTAATTTTGCGGATTGCGAGGGAAAATAGGCAGGTTATTGATAAAAGATGACACGAATCATATACGCTACGAGCACATCTCATGTATCTCCAAATAATCGAATTAGAATTAGGAAAGATATTGAACGAGACGATGATTATCACGAGTTACTAGTGGACAAAAGATGGAACTCGGATACATGTATGGATATCGAAGTGATAAGCGGGTACCTATTCCGTGAACGTTATCTAGTCGCACGCGTGGCCCGCCATGATGTCGCGTACAATAAATCAACGAATAATGAATTGACCGTTTTCTCAATGAACTCCAACAGAGGATTATCTCGTTCTTCGCTTATATATTTGTTACCGAATCTCAAATTAAGTACCGAACATATACAATCAAAATACATACAATCTGCGACTGAACGCATGCTTGGTCACCTATGAACTGTGTGGAGACCTCTTCTTATCGTGTTCTCAGACACATTCGTAAAAAAAAATTCCCTATATGATAGGTCGAACGCACTAGCCCAATCAGAAAAATCCGTAATATGCCAATGTTGACAACAGGTGCAGTACAGTGCCAGTATTGGGTCTCCAACACTTGGTCAACACGTACGGGATCAGTACTGGATACATAAAAATACAGTAATATGCCTGTACTGATGAACCGTACTGAGAACTCAATACCGGCCAGGTACTAACCCAGTACTGGACCTGCACTGATTGCGAATAATGGCATCAGTACTCAATTCCCAGTACTGAAAAGCGTTATCATTCCAGACAAATGCCAGTACCCTGCCAGGCTTGGCTAGTACTGGTGCAGTACTGCGCCTGTTGTAAATTTCTGGTTGGGAGGCGCTCACAACGTATGTGAAATTTATCACAGAGTCCCTTAAATTGTCATTGTTATGATGTTTGACATGGCAACATTACTTCCTTTTACTTCGATAGCAATGCACATATCACATTAATTCTGATTTCGATCTTATTTTTTCAAGGGTTCTTGTTGAAATGTGATCAACAAAATTCTTCGATAAAAGCAAACAAAATTTAATTCGGTCTACAAAAATTTGGTTATCATAACAAAATATTTGAATAATTTGTAACAAAACTATATGATTAATGACATTTCCTGAAAATTTTTTTCAGTGTGCTCTGCCACACGAAATGTTTTTCTTCTGTGTACTGACTGGAGAATTATTTTTCTTATCAAAAGCATGTTCATACTTCTAAGGTAATACAAGAAAAAAAAACTGACGGGAATCCTATGAAAACAAGACCGGATGTTTTTCAAGCGAAAAACTTGTATATGAATACCTTCTCTTGTACTGGCCCAGTGGACATCTTTCCTCTCAACATTTGGAATCTTCATTATGTTCTCTAAATGATATCAGAAAGTTCTCTCATGCGCTGATTTCGGAAATCTTTTTGGTGCCTTTCCTAAAAGATCTGGAGGTTATCAGAAAGTTAACTCAGATGACTTTTTGATAACTGTCAGATCTCTTAAGAAAGACACCAAAAAGATTCCCGAATCATCGGTGGATTAGAGAAATTTCTGATATCATTTAGAGAACATAATGAAGATTTCAAATGTTGAGGGGAATTATGTGCACTAGTACACTAGGGGGCCATTCTCCTAAAAGTGAGTTCCCATGATACCCTTTGAATAAAAGTTCATTTTAAGTTCTCAACTGACTTCGTTCGGGTGATTTCAACACACTAAAACATTACTATTAAATTTCATAAAACATATGTTCTGAACATTGGTAATAGTATTCCTTCAGAGCCGCAACAAGATCCCTAAACGCACGACCGTCGCTTGTAACTAGACGTTAGAAGTGGGATTACACTACCGTTTTCGATACACTTATTAGAAGATTTCTGTATCCGATGCCATAAATGTTCCCGGAATATTGTTTAAAACACTTCTACTCCTTTAGAATGGTGAAAATTTCCAAAATAATTTGAAATGACTACGTGTCTGTTTGTAACCAATTTTCAACTCACGACCGTGGTGGTTAGGAATTAGTTCAATTATCCATTACTAGAATGTACTACTGATACTATCAGCTCTCTGAAGAACGTAGTAAGTTTGTTGCTTAGATATATGATGTCCGCGTTGTAAGTTATGTTCATGATTTGATTTTAGTTTCAATTGTTCAATCACTTATCATCTTGGTCTCTTATAGTTCTCACGACCGTCGCTTGTGTTTCAACGTGTTAATAAATTCTGAAAAAAGTTGATTTTGGTAAACGAAAATATTGATATACATACAACCTCAAAGTTATCATTGTTTCCAAGTTTAGATTTCGGTACTGCTGTGAGTATTATATTACTTGAGAACGCTCAGGACCGTCGTCCTCATGATCGTAGCCACATTTTTGAGTAATTAAAATTTGTTGAATCATTCTATAGGTGAGGAATAGCAATTTAATATAATAAAAACCTCACATAATGGAGGAAAAAAGCGTTCACTGAGAGAAAAAACTGTCGCTGAAAATGAGCCCAAGTACATTGTTGAGTCTCAGTAGCTATATTTTCACTATCGCAGCAATTCTCTTAGCGACTTTAATGGGAAATATGACTACTGTGACTACAAAAATGTACTTGGGTTCGTTTCCAGTTACAGTTTTTTCTCAGTGTAGACAAACGAGAGCTGAACAGAAGGGAAAAGAGCGAGGAAAAATCCAACAAGACCCTGAAAAATATGCGCATATGAACTTAGTTTCCAATTCCGCGACCGGCCTTTGCATCGGTTGGTTACTTCTTTTATAATGAATCATTCACATGATCGCATCAAAAAGAATCACCCAATTAGCGGAGAGGCTAATCGCGGAGTTGGCAACCTTATGTATGAAAGAAACATTAGCATAATTCCATCAACGTTTGAATGACAATTCAAGATGCCCTGGCTAACTTAGACATAATTATAATTTTTTAGTCTAATAGAAATTAATATTTGAAGAGGAAGCGATGGTCGTGAGATTTTCTTATGAATCGTTTCAAGTCATATGAGAATTAAGGGCAACAATGGCACATCAACAAATTGATACTTGTATCTGTTGCTCTAAAAAATTCCTACATCCACCCAACCAACATTGGATTCAGTGCAATGTATGTGAAGAATGGTCTTATGAAAAATGTGCCGGCAAGAAAAGTCACACAGAACCGTTTATTTGTCATATGCGGCTGGAATAAAATTATTTCATTTATTAAACGTATTTAGGGTTAAGCAGAGAGTTACAAAGTTTAAATCCGTTTTTCATCAATATATACGTTCCATGTTTATCAATGATCCTCTTTGCCCCCGATTTTGGAGTGAACTGGATATTTGCCATTTCATGTTCATTTCGTTGTAAAACAAAGAAATGTGTCCTCAAATATTCTTTTTTCCCATAGATCTCAAGTTAAAGATGCATACGATTGAAATTCATCCACAGCCCCACTGGAAAAACTGTCCGTTCGATTGTTTTTATTCATTGAAAAAATAGCGATCCGATTCGCCTCGGTCTACTCTATGTAGAAATCATATACGAAGTTGTTTCATCTCAACTTCATAAAAAATCATCTTTGTTTATAATTTTCAGAGAACTTTGAACACTTATCGACGATTATTATTTTCATTTCCTCTCATCTCCATTGAAATGAATCATCTTTGAAGTGGTTCACTGTAAAAAGTTCTCCCGAATGCGGCTGCAACTTACACGGAGAAAAATGATGTTTCAAACAATACTGCATTTTGAACCAAAGTAGTGTTGTAAGTGAAATAGTATAATGCTTACAACTGAATATAGCAAAAATTCATGCTTTATGGTGTGAAGTTGCGTCTAATCGAAAGGTTTCTCAAATCATCACTGTAAAAAGTCTGACTGAAAGTGGCTGCATCTTACTTGAAAAGTTGACTGAAATTCAGTCTTTTCCATTGTGTTGTCATTTGTTTTGGATGCTTACTTTCAGCTGAAATAGGGCTAGCTGATATTAAGGTTTGAAGTAAGTTTTACTTTTTACTGTGTTCGGAAAAGGCTAAATTGAAGTGATCATAACAAAGATGAAGAGATAGATGCGAAATTTGTTATTCTTATACCATTGGAATCTTCATTCTTTGAGCTGCCCTTTGAGAAGAATGAAAAATAAGAAGCGTCAACTAAAAAATAGGAAAAAGGAAAAATTTCCATAGCGTATCTTGATCGTAAAAAACTTTGTATATGTTTCCACCCTCGGTGCACGATTCAATTATCATATATGTATGTATCACCGTGAAGAAATGACAATGGAGAAACAGAGAGGAAGAAAATGAGAGTAAGCCAGGCATGGAGAACGGAATAGAGAGAAGAGAAGGGGGGAGAGAGAGAGACACACCCACACACACACTGAAAAGAAGAGTATATAGTGGGATATGGGCGCTAATGTTCCCCGTTATTCACGATTCTCATTTGCAAGATTGCCTATACATCTTGAGCGGGCTACCATGAAACTTCGTTCTTCCATACTCTTATCCTTTCATGAGTAAGAGAGAATACAACGGATACAAAAAGCGTTACATCTTTTGCGTTATCAACAAAAAGATTCAAAATCGATATTCAACATTTTCCTTTTTGATGAAAGAGGGGATGAAAATAAATTCTTCCCACTACATAATAATATGATCACTTATTCTTCTGTTTGAGAGGTCATTTTAATGATCGAAATGATTTTAACAGACACATATCTCAAACTCGCTGTTGGGAAAATAGGTCTCACTCTTCATAAGCAACGGTTTATTGATATTGATATTGATCCTGATTAATTTATTATGTCCTGGGGCAGAGCTTTCCGAGAACAAGTTGAAAAACAGTCAACTAGAGGAACACATGAGGAACAAAGTTCTCTCAATGACGAACAATTCAGCAGATCATTAATAGATACAAATAACTTTTAGGCATAATTGTAACATGTAAATATATGATTGCAGTTTGAATCGTTTATAGAAACAAGACGAAAATTCGAACCCACAAATTCTGATGATTAATGGTTCTTTATCTTCTTGAATTGACTTCTTGGGACTGGAAACATCATTCGCAGAATGTATTGTAAGATTTTGGGTCTTAAACAACTGAGTATGTCGTCATTCAATTACTAATTCGTTTCAATGAACGATTCAAACTTCAGGAACATCATGTAGATCTAATGTAGTATACTGTAAAAAATGATTGGAATTCCCCTGTATGCACTGTAAACTCAAGTGTTTTATTTTGATACATTTAAAAGTACGTAAGTATGTCGATAATTCACATTAAATGTTTCAAAATGAAAGATTTGATCCATTTTTTGGGTATATTTACACACTTTTGAGTGTTTCAAAAGTGACTAGACGATGTTAACACTCTGAACGTATCAGAATAAAACATTTGAATTTACAGTGTACACAATAATCTAATGCAATCAGGCGCTTGAAACTCCTGAATTCTGGAATCTCTAACCTTATCAATAGTACCCCTTTACGGATTAGGATTTGGAAATGGATGTAGACCCATTCCCTCGATAAATGGCTATTCTCCTTCACGGATAAATTGACTCAGTACACAGGTCAACGAAACAAATTCTCTTCTCTGGTGCCCGAGGTCTGGTAACATTCGGAGTGCTTTTGGTGTCTTGAATGCGAAACAAATATCAGATATCTTGGATTAGCACACTTTCTATCATCTTTTATATATAATTTTTATATATAATCTATATAATTGATAAATTTTATGTATAAAAAAATTGTAAAAAACGATCTCATCTAACAAATTTGATGTCGTTTTCGTATACAGTGTTCTAAAAGTACTCCAAATCAATTCTCAAACCTGAGGCACCAAAGTGGTGTGTGCGGAATGTGTACATTTTTAATCTTCATGATCACTTTAAATATCTGAACACCTTTGAACGAATTCTCCTACTGATTTTTTACATTTTATGTACATTATTTTCTTAATAGATTTAGGAGGCGAAAGATAGATATTTTTTGCAGATAGACGTTAATTTTTCCACGACAACAATTTTCAAATTTTTCTCAAAGAAAAGAGACGACACAAGGTGAGATTGTAGGACAAAAAATCAATCAGTAAAACACGTACTATTTAACCTTGTACGTGGCTTCCTTTCCTTTGCATTTTTCTACTCTTCTCGATTTTCTTTCTTTCTATGAGAATTCAGTGAATGCCGAATCTACCGAGTCATAAAAGCATTGTTGTAAAAGTCAATAGCACCCGCTCAAATTGCCGTAAAAAAGTCGTGGTTGTATTTTCTTTCGAAGCAGGGGTCCGCAGGAATATCAGGAAAAAAAGAAACAAAGAAAACAAAAAACATAAGTTCACAAAAAAGAGAAAAATCATCCAACGGTGGAGTCAGGAAATGCCATCACGTGGATAATAGAACTTCTCGACCTTCATCCTTCGTGAACAATACACAGTGACCCTTTGACTACAGGTTTTGCGTGTTCGTTTCTAACACTGCCAACTCTTCTAACTATTTGACATCTTTTTTTGACCTTGAATTAATCTTGATCTTGGTAAAAAATGAATGTTTCATGTTTCAAAAATCTTCTGTAATGATCAACTCGAGAAAAATGTTTCAGGAATCGCTGCAGATTTGAAAAAATTCTAAAAATAGTGAAAATCCATTTTTTCCGTTGCGGTAGAATCTTGTATTCAAGAAAGTAGTGATTTTCTCAATGCTACAATTAAAAATATTTATCCTTACAGGTCTCTCAGAATTTATGAACATTCTTTAATTTATTGCTGTTGATGTTTTGGAGCGACCTTGAAAAATTCATATTAACATTTAAATGTGAATCAGGATATGAATCAATTCAATTCCAAACAGATAACCATTTTCAAATCATACGTCTCGTAGTTAACAAATACTGATTATATGCGCTGAAAGAAATTTGGAGTTAAATTTGCTATGGGATGATAGGAATGGAGTAACATACCAACTTCTAATAGAATTCGCTGTGAAACATTGTAGATTCGATCAGGCTTCTATACAGAGCCGGATCTAAGAAGGGGCCAAAGAGGCAAAAAAGGTGCAAACCCGGTGCACTGAGGAAAAGAGGTCGCTCTCGCTACAGTTTGCAAAATTAGACATTCATATTCTGATGAACCAAAACCTTATTTATTGCACAAATGATGGTTAATTATGCGATGATAAGATACAGTTGAATTCTTAATTAATAATTATTCATCAACCTTACATCAGCGATGAAATCCTTCTCTATGCACACGGTGCCACAAATTATATCATTGCCCAGAGCTGAACGATGTGCGTTATAGTCATGTAATCTTTTTTTCCCAGTAGTTGGTGAGATTATTTAAGCACCTACACGTTACAAGAGCGTAATTGACAATAAATATGATCGACAACAACGAATTTATTTATTTTGATCCGATTCACGATTCACCCCGGTCTACCCTGTGACTTTTTTCTACTAGAGATTTATACTAAAATCATTCATCCAAAAAAAGATTTTGCAAAGAAAAAGATTCTCCTGTTCGTGACATAATATAAGCTGTTTTTATTTGAAGAGATACACATCGTTGAATTGATTTTGTTTTGCATATTTTTGGAACACTTTATGCCCTCTAGAAAAAATTTTATGAAAAATTATACAATTGTTGATATTTCACCCAATGATATATTGTGGAACTTCACAAAGCATTATGATTTTTTGTGGAATCACATTCTCAATCATTGGAAGAAACCTCAAATTCCACTTAAAATTCCATAATGCATCATTGGCTAGAATATCACCAATGATATATTTTATGATTCTTATATAAGATTTTTACAGCATGATGAGAGACGTGAGAAATATTGTATAGTTTCTGAAAGAAACATTTTGCGAAGAAAAAAGAAACATATTCTACGATCTCAGCACACATCACTGAAATCGACAGGATAAAAAAACATAACGGATCTAAAATACTCGAATAAGATTCGAAATATGATTAGAAGATTAATTCAATGTCATGCGCTCGATAAATCACATTCAAAACATAAATACATATAAATTGTAAACAGGCTATTGTACCGCAGTCATATTTATCGTCTCGCATAGGGAATTATTATTATAATTCTTCTTCTTTTTCTTCTTCTAATTATCATTATTATAATCAATATTATTCAAGACATTGAGGAAAAATCTATTATTTTCAGGAACGTCCAACAAGCTCACTATCCAAACATAATTTGATGTTATGGGCGGCAATGAGAGTTTCATAACGCGTTAGTTGCAAGTTCTTGTAACTCGCTAACGAGTAATTACAGTCTCGTATGTTAGGTAGTGTACAAAGTCGCGTGCATTATGAAACTCTCTTAGGTTACGTTGGTGGAGGGTGCGTGCTGGAACCAAGAGGGGCACGTACTCAGGCTAATAATAATACGACTCCAGAAGTAAGAGAAGCTGTAATGCAGGAACAATGTTTGGTGCAATTTGTATCATAAAACCCTCTGTTTCTTCGCTCCTTGTTGAGGAGATGAGAATTTAGTTTAGTTTTGATTTACAAAATACTTCGAGAAGAAATTTGATCGAATCAACCCGATAATCCAACTTGTTCTCATATGATAGATCAACCCTGTGGAAATCTGACCAGCCTGGGATGAATACTCTGAACGCATACATTTACTGATTATACAATACTGATTACTAGTAGTAGCTGGTAAATTGATGACATGTGGAAATTTTTCAACACGCACGGAGAAAAATAATGGGTATAAGAAATCTGATAGTTGGTAATATTTTATTTATTAAATATGGAGGTGGCATCTAGATTGTATTCCTTAATATTGACATAATGGTATTTAATACCTTTCAACCCATTTTATTACAGGATTCTGATATAGATTATGTTTATATGCTCGCATCTATGTAATGATAACTCGAAGGTGTTTCAACCAATGATTCAACCGGATAAAAAACGGTTATTTACACTGTCCATCGATATATTCCCAGATAGAAAAACGTGATCTGAATATTTTGTAACATACACTGGAAAAAATATTTATTTGTCCTCTCCCCAGAAAATATTTATTTGTAGAAATTAAATATTCAATTTGATATAAAAACTAATTACTTGTGGCGAATTAAATTATTTATTCAAAAGACCCATTTATTTGGGGCAAGCATTCCATTATTTGATCCGATTGAATATTTCATTAATCCTAAGAAATATTTTATGGAGAGAGGACAAATAAACTATTTATTTGGTTGGAAGAAATTTTTTTTTCAGTGTAGCGTGCCGTGAACATACTGTCATGAAGTTCTGTCAGCTTGCAATAATGCATTGACTGTAAACATGATGTGTTTACTATGGTGTAATCACCTCGGTTTGCCACCAATAACAATGCTTTATGCGAAAACTCCTTGACAACACGATGCGAAGTTTTCTTCGCATACATGTCACTATTATGATGGCATTATTGAGGAATTTTTCTATCTGGGTTGCTTAAACACAATCGGATATTAAAGTTCATGGTATTATTACGGTAGGGTGCAATTAATTCATAATTGGCTCATTTTCTGGGAGCCCGCACAATCTTAATTCAATCTATCGCCATTCCTGGCGCCTCGTTATTATCCCTCCTGCCTTTAAAAGAACCTTCCTCTTGACTCTCGTGGTTTTTGCGCCTTGCATCCGCCATACCATTGTCCCCGCTATCGTTTTCGTCGTCGATGCGATAATAATTTTCAGTCAATGGCCTTCTACCGCAATAAAAATTCAGATCATAAATAATCACCTTAATCAGGTACGTGTTGAGAATTAATGAACTAATATGCTGTGTATCTTAGTTCATTACATTTCAAGTAGATGTAAGTAAGAAGTTTATATGGAAGTGAAAATTTCAAACTGACTTTTAAAAAAATATTTGGATGCCACCAAGATTTTAATGCATAGATATGTTTTCAATAAGTTGATGTTTCCGTTATTGTCCGAATGATCAATCAGCCTTTTGTAAACTATACAATGATTGGCAAATAAATTTTTCCCGGCCAATAGCAACAGTAGTTAAAAAAGATTGATAATTCATTTGGACAATATTGGACACACCTCATGTAAAGATGCTATGAAAATATTATATTCTTTTGAAGTCTCTGAGATGTTACCCGAGTAGAAATTTGGTAAGGCCAACGTCGGGGCCTTATGAGGTAAGCTGTTCGCCTCATAAGGCCCCGACGTTGGCCTTACCAAATTTCTACTCGGGTAAATGACATAATTAGTTGCAGCTTTTCAAATGAATAACGTATACAAATTCAATTTTGTGTATCACATTGATCACAATGTCACTGTCAATCACATTGATCTTCAAGATGAAGACAAATATTTTTTTTCTCAAGTTAGAGGAGATGGTCCAATAAATTTCGACGAGGGTCTAAAATCCGACTAGCAGGATTTAACGTACTCCGAGGCACCGCCGCCATGCGAGCGAAATAGGAAACAGCGCTCCATTGTGTTGTTATTGTTTCGTGAAAACCGCATGCGGTTTCGCTCGCTTCATCGTGGTAGTATACGAATCACAACTTCATTTTCGGCGATTTCAAAACTTCTTCAGGTACGTGTTCTTGATTTTCTCACTTTCAGTCATTTATTATTGGTTATAAGGCTATTGGAGCATCCCGTTATCTATGTTTCGGGTTCAGTAATCCCAGATGAGCTCCGAACTGAGGGGAAGAGTATCCCCCACCACTATGCCATATATACATGTAACGTATGTGTTGGTGCACCACTACATATGTTCGTAAATATATGGCATAGTGGTGGGGGATACTCTTCCCCTCAGTTCGGAGCTCATCTGGGATCACTGTTCGGGTTCTTGGAATCCATTAAGGTTTATTCGATTGCCTCTTGCCGTAGATCGTACGTGACCTCAAAAATTTAACCATACATTGGTCTAAATCCCGACTATCGCTAGTTGTTTAAAGTAAATGCCATCAAATACCAAAAAAAACCAGGTGAACCGGGTTGTTGGAATTATGGTGAATACTACTGAATAAGTAGTGGTAGTAGTGGTAATAATAGATTTTTGTAAATAAGCGCTGAATCCTTAACTTTTTCCCTTGAAAGTATTAGTAATAAGCAAATAAAATGACCTGGCGATATTGTTGTTATAATGTTATGTTATAATACACTCTCTAAATCCGAAAGAGTGAAAAATTACGTGTTTCACTCCACTAAGTCTCAGAAGTGAGCCAGTCCGCTTCGACTGGGATTTTCACTCGTTCCGAGTTAACCTTCACTCTTTTGGAGTGAAAAATTCACTCTAGAATTGGAGTGGCTGTGAGTTTCTAGCCTCAAACCTTAGACTGTCACTCTAAAAGAGTGGAAATTTCGACAAGCTAACTTTTGGCTGGCTAAAGAGTGAAATCTCACTCTAGAAATTTTAGAGAGCAATGAAGGATTATTATCTTTTTCGTTTCCTTTTATCTCCTGACACCTCGAGGCTGGGAGTCAAAATTTGGGACACAGTTTCAAAATCCTCAATTATGACAAGTTTTGTAAAAAGCAATGGGCAACAGAAATGTTTTAATTTTATAATATTCAAGGATTTAAGTTCGATGTATAACCCTTCCAGCTATACATGTCTTATTGCGATAGCTTGTATGCTCACAGTTCAGTAGTTACAGATGAAAAAGAAAGAGGTAGTCAAAATTTGGACCTTCTCCTCTACAAATTCGAAGAATCAAATATTTCAGGCGTTATTGTAAATCTCATGTGACGGACAAGTTGCGTACGATGTGGGTATTTCTTCAAACTGTACATTGTATTTTAAAAAGGATACGGATATAGAATTCTGTTGCATATTTATGAAAATAAGAAAACCATATATCAAGACGAGACTATATCGTGAAAAACTTTTGACCGGAAATTCGGGAAAATTTTTACAATAATATAATTGAACGTCCAGAGGAATTATACCGAGTTTTCGGAAATTGTTTTTTAAGTTTTGAAATTATTTTCTGAAAGTTCAACCAACACGTAATGTAATCGATAATATGGATGAGCTATATTTTCCGTATCGACATTTTTGTATGTAATATGGATCTAGTTTCTATGAATTTTCATAAAATTTTGATATCCCTACTCTGTAAATCGGTGGAATATCACTGGTAATCAGTGCTGCGTCTTCCACTGATTGAATTAGTGGGAGACTTACACTAGTAAAAAGTAAACCCCATATCCATTCTGCATATCAACTAATTTCGAGATACAGCTAGAACTAGCCTTGTTTCAACTGAAAGTGAGCACCTAGAACAAATGCCGACATAATGGAAAAGACTGAATTCTAATCAAGTTTTCAAGAATGGTGCAGCGTCATTCAGTGAGGCTCTTACACACTATTAGAAATTTCTGCATTAATTTTAATGTTTTTGCTAGAAGTTGTTTTCAAGTACGTGCATGGATTCAATTTCATACACATTTTACATCAAATTTAATGTCAACTATAGCATTATCATGTTCTTGCACATTAAATGTAATGTAGAATGTGTATGAACCTGAATTCATGTGAGTGATTGAAAAAAAACTTGCAGATATTTTTGACAGTGCAGTGTAGTAATATTTTTCAGAAGAATTTCGCGGAAAAAAATTGCTTTCTATTGGCTCAAACTTCAAGAGTAACACAGTCATACACCGAAATAAAAAGTTGTAAAAGTTACATGTTGCGAAGACAATATTTAGAGAATTTCCAAAAATATTTCGAGCTACACGGAAAAAAGAAAGCACTACTGGGTATTGTGAATGACAGCGATCGGTTGAGAAACAAATGAAAACACACTTGGAGAATCAGGATTAGCGCGATCACATTGATGGGTATTGTAATGAAATGCGTCAACGCTGACTGGACAGTAATGAGGACTGGGAAACGCGGTACTGCATAGAATGAATTTGAGTTTCAATTTATTTTTGTGATTCACAGTAACCATTGCTGTTTTCTTTTTTCCGTGTACCACAATTTTAGTTGATTTTACAGTGGGAAAAGTAAGATTCGTATCAGCTGTAGTATATTTCACATTCGCTGTTGTAAAATCAACTTATATCATGATAACTCGAACTATTTTTGAAATTGTCCAAATACTGACTTAACAAGATGTACATTTTACAACTTCTTTATTCTCAGTGTACAATAGTATTTTGTATAATTCTCCATTCGAACACAATAAACAACTGAGAACATTACGACACGTTGATTTTCGAAAATTATCAATCAGATTCACGTATTTATTGATTGCAGAAATCCTGTGTTCACGACATCTTCCAAACAAATTGAGCAATCATGACCACGTTAAAAAGACCTTCACTTTGTTCTATTTCTAACCTCCATGATATCATACTTTCACAGATTATAACAACGGTTAGATGGAAGAGGTTTCTCCCATAAACCACCATTCAAAAATGTAAAAATGTTTTCAAATTTTCTTTTCCATCACTTTTGCTTTCCTCGAACCCCAATAATTTTCAGTCTGTTTATGAGCATACCATTTAAAAATCTGCACAAGTAATCTGAACGTCATACCTTGTACAAAACATATGCTTCAACAAAAACATTGTCTATTGGAACGATTTTCTACAAGAATTTGGTTTCGTAATCTTTAGATCAAGGAAGATATCCGAACATAGTAACATGCGAATCCATATTGTATCAAAATGCATCCTTGCTCAGGTTAATCGGAGATGAACGTACATGAAAACTCTATAGAAATAAATTTGCAGCACTATAAAAAATCCAAGCGGAAATTGAATGTAGAATCCCCTCTTACCATCATATACATATTGATTCATCCCGTTTGTTTGAACATATTCATACTTGGTCTTTTTGACTTGACCATATTATACTGAACTTCTACACGTATCGTGCAAAAACACGAAACACAAACCAATAAGTTTCGTCAAATCAAAAGCATTGAATTAGGCACGATCTTTAAAGTTAACCCTTCCGCCAATAGATGTAGCCACTAAAGCAACCAAGGCA
Source organism: Gonatopus flavifemur (assembly GCA_018340375.1). Classification (NCBI taxonomy): domain Eukaryota; kingdom Metazoa; phylum Arthropoda; class Insecta; order Hymenoptera; family Dryinidae; genus Gonatopus; species Gonatopus flavifemur. Next base: position 1,134,369 of record JAFFJZ010000011.1, read on the forward strand.
ACTGCTCGGTAAAAACGTTTATATTCACGCAGAATTAACCTCGAACCTCTATCGATTCTAATAATATCAACCCTGTCCTCATGCTCTATGTTACGGTTGACTCTGATATAACTTCTAAAATTAATTCTCTGTATGAACTCACGCATGGATTTTATAATACGCATCTAGAATATGTGATGAAGTTTTTTCGCGTTTTACAGGAAAATATTTAATTCGAATGGCACATTTCAATTAAAAATTCTCATATTGGAGAAATAAAAAGTGATTTGATCTTCATGTGGCGTGAACCAAGAAGTATCTTGCCTGGTGAACGTTTTATACATATAAACATTATGTGAAATGAAAAGCTTTCGACGAGCGTTTGTGAAATCATGTATTCGAACGCTATTTCATAAGATGTATACAAGTTAGGGATATTTTTTTGACTGATTTTGCACATAATTAATTAAAAAATTGTGTCAAATGTACGTATGAAATCTGTGAAATTATCTTTTCTTCGCATGACTTTGAACAAATGTTATAGAATTTTCACGAAATTCTCTCACAGATGACTTGACGCAGAAAGGGGGAAAATAATTTGTCGCCATAACGTCCCGAGTGGAAAAATTTTCAAAATTGTATAAAATTTATATCGAATTATATCTGAATTATATATAAATTATACCGAATTATATAGAAATTATATATAATTTTGAAAATTTTCCCACTCGGGGTAAGGGATAATGCCATAGAATTTTGTAGCATATTGATGAAATCAAGGAAAATATGTATAAACGAATAAATATCTGAACGGAAAAATTTTCAAAATTATATGCACAAAATTTTCCCACTAGGGTGCAATGTTCAGAAAAAAATGTGTAACGAAAATAGGAATAACAATGATTTCATAATGACGCTCATCAGGTATATAATGACGATTATTGTACTAGTACAATCTATACAATCCCTTTATTATCAATCTATCATAAGTTTTTTTTACAAAATGATTGGTATTCCTGTTTCTATGGGTATCGGTCTCGGGCAATATTCGACTGTGTCGATATTGTTCACAAAATTTGTGTATTAAGTTTCGACTGATAATTCATAAAATTCAATATCAACCCAATAAGTTTTTTTATAAAAAGTATCACTGAGTACTAGCGTATTGATACCGTGAAAGAATTGCACACGCTGTGAGAAATTTCTTAGTGAATTCACAAAAAAATTGACAGGTTTTACACAAATATTTCCTCTAGTCGATTTTTAACAAAAATTTGGAAAGAATCAAACAATTTTGTTAATTAACCAAAACTTACGTTTTTCTCCGAATTTTGTCTCGAAATTCGCTAGAGGAAATACACTGAGAAAACGTTCATCCCAGCGGAACAGAATTTTGGTTAAAATGAACGCAAAGAAACTTTTTGTTTGGCTGGAATAAAATTTATTTGAGATGACCAAAATTTAGTCCCAAATAATTGACAGTTTCTTAATCCTGGTTTTAATTCTTAATTCTTAATTCAGCTCAATTCCAATTGGCTGAGAATCAAAAACTTCCGAATCGCTACAACTTCGAATTGAGACATGATAGGATACTTTAATTTTTTTCCAGAGCCCTTTCCAAACTTGGTCAATGGCGTCAAACTGAAGTTTGTACCACACAATGCTTTTGAGATATTTGGATTTGAAAAAAAAAATCTAAAAATGCTCATAACCCAAAAACTAAGCTTCGAAAAAGATGTTTTCAGAAGGGGAAATCATTGCATTCCGGCTGTCTAATACACCTGTAAAATCCGAAAGACAAATTCTGGGACACCCTGTATATACATATATACATCGAAAAATCTTCAATTGATAATTGAAAAAATGTATGTGGAACAATAAAAATACAGAAAGCTACTATTGCTGAAGCAATTGATTCTATTCTTTTGTGAGACTCGGCTAACTCAATGACATTTTTTTTTAGAATTCAGCGTGAAGAGATTCATGAATGAACGATTTGCAAAGCAAGAAAACCAGAAGAAACTTTTATTCCTCGATAAAACTCAGGTCGTGCTACAGTTGACTTGAATAACATAATAATAAAATACGGTTGAAATAACGAGGAAGTCGTAGATCAGGGACAGAATTTTAGAAAAAAAAAACATTACAGAAAGTGGCAGATTCCAAAATAAGGATAGAAGTGAATGTATGGATGGAGAATAAGAAAGAGAAAAAAAAAGAAACCCAGGAGGTAAGTGGTATTTGCGCGGACCAAACGACCCAAATAGAGAACAAACAAACAGGGTACACAGAACGATGCAAAGGTATGGGGGAAGAGGAGGAAATGGCGCACGCGTTGAGAAGAAATGGCGCGGAAACTGAGGATAGTGACGGGCGATGGGCGCCACTAACACTGCCAACGTCACCAACTCCAACTCCTGGACGAACGAACGAATAGAACGAACGAAAACTATATAGGAACACCTAGGATACAAACATCGATAGGGATAGAAACGACAAATACTCTCTTATATTGTGCAGTAGCGGAAGCGTATGAGAGGGGAAAATGATATACCAGAAGAAGGACAAAGACAGAAACGAACGAAAATACCCTATTATATGTACAGAATGTAATCATGCAAAGTATATGCTGTTGAACTAAGAACTCTAAAACACAAAAAACATGGGAGTAAAAACACACAAAATCTCAAATTCTCATTCTATCATTCCCGTTATCGTACGCTAATGGACATCATGAACTCTTGCAAATCAATGAGGTTCACAATGAATGAAATACACGGAAAAAAGAAAACATTACTGGTTACTGTGAATGACAACGATCGATTGAAAAACAAATGAAAACAGGCCTGAATAATAAGGATTATCGTGGTCACAGTGATGGGTATTGTCATGAAATTCGTCAATGCTGATTGGACAGTAATGAGGACTGGGAAACACAGTACTGCATTGAATGAATTTGAGTTTCAATGTATTTTTGTGATTCACAGTAACCATTGCTGTTTTCTTTTTTCCGTTTACCATGAGTTGGAATACGCGAGTTTTTATCGATTATTTTTCTTTAGAATTATAAAATAACGTCCTGTTGACTGAATTCAAGTGACGAAAGGAAAGTAAGAAAAATTCGATTTTCAATTTTTTGTGTAAATTATGTGATTCAACATACATCCCATACAGCACAAAAGTTCCAACAAAGAGTTCCCGTTATGCTAATCAATATGCATTCATTATGAATATTTTGAATTCAAAATGAACTCTTAATGAACAACTTAATGTTCAGAAAGAACTCACATCGAGATTTCATAAGGACTTGTCTGTGCATTTAATACGTTTTCATTTTGAATTCATTATTGGTCGCATAACGGGAACTGTTCAAGAAGTCTTTGAGAAGGCTTGATAAATTCAAATTGATCTTCTGTGCTGGCTGGATCTGAAACATGGGCCACGACATTCTTCGACAAATTCAATGTCCTTATTGAATCCATTATATTGATCTTCAAAAAATTTCAGGATGCAAAAAACGAAAATAATTTAAGATGCACTTGTACAAGGTGATTCACTCTATTGCGGACTGTACTTCACAGATGTATTTTACGCATGAAAATAAACAACTTTTGTTCTATTATTTTTTCATTCGAAGATCAATTTTAAAACTGACTTCAAACAATCGAGTAGAAGTTACATGAGTACACTCATTGATTATTGAGATAGCCGACGTACTTGCCACCTGGATAGTGAACTTGTGTTGTTTATAACTCGGAATCTATGCATCAGATCGAAAAATGGTGAAGGGAAAGCTTGTTTATTTTTATGCGTAGTATACGCCTGTGAAGTATGGTCAGCGAATTGTAATTTACCCATGAAAAACTATTTCAGTTGTCAGATAACAAGGAGATGAAGATAAAACTATGCGTTCCACCCTAATTCCAGGGATCTTTGAATTTAGAATTTATCTCGTGATTAAAATTCGCATAATTTGAGGTGAGACATGAAATCATTGGTATTTACCTTGAGAAAAAGCCGCTTAGTTACACGGTGACTAAAATTCAATTATCCTAGCAATTGTTCAATTGTCCACCTATTTATGCCTTTTAGCTAACGGGGATAGGAGTCTAATTGTCTGAAATGTAAATGACGAAGTATATGTACGATTTGAGTGAACGATTCAATTATGGCAAACAAAAGTCACAAGATTTAATTAGGTTTTCATCTGGAATAAATCAATTTCTAGTTGTCTAATATGCGCTAAAGCGTTTTTTTTTCTAGTGTAAGGGATGGAACGAAGTTGGTTTCAATCTTGGGATAATAGATGTATCAACATTTTTCCCATTTTCTTTCTAAATGCGACTATTTTTCAACGGTCTTTCAAAATTGAGTCACAAGGAACTAAAGATTGCATGGCATACACTTTTTTGAGTTATTATAAAGTGCACAAAAAGAAATTACCGAGCCAAGGAGGAGTACAGCTGATACAACGAACTTCCCTCAATGCCATAAAAAAGTTGATGAACGTTTGAGCCCCTGAAGCAAATATTTATTTTTTTATTTCATGAAAATGACCATTATTGCATTTTTGCGTTTTTATAATGGTAACAAATCATTTTTCTTTAGGCAAAAATGAGCGTTGGATTCATAAATCTCATCTGTGATACCTTGATTTCTACGTCCTCATCCCCTAGCCTGTTACTGAAAGAAGCCTGATTTAACTTGATGTTAATAATGTTGCTTTTCAAAATCAAGCAAAAACTAGCATTATCGTGTCTAGCATGTCGGTACCATTTTTCAGTTTATTTTCACCCTAAAACGTTTGTTAATCCAGTAGTTCGTTGTTGTAGGTGTGCAGCTTGCTGAGAAATTTACTAATTTCGCGAAGGCTTGCCGATGCAGTTGAATTTTTGCTATATTTTCTAAGCATTTTGCGAAGGCAAGATTTTCTTTTGGCAGTCTAAGTACGTTTTCCCTCCCTAGAGAGGGGAAGTGAGCAACTTTTATTCCTCCATTCCAAGGAGGACAGAAAGATAGATAAAATGATAATTTATTTGTGATACAGAGCCAAACATCATATAATAAAAATTAGAGAGAGGATATAAATGAACTTAATATTCTGCTGTGTGGGTAACCATTCCGTTGATCTCATAAACGGTCTCTGCGCACTTTTATGTTTCTCGCATTACTTTACGTGAATTCCGTGAACTTTCCACACGAGTCTTATGAAAAATAGTATACGTATCTGGGGAGTCAAGTACCCTATTACAACTCGTGTATAACTCACACCCGTTACTAATGGCGTTCTTTCCTCCCTTAATACGTAATATACTATTTTCAGTGAACTATACGGGAACAAATAATGTAGTGGAATATTATTATTCTGCCCAATGTCGTCACAAGTCCCTGACGTTTACATTCTTACAGAATGTAGTAAAAATTACACTAACAAACAGCCAATTTGTAACACTTCAGATAATGATGTTCCTTCATCGATTCAGGTGGGTGCTGAATTCGAATACGCAGCCGGAATTCAGCTATTACAGCAAGTTGATTGATAGTTTTTTTATATAAATCACGTAACCATGTATATAAATCGCAGTATTTCTATACAATGCGTATGCATCGTAATTGAAAATCTAGACGTGTTGGACACATGTCGCACAGGGATTCTGATTTTGCACCATTGAAGCATGAAACATCATGCAATAATATGGATGTTACAGACGATTCTTCCCAATTTCCCCAATATATGTTTCATTTACTTCTAATAAATCAGAGAATACTAACTCACCAGTCAGAGGTTGTTTTCAGAAGTACTATTCGATGTGCGACACAAATTGTTTTATGCCAACAACCAGATCGATGTTGATCATTATTGTTTATAACCAATAGATAGAAATATGATTTCACTATCATTTGGTGCCGTCATGGCGCCATAGCCCTGCGGACGGTATTGTTTGTAATTAAAATTCAAACTATCACCAATATACCTATATCACCGAATTTCATTCCTTTACCTTATATTTCCATTCAAAGAAACAACGCCGACTTCCTAGCTAATATTCAAATATTTTAAAAATACCAAGAAATCTTGAAAATATAGAATTCTGAAAGACTCCTCATGAAAGACAATGAAAACAATTCATTCTTCGAAAACAAATTGTTTTTCTCGTGTTGCATAAAAAATCTTTTACAATTCTATAAGATCTCTTTAAGATTCTTTGGCATTTTCAAGGTATGTGGATGTTAACTTGGTTCCTTTCGGCAGACTATAGATGCGATCAATTCTTTGGATTTTTGTCTCTCCCTTTTCTCTCTTCTGAAATGAAAAAAAGGATATAAATTGATTTCGGAGGTTGGTTGCTCGTCGTCATCGTCCTCATTGCCATAATCGTTTGATAAACCCCTTTGTTTGATACATCGGGAACTGGACAAGCTCAAAGAGAAAAAATTTGCTCCCTCTTTCTCTCGAAATTACTTCCTGTCAGCATTTAGATTTCGAACAACGGAAAGTACTAAGTCAGCACGAATCGTCCACCTTTCTCTGGTTTTCCGTCAATTGACTGCTTTTCGATATTTATTTTCAACCTATGAACCCTGTTATCTCTCTCAGTACCATCTCTTCGAGTACACACGTATGGACGTGAAAAAGAAGAATGCGATAGGTGAGTGACAGAAGTGAAAGAAAATTAAAACATTTTTAAATTGAACATCGCTTCTGAGAAAAGATTCGTTATCTTTTAAGGTTGAATTAAGAAGATTCATTTTTTGGGATCTACATAAGCATGAACGTGATAGTAATAGGAAAATAATGATATTGATGAATCTCCAAACACCAGCCATATTATCGACTCCCAAGAGAAAAGAGAAGCTGAATTCCGTTCCAAGGTCGACTTGTCGGTGGCCTAAAGCAGGGCCTAAATGTAGATTTGGTGGGAGGAAACCCGACAGACCTTCTCCTCTAACTCTTCTTCACTCTGACGTGCCAAAGACGAGCGAAAGGATAACCAGAGAACTGGTTTCGCAGTACGCGCGGTTTCCATCAAAGAATATATCCATTCTCTATCAATTCGATACAACGTGCAGATTTCTGTTCTTTCAACCATGCTCTAAAGAACTTTCTCACTTTTACGAATAAAAAAATTCACCACAAATAGATATATCTTGTCGAAATTGTTAAACGGACTCACATAAATGTTGAAATATATATAACGCAATAAGAATGCAGCGATAAAAATTTACTATGGGATTATTGCGGCCGAGGAACAGAATGAATTTCTAATGGAATTGATTGTAAAACATTGTAAATTTCATCAGGTTTCTATTGTCTCGTCCTAGTAAATTTCATTGTAAGTTCAGTCTATCCCTCGGATACAAAGTACCATAGTAAATTTAAATCCAAATTCTTCTCCTTGTAACTTTTCTGAGGGAAGGTATTTTTCAGATTAGTTTTTCTGATCTTAGGACGCCACTGGTAGATGTAGTGAACTGAAAGAAGCAATATGGTTACGCAGAAAAAAAGTTGTCTCTACCCCAAGAGAACAAGATGGCCGCCAAACGTTCGATAAACGTACGGACATTTCTACGTTCAAGGAACATTCAACGAATGTACGTGAACGTTCCACGAACGTTCGGAGATCTTGGTTCTTTTGGGGTGTTCAACAACCGTTGTCTCATATATAATGAGAACAATGTTGTTATAGTTCATAGTACATTTGCTATGAATTGAGAAAATATTGTTTCGGTCCAAATTTGGGTGTTCAGTTTTTTTTGAACTAAAATAATATTTTTTCAATTCAAAGTAAATTTATTTGCGAAGAGAAAAAATAGTTTCCGTTATAAATGAGACAGCTGTTGTTGAATCAAGGCAACTTTTTCTTCTGTTTGCAGAAACTATATTAATACAGTAAAAATAAAGAGTATAGCATCGGGTCCCCATACTTTTGGATGTGTAGCTTTAGACCAAATCCTTTTAGACCCTATATTTCATTCCTGCTATCATTTTTACACGGGTTTCCATGGCCAAGAATTCATAATTACGCTGACTTGCAATTCAGTTGTTATGGCTAGAGAAACAAGAAAAAAATCGCATCAATGTAGTTGTAGTAACTGTACAAAAACGTGCAGGCCTAATTAATCAACCACTTGTTCTGGTTATAAGAATCACATTTTTCTCCCAGCACGAGAAAAAAAAACCAGTTAAAATAACTATTTACCTTTCAAATGCATATGGACTCATTTTGTTTTCGTCGAAACAACAAGTTTTTCATCCATTTCATCAATTCTTAATCATTTTCCAAAAAAATTAGAAATGAAAATTTGATCTCTCGTAACCATTTTTTTGTGTGTATATGGGTCCATCAATTGGGTTAAGTGTTAAAATTTTTTTCCCATGTATTTCTGTTTTTTAACAGTGTATATTCTCAATTTAGTAACTGGGATGTTTTCAGAGAAATGTCGAAAAATGCAGAGATCATTTTTATTAGGGTTGAAATATTACCATCCCAGTGTTGCCGAATGTTGGTGAAAATGATTTTCACATGAACAGGCTAGGTACGCCAGGGCTTTCAATCATTTACTTTCCGCAACAGAATCACCTAATCACGTGATCTTGTTGATTAGAATGACCAATCGGAACAAAACGAAATAGTAAAGGTGGAAGCCATGAGCTACACTTGTATGTAATTCTACATTTATTTCTTACAGTATAAAACACATATTTCTTTGAGTCAACTTCATATCGATTATGATCTGCGAAATCTAAATTTGATAAGAAATCATATTTATTCAAATCAATCTCGATCGGTTGAAATCAAACAAATGATTTGGTTATAGGTAATATCCCGCGTGGAAAAAAATAATATGGGATAAAGTCTGAATCTGGGATGGAGAATCTCGCTAAAGGCCGTTTCTCATACATGGAAACAGAAAATGGGGAAATTAACCTTGTAGGACCACAACGCGTCGCTTCGAATCTTTGAATGGTAATTTTTACAAAATATATTGTTAAATAATTCACATAATAAGAGAAAAATCTATTTTTGTCTTATAATGTGAATTATTTGACAATATATTTTGTACAGATTTTCATTTAAAGACTCGAAGCAACGCGTTGTCACCCTATTAGAAGGTAAAAAATTTACAAGGTAAATTGCTGAATTTTCTTTTTTCCGTGTGCTTCAATTCCATACTATTTTTGATGTTAGAAAAACGTTCAGAATGAAGTATGGAAGCAAAGAGAGATTTTTTCCCATACTTCGAGACTACATGCTCTAACATTGGATTCAGTATGCCACCTAGTCCCGGAAATAGTATGGGAGTGAGGGAAGATTATTTGCCATACTATTTTTTTATATTTTTCCATAGTGAGACGTAGGATAGAATGAAGTATGGAAGCTGAAGGAAATTTTTTCCAATACTCCGAGACGTTATGCTCTAATTTTAGTATTCGATATGGCACACAGTCCAGGAAATGGTATGGAAGTGAAGAGAGATTGTTTTTCATACTATAATCTTCATAATTTCTTCGTAATGACTTGTATGGGATGTGAACTGGATCTAGTTCGAGATTGTTATAATTATACGGATCGTACAATTTTTTACATCAATATGTACGGCACATGAATTTCTAGATTCAACACAATGTTTTGTTATAACGAATAAGTTGTGTTTGTATGAAACAATACCTCTTGAGGATGTTCAACCAAGTTCATTGATTTTTCGGAACAAAACCTTTTTTTCAGTGTGTGTGTTCCATACGCTATCTTTCTCCACAAAACCAAATTGAATAGGTTGATCAATTTGAAACCTGAAAAAATTAGAAATGAAGAACACGGATAGGTAAATAGATGGAAAAGAAGGGTAGGAAGGAGAGAACATTGCACAAATGTAAAATACACTTGGCGCAGATGTTTCCTTAGGATCCTTTAACGTTGTCGTCGTGGTACGATGATCGTCCCAGGAGAAAAAAAGTGTGGCGGTTTACGAAATAACACGACACTCGTAAGGAGAATTAGGCGGCTGAAGTTGCAAGGCACGTAGTCTTGTAATGGCGTCTCGAAAGGTCCGTGATTTTAGAAAAGCACTCTTCCTTTTCTCTTTTGGCTTGGATGTATATGTATGTATGTATCGAATCGATAGCAGATGGGCAGGAACTAAAAGCCAATATCCTCACGATCGTTTCGATGATTATGCTGATACTGTTACGTGATGTGTATTTTTCTTTATCATTAATGACATTACTATTCTCCCGTCGATATGTTTCCACTTTTTTCATTTTCTTCTTCTTCTTCCTCTTGAGCCCTAAGAAAACTGGTATAGTAGAAGACTCACAGACTAATCATATTGTTACTACAATCCATCGCATCGTTATATACAGCTAAAAACTTTTCGCCATGTCGCTAGCCCTCAGGCTTGGATTTTCTCTTCATAGCCTCGCCCGTTTCGACTGTCCCGATCCTTGAATCGGAAACCCGAATTAATAAGGATTTTGCACACCCCTTAAAAATTGAGGGCATGGATGCGATAACCGAGCGAGTGCTCGAACTAGGGTAAAAGTATCGTCTAAGTCGTGACGTCATACGCTGAAATCCAAAGTTGGAATTTCGAAAATTGAAGAATACTGGGTGTGATAGGTCTTGAAAAATCAATCCAAGTCCTTCATCCTAATTTTTCCTATGTTCGATAGTTTTCTAGAAAAAAAATAAAAATCACCTATTTTTTTGGAACAAAAAATCACTGTTTTTCAACTTCGACTACTTCTAACTCCGTCATTTTTCGACGTATCAAGATAAACCCCACGGCTTCTGATTCGCGAGACTTCCCCGGAGACGAGAATTTTGAAAAGATTTGTAAAAATTGATAATAAATTGATAAATTTCTGATTCGAAGTGAAAACAACGTTTATTATGCTTTGCCTTAAAAAAAGTGGCGGGGGAAGGATGAGCTATAAAAAACTTCCAACGACAAAGTTTGTTCGCTAGTAAAACGACTTCTGGGAACTTTTTGGGAAGATTCAGATCGATTGGACTATTAGTTCTAAAAGACAGCGATTTATTTATCAGTGCACAACGGAAATTTGTCCCGATTTTTTGTCGTTTACCGACAAAATATCAGGGTCCGTAGGAAGGATTATTCTCACTGAATTTTCAACCTGGGTTTATGTTTTTCGGGCCGGAGAATTCGAATATCGAATTATTTCTACAAGATTCTTCATCCACGTTCGTTGTTGAAACGATTCAATCATTCATAATTTCCTCATGGACAAATAAACAAACAAACAAATAACAAGAACAAATAAAGTTAGGTCTAAGAAATAGATTTTTTACAAACCAGTATTAGAATTCTTGATTCAAATAATCATTATTTTTCTCATGTTATTGCATCCAGGCCCCCAATTATACCATAGTTTGAATTTATGTAATGACTGTAACTTTGCAGCAATATTATGATTTAGCGGCGACATTTATTGAATATTTTTTTAATATTGCAGTGATATTTTGAGAACATCAGTTTGATGAGCAAATTATCTTGAAATCTACTATCTGCATCTATTATCTGTTACCTTATTTCGAATCTACAAATTTGATCTCATGTATTCCGTGTCTACCTTTGGAAGCAAACAGTTTGAAAATGTTCGAAACCCGTTTACAATGAGAACTCTTGAACACTGCACCGAAAAAGATGATTTATTTGACCGAATAAACTGAAGTTAGTTGTGAAAATTAATTCCGAGTAATGAAAGAATAAAAGCCGGTGATAAAAGTTGTAGTGGAGGCAATTCAAATTAGTCACAGCAACTGAAGTCAGACGAATTGAATTTGAATTTAGTTGACCCAACGTCTGTTTCAATTATCTAAATATCAACAACTGTATTTAGCTGCTGAAACTAATTTGGAGTAAGGGTAACTCATTATTTTTTTTTCGGTGGGGTATTTCAAGGAACAAGTTTCACATCAAATTTCGAAAAGTTCTTGACTATTTTTCTAAACTTTCTTTCTATATGAGTCAAAAGTTTAGGAAAAAAAATTCTAATGAAGTCCGACAATTTGTATCACCCTCTGTAAGGATCATTTTGAATTCTTTTGAATTATTGTGCGTTATGGTTTTGAATGAAAGAAGGAGGACGATTTTTCAGAGATTCTCTGCATTATATCAAAACATTCTGAAAGCATTTCTCTGTTGCGTTTCATGAAAATATCTGCAGGATATTCTGAGCTACGGGAGTACATTCGAAAAGCTCTTCTAATTCACTCGGTCGGTTCAACTTCAATTTCTAGGTGCAGGATTGATTGAACGTAAGACAATTGAAAATAATGTCGTCTGATTAATAATTTGATCGAATTCAATTGGTACCAGATTCAAAAGGTACCACACTGAGAGGAAGGGTGTATTCAAATATTCGACAGCTAGTAAATTTAGTCATTGCGGATAAAAATTTAGTTGTGCCAGCTAAATTTTATTTGTCACAACTATATTTTTTATTCCCATTGAATGAACCATTTCATTCATATTTCAGACAGCTAGCCTTTTATTTACCCCAACTAGAGTCCAGCTAGCGTAAATAAAAATCTAGCTGCACGGAGAAAAATGTATGGTTGCAATAACCAATTCATTGGTTAAATGAGGTCCAACCAATTGATTGTTTATCATGACCAATTATGTGGTTGTAACAACCAATTTCGGTGGTTGCTCCAACTGCATTTTTTGACATGGTCATCATAACCAACAGAATTGATTGTGACACTCACATAATTGGTTAGACCATATTTAACCAACGAATTGATAACTGCAACCATCCATTTTTCTCAGTGTGCGGTAACTAACATTTAGTTGTCCCAACTAGGTACCTTCCTCTCAGTGCAGTATTCTCCTGATGATGTTATTCACTAGTTACCCAATGATATTAAATCCCCGATAACTATGATCTGAATTTTTACCTGACATAGTCGAACCCGGAATAGTTGAATAGCGGGACTTCAGTTTTTGTAATAAATTCTTAGTTATAAATGAAACTTCTTAGTTATAACTGAAACATCACACACGGAGAAAATTTTGTAGTCAAAATCAATATATTAATATCGCAGCCATGGGATACACTTTGTTGTAGCGGAAAGAACCATGAGTATACGACAAATTACCATAACTCTTCTCCAAGTCAATATGCGGAGTAATAAGAAAATACAAAGTTATAGCTCCTATTGTCATAATCGGGTATATCCCACGGGTACGATACTCTGTCTAGTTATCTTTAATATAAACTTTTCTCACCAAACTCACCTCACCATTTGGGAAACAGATGATAAATCTTATTCCCAGTAAATAACAGATCAAATTGAGCGATAAATTATATTCAATTTTTCTCCTAATTTCATATAAATGCTAAAACTTTCAAAAACGTTTGGCCTTCTGGATCATAAATAAATATACGTATAATCTCACGATTGACAGTCTAATTATTTGATTGCAAAACAGAACATCTTTTCATCACAGAAATTAAGCTACTGAAAAGAATGTGCGCTACTTCACTTTCTCACTGTGATGACATAAAGATAGTAGCAGCCTATCCATTAAAACAACGATGCTCATTCAGGTTTAAGAGATGATACCCTCTTATTATCGCGCCATCCACAGTGATATCATCTTCCTTTTATGCACCTGGCCGATTATAGAAGCATTGGACTCTACAAGTAATTACGGCAAGGCTCGTTTATAGAACGTTTAAAATTATTACTATCAATATGCTTGGAAAATACGAGGAGCCAATTTCGATATAAATGTAGATTTAATTTAATTACATCGGAGAATGTAACATAAAGGGAAAAAAAAGCTTACGAGAGCTCGTTGAACGATTAAAATTTAATCCATAAGAAACACCTTTCGTTCATTCTATTCTTTTCCATATGAAATATTCATGAATAAGATGAATGTAATGATAATTATGACAAGGTTGCGAACACTTTATTTACGGAAGAGTGGTCTGGATAATTTTGAATGTGTACATGATGTTTTATGCATTTCGTGAACATGCTTATGCATACGTACAGACATGGGCATAGGGGCATATCACAAATACATCCTTGTCCAAGATCTTATAAAACAAAATGAAAGAACGCAACTCGAATGAAAATAAAAGTTTTGGGGAATGAGAAAAAACAGAAAGAAATGTATTACTCTTGTCAAATTGAGTACAAAAATACGTACTCCAACGTGACGGGAAAACACATTTCATAGATATGTTTTCTAACGTCAGTAACAAACCTCTCTGACTGAGGTGAACGAAACAACAAATTTTGAATGCCCAAACAATATGTTACGAGATAAAGTTCGATGAGTTTTAGGTACCTATTAAAGTTCTAGTGCAAAAAGTCTTTTTGCAAGTATCGATAAGAATATCTTTTTTATGCCTGAAAAGCATTTTTTAGCTATCGGAAAGATATATTTTCAACGTCACGAATATATACGTTGACAAATCTGGAATTCATCGGAAACAAGATATAGTATCATTATTGAATAATTCTTCCATCAAGATTACGGGAGACCGATGTCAATTGTAACAGTTTTCATAAAATATTATCGTCATGGCTGAATATTTATTATTTCTGGCTGATGTTTTTCCACAGCTCCATTGAAGTGTTCTTCAACTAGTTCTACTTTTATATTATTGAAAAAATGCTTAGTATTGCTATGAAAAATTATATGCTATAGTATTATTGCATAATTTTCAAGAGAAATGTCATTCTACAGTGGATAGTATAACATTAACGAAGTTAACAAACTTTTCTTCCATATTGTCTTCATCATAAAATGAATTCTCGTCCTTCAAAAACATAAGCAATTGAGAGAATCATTCTTTTCCATAGAGAATGCATAATTCTGGAAAGCTCAAGGAGATACCAAGATTTCGTTCCACAGTTGTTACGACAATGTTCTTCCTCTCACTGGTTACTATTAAGCTATGAAAATAATGTTGAAAACATAAAGATTCAACAAATTTGATTAGTTGCACCAACACAGATTCATATATTACTCATGACACCAGAGATAATTTTATACAAATACATAAAATTCTGATTGACAGTTCATAATTTTTAAATTCTCAATTAGATGACATTGAGTCAAAGCATGAAAGTTCCACGCGTTCACCATTATTTGTCGATAAAAGGGATAGTTTGGAGATCATACGTAAACATAATGAAAGATGAATATTTACTTTGATTAAAATAAAAGAAGTTAATGAACGTAACTCAGAACTGACTGATACGTGTCACAAAAAATATTGAAATACAACGGAGGGAAGTAAACCTCTACAGCTGAATCTTTTGAGTTTCATTCTTTCTCAAAAGATGATGGAGACATTTTCGTTTATGCAATTGACATCCTGTTACAACTAACGCCGGTCTATTATCTGATTATTCTACAATTCAACATTTTTAATCTGCTGTTATTGCACGGAAAAAAAGATGATGTTGGATTTACAATGTTTCGTTCGATCACCATAGAAACATTAGGGGTTTCTATGGTGATCGAACGGAATGTTGTAAATCCAACATCATCTTTTTTTCCGTGTGGTGAAAATTGAGGTTATAAGAACAAACGTTAACGAAGCGTACGCAGGGTTTCCAAGGTCTTTACAGCAATACTCACTGCTAGAGGATGCTCAAACCGCAAAATCGTAAAAACTCATAGGTTCATAGCCCTTCAAACCGTCCCATGAAAATCAACTTCAAGTAACCCAATATTCTGATATTCAAATGAAAAGTTAATTTCAAGTGCTACCAACGTACCCTCTGAGTAAACATTTTTTTGTCAAGAATTTTCTGAACTGCATTCATGAAGAAGTCTGAAAGGTTTAGGGAATGCACTTTAGTGCTTGATTTATTGCGGTACATAGCTCAAATTTCGAAAAAAATTGTACTTTCAAAATTTTGATGAAGATTTATTTTTTGAAATCCGAAATTTGGGCTCTGTGCCGCGATAAATACAGCACTGAAGATTATTCTCTGAAAATCTCAAACCTTTTCATGAATTCGATTCAGATCATTCTTACCGACAAAATGTTTACTCAGTCGGTATGCTGGTATCTATTTAACGTATGCGGGAGCTTTAAAATCTGATCTCTAACCTTCATATGAGCCTGCTTGAAGTGTTCTCCAAAAATTTCTTACACCAGAAGCATCCCCAAGACTCAGAGAAAAAATTTGGTTTTGTATCTGATGTCCGTCTGTCAGACTGTCATCGAAATTGGTTTGACAAAAAAATATGATCAACAATACATTGAAGAAAAAAACCTATATGTGTGCCAAATTCAGAATTTGGTTTATTGTTCGAAGTTCACTATGAAAAATATTTGTGAATTTCCAAGAAGAAAAGTAGAATGAATGAAGTATGATGAAAAAATCTTGAATTTGTTAATTTCCAAATTATCCGGAAATCCACTAATTTTCTGTGAATTTCCAAACAATTTTTGTGACTTCCGGAAAAGTTTTTCCAATTGACAAGAATTGTTGGAAATTTCATCAAAGTTGTTTATGAATTGACTAAAAAATGTTTGGTAAAAAATTGCCAAACTCTCCTTAGCAGTCCTTTTTCACAATGTGGATAAAAAATTCAACTCACACATATTGTTCTCATATTGTTCTTTGTACCTCTCAAAAATTTTTTTTATTTCCAATCCACTTGGAAAATAAAATTTCAAATCTTCAGGTAAATTTTTTTTCAGATTTTCAGAGTATTCTCTTCAGAGGAACAGAGAAAAAACAAATGTGAAATAATATCAATGAAAACCAAGCGGTGCCAGCTAAATTATCAGGACCTCATATATGTAGAATTCGCCCATTATAAAGGGTGAGATAACAGACACATATATAGGTATGTGCGGTATCTCCGCTGCATGCCCAATGGGGTTTCAATGGCCATAATAAAGTATATGATTCCCAAATGTTGACTAAACTGCGCCCATTGCAGGTGCAAAACCAACTGGAAAATATTAAGCTTTGATGGAATGCATCAGTATAACTCATAATATATCAGTTTTCTCCTCGATAGGTTCAGAAAAAATACATCTTATCGTATACAGCTTATCGTATTATTTATCAATTTTTTAAAGGATTCCAATAGTATCATAATATAGGCGCTTGAAAATCATACCGATCTTTCAAGATCAATACTCCTGGAAATATTTTATATCATCACGGGTGGGGAGGATTGATTTCCTTCTCTACATGAAAATTGAAGAGGATAAAAGTGGTTTTGAAAACCTGCGATTCTAACAACTGAAATCGTTGCTTTTTGTGACCATTGAAGTAATATATATCATATAAAGATACCCGAAGATCATATCTCTATCACGTAATATCCATAAAACGTAAAGTAAATCCTGAAAGTCTTTGGGAAGGAACTCAAAAGAAAAGGGAAACTCTATATAACGAAAGAATCAGTTTTATATACTCCTGGAAAAGAATATTCTAATCTTCCGATCGTATGTTGAATCTCAAAAGCAAAAAAACATTCCCTTTGTCTTAGCGAATTGATACTTTGATCTGCATTCAATAATATTTCCGGCGGTCTTGATAAAATAAAGTAACGGTTAACTTTGTGAACTGATTTAGGAATATCCAAGAACGCTTTATTATCCCTTACACCCAGAGAAATAATTGATAATGAATATAATGCTTTTATTATCAAGTTTTGAATCAATCGAAAATTCCGTCCTTGTTTCTCCGCAAAATTGTATTAGAGAGATGCTGTCAAACTCTGAAGTGAATCGGACAAAAATTGTTGAAGCGATTTGTGAGGCCAATTTAAAAAGTGGTCTTGAGGCAAACGCGTTTAAAGTTTCACATGTAATTTTTTTGATTGTTGAAAAAAATATATTTTGTTACTTTGACATGTGTACTAGATGTATACATACTCACTTTCTTAAATTAATACTTTTTTGTATTTCAAAGTGAAAATGTTCTGTGAGTTGGTTACTTGTATGTAATTTGTATATAATGCGATATACTTTATACACAATTTCTACATAATTAGATGCAGTTATATAAACGCGGAGAAAAGTTACTTGAAAAATTACTACACTTTACTATAAAGTAGAGACAAAATCACATTTGGGGGTTATGTATTATATTTGGTCATTAAAATTACTAGATTTTTCAGCGAAGAGTGACATAATTCTGTTATCTATTGATAGGAAATATAGTAACTCCAACGGTAAAATATAATGAATAACCCGGAAATGTGATTTTATCCCTATGTCACTGTAAAATGTAATAAATTTTTTAGGTAACTTTTCTCTGCGTGTATAATTCTCAATTATACATAATTTTAGAGAGAATTCTCACGATAAGCTTTATATACACGGAGAGAAAAAATTTGCTGACGCAGCAAATCGAGGTATTATATATAGAATAGCAAATTTTTTTGCTGACATAGCTAAAAATTTGCTATAACAGCAATCGTGTTAGCTACGACAGCAATTTTTTAGCTGTGGCAGCAAAAAATGTTTGCTCCGCCAGCAAATTTTCAGTATTATATATAGAATAGCAAACAAATTTTGCTGAGATAGCAAACATTTTTTGCTGCCACAGCTAAAAATTCGCTTTCGCAGCTAACAAGATTGCTGGAACAGCAAATAGTTTGCTGTTACAGCAAAAAATTTGCTGCTCTGGCAAAAGAAACCCAGCAAAAGTAGATTTCGCTGCCACAGCGAATTCCTTTCTCTCCGTGTATACATAGATGAAGTCATTATACTGTAAAAAGAAAGTCTTAATCTGTTTGCATCTTAATTTCAGACAATGCTTTTTTCATTGTGTCGGCGATTGTTTTTTCGGCTTAATTTGTTTGTATCGTAGATTCAGCCATGAAATGAGGTGACTTCAAGACTTTCTTTTCACAGTGTAACGCATACGCGTGTAGAAGAAATCTTATGAATCTCCTCCAAATTTCCTGTCGATTTGTAGAAAAAACAATGATTCTGATTTCGCCCCATTTTCCCTCAATGTGGTTCTTGCATTTTTCATATTCTATAATGCAAGCGCAAACGAGATCATTCTGTGTACATTTTCAACTGAATCGTAGTTGGCAATAAAGTGACCAAACTAATCCTTCAATATGAGACTAATAAATCTCATCGTTGTTCGTGTGATTTTTGAGTTGGAATGGGAAATCTCATTGAAAAATTGTGAACGTACGCTACTTGGTTTTGAATACGAACGCGGCTAAACGAACAAAATAAAAAGATCGAATCTCTTGCAATATGCAGTAGGGAAGAATAATAGCCAACGCTTGGCGAATGTATAAACCAAACGAGAGAACTGAATAGTCAACAGCAGCAGCCAGCAGCAGCGCAGTATCAACAACGTAGGACGATCCGATGGAAGTGAATTGGTTTCGAATGTAAACGTTACTCATCAGTAATGTATTGAATTGAACTCGGTGGGTCTGTGACATTCGTAAAATCCATAAAATGCGTAGATCATTAAACATGAAAATCTTCTCTAAAAAAATGTACATATTAGTTCTTCGAATAAGAAAAAACGAATCACAATGATTATCAATTAAGAATATTATATGGGCTCGAAATGGATGTCATATGGAAAGAGACAATTCTCTGAGCAAATGGAAGTTCACTATTCTCATTCGTATACTCCAAAAATAATGGTGAAATTTTGTCCTAGAAAAATGTTGGCAGAAAAATTCTTCCACCAATGTGGTCTTTGCGACACATTTTGGTGGACTATTTTATCACTTTTTTGAGGAATAAATATCGACATATATCGATTCATTCAGTTGTTTTCGAAAAAAAGTGGGGGGAGGGATTTGGGATTTCTCGGGAAATGGACGATATCCAATATTGAAGTGGGGAGATGAGAGTTTCAAAATTTAAATTGATTTTCACAGTGTACTTGAGAAAAATTCCAAGGATCAGCACACTGCTCCCTCAGTACAAGCAAAAAAATAATTCACTGTGGCAGCTAAAAATTAGCTGCCATAGCTAATTTTCGTGGTTGATATTTGGATAGCGAAAAGAATGGCTATGATAGCGATTTTTCTTTGCAATCAGTGTTTCGCTGTACTGGCTTGAAAGAATCGCTAAAAGAACAACCAACCGAGTGAAAAAAAAATTCATTAGAAAGGGGAGGGTCGATTCCGCAATCTTTCGGTTGCCAACTCAAGCTGCTAGCGCTTGAGCCACCCTACCGGTTGAATTTTTCGTGTTCTAATAATACATAGAGGTTCAGCGGAATGTTTCAAATGCAATTTTGCAAAACTGCATGTAAACAAATAATTATTGTAGAGGCTAAATATTTCGTTATTAGGGTTGTTGAACATTTTTTGAACCTCAAAATGTCTATGCATTTGTCAAATGTCCATTGAATTCACATTGAATGTTTGGCGGCCATCTTATTCTCTTTGGGTATGTACTACGGCTACAAGAATCGCTCCACTAGCAACATTTCTTCTGTGATCATTTTTTGTCGGTGCACAAAAGCTATGTCAGTACATCTAGCTACAATGATAGCTGCAGTAGCGCAATGCACTCAGCACACAAGTTTTTGCTGTTACTGCGAATTCATTTTTTTCCGTGTACTACACGGAGAAAAATAATGTAGTAAAATAATTTCGTCAAATGTCGTCACAATTACCTGACGGTCACAGAGGCTTTCTTACAGAATGTAGTATACTATAGTACTTCTCAAGATATTAGACATCCCAAGCGTGTATTGCCTTTAATGACAATAGGCCCCAGGCTGGGTCCATCCTCTTTAACCCAGTCTTGGGGAATGACGATGGGGCCCATGTTGGCTCAATTTCGGCCCTGTTGTGTTTCCCCATACAATTATGGTTGGTAGAAAATGGAAATAATGAATCATAGTGCGGGCACATTTGAACTGGGCTTCAATTTGGCCCAGCGTTCGGCCAAGATTGGGGTGAATTCATATCCCGAGCATGTGTGTACAATCCTCAGCGTGTATGAATTTTGGCCCCACTTTGGTCCAGTCTTGCACTGAGAAAAATGTATTTCGTAGAACTAGCGATCACAGAATTGTTGGCATTTTATTGTTGGAAATACAATAATTTTTGTTCTTATAGCAATACATGTTGTCTTGTTAACAATAGAATTGTCAATTCAGCAATGTTAACGGTCATATTTTTACGATTTTTATTGTAGGTTGACATATGACAATGCTGAATTGTCACATATCAACCAGCAATAAAATTGCTGAATTGACAATTTTATTGTTAATAAGACAACTATATATTGCTACAAGAACAAGAATTATTGTGTATTCAACAATAAAATGTCAGCAATGCTCTTATTGCTAGTTCTATGAAACACATTTTTCTCAGTGTGGGCCCATATAGGCACGATGGGGCTCAACACTAGGCCAAAGTGGGGCTAATTCTCGGGCAAAGCAATACGGCCAAGCTGGGAACGATGTTATCATCCCAGGGTTGGCCCCATTTGTCTGCCCAGCTTGGCCCCACGTTGAGTAGCATGGGCACCCACCCTGGGCGTAGATGGGGCCCGCCGTTAATACACACTTGGGATATAGTATTAATTGACTAGAGAATGTTGTAATGTTTATTTTATTTTTTTTCTCCGTGTATTTGACCAATTAAGATTCAATACCATGCTCATACCATGCTTCAATGATGGTTCTATGATGGTTTCATATGAGTTTCAGCGAAATCCAGATGAATCGATACGGAGGAAGCATACTTCCGGAATAGCGTCAAATATTGCAGATTATAAAATAATGTTTTCTACATTTCTCAACCAACTGGGATGAAATGTGTATGGAACCACTATGGAACCGTAACTGAAACGTGGTATAACGTTTATTGCAATCGGATAACCAGAAACGGACACTGTAAACAATTTCTATGGGAAACTTCACATAAATGTTCGGAAGTAATTAACACATACATGCGTTAGGGATTTTCCGCATTTTACTGGGAATTTACTGAAAAATGATAGTAAGAACCCCATAAATTTTTAACTTTTCGATTAAATTTATGAAAAATTCTATATAAATGTGCCGGAAATTGATTTTCTATCGCATGATTGGAATTTTCCGATTACTGCGTATGGGAAAATTCTAATTATTTTTCACAGTGGAGATATAAAAGGTCACAAAATCACGATTTTCGATCATACTTCCCCTTACTAGTCCTGTTCCTCTGAATTAATCAGGTCGAAAATTATATAGGACCGGTACTCACTCTGTAAGTAACTGTGGTAAAAATTTTATGATGATCGGATAACAGGAACGGCAGGTAACCGCGTTCGCGGTTTCACACACACGCACACACGGAACCAAAATTTTTCACCGAGCTCGGAGAGATACTGTAATTTAAGAAATTCCTATATCAAATTGAATATTTCATTGCTAGGAATAAATATTTTATCAAGAGAGGATAAATAAATACTTTCTCTAGTGTAATTCTTCCTAATAGTACAAGGGGTTCAATCGACGTCCTGACCCATCCAATGCATGCTTATTAATGCATTCCCTCACAGCACCACAGACCCAGAAAAATTCTTAAAGAATTCATAAAGAACACAATCAATTCAATTAGAATTCCTTGTGAATCCTTATAGGACTGTGGTGCTGTGTGGGTTATGAGAAGTAATGAAATATTTCTTCTCATCGGATACAAACTGAGAGAAGAGTTAATTTGTACTTAATAAATCTCGAATTTGGTACGGCGAGATAAATATTTGTTACACATAAAAACGGCTCGTTATTTTCAAATAAGATTTTCTGAATGTTGAAACATTTCGTACGATATTCTTTGGAGGGGTCTTTCTGATTAACAGAAATTGTCAAGACAAATTTCTTTTTGAAACATTTTTTTCTCATAGAAAAAATTGAGATATCGTTCTGAAAATTTGTAGGTATATTTATTAAACATCAAATATTACAAAAACATGCTTTTCCGTTAAACTATTTCAAACAAAAAAACACCAAAAAATGACGGTGGGAGTGATTTGGGACGACCGGATGATCTAAAAAAAAAAAAAAATAGCAAATCATTCCTTGTTGAAGTGCCTATCACTAAGATATTTTTTCCCTCAAAAAATAATAAAATGGCGGTCATTTTTCGAAAAAATCGATTCTTGAAGGTGGAAAATCAGATGCAAATCGGACAATTTTTGACCAATCAAAAAGATCCTATATAGTTTATGTGATAGCCATTTCAACAAGGAATAATTTGTCATTCTTTTGGGTTTTTTCAGATCATCCGGTCGTCTCAAACCGCTCCCACCGTCATTTTTCAGTGTTTTCCAGACCTAATGTAGCATAGCTTTAGAGATAATCTTTATGTAGAATGTAATACATCGATAGTTAATCGATGATCCAATATACATGAATATAATGAGTAATCAATAACAACATGGAGTCATTCGTAATCTATCATATTGTTGTGTAACATATCATCAGTTAACTATTGATATATTGTATTCACGTGTGAATAAAATAGATTAACCTTGATGTCATGCTATATTAGGTCGTATTTCAAACTGATATTCGTTAACTGTGAATGTAACCTTTTTATAGTGTACGGAGTAGCGAACAAATTTTGCTGGAGATAAATCTTGCATAAACTATACATAATTTATATCAGCCGGATTTCCCACTAAGTTTGGTATAGTTTAGATGCCTTTTCCCACATGCTACAACCTGGTTACAACAGTTTTCGCTTTTTCTGATATGTCTTGGAATATGCAAGGGATATCTGAAAACATCATTGAGATATCTTGAAGGGAAATATTTAAAAGATAATGAAAAGTTGTACCGTAAGATGTCTTCTAGACATCCAAAGCAGATCGTTCAAATTATTTCTCAATGGCTTGGGAGAGAGGAAAACTTTGATAAAAAATGAATTATTCAGTTGAAAATTCTTCCTATCAAAGCACCTGTTATTATGATTTGGGATAATAAAATATATTAAACATTCGATACAACTCAAATTCTTGGGAATTTCCAATTTTATTGAAAATAAAATGATAGAACACCAATCATCCAATAGTATATCCCATTCCGAAATAGGATAAGTTGGAAAACAAATTACTTTTATGTACAGAGGATGGTGCATTCGTAAGCATTATGGCCGCCGTTTGCTTGCTCCTTGAGTTTGGAAGTTCGTCTGTGTGTGTATGTGTATATTGGAAGGTCGGGCCAAAAGAATTAGGGTGGAGAGACGCGGGGGATCGAGGACATCCATCTTCCCCCTCATCTTCCCGAAACTCCAGTTTCTTCTATCCCTTCTTCCAATGAAAGGAATCCATATACATGTATACGAATACCTCTCTATGTGCATGAACGTATGTGAATATGTGTTGCTTGCCTCCCGGCATTGCACAGCATTCTGTAGGGTTCACCGTACTCACATACATCTTTCTGGCCCAAAAGGGAGAAGAGGAAAAAAGAGAGGAAAAGCAGGGAAGAACCACTTCGTCTGATGTCCTTTGCTTAACTTAACTTAACTTTACACTATACTCGCTATTTCTTTCTTTTTCATTTTATTTTTTTTCTCTTCTCTGAACTTGATTCTTGGTTTCGTTTCATCTCCTTTTATTTCACCATATCCAAAATACATACAGTGGCAAGAAGAACCCGAAAACGGAGATTGGAGAAGAAACACATACTCAATCCCACGTGTGAGTCATTCGCAAACAGAGAAAGACAGAGAGAGAGAGAAAGAGAGAGAGAGAGAGGGGGGGGGGGGAGAGTAAGTGAGTGAGAGGAATAGAAAGAGAGAGGGAGAAAGGAAAAGAGAGTACATCGTAGTTCTGGATTATCTGCTGTCATCTATGTATTTATGAGCAACTGCCTCTGCGCTTTGATTGTACTCGCAATATTAAGAACCGGTCAAAAGAGAACGTTCATACATGTGCATAAATATATAGATATTACATGTGTAATGCAGGTTTGTAGTGGACTCACATACATCATGTGTTTTTAGTGTCTTATCAGGAAAAATTACTCATAAGGTTGGTGGCTATGTACTACGTATACCTCATTATCAAGGTTCCAACGTAAAATTCATGAATTAGTTGAATCTTCTTAGTGTTTTGGTCTCATCTCGCCGAGATTGATCCAGTCTCGATCTCGGTCTCGAGGCGAAATTCTTGGTCTCGAGTGGAGATTCTCGGTCGCGACTGTCGTCTCGTCTCGTATCGGTCTCGTCTCGATCTCGGGGTCGATACCGAGACCGGGCTTGGTCTCGTCCGAATCACTAAATCTTCTCATAAATCAATGAAAAATCTACTTATTTCTGAAAGTAATTTTCATCGCACTCAGAGAAAAATCTGGTTCTCATAACCAGACGACGCAGTTGATTTTTTCTTTGACCATTCTGCCTGGTTGCCACAACCAGATTTACGTGATTTCGTTTTGTTTTCCTGGTTATTATAACCAGATTTCAGGTCACCGCAACTAAAAGTCCTTAACCATGCAAGAATGGTTCCTGTGACCATGTCCCTTTTTTCTCAGTGTAAGCCTACTATTCGCAAAAAATCTGCGAAATCAGAAATATTTCTACTCAAATATCTACTACTTTGTGATCACACGATGCAACAAAGAGAATTGCTATAATTACGACGAAGATCCGCTGAAACAGCAATCCATTCACCGTTTCATTCCCCATAGATCCATTTAAAGATATTCTCATATAAAACTTGTGGGTTCCGCCAATGCTCACGATGGAATATAGTTTGGTGTAGTGTTGACAGGCAGAATTTGTTGATCTATGAGTATTCAATGTCGATGACCATCAAATAAAATGTTGCACCGATGTCGGTGTTCAACGAATTCCGGTTGTCAGCTTACCATTAATTAAAAATTCCATTAGGCTTGGCTGATCCTTGGTCCAACATTGATTGAACAATAGATTCAATTTGAAGTGGGGATCATTTGGAATGTGGTTTAATATTGCCACCAACTTTGGTCTGGTTTCAATAAAAATTAGTTTTTAATGTAGCACCGAACATTGGTAATTGATCAGTATTGACATGTCCCTTGATTCTAACGATTGATAACTGAATTGAATCGTGGATTTTTCCAAGTC
Organism: Gonatopus flavifemur; assembly: GCA_018340375.1. Lineage (NCBI taxonomy): Eukaryota > Metazoa > Arthropoda > Insecta > Hymenoptera > Dryinidae > Gonatopus > Gonatopus flavifemur. The sequence continues at coordinate 1,160,412 of JAFFJZ010000011.1, forward strand.
GTCAATGTGATATCAGTTGATTTATAATTTTGAGTACAAATAAATCAATCTCACTTTAATGATATGTCTAATCACACTGTAAATAAATTCCTTCTGAAAATTCTGAAAATGTGACTATAATTTTTTGCAGCCACTTTTCTCTGAATTTTCAAAGAAATTCCGCTGAAATTTGAGGAACTTGACTGCACGGAAAAAAATAATATAGTAAAATAAAACTATTTTGTGAAATGTCGTAACAATTGCCTGAGGCAATTGTCTCACAGAGGCTTTCTTACCGAATGTACCCAAGCGTGTATTGCCTATAATGACAATGGGCCCCAGGCTGGGTCCATCCTCTTTAACCCAGTCTTGAGGAATGACGATGGGGCCCATGTTGGCTCAATTTTGGCCCTGTTGTGCTTTCCCATACAATTATAGTTGAAAAAAATGGAGATAACGAATCTTAGTGCGGGCACATTTGAACTTGGCCCCAATTTGGACCAGCGTTAGGCCAAGATTGGGGTGAATTTATATCCCGAGCATGTGTGTACAATTCTCAGCGTGTAAGAATTTTGGTCCCACTCTGACCCAGTCTTGGGCCCATATCGGCAGGATGGGGCCCATGCTGGCCCGGGGTGGGCCCCATGGTATATACATGCTAGGGATTTTCCAATTTCAAAACAAAAAGGAAGGGGCAGTATTGATTGCCTAGTCTGGGTTCATGCTGGGCCCGTGGTGTTACCAATTCTCGAGCGAAGCAATACGGCCAAGCTGGGAACGATGTTATCATCCCAGGGTTGGCCCCACGTTGGGTAGCATGGGCATCCACCCTGGGCGTAGATGGGGCCCGCCGTCAATACACACTTGGGATAGAGCTCGAATAATTCTCTGCAAAAACATTCAATCGTCCTCCGTTACAGGTTACACTCGAGGGCTTCTACCGTTGATCCACATTGTGTATAGACTGTAAAAAATGATTGTGGAATTTCCCCTCAATAAATGATGGCAGCAAAGTTCCTCCATACATAGGGAATTTTTCACCATGATTTGATGGAGTTTTCCTTCATTTGTAGAAGATCCAACACCCAAAAAATAAAATAGCTCCTCAATGGGGTGGAAAATTACCCCCCCCCCTCCTCGATAAGGGCACAAAATCCACCAACAGTGTAAAGAAAAAATCCCCACATTTCTTACGATGTACTTCTCATGACAAAATTTAGTGACCAGAGACACCGAGTTGTTTACAGATGAATGAGGGAAATACAATAAGATTCAAAATAACGTGTATCGGAACATGTGAAACGCATATACTTTTTATATATTTTCAGGTTAATTGTTTTTTGCAGTTTTATCTTTGGCGTAGCATTGACAAATAAATTTTTCAATTGCCTGCCAATGATGGTTCATTTCATTGCCATTTTTTCATCAATCATGGGACTCCATTGGAAAAATACTTTGGTGAATCATAAAATGACGTTATCATTTATCATTCCAGGTTTGCGCCAAACTTGGTTGCCAAACATCGGTCATTCTTCTTCTACGTTGCGTCATGCTAGCGCCAATGGTAAATTTCTATATAGGTTATTATTGAAACAATATCTCTTGCTGCCAAATCAGACACATGATTTTCCATGGAACATCCCAGAACATTTACAGTGTAACACATATGAGAGTTGATTACGTACACATTCAGCCTACGTAGAAACCAACTCTGGACTGACCAAACGACAAGACATCATCGCTCATGGCGCTCCCCTCGTTTCTCTGTGGCTTTAAAGATATACATACATGCATGCACACATTCATTTATACGCACCGAGAAAGAGAGTTAAGAGAGAACACTTACTCTCGTGTTCTGATACTATATGTACTCTTGTACCTTCGTTATCCACTGCCCATTTATCCTTCGAGTGCACCTCGATCCTCGTTGTCCTGTAAATTTTTATTGTGTCATGCATACATACATATTTACACCTTTTTTTCTCTCTTTCAAACTCTTTCCCCTGCATGTAATCGGAGAGCCGTGAGCGTCATTGAACCAAGAGACATGAGAAAAAACTTGTGATAATGACGCGCTCACTATAATATTTTTGCACACGGCTTTGAATTTATTTTAATTTTTGTTCATCTTTTTTCAAGCAAAAATTTCGGAATCCCACAAATTGGAGAAATTTCTGGGGAAATTCAACACGTTCGAATATATGAAAGGGATCAATCTTAAAATTTGATAAGATAACAGAACGAGATCAAATAATAGAAGTAACATATGGAAGCAATAAGATTAAGGTTTATTTATGACTTGGTAGGAAGAAGTTGTGATGTATTTATGTAGAGAGTGTCAAGACGAGCGACGATGGATAGTTTTAGGAAAACGTGATGATAAAAAAAACACTACGTATATTGTCATAATCAATATAATGGCGGTCGATAGCTAATCTGTCAGAAATTGTTGAACAACGGTATTTTCCTACCCCAGTGACACGAAAAGTTCCAAGAATGGGTATTACTTGGGCATTTAATGAACTCTGATATGTTCGAACACTACAGAAGCCTATGTGAATATTTCAAGTATTCCCTATTTTTCATTCTACTTCATTATTCATCGCCGCGTGGAAGTTATGAGGAGTTTGTCTTCACTCTGTTAGTGAAATCCGTCTTCCGATCGTACAATGAGAGGAACAATTTCTGAAGGAACAATTCTAAAATGTTGCTGAAGTTTGAATCGTTTATTGAAACGAATTAATAATCGAATAACGAAATAATCAGATCCAATCTCTGTCAAAGACCCAAAATCTTGGAGCACATTCTTTGAACGATGTTTTCACTCCCAACAAGTCAATTTGAGGTGATTATTGATCAAGAGTTATGATATTTTGTTAGTCTGAATTTTCGTTTTGTTTGTATAAACGATTCAAACTCCTACAACATGTTCTAAATGATATCTAAAAGATATCACGAATAACTTTTAGATAGAATTTAGAACTCTTGAGGGTATATCAAAAGGGTGGCAAAAATCCACGTATTAAAGATCATTTCAACATCTCTCAGATAAAATTATGACAGTTTCCAATGTGGGTTGAAAAATTGTTTACTGGATATCTTCCAAAGTGTACCTATTCACAATTAAAATACAAGAATGGAATAAAAATTTCGTACCAAAGTAAAATCTCATGAACATCCATTAACGGGGTTGAGTTTTCGCGTTCGTTTTAACCCCTGAGTCTTGGAAGATGCAATTGCAACACGTTCGTAAATTTGTCCGTGCTTTCAAGTTTATAGCCATACGAATACATTATCTGAAATGGCGTACGCTTCAAGCTGGCTGCTTGGAGATACGCATGCTTCTTGTTGCGTATACTCAACACATAAGGAAGATTCCTACCATCCTCTGAAGACCATACGACTCCCATCCCCATACTGTGTAGTACCATTGTCAAGAGACAAAGACTTCTTCTAGTATTGTGACGTCATTTCATTTCTTCTGAACCAACCCATAACGTTTATTCGATCATACAGGTATATTGTTTTTCTCTCTTTTTTTTTTGTAACAAATTGTACGACAAAGTATACTTCCGTCGCTCGCATTCAAAATAACTATGGAATTTTGCAATCACCATCAAGAGACCATAATTGATATACACGAGGTAAATTGTACAATACGAATGCCCATCTTTTCTTTTTTCTCTTTTTTTAGAAGTGAATAATACATCAACGATTCACTCTGTTAAAATGAATATTAATTAACACAATGGAACAAAATATACTGATGTTTCTCTTTAGTTCTTAATATATTGAAAAGTTCACTGACTATATTCCTCAATGTACATATGGATAGTGAACGATAGTGGACCCCGTTATCATTATACAGTGTATAATTGAGAATTTTTTGATCATTCTCGTGATAATTACATTCCTTGACCGTGTTAGTTGCTTACATAATTTCACTATTTACTGGAAAAAAAGAGACCACGACCGTGGAACACATTATTTGGTCGTGGGCGATGATAAAAGTCAAAGTATCGTGTGTATAGGGGAGGATTTTATCGTTGATGTAAAAACGCTATCGCAATTCTTGAGATTTTCAATTACAAGATACGTTGGAAACCATGTCAGTCTAATCCATACGTATAGTTTGTGATTTACTGAATTAGATGAATGAATTGTTCAGACAATATTATCACGTCTTTCATGAGCAGATGAATGTTTTCTTTCAAATAGTATACGATGTGATTCGGATCATATTTCCTGGGGTGATTTGGATCATGGATTTCTCCAAGTCATATGAGACTGAAAGGCAACAATGATACATCAACAGACAGGTACTCGTATCTATTGCTCTGAAAAATATTGACATCCACCCAAAGAATACAAGATTTCATGCAGTGGGTGTGAAGAATGATCATATGAAAAATGTGCCGGCAAGAAAAGTCACGCAGAACCATTTATTTGTCACATGTGGCTGAGATGAAATTCTTTCCTTTATCAAACGTATGTGGGGTTCAAAAGAGAGTTTCAAAGTGTACATTCGTTTTACATCGATATACGTTTCATGTTTATCATTGATCCTCTTCGCCCCCGATTTGGAGCGGACCGGATATTTTATGTTCATTTCGTTGTTAAACAAAAAACTGTGTGTTCGAATATTTCTTTTTCGCATAGATCCCACGCAAAAGATGTATGCAATCAAAATTTATCCACAGACCCACTTAAAAAGGTCTCCTTTTCATCGTTTTCATCCATTGAAAGAAAAGTGATCCGATTCACCTCGGTCTACCTTTCTTGTAAGAATCGTGCACAGGGTTCATACACATCGGAAGCTAGTTGCATTCATAGCAAGTATGACTAATTTCAAATGTACGAGTGAACTTGAAAATGATGTAAAACATGGACAAAAATGGTCAATTTATTTCATTAATCAATACTGTATGTTTTTTGTCATTTCCAAAATAAATAATCTACACTGAAAGAAAAGAAGCGTGAAAATTACAATCTTGTTCAACAGATTGAAGACATCGCGGATAATGGAAGATAATCGCTCAACATCAATTCCATAAATTAATATTTGAATAAAAAAAAAATACTATTCAAATAGTATTTTGTTGAAATTCAACCCATTCATTGAAACGAATCAGTAATCGAATAACAAAACACTGAGCTGTTATACTGAGGAAAAAGCAGCATGGGCACAGAAACCATCTTTACATAGTTAAGGACTTGTAGTTGCAGTAACCTGAAATCTGGTTGTGATAACCAGGAAAACAAAACAAAGTCGTATAAATCTGGTTGTAGCAACGAGATGAAATGATCAAAACCAAAATTCACTACATCGCCTGGTTACGAGAACCAGATTTTTCTCTGAGCGCGTGTATCAAAAATCTTGCAGTAGATTCTTTAAACGATGTGTCCAGTTCCAAGAGGTAAATTTCAGAAGATAAACACCGATTATCCATCAGATTTCAAGAGTTTGGATTTTTGTTTCGTTTCTATAAAGGATGCAAACTTCAAGAACATTCAAATAGTAATTTCTTGAACTAATGTTGAGCGATTATCTCCTATTATCCGCGATATTTTCAATCTGTCAACAAAGATTCTAATTTTTACGCTTTGTTTCTCTCAGCGCACATATGTGCACCAATACATGTACATATATGCATGTGTATGCCAACAGACATACTGTGGTTAGCAATCAAGACCATTACCACCGATCGCATCATTGCTGGTATTCTTCTAACGTATGTCTGTGGACCGTCTTGTTAACAAGAGATTTTGATTTTACAACGTTTTATGTTTTCGCATTTTTACTTGCCTAATCTTTACATAGATCAACGAGGAAAGACTAACAGACCGTTTGAAAATTAATTGTTCAATGATTCAATTTGAAATTCTTCATCCACCAGTCATAACTCATTTTGACCGTATTACGTGAAGAGCAACGATTGCAAATGATCTATCATTCATCGACGTGAGACCATTATTAACGGTACATAGAACGATGAACTCAGTCGAATTATAGGGTTTCACAATATCTTCGACTCGATCTAAACTTCGTGATCTTTCAATGAAGGGATACAAAAAATCACGCGATTGATCATTCATGAAAGCATAGAATTATCAGCATTATGAGTGTTTCAAAAACATAACGAAAGATGAAATTCAGGTCTGATCCTTTATTGACACACAAAAATAACTAGACGTATATCACAACCAAATTATGGCTCAATTTAATTAAGCCTTATGATTGTGAAAATCAAACATTTGAATGTCGAAATCAAATGTTTGGATAAGGAATTCAAAATTTGGATTCTCACATCCATGTGTTTGTTTGTCAAGATAGTAAGGTTTGTTTGAGCAGAATCAAACTCCAATTTCAAGATAACATACACCTTTCCGGTGAAATTCGAGTTCATTGTACATACATTCACGTTCAAGGAACATTTTTTGGTCTATCAAATGTCTGGACGTTCAGTGCAACTCTATTGAACATTCTTTGGACCCTCCATGTTCCCTTGGGAAAGTCGGACCACAGATTAGAGATGCTAGGAAGGTTCATGGAAATCCTGAGCACCTTGTATAAATATTCTCAGGATCTTCGAAAGAGACTATTTGGAATAAGTATATCCTATAAACATTTTTGAAATGTCTTCTGAAATTATACCAAACAGTCTCACTTGCACACTTGAAAAGTTCTTGTCCTACTAGGGACCATAGCCCACACGGAAAAAAGCCCCATGTAAATTTTACATTGGTTGTTGTTGATTTAACATAAATACAATCGGAGTAAAATTTGGGAAGAGAATGGGAGTAGTGTTGCTGTAAATTAACTACGATAACAATGTGAATCAAACAGGACTGTGCAGTAAATTTTACATGAGATGCACACTGTAATCGTAACCTTACTTTTTATGGAATTTTTACATGGGCATGGTTCACCCAAAAAAACAGTAATCTGAAAATGAGAAGGAAAATCCCTCTCAATCATAAAAGATATTTCACTTTGGTTTTCTTTTTCAATTGAGAATACACCTCTACGATTGAAAGTATTTTGAACAATGACAATCGAACAAATGAAAGTTCTTTCACCGCAAAGACTAATCCTCTTAAATGGAGAGGAATACTTTTGATAGTTTTTGATAGATAGACAAAAGGGAAGACAGGTTTTCACATTGAAAAGAAATTATTCTGTTGAAATGTGATCAACAAAATATTTTTGTTACCCCAACAAAATTTTCGTTGGATCATCAAAATTATTTCCTTGGGATAATAACATAATTGTGTTAGAATACCAAAAGAAAGAAATTTGTTGGGATAATAAAATTTTGTTGTTTATCAATTTCCCATGCGTAGGATTTATCCAAGAAGATTTTGAAAACTTTTTTCTCTCGAGAGACCCTGATCTCGCATTGTAACATGGGTTTTGTGAATCTTTAAAACTGCTCTGGTGACTGCACACATTCACATCAATAAATACAAAAAAGATATTCTGTGATTGTATTTTCTTTAACGACAGTGCACTGAGAGGAGAGTTTATTCACATTTAATAAGCTTATTTTGGATAAGACGAAATAAATGTTTATTACCCACAAACAGGACTCATTCCCCTCAAATAAGGTTTATTAATAACTGAGGAATGTCATATGAAGCTTTCGAACAGTCAACAGTGGTGGGGATAAAACTTCTTTATCTTTTTCCAACTGACGCGAAACAAAGGATAAAAGGCGGAAAAATCCCGCCTCTTATTCTTGTTTCCACGGGAATTAAAAGGGGATAGAAATGTTCTTACCATACCGCTGACAGTTGATAAACTTTATTCATAGGAGCCAAGTTTATATGGAAAAAATGATCATTGCGCTGTATCCAACACAAGCCTCGTCAAATATAAATAAACTTTTCTCTCAGGGTGGCATTCCACAATCGGTCTTTGCGTGACCAATCGCGAGGTCGTTTCATTTACGTATAATAGCAATAATAACTTTTACGTGCATCGAACCTTCCCTTTTTTTCGAGCCCATTACATTCTTCCTGCATCTGTTATCATTTTTTTCTGTCCTCTTCCTCTTTTACCTCCTACCCAGCACGTAATACTACAATAATATTGCAGCGACCTTATTGCAATATTCAAGCTCAGTAGGCTCATTTCGCCCAATTGTATATTTTTTTTAGCAGAACATGATTTTCTTGTATTTACTTATATTGATACAGTGAAAAAAAAATAAACGATCATTATGATTGTTATTATTTACATCAGCACTATATAAAAACAGAAACAAATCGGTTCAACTACTCTTGCTGAATGGATGATGAACACTGCGGTTGGAAGTGGATTCTTTGATTGGAGAATATTTATTGAAATCACGAAGATAACACTGTGTATAGGATCCTTTCCAAAAGTAATTATGAAACGAGGAAGCGTGACGAAATGAAATCTTAGTTCTGGAAGAGGAATAGTTGCGATCGTTTGGATAAATTTTTTGATTATTGTGAGCGATAATATACACAAGAACGACATGTAAATGAGGTCGCGAGTATTGAAGGGTTTGCTCCCTTCATTTTTAAGATGTTGAGATGTCTTTGATTTCATCAAATTACAATACTCTCACAGCACCACAGTCTCGGAAGAATTCTTGAAGAATTCACAAATAACAAAATCAGTTCAATAAGAATTCTTTATAAATTCTTTTGGGACTGTGATGTTGTGTGGGTATCAAGTCAGATAAGTTACTCAATCGGACTCTAACTTCATAATTCACAATCACTTTAAAATTGAAGAGCTGAAAATCCAATTTAGCATTCTTGTAGATTAACACAATAACAACAGCAAGGATAATGATTACAAATAGCTTGAAAGATCAATGAGTGTAAGATCTAGAGATGTGTACAGGATGAAGAAGAAGAGAAGGGGGAACAAACCTTATAAAAAATGGCGCCTCGAGCCGAGATGGCGTGGCACACGGCACAAACATCGAGCTAAGTGCAAGATACATCACGGCCACCTTCCAAGCTATCAAATTTTTTCTCTTCCTCTTTCTTAGTTACCTTCTCCCTTCTTTCTCTGGTGGTCGAACTTGGATAACGTCAACAACAACGCCAACCGCCGTAGATAAAGGGTCTTCGAGTCGTAAAGCACTCTCGTTAAGAATATGATCCGGGCTTACCTTCGACTACATGAAGCTAACAGTAACACTATCACGAATCACACTTCTTTCCTTGGACACTTGGATGAGAAAAGAGAAAAGAGAAAAGAGAAAAGAGAAAAGAGAGAGGAACAAAGAGAAGTTGAAGGGCGAAGGGGGTGAAAAATCCGTACTGTAGTATCTCAGTTGCCTTCGAGGTACAAAAATTACGATGGCTACTACCTCTCTTAGATATATGCACAAGGTGTGTTTTACCACCTCATATAACTTCTATTCCATCGTCTTTCCGCTTTCAGAGTCTTAAATCACTGACAAGACATCAACAAAACATCCAGATCTTTAGAATATGACCCTTTCCAATATTTCTATTCATTTACTTCAGATAAAATGTCTACGAAGTTACATTCACTCTCTGAATCTGAAAGAGTGAACAATCACTCGTTTCACTCCATTAAATCTCATCAAAGAGCTTCTTGTCCGCTTCGGACGATATTTTCATTCAATTCAATTGAGCTGCTACCTATTCAGAACTCAAAATTCACTTTACAATTGATGTGGTTGTGAATTTCTAACCTCGAATTTTACTCTCTAAATTCGGAAGAGTGGAAATTTCACTCTTCTATATTTAGAGAGTACTTTCCCACAGAGCACTCATTGTCTAAAAGATATCTTCAGAAATAATCAAGAACAATGCAAGAAGTCTTATGCAACATGAATAGATATCTTTTAGAAGTCTCAAACTGTTCTTACTTCTAAAAGATATCTCCAAGAACGTTTTCAAAAACCTTCTAGAAATTTTCGGAAGATGTCTTTTAGAAAGTTTTGCTTTGTCCAAAAGATTTCTTATGCAACAGTTTTCACTGTCTTCAAGATGTCTTGGTTTAAGAAATCTAAAAGACATCTAAAATCGATCTGAAGACATCTTAGAGACAGTGAAAACTGTTACATAAGAAATCTTTTAGACAGAGCAAAATTTTTGCTTATATGGGCAGACAAACCTTTCAGAAGGTTATCATAAAGATATCAGAATGTCATCAGGTGCGTCGATTTCTAAGGAAAGTAAGAGATTGCCAGAAAATTATTCAAACGAACTCTTCAAGAGGATTTTTTCTGAGATTTCAGAAAAATGATACCATTCATATATCAATATGATAATATCGACAGAACTCTTTCAAAAGACCTCTCAAAGAGCGGTGCCTCTCATAAGTGTTCACTGGATCATTTGCACCTTTTTGAAATGAATAATATTCAAAGATTGGAGACAAATTTGATCATTATCGAATTCTCTTTTCAAGTGTCTCATCAACATTCTGTAGGAACCTGAATAAGACTACAGCGGACATTCGCACATTTCTGGTATATGAATGCGATGTTTTCTGAATATTTCGAAACATTTTTAGAATATTCCAATGTCTCAGAAGACGTTCTAAGGACGTTGATAGTACCCCCGGTTCTGTATGGGTATGTTCTTCAAATGATATCAGAAAGTTCTCTAATACGTCGATTTCAAAAATCTTTTAGATATCTTTCTTAAGAGTTCTTGAATTATTGGAAAAGTGATCTAAGTTAACTTTTTGATATTTTTCGAACTTCTTAAGAAAGACATCTAAAATATTGCTGAAATCAACGCAGAACTTGTTGATATCATTTAGAGGAATAGTGAATGTTTGAAATGTTGAGGGGAAAAATATTCACTACAGTTACAAGAGACACAAGACCCAATTGCAAATAACTATTCCAAAAGTAATCATATAAGGCATATTGAGCGATCTCAATCAGATTGTATATCCCTCTTCTCTATTTTGCAATCGCAACCTTAGTGATCTGAAAGAAATTCAAAGAAATAAGTTCGGTTCTTTGAGATAAAATTGAATGTATGCGTTTCGTGAATGCAATCCAACGCCATCCTCTGCTCGTACGTTGCTGCCAAAGTGATTAATGAATGCTCAGGTGATTCAATTCAAAAAAGGAAGGAAGGATGTTGAGGCGAAAAGAGGGAGAGGGAAGAAGAAAAATAGAAACACTGAGATACAAAGCAGTCAAGTTGTTACTCGCTTACTTGCTTGCTGCACGTGTACCACTGTTTTTCTTCCTTTTATCGTGCTGAAAATCTTCTCCGTTCACTACACATTCAAACGGAGGATAAAGAATCTGAACTCTTAGTATGTATCAACAGAGTATTATCTGATGTTGAAAGAGACTTTCTTGAGACACAATTCCATAAAAGTGGACTCCATCCATTCATAAGAAGATTACTTGAAGTGACGCGTTTCTGGTATTAACTTTCAGCAATAAAATCATCATTTATCATCTCAATGTCTTTAGCTGATACATTTGAAACAAACCCTGCATCTTGTTTATGTTCGATACAATTTCAGAAAATTTCCGTCTTGTGTCAACTTTTCATTTTTTTTCCATATTTCAATCGTGCAAGATGCAAAAAAAATTTTAAAGAGCATTAAGATGAAACGGTGAAAAAGAGATTAATCGATCTTATGGCGAGAAATAATTTGAAAAAGAGTTGAGAATAAAGGGAACCGATTAATATTCCTACATATGTATATTTGCAGCACAGCAACAGGAACAGCAGCTGCAACAACAACAACAACAACAACAACAACAACAACAAAACCAACAACAACAACGGCAACTAACTCATCACGTTTCTTGTGTATTATCGTGAAATCTAATTGCCGGTATCATATGAAACAAGACACAACATCTTGGATGGAATGGCGCAAAACTACTTGATACAGTACCAGCAACAAATGCAAAACTTTAAAATGAATAATTCAAATGCTGCGACGACGATATTCAGCTGAGAACTTGTTCTCTTCCTCTCCTCCTTTCTCTCGTGCATTCCTGCACGCAGTTACTCCCGTGATTATAAATCTCTAAAGTGGACTCTGAACGCGGAGTGAGGAGGTCAGAGGGATGTGGTGGATGTTATGCGCCAATGAGCACCAACGATGAGATATGCGTCCGTGCTTTATTACATTGACTCGTGTCGTTTCTCGTTATGCGATCTGCTTGTTTGCTGTTCGGTCTGTTTTAGATCCTGAATTAAAAACACTGATGAATCTTTCCTAAATGTTATTTTATAATATAGTTTTTCACATTTGTATAAACCCAAAATTGACATTCTTAATAAATTCCATAAAATGAGGTGTATGAAATTAATTTATCTTATATGACGCTAATCTCTTTTAGAATTTGTGAATTCACTTGTCACTCGAATTTCTGGATTTGATATTCAACACAGTAAAAAGTGAAACTTAAAGTGATCCCGAATATCGGCTTAAAAATGCAGCCAAAAATAGCGCCTATTCCAACTGAAAGTGAGCAATGAAAAAGACTGAACTTCAGTTAATTCCATCTTACTTTGGAATTAGGATAGAATTTCATCTTAATTTCCAAAGTAAGATGAAATTGACTGAAATTCAGTCTTTTTCATTGCTTACTTCCAATTGGAATAGGCGCTACTTTTGGCTGCATTTTTAAGCTGATATTCAGGATCATTTTAAGTTTCACTTTTTACTGTGAATATGTATGGAAAAGCTATTAGATCTTATACACGATATTCGATACGGATACCCAGACTGTTGAAAATTTCTGCATGAAGCTTCCATCGGATGAAAGTAATTACAATTAACGTGATTGAAAAAGTTCTCCAAATTTTAATAACATATCAAAGAAAATTCAGTTATTCACTCAGGGAAAAAAAGTTGCTGAAACAGCAAACCTCGAAGATTTGCTTTGCTGATATGGCAAAACTTGTTGCTGAATTAGCAAATAATTTGCTATCACAGCAAAAATCTTGCTCTTTTAACAAGCGCTTGCCATTCAGCAATCCAGAATTGTAGATATACAGACAGCTAGGAAATCTCGCTGAATTAGCAAATATCTTGCTAAAATAGCAGAATTTTTGCTATAACAGCAACCGTTCTGCTGATTTAGCAAAGCAGATTTTTCGGAATCGCGTTTTCAGCAAGAATTTTTCTCTGCGTGTGATAGCAAAAAATGTGCTTTTCCAGGAATGTTTCTCTCTATGTGTGCTACACGGAACAAAAATAATTAGCCATGATTCGGATAGCTGAGAATTAGCTACAACAGTTATTTTTAGCTGTCACAGCTACTCACTTAGCGGCAGCAGCAAAAAATGTAGCTGCCGCAGCTAAAATTCAACAGCTGAATTATTTGGCTATCCAAATATCAACCACGAAACCTGTGCAGTTACATCTACGATTTTCTACTGTGGCAGCTAAAAAATAACTACAGCTGCAATTATTTTAGCGACAGCGATTAAAAACGGATGCTAAAAAAGTGAGTAGCTGCCACAGCTATCTCCCTTCTTTCCGTGATAATTGAATTAGATTTGCATAGATTGCAATACATATAAATGGACCTGAGAAGCATTGGTTTGCCCAAATGTTTTTTCAGATCTATGTAGATTTGATCCATAAGATTTAATTAGATCTCCATTTTTCTTCTCGAGTAGATTGAACTTTTGAAGTTCTTATATTCAAAAAATGACTCGGATCAAATCAAATGTTTGTGGATTTCATAACAGTTTCCAAACATTTGTACATGAAATTCAATAGCTGTATATGAATACAACTTCAGTATACATTTGTAAATTGATCGACAATGCAATCGACATAATCGACATCCAGATGTTCAAATTCAATGTACAAATGATGTACATGGAGAACACTTTCAAATCTGGTACATAAAATTTAACGTCCCCAGAGTGTACACATTTTAGTCCCACTTCGGTCCAGTGTAGGTCCCGTAGTATAAACATGCTAGGGATAGATAATTCTAACGCGCACTTGCCTCCCGATTAGGGATTCAAAGACACATTTTTTTCATGAGACTGTGTCGTGAAATTAATTTTTTCCCCTCATTTGTAAAGAAATATGAATACTCCAATAAATTTTCTTTCCTTCCTCCACTCTCTGAAATATAAATTTATGCATAACTCCCAGTTCCAATCAAAATAATCAATAATAATTATAAATAATTCTAATTGTCATTTGGTACATTTTCAGGATCAAAGACATATCATATACATAACTGTTGCTCATTAAAATAATTCGCACGTATGCTTTAATCTTTCCGATGAATAATGAACGAAGAATCAGCGCCAAGTGTATCGTATAATATTAGTTTATCGGCTTGCTGGTTAATTGTAATATAATATATGTTTATAGACATATTATTATGTACCAAAACGATACACACGGTGACTTCACGGTAGCCTTAAAGCAGACACTGGCTTAGACGGCTCATTAACATTTTCCTTTTCCCCTTGTACCGTCATATAACGTTCTTTCTCATCGTCTGTGTATCACCGATATCGAGCGGCACGTTTATGCGTTTTACGGACCACCAAGCGACTCTTAACGCTCGCACAAATGTCATTCGACGACCACTTCGACCAAGTGTATAGCTCTCTCATTCTGACCCATCCTGTTATAGAATGGAGTGCGATGTTTTCTTAGCTCATTTCAAACGTTTACCATACTATATTTCTGTATTCTCATGAATGAACAACTCATTTAGTTTTTCTCACTCAGGGATGGACAGCTCGTGAGTATTATTATACTCTCGGAGTATTTTCAGTAAAGAGTACCTTTTGTTCATCAGATGAAGATATATCGATAAAGGATGAAAAATACTTTTCATTGGAAATACCGCGAAAGTGTAAGTTTACTCCCAGTAGATCCATACTTTCTCTCATCGAATACGTATATGACATATAAAGTTTTAATCTCCAATATAAAGAAAAGGAAAATGTAAAAAATAGTAAGAACATTTTCTGTCGTTATGATCTTTTGGATGATGAAGTCCTGAAGCTATAAGAGCCTTGTCCTCGATATTTCGTATCGTAGAAACGAGTAAGGAAAGACCACCCAACGATCGTCGTTTCAACGCTCAAGATTTATCAGCACATAGAATAGACATTTATTGACGTAGACGATTGTTTCCTCGTCTTTTTTGTTTTGTATTCACCGTAATGCGGAGTGAAATAGCGTGTACATCTATTTTCGAATCCTGGAAGGAATACGAGAATACGTATTCTTTACAGTCATGTCTAGTCAAATACATTATATCACATAATAAAAATCAAACAAAATGTATTATTCGCATTTATAGAAGCTTTTCTCACGCAATTCAAAGAGTTCTTATTGTTGTTGTCATTATTATGGTCGTGGTATCACACCTGACACGATTCCCATGTGAAATCAGTCGTTGAAAACCCTGACAATGTTGCTTCGCTATATATATTCACATACCATAGCATCTCTGACATTACCAGAGGGTATTCAAACGGGCATCTTAATTTTCCCAAAATCTATCAGAACACGATGTGAATTTCCAATGTATACTTTACCGTCATTCAAAGGTTATGACAATCATTAACGGCAAGAAAGAATTCATAGAAGAAAATATTCTGGTATTAGAGATTCACTTCAGTTCCGTCTTTTATCCAACAATGTCCTAATACGAATGGGGATTCAGTAATCTGATCTCCATTCCTATTTGATGAAAATCATTCGGAGAAAATTTCAGAAATTACTATAATAATCTTATACACAGTGCACCAGAGAAAATAATTCATTCAAACTGATGAACTGTTTTGTTGCGAGTTACATTTACTGGTTCTGAGATCAATTGTGAGAGTTAGTTCCGAGTAATGAAAAAATAGAAGCCAATAACAAAGACTGTGTTAAAAACAACTGAACAGAAATTTATTCGCATGAAATGAATTCTTTATTTAATCCAACGAAAACTCTACTGAGTTTATATTTGAATAGAAATTTAGTTGATTTAAACAGAGTTCAGTCAATCCAAATATACAATTTTCTCAGTGTTGAACGGGTCTGAGAATATTCACTCCATTATTTGAATTTCTGAATCGTATTGATGAAGATCTTAATGTTTTGTTTGCATCGATTATCAAATAGGGGAACACCTTGAAACATATTCAAGATAGATGATAAAATAAATGGTGAACAACTAGTTTGTAAACAATTGGATCGATACAAAGAGTGGATTCATATATGCCTCACTATCCACGGCTATTCAAATGGCATTCATTTGTTTGTTATCTCCGGGTACTTTGTTATGTAGAATGAAGCTTTCTGCGGATTGGGAGCTTTTAGGATACTACACAGCACCATACTCGGTCTATAACACATGGCATCGGTCACTAATCGGATTCCAGTCGACTCTGGTGTTCGGCGTCGAGCGTATAGAATAGGACCTGGAAAATCTATGTGCTCATATTCACTGCGCGAAACTCTCTGTACATATACCTTTGCATACGTAGGAGCTAAATGGACGCGGCAATAACGGCCCGTTAACGCTAATTCGCAGAATTCTGATTGACGATACTCGAGAGCCGTGGCGGCGGTGTTTGCCCCTCTATATCCTCCCTCGCTAACGTAAACCACCAGCGTTAGTCTTCTGCTTCTACATCGTACGAGTATCCCTTGCCCAATGGTCAACGGGAAAATCGAAATGTAAACTTGAATAGTGTTGCCACAGTCACTTCCACCCATCCACATGAACATATATTCTCAATACTTATATCGGGCCGTGTCGGTACCAACATAACCGATATAACTCTAATCTGTTATGGAGTGACAATTCAACCGTAAATGTTTTTTTCTCGTCGTCGACTTTCGACGGACCATCTTAAGCTTTAAACTCAATTTTTCAAACCTCCGGAATTTCTACGTATCGCGTGGATTTTGGAACAGGTTGTCATTTTTCTTCCTTCAACCTCATATAAATATACAACACGGTTCAGATGATTACAATCTCAACAACATGACAGAGAAAACTTCACAACAATCATTCCAGTATCATTTCGCAGACTGACAAAAACACAGATAGTAACACGAGAGATAGTCTACATTCAACTGCACAATCGTGGTAATCTCAAACAGTTGCAGTAATTTCATCATTGCCTCATTTGAGCTTTATGTAACGACTTATCGTAGTCACCAATGATTCTTGTCACGTTCTCAGACTGGTTTAATATACTTTTTGTATCCATCCATGTTGTACGACAAATGTCTCAATCCAAGATTGAAACGATATAAAACGTTAACTTCTTCGCGCGCTTCGTTTGGAACATATCGTTTGGATCTTTGAGATCGGTAAATCATCCTACGTTCATTTCACAAACGATGAAGTTCTTTTATTCATTCTCGAATTCAGATTTCAATTTTTCTTCAGTCGAGTGAAAAATACATTCTTCTATGGCGTTGTTACTGTTGTTGGAACCAAAATCAAAACAAAGATTCTCAAATGACATAGAATCTGTTGAAAATGTTTTTAAGAACTCTTTTCCGTACTCTGGACTGTTTGAAAATTTCTTAAACAATTCCTTGATGAAATTTTGAAATCTGGATATTGTGAAGAAATTTGCCTGAGTAGTATCAAATGTTTCTTGTTCAATTTTAAATTCATATTCTTGGGTACTATTTACATCGGTGAGTGGTGTTCTAATGAGTCATGTTGCTAAGTTTCAATCGTTTCTTGAAACGGATTAGTAATTAAATAAGGGAATAATCAACTGTTTAGAATGAAAAATTTTGCAGTACTCTCTTTAAGCGATGTTTTCAATTGCAAGGAGTTAATTTGGAAGGTTGAATGAGTATGATCCACAGATTTTGTGGATCATACTCTTTTTTACTTCTTTTGCGAAAACAATAGAGCGATATATGCTGATGTGTCTATTATGACTTATAAAAAATGATTCGGCATCAAAAACTACGTGTAACATGAGTTAGACCACTCCTAATACGTGACTATACAGAAATATTTGACGTTTCCCATCTTACCCGACTTCTCCCTTGACCTGCCTCTCCCCTATACCTCACTAATAGAAAGGGTCTATTCAAATATTTGACAACTAAGAAATTCAGTCACCGTGAATAAAAATTCAGTTGTGCCAGCTAAATTTGATTTGTCACACTTCACTGAGAGAAACAATGATTAATATCAAGAATTTTAATTCATGAATACTGCCAAGAATAAAAATTCTTGATTACAGTTAATATGTTATTGACCCCAAAGAAATTTTCTTAAATCAAGGAAATATTTCTTGAGTCAAGGAAATTTCTTTTGGGCCAATAACATATTAGCTATGATCAAGAATTTTTATTCTTGGCAGTATTCATGAATTAAAATTCTTGATATTAATCATTATTTCTCTCAGTGTTACATTTTTCATTCCCATTAAATAAACCATTTTATTCATATTCCAGACAGCCATAGACTTTTATTTACCCCGACGAAAACCTAGCTAAAATCTAGCGTAAATAAAAATCTAATTGCGGCAATTAACATTTAGCTGTCCCGACTAGTTACCTTTCCCTCAGTGCTGCTACTTTTTGTGCAGTATTGGTAATCTTCCGTATTTTCGTGTAAAAATTCATTTTCTGAACTTTATCGTTTCCAATATATTTTAAAACCAAGAAAAAGTCTTAGATATTTGTGAAAATTATTATATTTTCAAGTTCCATTTTTCTCCGTGTAAGAATGTAAATCCTGCAATAATTGTTAATAATGCAACAAGAGTGAGCCTTTGTACCGGCTAAAATATCTCGCTTGCGCCTCATTTGCGCCACAGTAGGAACTAAAATGTTTTCTACTAGATGAATCAAATTGAAGAAGCTTTATGTATAACAAAATTAATTTTCAATTTGTTCAATCTTATAGTGGAAATTAACTAAATAATTCCAGAAGAATATGAAATGTCCTGGATGTTCTTCAACACGTTCAACAGATTATATGAACAAAAATCCTTGTGTTGTTTGTGACATATACCTATGTAGATTGAAACGATTGTCGTCCTTGGATTGCTGTCCAACTTAGCTATCCTAGAAAAAACATACACCTTTTCAGCGCTCGCAGATTAGAGCCAACATCCAAGTACAAGTCCTTCATTTCGATTTTTTACAATAACGAACACTTACAGGTTTCTCAAATAACCCCTACTGGGACTGTGTGACCCTTTATCCCTGCCATAAACACCCTCTCTCGACCGTTCTACCTTTCTCCATTCAAGAAAGTTTTTAACAACCCTTAAGAGACCTTCTTACGATACTTGAGTTTTTTAGGCTTTTTCCCAACATTACTGGATCAGAAAAAAAGCCGCAATTGCAGGAAACGTAGGATTCGGTCATCCTTTTTTTTTGAGGTTCTTAATGTTCAGCCTTGAAATTCTTGGTTTAATACATTTACAGACGTCATGGATGGTTTCTGAAGGAACTTCTTGCGGCTTCGCTGAAAAGAGAGGTGAAAGAATCGATAGCAATGCTCTTTCTCCTTTGGTTGTCCTCGGATTTTATCTATTGTCTATTCAAAATTTACTTTCCGACAGGTAACATAGTATGCGCAGATACAGGCAAATACACACATCATATATGAATATATGGATGTGATAGATGACTGCGGAATAATTTCCTAAAACCTTAACGAAGAGTGTAAAAATACACAGTAAAGAATTAAGCGTGAAATTTAACACTCGAGTAACACGTGACGTGGTTCGTACAGGTTCACTCACGCAAATGCTTTTTTTCTACCATGGATGGCGAATGTATTTCACACTATTTCGTGTACTTTTGTTTTCGTATGTCTTTCAATTATTTCACATTTGGGTGGGTAAAATTCAACACTCAAAGGAATGAAATTTTTACCACGCGTTCCATCAAATACACCTTAGTATTTAAAAATACATTCAGCCATGGTAATTTCAACATTCGACAAAGATGTTTCATCCGACAAAATAAATGAAATTTCATAAATGATTCTGATGAATTTTGATCAATATACAATGCAATTAATTGAAAATCTCTATTCCGGAATCATTGTCACACTGAGAGAAGAGCGATTCGGAGGTTGGGTAAATGATGATATACTTGTTCGATAAATCTGAATAGTATTAAACTTTCACCGATGTTTCATGAAATTTCAAGAAGTATTACTGAAAGTTTGCTTTAGATTTCTCATTATCTCTTCTCTTCATTAGTAATGTGAAGCAAAATTTCAGTAATGTTTCTTGAAATGTCATGAAACATCGCTGAAAGTTCAGTAATATTCAGATTTATCGATCAAATATAATATTATCCACTGAATCTCCAAATTGCTCTTCTCTCAGTGCAATTTAGAATATTCAGAAATGATCTGAAAATCATTGCTTCAACAACAACATAAAACAAGATGTAAACTGCGCCATAATGAAAAACAAAGCTTTCTTCTAATGAGGAAACAATAATGAAAATTCTAATACGTCATTCTCCTATTCAAGAATGATTCGAAATAACTTGGATAACACAATATTGTCCCTTGCCTTGTGAAGTTTCAGGATGTTAATGAGATTTGGATGTTTCATATGCTCTGGATTCTCGAAATTCATTGAATACTCGATGATTTTCGAATACCTACTCGATAGATTTCGAGTACTCGACTCGACTCGAAACTCGAATTACTCGACACGACTCGACTCGAAACAATCACTATCCCCACACCCCTAGTAATAATTATTCAAATCTAGTATTCACAACTGTGGAACAGTTCGGGTAACTTATAGTAACGCGAATATTTATATATGATTGCGTTAACAGTAATAGGATAGACCGAGGTAAATCAGAACAAAATGAGCACATTGTCTGTTTTTGTTCATTCTCATTGTTAATTACATTCTTTGACCATGTCAGTTGCTTACATGATTTCACTATTTACCAGGAAAAAAGTGTAACACAACCATGAAGCACATCATTTAGTCGTGGGCAATGATACAAGTCAAAGCATCGCGTGTATAAAGAAGAATTTTATCACTGATGTATAAACGCTATCGCAATTCTTGAAATTTTCATCTACAAGATACGTTGAAAATCATGTCAGTCTAATCCATACATACAGTTTGTGATTTACTGAATCAGACGAATGAATTGTTCAAACAATATTATCACGTCCTTCATCAGCAGATGAATGCTTGTTTTCAAATAATATATGGGCTGATTCGGATCAGGTTTTCTGGGGTGATTTCGATCATGGTTTCTTCCAAATCATATGAGACTGAAACGCAACAATGGTACATCAACAAACAGGTACTGGTATCTATTGCTATTTTAACCCTGAATTCAGTGCAGTGGGTGTGAAGAATGATCTTATAACAAATGTGCCGGCAAGAAAAGTCACACAGAAACGTTTATTTTTCACATGTGGCTAGAATAAAGTTCTTTCATTTATCAAACGTATTTAGGGTTCAAAAGAGAGTTTCAAATTGTAAATTCGTTTTGCATCGATATACGTTTCATGTTTATCATTGATCCTCTTGGCCCCCGATTCTGGGGCGAACCGGATGATTGCCATTCTATGTTTATTTCCTTATAAAACAAAGAACTGTCTATTCGATCATTCCTCTTTTGCATAGATCTCACGCCAAAGATGTACGCAATCCAAATTTATCCATAGACCCACCGAAAAAGCTCTCTCCTCCTGATTGTTTTTATCCATTGAGAGAAAAGCGATCTGATTCGCCTCGGTCTATTCTATGAAGAGTTGAAAAAAGTACAATTGGAAAAGTATAATTGAATAGTTGCCACCTCATATGGTTTCCATGATTACGAATTTCTCTGAGTGTATTCATCATACATTCATTTGAGCCGTTTCTGTACTCAAAAGAACTGAATCAGGCAAAAGACGTAATTTTCACAATAATATTACTTTTTGAAAAGTGCCTTTGGAGATAAAAAAAATGACATACAAGAATAACAAAAGGGGGTTTACAACATGCTAGAGTATCGCAAGTAACCTTTTTTTTCGACCTGTCCGTCGGATTCAACTCTACAGGATTTTATGCTCGTTTGACCTCGTAAACCCCAGAAATATCTATTTTATGACCATCGTATTTTTTTCAGTGCTTTTTCTTTGTTGTATTTTTTCTTTTTTTTCTTTCCCTTCCTCTCTTCTTCATCTTCCTCCTCCCCCTCCTTCTCTTCACTTATATCCCTTTTTTTCTCAAGGACAATGTTTAGGGTTGTATATGTAACTTGAAAAAAATCCTCGGGGGGGTTAAAGCTCATACAGAAGTCAGTTTGTTCCCGACCTACGCGCTCGCAACATTCTTAACTCATATCTATTCAGATTCTTCCATCAGAAGAAGAATATTAGAGCATAGTCTAGATGAAAGCTTTGTAAATCCGTGTCAAGTGAAATGTGAAAAAGAAATAATCAAGTGTGTCATGTACAATCATTTGTCATAGTAAAAATTGTAAACATCATGTTTCTTAGATGAGGAAGGAGAAAAAATGTATTCGCTCATCCATTTGCAAATTAAATGACAATATTTTAATGGGTCGGCAAGTGAGTTTTATAATAATAATCAAATTGAAACCTGGAATAGATCCTTATAACATGAGATTTACAATTACAAATTTACATAATATTATGGGCACGTAAATATGCGATCAACATTCATAATGATTACATCTCAAATAATGGTTGACATGGAGATCAATTATTTTATATCCATGTAATCAAAACGACAAAGAATTAAATATGATTGGACATGATCTAATTTTGAATATTTATAGGTATATAATTGTGAATTCAACAATACTAATAAACTTGTACCATCTTGATTCGATCGATTCAAATCAGCAATTACGCATGGATACACTGATCGTACAATTATTGGTGTGACTGAGTGATTTGAATACCTGAAGTTCAAAGTTGTTTGTATGAAAGAAAATACAGTGATTCGCGATAAATGAGGTGGAAATTGAATGATAATCCTCTAAATTTAGAAGAAGTTTCTCCTTACTATTTATCCTTTGAATCATGAATAAACCGATAAGTATAGAATCCAAAATTTAGTTTTCTCCACACCTGAATCAATCGAATTTCACTACAAAGGAGTAATAAGTATACCAACTACTGTTAAATTGATACCTATTCTCTTTTCTATCAGTGTATAATCCCTGATTCAAGGGGAGTTTACGGGAAAAGAAAATTGTGGATTTCTCTACATGGCGCAACAACTTTACATTGTAAATTTTACGAGTTCATTGTGTTTATTACAGCATACATTATACCAAAAGTGAAGTGAGTGAGAAAAATTGCAATTCCCCAACGTAAGCCCCAATGTTCTATTATCTTATCAACATTAGATATATTGTGAAATTTTCGATTCAAAGACCCGGAGCATAATATACCAACATCCGTTCTACACTTATTTCTTCCGGGATGAAGGACTGGAATGAGGGAGAGGGGGGGGGGGAGAGTGAGGGATGATTACCATGTGGAGTGGAGTATGAATTACGCCTAATTCTCCCCTTGAGCAAAAATGAGCGTAAAGTGCATATTGATATTCATTCCTTAGCGCGTATGAACTCTGGCCCACTCTGACCCCATTCTGGCCCAGTTTTGCGCCCACATTGGCAGGATGAGGCTCATGCTGGGCCGGGATGGGCCCGATGGTGAATACATGCTAGGGTTGTAGAATGCATAGTAATAATGGAAATCGCATGTTGATACCAGTTAGTACCAAAATTTCATGCAAAATGCACTTCATACTGAAGTCATACGTCATAGAGTTAGATAGGATGGATTAGATGGATTTACCAGTACGTCAATCAGTAATACTTCACTTCATGTTGTAAGACCAACATTTCAAGGTGCTAACCAACAACATTCGTCATCATTCTCAAGTCACTAAATAACCTGTATGAAATCCCTGGGAGGAATATTTCACTGAAAATCACTGAAATTTTCAGTAATTCTCAGTGAAGCATTTTTCAAAGGATTTCAGAGGTGTTTATGGTTTTTCAGAGAGTCTTGGTGATTTTTAAGAGAATTCAGCAATTTTCAGCGATATTTATAAATATTCGGGGAGATTTTCAGTCGAAAAACGTGCCCTATAAGGGAGACTTTTTCAAAATTTTTCAGAGTTTGAGAAAATTTTCATAGGTTTTTAGAATTTTTCAGATTCTCTTAAGTTTTTTCAATGTTTTTCAAAGTTTTCCAGCGAGTATCAGAGTCTTCCAGTAAAATTCAGGGAAATTTTCAGAGATTTTCAGAGAAACTGTTGTCACCAGGGATAACGTAAATGATAAGTGAAAAACTCAATCAGAAAGGAAGAAGAGAATACTCATAATGAAAGTTATATGCAATAAAATAAAGGGTTAAATCAGCCCAGAAATCTCCTAGTAGAGATTGTGACTGGGCATTGAATGGATTCCAGTTAGTTTTTCCATAGTGAAGCTAGTTTTGTAACGCAGTTTCTAGCCAATGCCCACACTAAGAGAAAGGTTTTCTTCTGACAAATCAACGCATTTGGTTGAACATTTTCAAGAGCTATCGTCTCATACAAATAAGACTCATTCATTTTAATCAAATCTCGCAGAGTTGCCAACTTGGGGTTTCTACCCTTACATCCAGGGAGAAATCTAGGGGGGTACAGGAGGATTTTTTACGGGTGATTATAGGGGAATCAAATTCAAGTGTCTTCACTCAATGAAAAAATTATCATTCTATCGATATTTCAGATATAAATATCAGAGTAGATTCTATTATCAACTTTTGGTAATAAAAATTGAAGAGAGAACTGTATTTAATCGATCGTATAATTTTGTTTGAGGTTTGAGGGACCTATCACATGCGTGAAATTATTACTTCCATGAAAAAATGATGTCCACTGAAAATAAAGTTCTAGAACGGTTAACGTTCGGACATCAACAGTCAATGTCCGTGAAAAAAGTAAATTGGTAACCATGGAAACATTACTGGCTCATTTCATTCACATCAACCGTTGATGCACAACTAATTAACTAGCAATGTACCAGTGAGTAATAGCAGATCTTAAAATTTTATTTTCCATCCTTGATGTCCGAACGTTGACTGTTCCAGAGTTTTATTCTCAGTGTAGGCGAAACTCGAGTTCTAGGTGACAACTTCAACCTATCCCACTGAGAGTACAAAATTACAGAAGGGTGTTGGTGCTGTATTTTTCATTACGAATTGAAACCAAATATTATCATAGTTTTATGAAGTGGATGAATACATAAGTAATCGTATGAGAATTTCATTTATCCATGCCAATGAGTACCGAATTTTAGATTTTTGAACACCACATTTGATTCTTATAATCTGAATATTGTCTTCTATAAGCGGAAAAAATTTACAAAATTAAGTGCTCTTGATCTTCTTGTATGGTCAGTTTGTTATTATATTCTTCAATGAGTTTCACTCCTCTCTCTGCTGTATCATTCGTCATTTTAATAGCGTCAATGATTTTTTCCCTCATTGATAACTTTTGATACGATTCAATTGCCACGGTTTGTCGTTGACAAAGAAAATGTGTTATTCTAAAATGGCTGAAAAATGTTCTGGTCTCTGAACATATGCATTGTTCCAAATAAGATTCTTAGCATAGTGTCAGAGTAAGCTGATATTCAGATTGCAAGTGAGTTTTACTTTTCACTGTGTAGCAGATAATTGTGTTCCTTATTAATTAATAACTCCATCATGGATTTTAAATCGAGAGGAATTATCAAAATGAAGCATATGAGTATACTTGTCAAAATGAATCCATAGTGATTGTCTATCCGACGGTCAACTTACGTTGCTCACGAACGAAAAGTTCTCAGGCTGTGAAAAATCCGTGTAAAAATTCCATCAAGGATGATTGAAGATATTGTTTTCGATGGTGATCAGTGGATTTTTATACCTATAATTAGCCTGATATTATGAAAATATGTTGAATCATAATGGTGTAATCGCATAAAACTGCACCAATAATATATATTGACAACAATATACATTGGATATGTATCCATGATTCTTGTTAAAAATTTTTCGATAGCGATTGAAAATGAAAATCGGGAACAATAATGATGGAAATAAATGACTATTCATTGAAAATCCTACTGTGAAAAGCACAGAGTAAAAATGATGTCGAAAGTATTCTCCGAAGATAAAATTGTAGTTGATTCCGTGTTGCGAAGTTGAAATAACTTCATTCGATATTGAATCGACATAATTCAGCACCCTGTAAAAAATAATCGGAATTTTCCCATACGCAACAACCGGAAAATCCTGATCATGGGATAGGAAATCAATTTCCGGTGCATGTAGAAGGAATTTCCCATAAATTCAACTGAAAAATCCAAACTTTATGGAAGTTTTAGAAATTCCTAACGCATGTATATGTCAATCACTTCCGAACATTTATATGAACTTTCCCATAGGAATTTTTTACAGTGTAGTATATTTGCCGGAATTTGGGTTTCAACTCCATTGCACACGATCGATCTTCCACTGTCCATACGCAGAAGGGATATTTAATAATTTCAATTCGATGAATGCTGACTTCATGGAAATATGTTCGAATTTTCACGCAGGAAATAGGATATTTTCACACAACTCAATATGTGAGTTTGATAAGCCGCAAACTGTCAGAAGTGTTCAGAATTTTCCTACATCTACACTAAAAAAAACAAAGTTTTTAAATGTACATCTTGTGAAGTCAATATATGGATGATTTCAAAAAATAGTTTGAGCTACCACAATTTTAATTGATTTCACAGCTGGAAATGTAGGATTTGCAACAGCTGTAGTATATCCCACATTCGCTGTTTTAAAATCAACCTAAATCGTGGTAGCTCGAATTATTTTTGAAATCGTCCAAATATTGACTCCGCGAGAAGTAAATTTTACAACTTCTTTTTCCTCAGTGTATGTACCTAAAGGAAATTTTCTAAATTCGCTGGGAAAAGTGAATTCCTGTACATGTATGGGAATTTTCATACAAAAATTTTTGAAAATGATTGTTTTTATGGAGTGCATGGAGGATGTATTACGCAGATGGTGAAAAGTAAGCACATTGATGGCCAATGTGCAACGAAAAAATACTTTTTTCGCTTTGATTCTCAATGTCTTAACATAAGTTTCCGACGTTCATACATCAGCTATGTCATAACACTGCCTTAGTGCTACCAGTATTACCTGAGAGTGCTACAAAGTATTGCTTGTATAGTGAAATACTACCAAGTCCAAACATAAATTAAGTACTGTATGTACAAGACGCTTTTGAATGTATAAGTGGATGGTAGCAACCCTATCGTAGATGCCTTGATTTTGCTGGCTGTGATCAATATCCAGTGTACGAATTACTTTCGCAGTTCTGTTACGTCCGAAAGTGACATACTTAGAATTGGAAAATTTGGAAAATTTGGATTACTTATATTTTTTGTGCAGGAAATAGCCCATGAATATTTGTCACGCATTAATTGCAAGAAGTGCCATGCGTTGATTCTAAGAATGCCTTCTTGTGATTGGCACGTGATAAATACTCACGCACTAATTCCTAGATTTTTCTTCCCGTGTACTCTCACAGATTCAAGTCGAAATTATTCAAATATTCGTATGTTGGTTAATTCAACATATTTCTTAATGATCCTGTGACTTATGCAGAAGGGCTGTGAATAGTGGTATTTCGCTTCTATGGAGGTATTTAGAAATAGTCTGTAACAAATTGTTTGAGTGTCGGCTTCCAGATGGTTTGAGAATTTTTAGGAAATGTCGGAGGAATTTTCCGCAATACCAACAAATATTTTTTAGAAATTGTCACAAGTTCTTACTCTCAAAACAATTGCAAACATTTGAAAAGGGAGTCTTTCAGATGATCCTAGGAATGTAGTTTTTCAAAGTAAAAAACGTTTCGAATTCTCGAAAGATATCTTTCCGTTGTATGAGATTCATTGTACTCTTTCTGTTACCTTCTTACAATATCCTAAAGATGAAAAGTACAAAACGTGCAATGTTCATCAGTTTCGGTCAGTGTAGGATACTTATATAATGATCAAATTGCATCAGTTCACATGATCGTTTTTGAGAAACGATCGAATCCTAAGATTCAAAATCCGTTTATTATAACAATCGGGTATGGTTTGGATGCATAGATTTTGTAAAAGTGAAAGATCAAAATGTTTTCTAAATGCATGGGCCGATAAAAAGTGCAATTCTCGTATACCTTGAAATAAATTTTGCTTACTGAGAATGAATTCGATTATGAAAGTTGAATCTCTGAGAAAATCATTATTAAACAAGTCATTTCCATATCATTGAATTATTTTTTGATCAATCATTTGGAACACTCTGAAAGACATCTGAAACGGATCTGAAGGGATTCTTATTAAGCAAATTCAGTTGTCTCGCAGAACACTGGAAGATATCTTGAGAAAACTTTGAAAAATCTTCAACAAAGACATCTAAAACGTATTATTTAATGTTACGTAAGATGTCTTGTAGAATTCTTCGAAATATCTTCCAGTGATCTGAGAGAATTTCGTAAAAATGACAGACTTTGATCGTACTTTTTGACGAACACTGTAAAAAGTGGAACTTACTTTTATCCTGCATATGAGCTGATTTTAAAAGTACACGATCGCATAGGTAGCTCCATCTGGTGGCACTTTTTTCCGACCAAAATACTCATAACTGAACGCATCAAAACGTATGAAATTTCCAGGGATGAATCTTTGAATTTTTGAATCTGTTGAATCTTTGAATTTTGAATCTTCGAATCTTTTCTTTATCCCTGAAAATTTTAGACTCTTTGATGCCTTATGCGCTCGTATCCTCTTAAGATGCAGCCAAAACTAGCCCTGCTTCAATTGAAAGTAAGCACCGAAAACAAATGCGGACATAATAAAAAAGACTGAATCTCAGATGAGTTTTCAAGTGAGATGTAACCATATTCAATCCAACACTTTTTACTATGATTATTTTTCTAAAAGGGGGGGACAATGTTCATTTCTGATGAAAAGAAGCATTTCCTCATGATGAAAAGGACATACCCACTTTTGGAATAAAGAAAACCTCCCCATAATCTTCGTAGTGTCCATTGTTCGTAAAAGATATCGCCTCTATTATTGCATTCCGGCATGACAAGCCATAGCTGCGCATACAAAATCAGAATGAAATAATATAAATATTATCGGAAGTCATATTTTATATATTTTCAAAAGATCTGGCCCGGTTAAAATTAAAACAGTAAATCCCCGTCACGGCGGAAATACATGATGGCGATAACAATAAGATTGCTGTCAGACCCAAAAAGAGGTTACAATGTACACTGAGAAAAAGGATTAGTGAACTGAACGAAAACGTAGTTGACTCAACTACGCCAGGAGCTTAAATACGTTCAACCAACTCTGGAGGTTGCATTAAATCATTCCCCAGGTTGGCCGACTCTGTTGAGTCAACTACTTGAATGATTGGGACAATGGAAAATAGTTTCCGTCAAGTATCCATATACATTTGACACAAAATAACGAAGCATTGATTGCCTGCGAGGTTGACTCAACTACGTGAGATTTTGAATGAAACTTCTTCTGTGATTTGTTGACGTTGACACACATTGGTTCATAAAATCAAGTGATATGTTTGAGACAATGAAAGGTGGCGTACCCTAGTAGAAATGCTCTAGTAATTGACGAGTTTTGTAACGCTTAACTAGCCAGAAACTAGACGCTTGCAAGTGCCTCGTAGGGTTTTGGTGAGGTACTTGCGAGTGTCTAGTATTTGGCTAGTTGAGCGTTACAAAACTCGTCAATAACTAGAGTATTTCTACTTGGGTAGTTGAGTCTACAATTTCCAAGTCATTTCAACTGAAAATTCGTTGGTCATTCATAAATTCTTTAACTACGCATGGTGGTTAATGGGACTTCTATTTTTTTCTCAATGTAGGTATCACAGCCTACACTGAAAAAACGTTTGTTCCAGTCAAACAAAATTTTAGTTGAAATCAACACGCATCAACACGGAGAAACTTTTTGATTGGTTGAGATGAAATTCGTTTGGGATGAACAAAATTTGGTTCACGATAATTAATGGTTTCTTACAAACAAGTAAACTTTATTTATTCTAAACAAATCTTATTTCAGCCGATCAAAAAGTTTCTTTGTGTTCATTTCAATCAAAATTTTGTTCCGCTGGAACAAAGTGTGTTTTCAGTTCAACTTCTCGTTAAAGTCCCCATACTATTCCTTTCACATTTAAAACAGTGAAATTCCACTGATTGTAGTGGAAAGTCGGCCACTGCCAATTAGTGCATATACAGTGTGCACTGGAAACACAGTTTGTTCCAGCCAAACAAAATTTTGGTCGTCATGAACGCGAAGAAACTTTTTGGTTGGCTGAAATAAAATTTATTTGGGGTGAACAAAATTTGGTTCACCATAATTAAGGCTTTCATACAGACAAATAAATTTTGTCTATCCTAAAGAAAATTTTATTTCAGCCAACCAAAAAGTTTCTTTGCGTTCATTTCAACCAAAATTTTTTTTCGCCGAAACAAACGTTTTCTCAGTGTTCAAGAAATTTCCAAGTTTTCTTCTCAAGTTCATTGCTTACCCTCCCAAGTAGAAATGCTCTAGTCATTGATGAGTTTTGTAACGCTTAACTAACCAAAAACTAGACCCTTGCAAGTGCTTCGTAGAGTTCTGGTGAGGTACTCGCAAGTGTATAGTTTTTAGTTAGCCAAGCATTACGAAAAGTCGTCCACGGAGAGAAAAAATTTGCTGACGCAGCAAATCGAGGTATTATATATAGAATAGCAAAATTTTTTGCTGACCTAGCTAAAAATTTGCTATAACAGCAATCGTGTTAGCTACGACAGCAATTTTTTAGCTGTGGCAGCAAAAAATGTTTGCTCCGCCAGCAAATTTTCAGTATTAAATACAGAATAGCAAACAGATTTTGCTGGGATAGCAAACATTTTTTGCTGCCACAGCTAAAAATTCGCTGTCGCAGCAAAAAATTTGCTGCTCTGGCAAAAGGACCCCAGAAAAAGTAGATTTCGCTGCCACAGCGAATTCCTTTTTCTCCGTGTCAATGATTAGAGCATTTCTACTGTGGCTTTTCTTCCCTCAATTTGGATTTGCCTGAACCTTAGGTTACACAATTAACATTATGAATTCACTATGCTCAGAGTTTCATGGCATTCGGATAATACGAATATAGGGAAGGAATGCTTTGAATATATCGCGAACACTGCAAATTGCTAAAGACATTTTCTCCATATTTCTCAACCGATTGGGATGAAAAACATACGGGACCACCATGAAACCACAATTAAAACCAGATATAAATTTCATTGCAATCGGATGATAAGAAGCAGACATATGCTCGTCCGCAATAGTGACAAATTCGTCAAGTTCGTCATATTTTTCGTCAGCCATTTGGTTTTTATGAACCAATCAGGCTGAAAGCGATATCGGACCATAATGAACTTCGCCCTCAACTGTGGTAAAAATTCCATAATGATCGGATAATCCAAATGAGAGATATACGCGTTCGTATAAATGTTGACACACAGACATCAGACAGACAGACGGGCATCAGATAAGAAACCAAATTTTTTTCTGAGGTTTGTAGAATTGTTCGTTGTAAGAAATTTTGATTTTGGAGCCCAAACATTTGTCTGGTCCTAAAAACGATCACTGAACTTACTCTTCTTCGAAACAGCAAAAGTAGCATCTAGAAACCATATCAAATTAAACGTGTATAAAATGAACCATGTGGTCTATCCAGGTTGTGAAGAATCCGAAGAGAGAATCAATGAAGCAAAGAGGAAAATAAAGGAAGATTTTCGGTAATCCAGAGGATATGGCGTAAACGAGGATTCCGCCTGCAGTTTTATGCGTCATTTGACACACGAAATGCACGCCGCGCCCATATAAAACGCATAAAATCTCGAGTATATAAGTGGCCGAGTCGAACGCGAGCTTCCTTGTTCTGTATCTCTTAACACAACATCAAGTCTCTTTGCCACAGGTTTTTCATGTATATCGTATATGTGTATATCTACAAGAGGCAGGGTCCAATGCCAAGTTGAAGTTGCCTTTTGTTTGATTGCCAGTTAAATCGGTTGCCGGCGGCCCCCTAATGCGTCATTACTGTCGGGTTTTACGGCCACCTCGTATCATTTCACTTAGGTATATTGATATGGCTACGAGCTCTTTCTTCGTTCTTGACCCACCTCAACTTTCTTGTCCTTCCCTTTCCTTTCAACTCGTTCGTTTTGTTTTCATTTTTTTTCTCTTTGTCTTTTCTCTTCTTTCACACATTTTTGATTCTTTTATACAATAGTTCATCATAGAAGGAAAAAAAAGGAGAAACGTGTGTGCTTCGATGTTTGTAATTGTTTCTCTCATTCGATTGTATCCATCTATTAACTGTATAACTTAATTTTTTCTTTTTTTCACAAAAAATATTTTATAATCTAAAATACATGGACATCAAATCAATCTTGGAAATATTATAAAACTCACAGGCTTTGATGTGATGAAATCATTGATGAATTTTCGTAAATCATCCAGAGTTTGGGAGTGGCTATCCTTCAAGGCACGCTGCATGGACCGGAAGGAATGGTAATCTAATGGGACCAAGTCCGGTGAATATGCTGCGTGGAGGAGAACTTCCTAGCCCAAGTTCAAAATGGTTTGCCGAGTCGCGCGAGCAACATGAGGTCAAGCGTTATCATGGATCAACATAACTTCCCCGCTTCCTTGCCCAGTAAATGGCCTCTTCTCATCAAGAATGTCGTGCAATTTGTTTAATTGTTGACTATAGCGTTTTGCAGTAAATCTTTGATCTGTGTCCAAAAGTTCGTAATAGAATACATCCTTTATATCTTACCAGATGCAAAAGAGACTTCGTCAAGTGGACTTTTTGTTGGAGAGCGGATGTCGATGGTTGTCCGGGATCCACTTCTTGCGTTTGGAATCCGCAAAAAGAGTATACTCCTCATCTTCCGTCACAAGTTTCCACAATAAATTTGTGTTTGGGTGCTTGATGAACAGCGAAAGGCTCGTGTCCAGTCGTTGACCAAGGTTGTGCTCGATCAATTCGTGTAACGCTTATCTTCCCATCTTTTGTATTTTTCCCATCCCGTATGATCGTTTGGAGATGACTGCTCCTAACTGGGCTGCAAGCTGTTTTTGAGTTTGTATTGTGTTCTCGTAGAGTGGTTTTTGCAGTTGAGCATCTTCAAATTGCGGATCCTGTTCTGGATGTCTCCGAACACTGAGATCAGAATCACTTTTTGCCAATCTTCTGTACCAATAATTACACGGATCATAAGGGACATCATCACCCTTTTTACGCTGTGAAAAAAGTCTGTAAATTTACCGAAATTCCTCGAGCAGCAATTAACCTGATCAGTAGAAGAGTTCATAAGTGATACCAAAATCTGACGGATCATTATTTTCTATCCTTTTGAATTAAAGAACCAAAAGTACCAGATTTTCTGTAAGTTAATGGTAGAATAATAACATTTTATAATAGAAAGTTTGGTACTTTTGAAGAGAACATTTAGTATATAACCTTAAAATGCAGGTATATCCTCAATATACTAGCGAGTCTAGTAATTTATAATAGATAATTTTTCTCAGCGTGGGAACGTATTTAAAAAATTGTACTGCAAAATTTTTTATCTTTAAAAGCTAAGTATACTACGTTATTCGATTATTAATTTGTCTCGATAAACGATTCAAACTTCCTCAGCATGTATGAGGTTTTGAAGGATGCTATATAAAATCGTTGTAAATCGTTCTGGAAAATTTTTCAACGAATTCATTGAGGCACTCCAAAAACTTCCCAGTTCACCTGAGAACCCCAAAAATATTCTAGAAATGATGAAAAAATTTGTCACGAATTCATTGAAAAATTCAAAGTAATTAATCCAAATCGAAGATTCAATATAAATTCATAAAAACATCGAAAGATGTTACAAAACAGACATTCGAATGCTTCTGTATGCACATTTTTAGTCAACTGATCAAACTTGTAGCGAAGTGCAAAATATTTGACATTCATTTTGATATGTGCGGGTCCTTAAGATTGTGTCACAGGATTTCGAAATATTTCTCCAACAATGCTTTTGGAATTTCTCATGATCTGTTTGAAATTGTCCCAGAAAATTTTTTAAACTTTTTTAGTCTTATAGCAATGAGTTACCCCGATGGGAAAACCCGATGATACTTGCACCTTGTCGGGATTTAATCGTGAAAGCGTCAATTATATTGAATTCTTATAGAACTTGTCCGATAATGAAACAAATCGATGAATTTTCCAATATTTGTTACGATATGTACGATAATCATTCGATATGGAGCTAACATACAGGTCTATCGGAAAATCATCGGGTAGCTGTGTTGTTTTTATATCGGATAATGATTGTACGTTTGTGACACATATCGGAAATCCATCAGTTTTTTTCATTATCGGAGAAGTCCGGTAAGAATCCAATATAAATGATGTTCTCACGATGAAATCCCGACAATATACAACTATCGGGTATTCCCATCAGGGATGTATCAAGGTTTTCAGGTGAGCTGGATTAAATAGTTGAATCGGAAAATATTCTAAGAGTCCTCTAAGAATTCTTATTCTTCATTAAGGGGATCAATACAATTGGACACACCAAAAACACGCATTCAGAAAATTCCTTTTCCATTAAAAAATGTTTACTCGATTATAATGAAACTTTGTAGGTTCGTCGACATGATATAAAATTATATAGATCATTTTGTATGTAATTTTCAACCGCAAAATGGCAGCTATATACCCTCACAGCACCATAGTCCCAGGAGAATTCTGAAAGAATTCATCAAGAACACAACCAGTTCAATAAGAATTCTTTATGAATTCTTCTGGAACTGTGATCCTGTGTGGGTAGGATGGCTACAAGTCGACCCTCGAAACAAACGGCGGGCAACCTGCAGGTCGGAGTTTTTATCT
This sequence comes from Gonatopus flavifemur, assembly GCA_018340375.1. Taxonomy (NCBI): domain Eukaryota; kingdom Metazoa; phylum Arthropoda; class Insecta; order Hymenoptera; family Dryinidae; genus Gonatopus; species Gonatopus flavifemur. Next base: position 1,195,352 of record JAFFJZ010000011.1, read on the forward strand.
AAGAAATTCCAGCAAAATGAAGTTTTATAAAGAATAGTGATAATTCGTCGAAGAACCTGATCACAATGAAAAATGATATAAATTCGACGATTGGCGGAGGTTCTTCGACGAAATTTTCATTTTAATTAGGCTCATCGACAAATGTCAACTATTCTTCATGAAACCTTTTTTTGCTGGAATGTCTCAGATAAAAACTCTGACCTCTACACTGTTAGAAATTTCTGCAGTAATTTAATGCTTTTGCTGAAAGTTCCTTTCAAGTGCGTGCATAAATCCAGTACCAGACACGGTTTACATTGAATTGGATTGGTAAATCAGCTATTGAGATGTTATTTCTATCAGACAACTTTTCGATATCAACAAAAAAGCTTACCCGTTGCAACCATTTCTCTTGGTTTTTCAACCAATTTTTTTTCCAAATACTACAGTAACCAACGTACACTACAATGCTTTTTTCTCCATACATATATATGTATATATAGTATTACGTGTCAAACAAAGCACAGAGAAATGGATGCTTCCATCTAATTATGCAAATTTCGAAAAAAAAACGGAACAGGCATATAAATCCGCTGTCGATTATTCACCCAAATCATAAATTATCGATATCGGATTGAAACATAACTCTTGCTAAGTTTTAATATAATGATGAGAGAAACATCATAATTCAAATGGATATTCTTGTGTGACTGTGGAATATCGACCAAACACGACAAAAGGGTGGTGATGGTAGCGATTATACTTGTGCTTAAAAATAGAGAGAGAAAGAGAGAGAGAGAGAGAGAGAGAGAGAGAGAGAGAGAGAGAAGAGAATGAATGGAGAAAGAAAAAGAGAGGGTGTGACGATTAATGGGATCAATATGCAGTAAGTCTGAATAACGCTTCCAGAGTTAATGGAGCGATGTGAAAAATTCGAAAGACTCCTCTCATTTTCTCTATAAAGTTCAGGCTCTATGTGTATTCCACAAAAGTATCGTTTGGTCAAATTTCCTGTTATTATAGCGTAAATTGCAATCTCAAAAAAAAGCCACTAGCAGTCAAGCCTTGAGAGATCAAGAAGGAATTAAAATAAAAACATAAAACAAGAAGAAAGTTAGCTGATTTCGTGTCGGCGTGGTAAGATACGAGACGACCGGTTTCGCGATGAACGTTCAGATAAAATTGGGCGAAATTCAATGTGATGTAGATGTACAAAATAAGGAACAGAGTATGATTGTAATTTTCTTCCATGATTTGGGATTATTAACGTACGGGTATTCAAATATATAAATCGTTTATATAGATCTATACTCGGGTTTTGTATCAGGGTATATAAATTAGATATATTTTTCTCAAATTCACAGAGTATACTGAATTCAATTCATCTATTGATCATGTCAGTTGAATAAACAAATCACTTCATTTTATTCAATATGAACAACGTTCCAATAGGAAATCAAAATTACTGAAGGCCACGCAAAACCCGAGGAGAAAATGTAATACTTTTACCAGCTAGTAACTGTCTAGTTACTACACGGAAAGATGGAGTTTATTAAGGCGATTCACCACAAGCCAAGTTACTAGATCTCTCCCCCCAGTTTTCTCAGTAATCAATGAGCAGAATCAATTTCAATGAGCAGGTGCATCTTAGGCTATTGAAAAAAATGCAGCTACTCATTATCTTTCATTTTATGTGTTCGTTTCTGAGAAAACTGGGGGGAGAAATTTGGAATCTAGTAACTTTTGCAGGGAGTCATGAATCCCCTTATTATTTAGCAAAATGACTGGCGATTTAGAGAAAAAGAGGATCATTGAAAAATATTCTTAGTGAATTTACCATAAGTTGAGAGTTTCACTGTGAGAAATAATAATAGATCAGGCTTTGATATTATCTCTACAGCTTTTCGGTAAACTCACTACGAATATTTTCTAGCGATCCTCTTCTTCCCTAAATAGACATTCATTTCCCTAAATGTTATAAACTCGGCCTTGCCGTGTATTCCTAGCTAGTGACTAGCCAGTGACTGATTAGTAGCTGGGGAAAGCTAGTAAAACCACACTAAGAAACAATGTGTTTGGTAGAATTAGCAATGAAAGAATTTTTGACATTTTATTGTTGGATATACAATAATTTTTGTTTTCATAGCCACACAAAGTTGTCCTGTTAACAATAAAATTGTCAAATCTGTAATGATAATCGATATTTTTATGATTATGTAAAAATACCCAAGTAGCACGACAGTCCCAAAAGAATTCATGCCCAAAAGTGCAAAAGAAGTTTGTTCTTTATGAATTGACTGTGGTGCTGTGAAGGTAAGACCGTCAACATTGCTCAATTGACAATTTTATTATAAATAAGATAACTATGTGTTGCTATAAGAACGAAAATTATTGTAAAATTTCAGTGATCGGGAGACAAGTAGGATTTTTCAAAATATTGAAGTGCATTCTGCAAAACTTGTAGAAAATATCTATCTCAACTGTTAGAAAATTCCCTTATTATTACAGGCTGCGCAGTAAGTGTCTGGAAAATTTTCACTTGTCCTTTTATTACTGGAATTTCACTGTGATTTTTACAACAAAATTCTTTCAGCGTACGGATTGGCGATATTCTCAGTGTCGATAATTGTATATGAGAAATCTATTATCTTATACAGGGTGTCCCATAGGATTGTGTGAAAACCAATGGATTGGTATTTTGCAGTAAGTGCAGGAATCAGATCAATGAAGTTTGTGTTGATTAGAAGAGAGTTGTCATTTTTATTTTATGCCCATTGATTACAAAGAACAATTATGTTTATATAGAATGAAGTCTATATTAAAACAAATGCAAAAAAAACCTCGAGACCAGTAGTACATACAATGCGAACTGAAGTGTGTTAAAATTGACTACGAGAACACACTCCAGTTTGCAGTGTATTCTCAAAACGTGAACCATTTGAATTACCAAGAAATTATGTTCGCTTTATAAAACTATCAAAATTGTGTTCTATTGTGCCATTTGACATGATATGGACGGTCTTGGTTATTTCTTTATCTAAATTATCTACAGTTTTTGGATTATTTGCATAACGATGATCTTTCATGTAATCCCACGAAGAAAATCACAAAGATTGAGATGAGGTGATTAAAAAGGGCATTCTATCCTTATTCTTCCAATAAACAATTGAATCTATGAAACAATATCCAGCATCTTTTCACTTGGGAAACGAGTATGTAACGTAATACTCTGTGTCATTAATTTCAAATATGCAAGAGATATATGCAACATGAAAGATCTATGTCATAAAAAGTATGTCGTAAACTTTGAAAGATTTTTATGGAAAACTTCTCATAAATGTTCGGGAGTAACTTTTTGAATTCGAAGAATGTGATCTCAATTCAATGAAAACTTTTTCCATTCAAATGACTTATTTTTTCCATCGGAAACAAAATTTATCAAAATGAGGGCAAAGAAATTCTCTTCAAATGTAAGAAGTTGGGTTCTCAGTGTACTACAATCGAAGAATGGGATTCTCCGGGTAGGAATGATTCGTGGCATCCCCCAGTTCTTTTCAGGGCCTGCCCGTATGGAAATACTTGACTGAAAATCTTCTGGAAATCTCTGATTTTCCTCTGCGAAAGTCTGAGGAAGTCCGATAAAGTGTGAGAAATTCTGAGATTTCGATCAAAAATCTAATATTTTTGGGACATCGTTTTCACAGTTCTTTCAGAGTTTATCGGAGATTTTTCATTGAAATAGGCTTTTTAGAGATTTCACAGAGATTTTCAGAAATTTTTGAGCGAAATATTTCCATACGGGTGGTCAGGGCCTGAATAAAATTGGAATCATTTCTACCCGGGTCACCACTGAACCGAGTAAAAACTCTTTAGAATCTTTATAATGTAAATTGATGCGATACTCCAAAGTAGATATCGGATTATGAAATGAATTCACATGCGGTATATATATTTCTAAAATATTTAAATAAATAACCAAAATATAACTGAGATTTGCTATCAAGTTGCGAACAATTCATGAACATGCTGAATTAGAACAGTTTTGTAAAATTCCGACCCACGATATACATACAAGATCAACAATTGTAATTTCCTTCTCTCTTTTTTCATTATTGACGCAAAAATAATTTGGTTGACAAATACGTATCTCATAAAAGTGTCTTCGATAATGGTCGATGTTGTACAATGTGGAAATACTTCGATAAATCAAAATAAATTTTCATGATCCGTAAAAATACCGTCATAAAAATCAACGATTCATTCCGGCGATTTCACAACTGTGATAGAGAAAAGAACCAACAGAAATAAATACCTCCTGAGCGAAATAAGATTCACGTATATCTTTCTGATTATATTTTAATAGTTTTACAGTTCATAATCGTTGAGATAAGTATAGCCAATATCAAGTTTAGTAATGTGATCATGTAGAAAGATGTATCTGCATAAAAACATATGTTTGTCTCTTTTGATTTCATTTTATATGCAAGATAGCGATAGATCTTTTCTAAGTTTGATTTTTTTCCCGTGTAAATTATTGAATAAAAGGCACGTACAAAAAATAAAGGGTCAAAAGTTATCTCGAGTTTGGTAAAGCATTCTGAATATCAATTAAACTGTCTTGCATTGAAACACTTTTTCCTAAATATTGTGGGGCAAAAAGCGTAAATTTG